>OZ038508.1:56738510-56781010 GCA_964036315.1 Acanthosepion esculentum | reverse complement strand
CCGACCCCGTTTTATACGAGGTCTACGGGGAATTTCTGCCCGAGCCTACGGGCTCGGATACCCCACATTAAATTCGGCCTTATGCCACATCTGACTGCGTGGGGCGGTTGGTAGATATCCTGCAGTTGGAGATTGGTCTCCAGCTGTGCTGGTCAAACTCTCTGCCTCCGGACAGAGAGGATCCCCAGACGAGGCTATGTCGAAGGGCAGAGTCTCGTCTCGGGAAACAGCTACCGACCCCGTTTTATACGGGGTCTACGGGGAATTTTTGGCTGGGCCTACGGGCCCGGATACCCTACATTAAATTCGGCCTTGTGCCAAATCTGACCGCGTGGGACGGTTAGTAGATATCCTGCAGTTGGAGATTTATTGTGTAATTCACTTGACTCATTTCTAGCAGTTGACTACTTCTACGTGCCGTTGGCGAATTTTATATGTATTGTTCTTGTTCTAAGTATTATCGTTCCTTACCAACCTTCGTGTGATTATTCTATTCAGTAACCTTCCCTATGTTACAACAATTATCTCCCACCCACCCCAAATTTCTTACAATCTAAAATTATTTTCTGGCTTTAAATAACATGCAAAAGGGTTGATAAACCGTAGAAAATGAATCAATCTATTATGATAAAGTAATAGTGATAATGAAAAGGGTATCAAACTAAAATATTGGGATAAAAACCGACAGTAATAAAGTGGAGTAAAGCTACTAATAAATTATTAGTAATAATGAAGTCACCCTTGGCGGCAAAATCGAAGACGAGGACCCAGACTAAGCTCGACCATCCCAACGGTAGAACAAGCGGATGATGATTTACAACAAATCTCAACGGTTGAAGCAGCGGATGAAGAGGGCTACGCATTACGGACATGCTACAGAAGGCGCCATTTGAAATTATAACAGAGTCAGCGACAGTCCGTTGCAGTTTCATAAATGGATCCTGCATATCTCATTCCCTATGTGCCGCAAAGGAAGGTCATGAAATCAAGTGGGTGGGTCACTTCCTGGCAAGTTGAGGTCCATCTTAAACAAATTCACGCCATCGGCACTTTCTTCTTTTCTGATTTTCTTTCACCTCCAACCGATTCTTGCAGAGACAAAGGGCAATAGGGAATGGATGACAGGAACAAGTTTTGGTTAAACTGGAAGCTTCTCGTTCTGAACCTGCATTCTGGCGTCGAATTTAGTCATCAACGCCCATCACCATAAAGCAAGAGTTCAGAATCGTTCGACGACGATTAATGAAGATTACATCGACTCAGAGTTTTGTGACAAATATTATCAATAATAAAATAGATAGAAAGATGTAAAGATAGAAATCCACTGATATATATATAAAAAAAAAAAAAAAACAGACATAATGTGTAACACCACCTGCACATCCAAGCTTATAGCACCGGTTATTCCCAAGTGGTCATCCATCTAGGTACTGACTAAGGTTGACTTTGCTTAAGGGTGATCGTACGGGAGCCGGTGTTTCAACGTGTTATGGCCATAAGGCTTACTTTTCTTTTCTTTTCTTTTTGTTTTGTTCTTTAATTTTTTCTTTATTTCTTTTTTCTTTCTTTCTTTTTTTTTTTTGATAACACAGATTGTTAATCTTGTAATAACCTTAATTATTTTCTGACTGCAGTTTTTGTTTTAAAATTCTGATGAATTTTTCCCATTTGAAAACGAGACTTTTTCTTTCCTGATTTTCTCTCTTTACCACAATCTCAAGAAATTACAAGCTACCGAACAAGATCCTTATTTTGCTATCCTAGTTTACTCGTGACCACATGAGTCTTTAAATATTCATAATACCCGTCAATATGATACAGTTATTTACGTATGGATCTGTCATTCCGCCAAGGATCTATACTCGCATCTAAATACCGTTCACTGGCCCTGGGGCTGCGATCAAAATGTAATATTTGTTATTCACTTCTCTGTCGTATTTGTCTTCGGACAGTTCACAGGAAAACTTTGAGAGATGCCTCGCCCCGAGGAATCCAACCCTGTGGCAGCAACTCTCTCATCAACTCTAAAGCGGCAAGTTTACTGGATATAAACACCGGTATAACAATAGTCTCCGGTACTCGGCAATTTGGGGCATTGGCCCATATGTACGCGTATGGGCAGCCCTCATCCCACCACTGTGGGGCGAGTAAATACCGGACCGGATCATCTTTTCCCTGGCTTCGAGGTGGGATGTAGTATCTGTTCTTCATCTCTCTGCTGTATTTCTGTTTTCAGTTAGTTTCACGAAAAAAAGCTATGTAAGGTGCCTTGTCCCGAGGATTCCAACCGTGCAGCAGCACTGCCCCCAGTGTACTAAAGAGGTAGGTTTCGTGGGTACCAACGCCAGGGTGACAGTGATCCCGGGGACTGGGCAATTTTTGTCTTGGTCCATATGTACGCATGTGGGCACCTCATATTAAAACGACCTCGTCGGCATCCAGCCACCGTGATGCGGGGAGAGTAATTACCAGATGAAAGTGTACTGTCTGTTGACTTCACTGATGTGTTTCAGACTTTGGGTAGTCCATAGAAATCCAATGAGAGAAGCCTGTTTCCTGGGATTCAGGTTCTGCAGCGTCACCTCCGCCATTGGGTTCATTTTGAGCAGTCTGCCGCCTGCGTGACAGTGGTCACGGGACTATCATATACCGTTTTCCTTCATATGGATGTATATGGTTCTCCAAAACTTCCTATCTTTTGCAGCTCTTAGTAGTGTTTCTTTCCGTACTTCTCTTCTGACACCTTGCTTTGCCATCCATCCCCACCAAGCTGGTTAGGCAGGTTACTCGCTGTTTCCGTCTGTCCCTTTTGGAGAGCGATTGTTGTCCTGCCCCATGTGTATGAGTACGAGCACGCAACTGGAAACCGCCCACGCATCTCATCCTACCACCAGGTGTGGTTGAGTGGGTGTCGGGATTGAGGCAAATAGTCGACCTGTTCGATTTACCTTAGATCAAATAAACATTTGAAAGAAAATAGGCAAACCGGTTCAAATAAATTCCACCAAGGATTTTTGGTTCCTGGAACAAAAAATCGAAACACGGAGCAAATAGCTCGTAAAATAATAAGCGTACCGTATCAAATAAAATTAACAGATCAGATAGATAGAGAGATAGATAGAGAGATAGATAGATGTGAATAGAGTGATATATATATATATATATATATATATATATATATATATATATATATATATATATATATATCGAGAAAGATAGATAGATATATAGATAGATATGGACAAACTGTGATAGATAGATAGATGGAAACAGAATGATATATATATATATATATATATATATATATATATATATATATATATATATATATGAAGAAATATACTCTTAGGGAGTGCTATATTTATGGGATAAAGTGCTCAATATCAGAGATAGAGCGTGTGTAAATATAAAAGTGAACATTGAAGTCAACACTTAGAGGCGACAGGCTAGATGCAATCGTCAGGCCACGAGTGTTGTTTTTTTTCTCGACTATTTATATATACGGGTCAGTGGTGCATTGTTGGTAGCCTATTTTAGCTTTTTTGACGGAAGTCGTTAATCTGTTTAAATTATTTATTTATATTTTGGGGTTAAATTATTTTGCTTGTTTTTATTTATTTTTATTTTTATTTTAATTATTTTATTTTTATTACTTATCTTATACATTTATTTATTTATTTTTATATTAATCTGTGTTTTATTAACGTAGTGAAAATTTGTTTATATCACTTATTTATAGTTTTGTTTTGATTATTTATTCAATTTTGGGGTTGATTGCTGTAGTTTATTCTAACTATTATTTTGGCGGGAGGAGTTCTTAATTTGTTTATTACTTCATTTATTTATTTGGATGGATTATCTCTACTTATTTTTTTCTAACGGTTAATTTAATTATTTTGTTAGTTTATTTATTTATTTGGATTAATTTAGATTAATTTATTTTACTTGATTTTATTATTTATTTATTATACTGTATATTTTTATTTACTCTTATCGGTTTTCGATTTTTAAGTAACGTAGTATTTTTTATCTTTATATAACAGTTATAGCTATGTGACTACACTTTTATATATATATATATATATATATATGTATATATATATATATATATATATATATATATATATATATATATATATATATATATATGGAAGAGGCTATAGTAGTTCCAACAAGAGAAAAGTGTGTATAATAAAAAGAAGAGAGAAACCGCAAACGTTTTTGGTTGTAATGTGGATTATTTTAAAAATATATTATGCGTTATTTTTCATAATTTTGCTACACATGTTTCCCGTCACGCAACCTTCATCAGACAAAGAGTGGATATTTCCACATATGATTAAAAGAAATTAATTTTTCTTATATTTTTCGATGTTAAATATTCTCGATATTAGACATTCTCTTCTTTGTGTGTTAGTGACCCAAATGTCTTTCTTGAACTGGTAGTGAAAAAGTTCTGCTTGAAGGGTAATAAAACAATTAAGACTGGTCCAAGAAAGGGTGAGAAAGATGTCTATATTCTTCTCTTTTAATGACCCCTGTGTGTTCTTAGATCTATTTCCATTTTGTGCGTTTTTGTCAGCATGCGTACGCATACGTATATTGCCTCTCCATATATACATACGGTCTTCTTATAAAGAATTAGTATACACATGTGTACACATACACACATACATACACATACATACAAACACACATACACACGCTTCTTATGTTGTGTAGGGTTCGCGTGCGTGCCTGTGAGCAGTTTTGTTTTTGTCAATATGTGTATATACAGGGTGACCCTGATTACATTTATAGATGTGTTGTGATACAAAGAGTTTTCTGCTGTCTGGTAATTTTATGTTGCTTTTGTGTAGGGAGACACTGTTCTTTATATTTGGGCTGATATCTATATATGATTTCTTGCATTTTGTGCATTTCAGTGCATAAATCACATTTTTGGAGTTGCAGTTTAAATTTTTATTTATTAAGAAAGTCTTTTTTGGGTTTTAAAAAGTGTAGGAGTTTCCTTCTATAATAATGTCACCAACCCCACATTTTTTGTTACATTTTGTGACTCCCTGTATTGTGAGTTGGTTAAATTTGGATGAGGTTAGTATGTGTTTTAAGTTTTTAGATTGGCATTTGCTTTTAATTATTTTGGTTGTTTTTAGTATATTTTTCAGTTTGTCATGCTTGTTAAGTAGGTTTAGATTTTTTGTAATTTCTCTAAATAGTTCTGGATTGTTCTTGTTGTATGTTGAGACATATGCTAGAGTTTGTTCGACGTTACGTTTCTTTGGATTTCGTAGTTTGTCTAAAGGAATTTTTTTTTGCGAATTCAAAACCTTTGCTTATTAGTGTTGTGGGGTAGCCTCGTTTTTTATTAGAGTTTTATGTAGTTCTTCTAGGCGGGTTTTTCGGAGGTGTTTGTCAGTCACTATAGTACAAACCCTACGTACTAGAGAATAGGGGATGGATTTCAGGCAGCTTTTTGGGTGATGGCTCCTGAAATGAAGATATTATTGTGTGTCTGTAGGATTGTGGTAGATATCTGTGATTATGTGGTTGCTTTTATTTCTAATGAGTATAATCTAAAAATGGTAATTCGTTGAAATTATATTCTTGGGTGAATTTGATTTTTGGGTGTAAGTTCTGAAGTAGAGTGTGGAATTGGTTAATATCACCCCATGAGGATTTCCAGAAAATGAAGCAATCATCTAAGTATCATTTCCAAGATTTTGTGAAGTGGGGTTTTATATTTTCCCCATATATTTGTTCTATCTTTTTATAGAGGTTTTCCTCTAGATAAGCTAATGTTAAGGTGGCATATGTTGGTACCATTTTTGTTCCCATTGCGGTACCTAGGGTTTTGATATAGTTTTTGTTGTCAAATTCAAAGGTATTATTGTTTAGAATTAGGTCTATACTATCGATAATGAATTCCTTAGTGAATCTGGGATGTAGTGTTTCTGGATGTTTTTCAATCCAGAATGAGATTGCCTGTTTACCTAGTTGCTATATAGGCTACTAATGTCAAAAGTTGTCATAAGTGTTCTAGGATCTACTTTTTTTTTTTTTTTGTGGTATGGAACTAAGGAAGTGAATATCATCTCTGGTGTAGCTCTTAATCTGCTTAGTAAATGGTTGTAATATTGTGTCTATTAGTTTATCGAGGAAGAGACAGAGTGAGAGATAGATAGATAGATAGAGAGATATGAAATATATATATATATATATATATATATATATATATATATATATATATATATATATATATATATATATACTCCTGATTTTTAAAGTTAAAAGCTCTACATGTTATTTTTACTTTTTTTTTTCACACGTGTATTGAGCACTTTTTAATACTACTGTTTCCTTGTCTTATTCAGCTGTGACCATTAACCTCTTATATATCACTTGATAAGACACCGGAAGTGTTGAAACAAAATGGCTATTTTTGCAGTGATTTTATAACATATTTATGTTATAATATTGAAATAAATAATTATATATATATATATATATATATATATATATATATATATATATATATAGGGAGAGCGAGAGATGGATAGATAGATCTGAATAGAATTATATATATATATATATATATATATATATATATCGATGGAGAAACAAAGATAAGATAGATAGATAGATAGATAGATAGTATGAACACGGAAATAAACATAGTGTCTGGCAGTTTCATGCTCTATGATATGATGATCCCTTGACAATCCCGTGAAACTGCTAGTCGTCATGTAATGTTGCTTCTTATGTCGACACTGTTTATATCTACATAAGCATTAGTCCCGATATTGAGTACTCTTCCTCTATAAATGGAAAAAAATTATAACAAAATATATAATGCCATATAACTTCAGGATATTGGCGACCATAAATTTCCACAGCTTCATTTTATTTGATATCTGTAAATTGTGAATTTCTGTGATTGTTCTTTGAAAAGATAGTCTTTTATTTTCCTGATGACTTCTTTTTTTTAATTCAGAATCATAATGGTAATGGTAATATTAGCCGTTTCCTTATAAGGTAACATTTGGCATTCATTGACCGAGCAGTCGGTGTTACCATCGATTGAAATTTATAACATCTTTCCCTTGAAACAATCCTTCCGAAAAAAAATAGGTTCCTCAATTCTAGTAGCTGTTATCGCTCTTTCCCGTACTGATAGGGGTTTCCTTCCTAACCTTTTGTTCGAAGTAATGTGGAACGTCAGTATTTTGATTATGTTATTATTTTTCTCTTCTAGTTACATTGGCTATCCATTTTAGTTGTTGCTGCTGTTGGTGGTTCTCAAGTGATGTCTTTTTTTTTTGTTATTTGGTACAGTTTTTTGTTCGTGATTCTGTAGCGCCCGTTCACAAGATTCAATAAAGTGTAGTATTCACCAACACACACACGCGTCCAAAGACATTTTAAAGAAAAGTGGTTGTATACAGCAAATAGTTTAGATATTTCTGAACATGTTTGGGGACATGCATGACATCCATATGAAAGTCTCGATCTGACGAGACTATTTAAGATCGTGACTCAGTGTTTTAGGCTAATGTTCATTCAATAGTTGAGTTAATTCTGAACAGGTTTGGTGCTAATCATGGCATCCATATAAAAGTCTCGATCTGACGAGACTATTTAAGAGCACGAAAATCATTATTTTTTTCCAAATATGAATGCCTATGTCATTGGTATAGCCCTCATCCTCACTCATCAGTAGTACCTTAGCCAGAATTTGAACTCGCTTCATCGATTCTCCGGGCTGTTACTTGCTACCTGAATCGCACAACCTCTAACGAGCCCCGTAGTCCATTCGGCTTGTAATGATCTGTACTGCAGTAATAGCAACTGGGATGTGCCACCAGGCTTGTCTTGAATTCAGGATTTTCCATTTCCGAAACTGGTTTTCTTAGAATAGTTGTGATAAGAATGACCTTGAACAGAAAAGCAACATCCTCTAACAAGTGTTCCAAGAATTAGAACTCAAAATAAACGTTTCCAAAATAGAAACTCTGATCTGGAACTGGAATGAAATCAGTGATGGCACATACCCTGAATCCATAATAGCAATTCAGGATTTGGATCTAGTAAATACTAAACAATTCAAATATCTCAATGTATGGATCAGTAATAACAAATTTATTGATTGATTGCTTCGTTCATTCATTTTCTACGGCTTATCAACCCTTTTCAGGTTATTTAAAGCCAGAAAATATTTTTAGATTTTAAGATTTTTTTTTTTTTTGGTATGGGGAGATTATAATGATTTAGTAATATAAGTCTTACTAATTAACCCATAGCTGGGGGGAGAAGTGAAGTCATACCCTTCCCAAGGGTATTTGCTCGTAAGTGAATATAACGAACCCAAGTAAAATTGGAACTTATTCATTATTCATTACACGACCTGCACATCTAAGCTTACAGCAGCTGATATTCCCAAGCGTTCATCCATCTAGGTACTGGCCAGGCTCGACGATACTTAACTTTGGAGATCGTACGGAAACTGGTGTTTCAACGTGATATGGTCATAAGCCCATAACAAATTCAGTATGGGCGGTAAGGAACTGTGTCAGAGGTAGATTGTCCCAACTCCGCAAATTGCTGCAAAACCAAAACATTAACTTGATAATTCGAGTCATGTTTTTAAATAGCCTCGTCAGATCGAGACTTTCATGTGGATTTCATGCAAGGCACCGAACCTGTTAAGAAATATCTACACTGTCAGTTGTATCCAACCGCTTTCTGAGATCAAGACAAGATGGCGCATTGTGTCCTGCTATTTAGTCCAAAGCTATAGGAAGATGGTGCCATGTCTTTGTTTCCAGATGAACAAAACAAAATCGGGCGGGTATTGAACGCGGATACTGAACGTATCCTATATTCACTTATACAATTCCTACTCATGACCGTTCCCATTTTCACTGATAAGTCTACTTGACGAACACCTATAATCTCGCCTTGACCTGGTCGCCAGTTCTTTAGATAACTCACTATCATAAATTTATGCTATCGTCATGCTAAAATCCTGCTATAGCCCTACTTATACACCCGGATTCATTCGCCACTTTTTTTAGGAGAGTAACCATATGAAGTTTATTTTTAGAAAGGTCAGTCCCATATTTCCCACGAACCCTAAACTAATCCTTCTTAATATTATTTACTATGAAAGTTTAACAACAAAATTTCCAGTTGAAAAAAAAACAAGTTTTTTTTTGTTTTGTTTTGGGTTTTTTTTAATATTTGCGTTGTATGATTATGTGAGATCTGGAAAAGGAGTCGAAAAGTTTAACGACGAACTGATAAATTCCTTGAGCGAGGAGTTATTATTATTTACATTCGGACTATTTTCCTTATCTTTGTTGTGGTCATAGAGTAATTGATTGCGGTCCGGATTGAGGAATCGGAGATCCTAGTTCGAATTCCGGTCGAGTTCATTACATTCACTTACGTGCTAATACCCTTGGGAAAGGTATTAATCTAACTCTTATCCCCACCAGGTATAGTAGGACAGGCTGGGTTCTATAGCTTTCGGTGGGAACCGGTCTAGGAGAACGAAAAACACTGAATTCAAAAGTGTCCTGGCGAAGCACATACTATGCAGCTAAGGAAAGGATCGTTCGCGTTGGCTCGATGATCCCGACTACAATGAATCGACCCCCCCTTTTTGTGGTCATCACAACATTTTGGCTGATGTGTCCTCCAGCCTTTTCAGGTGTCGATTGGGTAACTTGCAGGGAATTTTGATCTGAACTATCTATACTAGGATAGATTGTTCTCATTCCCCTGTACATGTCTAGGGGAGATAACTCCGTCTAGGGGAGATAAATCGACTAGTTCTTATTTAATACTGCTCAATTATTCCTTGCTCTGTTTTCCACTGAATATAAATCTATACTACCCAGCCCAAGAAATGAACCCACAATTACTATTTTACTAAATTTCCTGAAGATTAACCAGATGGACAATTACCTGATGAAAGTCGGGGGACAGAATTGCCAAAACGTTGTACTAATAACAACGAACATTTTTTTAATAATTTCACCCGAAGCAAGGCAATAATGCTACTTGGTTACTGAGTGTTACCAAATATGAGAAAATCTACTATTAAGGAGAGAGGACAATAAAAGAATAAGAATTAAAAAGACGGAAGCTAACGATTGACATTGCATTTAAATTTTTGAAGATCAAAATTAACTGGAAAGCAAGAAGCCAGAAAAGAGTTCCACAAGCGATAAGTGCGAAAGAAGAAACTATTGGCATAGAACTTTATATGTAGTCATTTCAACTGTTAGATGATCAGACCTTGCCGTCAATCTACTACTGCGCTTAAATTTATAAAGTCTAGGTACGATAGAGGAAAGTTCATCAGAACAATTACCATGAAATATTCATAGAAAAGACACAAGAAAGCAACTTTTCGGGGGTTGGAAAAGCGACTGAAGCATTTAAAGTCCTACAGTAAATAATAATATAATGATTAAATAAAAGTAATTCAGTTTATGATAATAGAATAAGAACTAGAGACCTTATATATTACGCCCAAGCAGCCTCCCCTCCTTAAGCAAAAGGAATGGCTGCTGGGTCTTAATGTAATCTGTATGTGATTCATATTGCGGATTCTCAGGTAGTATTTTTTTATTCCACCTTTTTTAGTTGTTGTGCACATATTTATATGTTTTGCCTTCGGTTGAAGTCTGAAAAGCGAGAAGCAATAACCGGTTAGCTTTATATATATATATATATATATATATATTGATTTACCACTTAACCGTAAGTATTTTATCTTGTATTTGCTCTTCTTCCCACTTTGTTTTAATATATTATGTGAATATATATTTTTTTTTTTATGTTCGTTTTAAAGCCATAAAAATGTTATACCCACTTCCAAAATATCAGTTAATTATTCAGCAACAGGAAAATTCCGTCAAGAAGAAAGAAAAGAGAGCTAAATTGCTATCTAATATCAGTCCTCCTATATTACATCGAATCTTAGACAATCTCCTCGCAGATGAAGAAAAGTCCTAGGGCAACGGAAATGTGTTTCTAAGGAGAATACCGAGAATAGAAAGGGCGTAACATATGAGTAACAGAAAGCTCAAAAGAAAATGGAAACAAAAAGCGCTCTTATGCTTACACCCTTGTGCCAATTAATTGAAACAACCGCTTTAGCTTTCTTTCTATCACCATACGGTCAGTTTTAGACCCACTGGAGTGACAAGGTGTAATCGATTTCTATTTGTAACTCAGATTAGGACATTTGCAGTGGTGTGCATTAAAATGAATCTATGTTCGGGGTGTATGATGAAATTTTTTTGGCCTTGAAAAATATTGCGTCGACCATGATTGCATCAAATTTTTATCACGCCCAGGCATTATTGTCTTGACTGTTGATTAGTTGTCCTACGACCATTGTCTGCGATGGACGTTACTCCAAGAGGGCGTACAAAAATTGTAATGCTGCGCGAACACACTGGCAAGCCATACCAGTGAGCAAATCAAAGTACTATAGATTGGTGCGGAAACTCCCCTGATTTAAATCCAATCGAGAATCTGTGGTCAATCTGCAAGGAATGACTTCGTGGAATGGGCATACGGAGTACTAACATATGCACTGGGTCATGTTTTATTGGGAAAATACGAAAAGAAGTAAATAATAACGGAATTATTCGTTTTGTTTCAATTAATTTGCACAAGGGTGTAGAAGAGACGGTTGAAATTTCGATGACAAATAATGAGGAAAGAAGGCTTGGAAAATTCGAAACGTGTAGGACATATAAAAGGCGGGATTTGATTGATTGATTGATTCGTTTTCTGCGGTTCATCAACACTTTGTAGGATATTTAAAACCATAAAAAAATCTTTTAGATTCTAAGAATTTTTTTTTACATAATAATGGTTTAGTGATAGAGATCCTTACTAATTAAACCATAACTGAGGTGAGAAGTGATTAATTCATACCTTTCCTCAGGGTAAGTGAGTACAATGAACCCAACGGGAATTGGATCTCGGTTCTCCGATCTCTAATTCGAAGCCATTACCCATTAGACCACTCGCATATGCAAGCTTACAGCACCTGGTATTTCTAAACTGTCACCCATCTAGGCATTAACTAGATTCGACATTGCTTAATTTCGGTGATTGTACGGGAACAGGTGTTTAAACCTAATGTAGTCGTAAGCCTTGAAGGCAAGAGGAGTTAGAGAAAAGCAGCTACTAACCTACCTAATGAGCTTTTATAAATAGATGGCGGGACAAGGATTGGAGATATAATGACACACGTCCTGAAAAGATACAACACAACAACAACAACAACAACAACAAGACCATCATTTATTTAAATAACAGATTATTTTTTTCTTTTACAGTAAGGTTCACTCTGTACAAAGCTCGGGGCCACTTGAGGTATAGGATTACGTTAAGGGGTAGTTTATATGGATAGGAGGGGAAGATAACCGTTATCTTAAACAGGTTAAGACTGTAATGGTCGGAAAAACATCCTCTTGGGAGTCTTTTTCACAGAGCAGTGGTTCGCGGGAAGAAGCTGTTCGAGTGGAACTTACTTCTCACCGATGGAACACGGAAGAAATGTAGGTGGTTTGCTACGATGTGAGTGGCATGGTGGGTCCTAGCTGTGAAGGTTAGACCTGACGGAATGTAGTTCTTCCAAACACTTTCCCCTGTCTCTCTCGCCTTCAATATGACCAGTGAGTGTCAAATTTTCCATGCCTTCTTTTCTCATTATGTTCCGGAGAAATTTCAACTGTTTCTTTCTGATGTTAAAAAGAAGCGTTATTTTTTTTCTCATTTTCGCTAAAACTTCTGCTCAATTTTCTTCAGCTGCGGGGAGATTGTCCAGCATTCATTACGCTATTTTTGTATTTTATTTCATTTTACACTAAGGTTCACTCTGTATAAGTCCCGGGGCCACTCGAGGTAGAGGATTACGTTAAGGGGTAGTTTATATGGATAGGAGGGAAAGATAACTGTTAACTCTAGACTTGAACAGGTTAAGATTGTAATGGTCGGGAAAACATCCTCTTGGGAGTCTTTTTCACAGAGCAGTGGTTCACCGGAAGAAGATGTTTGCGTAGAACTTTCTTCTCACAGATGGAATACCGAGGGAATGTGGGTGGTTTGCTACAATGTAAGTAGCATGACGGGTCCTAGCCGTGTAGGTTAGACGTGGCGGAACCAAGAAATGTAGAAGTATTGATAAAGCAGTAAGAAGCCTGTAAGATAGATGTTGGAGTGTGGAAAATCTTTTCTCCAACAAGAACTCTGAGACGCTTTTGAAATCTAACAAGACTGGAAAGTGTGGACTGGGAAGCTCCCGCCCAAATATGGCAACAGTAGTCCAATTTCGGTCTGATCTGGCGCTTATAAAGAGAGAGGGTAGCATGAGAAGTCAAGTACTTAGTGGAACGGAGCAAGGAACCGATAATTTTACCTGCATCTTTAGCGCGGATCGTAAGCGTTCCACTTGAGGTAAAGTGTGAGTTTGAGGCCCAATATTCTCTCAAAGCACAGTGCCTCCTCAAGGGGACATCCGTTCATCCTGACTGGTGGTAGTTGGGGTCCGATCGGGGATTATTGAATGTAACTCGTTTCGTTTTCGAGGTAGTGAATGTAACCAGCCAGTTTTTTTTCCCCACTGAGAAGTTAGCGCTAGATTGGAAGAAAGGCCACTAATTTCTGATCATCAAGATTTTTAGAGGTGCACCCGTATATCGTCGTATCATCGGCATAGATATTTACAAATGATCTCAGTAAATTCTTAGGCAGATCATTTATGTAAATCAAAAAGCGGGTTGGTCCGTGGAGTGACTCCTGGGGGACACTTGCGTTGACCGCTGGAGGATTAACATTAATAACTACTTTCAAGTGGCAAATAGGAAGGATTTTATGTTCGAGAATACCCTTTAAAGGTATGGCCCTTCATGGAAAAAGTCAACACAATTTAGAAGACAGGAGTGGAGAGGTGGAGTAATATCGAAAGGTAACCAGCCAGTTTTACCCCATTGGGTAGTTTGTGCAAGATTGGAAGAGAGATCAGTCGCCAATCTCAGACGATCGAGAGTTTTAGAGGCGAACCCGTAAATCATCGTATCATCGGCATAGATGTTTACAAATGATCTGAGTATATTCTTAGGGAGATCATTTATGTAAATCAAAAAGAGGGTTGGTCCGAAAAGTGATATTTTCATAAACCTGAAGCCAGCGTAAATTATCCCCAGTTGATTCTAAATCATAGAGCTACAAAGAGAATAATATTTTCAGAAAATAAATACGAACCACAAGGGCCCATACTTTCGGCTTTGTGCCACATCTAAGTCATACTTAGTTAACTGCAATATCAACCACAAGAGAGAAAGAGAGTCAAAATCTTTCCGACCAAAAACAATTTTATATCACAAGTAACGCGGGCAACAATAAAAAGCCAGGTATATAGAGTTCGGCCATATGTCGAGGATGAAAACTGTTAAATATTAAGGTATTTTTTCTTAATATGAAACAATTTGAATTAATAAAAAATTCAATTAAATTCATTTGATAAGACAGGAAATAAAGCGCTTGTCTAACTGCATTTACACAAATAATATAACCGGTCGATTCAAGGCCACACCCTATTAGTTCTTCAAGTTGAAGTACCGGTCTGTCATGAAATAATTTAGTCAAACACCACCACAAATTTATAACTGTTTGTCTCGAAGCTAACTGAAAATGTCATTATCAACTTTTTGGCTATGTTTTCTTCTACTTTTTCTCTATTTCTTATCGTAACGCCCAGGTAGTTTTTGCGTCAGACTTATTGATTAAACATCAAATGATGTGTATGCAAAATTTCGCAGCGCATTGAAAATAAAAATTTATAGTGAATATAACTATTTCAACTATAAAATGATGTGACTTTGCCGCCAATGTACTATTGCACTTAAATTTATAAAAATTCGATACCATAGGGAAAAGTTCATCAGAACAATTACCATGAAAACATTTATAGAAAATCGGCAAACATGGACAAATGTGCCCGCAATAAGACGTAGTGTCAAATTGACGGTTTTTCCATTGGCAGTGTTTTTTTAAACTACCTTCACTCTTCGGCAATTATTAGAACTTTAATAAAACCTAAACATATGAAAGTGAATTTATACATTTTCTTTGTTCTTGAGAATTTACAACAAAAAATAATAAACACTATTTATTTATTATATTGTTTATTTACACTATTTATTTATTAGATTGTTTATTTACACTATTTGTTTATTATATTGTTTATTTACACTATTTGTTTATTATATTGTTTATTTACACTATTTATTATATTGTTTATTTAGACTATTTGTTTATTATATTGTTTATTTACACTATTTATTAGATTGTTTATTTACACTATTTGTTTATTATATTGTTTATTTACACTAGTTGTTTATTATATTGTTTATTTACACTATTTATTAGATTGTTTATTTACACTATTTGTTTATTATATTGTTTATTTACACTATTTATTAGATTGTTTATTTACACTATTTATTTATTATATTGTTTATTATATTGTTTATTTACTGTATTTGTTTAATATATTGTTTATTTACACTATTTGTTTATTATATTGTTTATTTTCACTATTTGTTTATTATATTGTTTATTTACACTATTTATTTATTATATTGTTTATTTACACTATTTGTTTATTATATTGTTTATTTTCACTATTTGTTTATTATATTGTTTATTTTCACTATTTATTTATTATATTGTTTATTTACACTATTTATTTATTATATTGTTTATTTACACTATTTGTTTATTATATTGTTTATTTTCACTATTTGTTTATTATATTGTTTATTTTCACTATTTGTTTATTAGATTGTTTATTTACACTATTTGTTTATTATATTGTTTATTTACACTATTTATTTGTTAGATTGTTTATTTACACTATATTTTTTCAATCTTTAAATTAATTTAATGAAAAAAATTTGAACAAAGTAACTATAAACAAAATGTTTTTTTTTGTTTTGTTTTTGCTATCCTTTACCAGCCGCAATGATGGAGAAAGCATTACCTCGAACCATCGCCAGTGAGACACGCTGCAAGAGCCAGTCGGTTTCGCGAGGCTCGTCCCTTAATCGAGACGCCATCGCGCCAATCCTCCGAAGGAACGCCATCGAAAGCGGGCCAAGAACCCCAAAAGTTTCCACTGCCACCGGAGTAAAAAAAAATCTATCAGCAAGAGAAAAATATTTATTATATTATTTATTGAAATGGTTGGCAAAACACTGGCTAATTACCAATTGATTCAAACTTTATAAAATGGTAGATAATAATGATTTCCTTATAGCTAGTCCACATATTTTAATAATTTAGTAAATGTTTATAAATTTATGAATAAAATATTTTTCTCATTTATTTCTTTATAAATTGATAAATGATAAATACTGCATTGCATTAGTTCTAATTGAATTAGTTTTTCGAATTTTGTAAATATAAAATTTTTCTTGCAAATAAACGATTTAATAGTACTTACTATTTTTGTTGTAAATTCTCAAAAACAAATAAAATGTCTAAATTCACTTTCATCATGTGTAGGCTTATTCCAGTTCTAATCTGTAGGCTCAAATGCAAATGAGATTGGATAAGCATAAACAGAAAGCAACTGGTGAACAAGACAGAATTACTAAACGAACCCGTTTGCTTAACGTAATGTGGAGAACAGTGCTAAGACTGCTACTACAGAGAAATATACCCAACATAACAATGGCATCACCAATAGGATCCTTAAATGCGCTGGAAGACCCAGAACACGTGGAAACATGGATAAGAACTTTTGCGACATTTGCAAGAGTAAAAAAAATAAGAGACACCAAAACGGAAGGAGGAGAGAACGAGATAATGGATTTATTTCTTGCTACTGCTGGGTGCGAAGCAGTGAAAAAATTTTCGACAATGTGTTACCCGAGTGAATTAGAAGAAATGACATTTGAAGAAATTGTCAAAGTTATAAAAAAAGAACATAAGACCAAAGAAAAAATTGGTCATTGCTGAAAGAAACAAGATCACCATTAAAGAGAAGACAAGAAAGACAAGAGGAAGGAGGACACAATACGAGAATAATCAGTAGTAGTAAAAGAAAATGCAAGGGTATACGACCTCTTCGATTCAGGGAGGTGTAGTATCATATGCAAATGAGATAGGATAAGAATAAATAGAAAACAACTGGTGAACAAAACAGCATTACTCAGCGAACCCGTTTGCTTAACGTAACGCGGAGAACTTTGCTAAGACTGCTACTACAGAGAGATATACCCAACATCACATAATCATCGCTTTTTAAAACAGTAAACATTGCCGAAGAGTGAAGGTAGATAAAAAGAGCGGTGTGATGAAGGAAAAACCCGTCCTTTTGACATGACGTCTTATTGCGTGCACGTTTGTCCATGTTTGCCAAAAAGGCTAACACTAGACTACTAAAAAAAGTGGTCTAAAATAACTGCCACTTCACGACTGAAGTCAGGTGGTCCGCTCGTAAATTTAAAAAAAAAAGGATTTTTGCAATAAAAATATCTGTTTGTTATTTATTTAAAATATTTTTTCCTAAATGTGTAAAAAGAATTCGTTTAAAAACTGAGAAAAATCCTGAATTGTAAAAAAGAACATCAGTAGTATGCAGTTATAAATAAAGGGCAGATAACTCTTTTAAAGTCAATTTAACGCTGTATTTATCTTATGAAAAGAATCATCCATTCCAAAAAGATTTTTTTTAAAAATGTCCATATTTTTCGATTCTGACCAACGCCGTGCTTAGAGAAATGCCTATTTTAAAAATATATATTTTCTATTTTTTGCGAGCGAACGAGTTAACCTCAGTCGCGCCCAAACAGAGAAAACTTATTCGTATGCGATTTTTTTTCACTATGATAAATGGAACGTGCCATCACGAATATATACTGTTACGCGAGCTTGGATCGTCTGATATTACATCCGTTTGAGATCTTATCAGAGAGCACTTCTGAATGAAAGAAAAAATTATGGCAGTTTCTGAAAATAGGTCCAGGTTTTTCATTAAATGACCGTTCACATGCAATAATGAAGATAAATCATATAGGCTCCTGTTGAAACAGAGGCAGACAGGTTTTCTCACAAAACTATTCGTCCTGTTGGCGCTGTCCTTGATTTCTTGTAGCGAGTATTACTTTTCATCTTAATTGCTGAGGACGTACATATACGTCCTTGTCAAATTTACATTTCCAGCTGATGACTCATATGTATGCGTTATCAAGACATTGTCAAATGTCCGTTCCTAGCGTTTGAGCTATAAACCTACTAGCTCATAGGGCTATTTCAAAACCAGCGTAGGCATATGTCAGCGTACAGTGGGACCTGTTTCTTATTACATACTTTTATTATATTGTATGCTAGGAGGGATCGTCTAGCTTAGCCTGTATTGCAGTGTCTCCGATCAAAATCAAAATAACGGCGCCCATGAGAAATCACCGTGTTAATAATTAAAAGGGTTCGTAGAGACAGTCATCAGATATATATATATATATATATATATATATATATATATATATTTATTTGAATATTACAACATAAATATGTTATAAAATCACGACAAAAGTAGCCATTTTGTTTCAACACTTCTAGTGTCTTTTCAAGTGACGATGTAGAATATAGAATAAATGGTTTTAAAAGTTTCAAATTAATCAACGTTGATTAATTTGAAACTTTTAAAACCATTTATTCTATATTCTACATCGTCACTTGAAAAGACACTAGAAGTGTTGAAACAAAATGGCTACTTTTGTCGTGATTTTATAACATATTTATGTTGTAATATTCAAATAAATAATTATATCTGCTCTACTCTGTATTGAGCACTCTTTAAAGAATATTAATTGTTGCTTATTGGATCTCACTCCGTATATACCAATCCTAAACTTGGGTATATATATATATATATATATGTCAGGGACGTGCCGTCTAGGTAGGCAAAGTAGGCTGTGCCTATCGTGAATAAAATAGATCAGCAGCTACATTTTCCTTCTTTGAGCCAATATGCACCAAATCCAACAAAATGATGAAGAATATTCTGTCTGTTATGCATAAAAGACAAAATATTTTATTCTTTTGTAGATTTACTACATAAAAGTCACAAGCTGCCTACCCTGAGTAATTACTGACGGTAGGTGTCTGATATATATATATATATATATATATGTATATATATATATATATATATATATATATATATATATATATATATATATATAGTAAAGGATTTTTTATTTAATTCGACAGATTTTATCCACTAAAAACAAAGTTTTAAGTGTTAACAAATATATATGTATACACACACATATATATATGTGTGTGTGTGTGTGTGTATGAAAACATGTGTATAGACAAAATGGACAACTTATCTTTGTCTAAGTCCTCAGCATGTCTTTATCAAGACAAATTTGCCTTGATAAAGTCCCTCGTGTAAGATAAGTTTTCCTTTTTGTCTTTATTCATATTGTCCCTTTTCGGATATAGTCGTTCTGAAATTTTTACACACACACACACACACACACACACACACACACACACATATATACATATATACATATATATATATATATATATATATATATATATATATATGTACGTATACCAATAAATATCGCATAAATTATTTTTAACACAATATAAAAATAACGAGAATGAGAAAATCGGCCGTCAATTGCTGAAACATCCTGACGTGTGAAGCGAACGATTGCAATAATAATGATCGTCTACGATACTCTGGAGTCGGAATAGAACCTCAATCAACTCGGTGACAAATTTTATACTTTTTTTGTATTAATATTATATATATATATATATATATATATATATATATATATATATATATATATATATATATATATCAGGTTTGTGGTGTGTAGGTAGACCAGGTAGGCTGTGCCTATCGTGAATAAAATAGATCTGCAGCTACATTTTCCTTCTCTGGTCCATTATGCACCAAATCCAACAAAATTATCAAGGATACTCTGACTGTTATGCATAAAATGTAAAATATTTTATTCTTTTGTAGATTTAGTATATAAAGGTCACAAGCTGCCAACCCTGAGTAATTACTGACGACACGTGTCTGATATATATATATATATATATATATATATATATATATATATATATATATATATTATGAAATGGACAAAGTCCGACAATTATTTTAAGACATTTTTTATGTTTATAGGTTCTTTTTATAGATACAAATATTTAAGTAAATGCTCTGTTTATAATAAACATAAAAAATGTCATAAAATAATTGTCGGACTTTGTCCATTTCATAACGTGTGACGTCATTTGTTTACATTTGGATACGCATCGAGCAGATATGAATGTACGAGAGAAAGTCATAGAGAATTGTAGTTTAAAAACAGTAAAATCAACATTGCTAACCGAAACGCTCCTCTGTGGCTAAATCGTTAAAGCACGTCAGGCTATATGACGGTTCATTATAGGATACAGGTTCGATTCCTATCGGAGGACGCATATTTTCTATGAAAATTTCTTGGACATTCAGGCCAATAAATAGTACTAATAGTAAGAAGAATAGGAAAATAAAGATCATATGGTATACACCTCCGTTCAACCAAATGGTCAGTACTGAACTTGGGCATAAGTTCCTAGCTTTAATTGGTAAACACTTCCCCACAAATAGCAAACTGAGCGAAATCTTTAATAAAAACACCCTAAAGTTAAGTTACAGCTGCACTGAAAACCTAGAAAGAATCATAAAAAAGCATAATAATAAAATCCTAGAAAAACACGCATGCCAAAACAGTGCCAATAAAACTCCTAAACTGCAATTAGACAAAAATAATGAAAAATCATGTGATTGTAGAAAGCCTAATGACTGCCCGTTAGAAAACAGATGCCTCACTAAATCCGTGGTATACCAATGCACCATCTCATCCATGGAGAGTCCTAACACTGACAGGATATACATTGGGTCAACAAAGAATAAATTTAAAATTAGATGGAGACAACACAAAAGCTCCTTCAACAACATCCTAAATAGAAATCAGACATCTCTATCCCAATACTACTGGCATTTAAAAGAAACGAACAAAACACCGAAAGTAAAATGGAAAATAATAAATAGAACAAGAACTTGTAAAACCTGGGACGACCCATGCCCTTTATGCCTACATGAAAAACTGCACATCATTAAGTTTCTAAATAGTGAAAAGTTATTAAACCACAGACATGAGTTAACGGTTTTCTGCCGACATCAACAAATTTTTGCATTAAATAATTAATAAATAGATATAAACAAATAAAGTCTATAGTTTAAAAGCCTTAAAAGCTCAGCCCAATAATTAATGAGAAAAACCCTTTGTTGAAGTAGAAAAAAGCCATTTGAATAAACAAATAAATAAACAGATAAAACAGCTAATAATGAAACACAACCTTCTCGATACTTAACGACCTGCGGCAAAGCCATAAAAAATTGCCGCTTGACCAGCCTAACCTACTATCAGTCTTGAAATAGACCCCCCATTGTAACTTGACATACATTTTTCGAAGGGGACTGGTCTGCAGATAAAAATTAATTCTTAGCTCTTTGACCACCTAACCAAAATGGCCGACACTAGCCGTTTCCATAGCAACTAATGTTCCAAGAGCCCGCACTTATAAACACGCGCTAACCGAAAGATAGCTTATTCCCAAATTCTCGCTTGACGAGGAAGCGTGACCAGACACCTTAACTCAACATAATTTCAAAAATTATATTAGGGGTCTCGGCTCTCGCTTTTGAAACATGAGAACTCTTATGTAGCGAAGGAATCATATTTTTAAAACAAAAAATATTATAATATAAGCTCTACTTCTGTATGGAGCACTGTCTTTTTGAAAATAAAAGCAAAAATATTAAGGAACACCGGATTATTTACCTAACGTGTTCTTTCCTATTTTTCTGCATACCTGCATATATATATATATATATATATATATATATATATATATATATATATATATATATATAGCTGGCCACTCGTATTCGAGGATATCCATCTACTAAGACGGCTAGCGGATCCTTATTGCAGACGTTTGCTAAGGCACATTTGTGTTTATTCATCACCCACATAGCCCACCTGTGGTTTATACGGCAACTATGCTGAGCAGACCTTAGTTATAGTTTCTGGGAAAGAGCGTATTATCTAGCGTGAACGACACATTGAACAAGGCTTCGGCCACGATGACATGTGACTTCGTGCTAGTACAGCTATCGACGACCCCCAAGGGTTCCGTCTACCCAATTTCACTCACAAGTCTTAGGTCAACCCGTGGTATGGTTTTCAGGCACTTTCCAAGGGTGTCGCACGCTGGGATCAACCCGCTCCAGACCGATAACATCAGGAAATATCCTTCCTGACAAATCTACCATGGTGAGATTCAAACCCAGTTCTCATGGTCAGAAAGCGAACGTTCTAAATGGATTAATCCTTTCCTGCTCCCAAGATGATTGCTCATTTAAACGTTAACAACAGTACTTTGTGCACAAGTTTATACACAAAACTAATGAAAATCATCAAATCTAAGAAAAAATAAATAAACCCAATACTAAACAGATAAAATATAGACGAACACTTTACTTTTACCGCACCTGTATGTAGGACAGCTGATGGCCTAAGTGGAAGGGGAAGGAAAGAGATGTTATTGTTTGGAAAAGGGACGGAAAGACATGATCGTCTCTTTACAAGAATAGTATAGATCGTTCATTTTGCCATATGAAACTGAGTAGGAAGAGACAATATCATCAGCAATTGTTTTTTCTCTTAACTTTTCTTTTTCATTTACCAGTATCACTGCTAGCTTTCTTTGGAGCCATGACTGAGGACTAATAAAGAGGGGGAAAAAAGGCACAGTACAATAAAATTGGGGGAAAAAAAGCACAGCACAACACACGAATGTATACAATACGGCAGTCGACAAAAAATATTTCCGTTCGGGTTAACTCGGCTCGGTCCGGCTCGGTTCGGCTCGGTTCGGCTCGGTTCTGCTCGATTCGGCTCGGTTCGGCAATGTTGTTCGAGAACCGAAATTTTGTTCGATAACCGAGGCATCTTCATCTCGAATATTCCGTTCGAAAACCGAATTGTTCGACATGTGAGACGTTCGAGATCCGAGGTTGCACTGTATATAAAGTTTCCTATAATGGAGAATAATACTCGATATTTGAAAGAAAGCGTTTGTTTTGTAGATTATAGTGAGTCTGGACAGAGAAATCAACACTGCGTGTTAAATCAGTTTCGTGCGTTAATCGATCATCAGGTGAAGCAATTATAGAAATTCAATGGGTATTATTTTACTATAAAATTGCATTATAAATTATTTACTAGCGCAATTCATTAGAACTATTAAATGCATAAGAACTTATATTCATTTTAATGATTGCATATAAAATGATACGGCACGTTCTTTTGGTGGAAAAAAGAACAGCAGATAACGCTGCATTTTAACCCTTTCAACTGTATTGAGTCATAATAATAATAATAACTCCCTTCGCCCACTCCCCTTCTAATTCAGAGGACCGGGGAAGAAGAGAGAAAGAAATTCGCGAACTTATGGGAAAACTTGTTTGAGCCAATGACAATCTTACCTTCATAGAAACTGTCCGGTGAGCTGAGAAGAAGGAAAGGAATTTGCGAGCCTATGCGAAATTTGTTTTGGGACCAATGGAAACATTGTCTTTACAGAAAAACAAGGAAATAAATTCATGAGCCTGCGTGAAATTCCTTTTGATATAAAATGAGAAGAAAAATTAAATTAATCAGAGGAGAGTGTCTGAAGTCATGTGAAAGGTTTCATTTCAGTTCCTCGCGACCAGCGTTGAAGCTCTCGCCAATGCAAAATTAATCGCCAATTATATTATAGGCCTCTAACCGGCACGTGACACTTCAAAGAATTTTCTCTCAACAATCCAAGATATCAAAGTATGTCAAACTATCTCTCTTCGCCTACTTTTGAACGTATGCAAACCATATATCCCTTCTGTGAGCAACAAACTCTTTTACATTTGTTTTAAACATGTTTTAATATTATTTTGTGTCAGATCATTTAATCTGTTGCATGAATTTACTATAGAAATGCATTTAAAAGTTGTTTTTTTTAATCCATCAAAACTTTCATTCACTTATATATAGAATGACACAACAAATTCTGACAGAAGAAAAAATAAATTTTTAATTAATAATCATGGTTTACTCTAGCCCCGACATAATCCTGTCATTTGTAAGCACGGTTTCGGATTCGCCCCACTTTTATTATACAGGGTGGTCTTGTCACCACTACATAATATAATTTTCCATTTCAACGCTCTGTGGGGGTATTATCAAGGAGAGAGTTTCACATGAACGATACCAGAATACCCATCATTTGAAAGACGCCGTTCGAAGAGCCTTTGCAACAATCAACAAATCATAGCTTCGTAAAATATCACAGAGGACATGGCGCCGCATCATTTTGGGCCACGAAAATGATGGTGTTCGTAAGGACCTTCTCGATGTGTGACAGCGTTAATGAAAGGGAATAAGCTGAATCCAGTACATCTGCTTCGTATTACTGTATTACTTGTTCTTCTATTGTTTTCATTACTTTTTGGTAGGTGGGTGACAAGACTTTCGGACTACCTGTACAATCAAAACAAGCATTTCTTATGGGAGACAAATTTTTGATAATTTTTTTAACTTTATTTCCCAAATGTTGGCCTTCACTCTTTGTGTTGGACCTTGAAAATCAGGTGGAAAAATGTCTACGGTTATTATGTGTATAACATAAATTGTAAAAAAGATAGACATTTAAAAAAAACACTTTACTCTACAAATTCGTTGTAAATTATGTTACGATGTATGAAATGTATTACAACTTTAAAATGGATTATTTAGATTATTTGAGGTTGGACTAATATCTTCATCTTTACAATTCAGTTCGATGTTTCCCTGAATGTAATGAGGATCGGCAAACACCTGAAGAAGTCCGAAAAGAAAACATCGGCCGTAAGCGTAAAAAACAAAAATTAGGACATTTGTCCGGTTGCCGATAATGCAAATAATGACAATTCCTCATTCCAGGAATTCAGACCGAAATTAAAAATGGTGGTTGTCTTTGGTGAAGAATCAAGACAGTTCTTGCGAACAGAATCGAACAATTCTATTTATTATCTAAGATGCATCATATAAATATACTGTTTACTGATAGAAGTTCTACTATTTAACCCATAGCTGGGAAGTAGAAGAGGTGGATTCATACCTTTCCCAAGAGTATTTGCGTGTGTGAATATAACGAACACGACTGGAATTGAAACCCGTCTCTCCGATTTACCACTGCCAACCTTTACCTATTACAACACCAACATATCCATGCTTACAGTACCTGGTATTTCCAAGCAGTCACCCAGCTAGGAAATGACTAGGCTCGACGTTGCTTAACTTCGGTGATCGGAGGATAACGGGCGTTTTAATGTGATAAGGTCGTAAGCCGAAACTGTTGTTCCCATCCATGATAATGAAAGGTCGCATATAGCTAGAATAACTCAGGAAAATATTTTGATTCTTGGTTGGTCTGTTCTACTCCACTCGCCATATTCACCAACCGATTATTACGTTTATTGATCTTTTCATATAGCAGTTATAGCGCAGAAAAAACATTGTGGAACTCGGTTGTTCTGTTGTACTACACCCGCCATATTCACAAACCAATTATTACCTTTTTTTTATCTTTCCTCAGAACAAGAATAACACAGGAAAACATTTTGGAACTCGGTTGGTCTGTTCTACTGCACCCGCCATATTCACCTGACCTTAACCCAACTGAGTGTTACCTTTTACAATTGCTGTAACACGCTTTTATGGGGGCAGGAACTTTCTCTAATGAAAACCAGATTCAAGAGTTCGTTGAAAGCTTGTTTATATCAAGACCTGTGGAGTTTTACTCAAGAGATATCGAAGATCTGCCTGTTAAGTAGCAGCAAATTATTGCTAATAATGGTGATTGAATAATTGAAAAAATGTAATTGTCTATATTCTTCTATTATTTCGGAGTATTGTTTTTATCTTTGTTGGTATAGATGTTATTATAGACCCAACCTTTCGACCAAGTACGTTGGGGGTCATCATCAAGTGTCAGTTGATGGACTGATATGGGATACCTGTTGATTATTGCGATTGATTGATTGATTTGTTGTTTTTTAACAACTCCTTATTAGTCATTTAATGCCTAAATTTCATTGAAATATTTTGAGAACAATTTTATGGCTTCGACCAAATATATTTTGAACACAATTGTATGCCTTCTACTATATATAAAATTGTAGTTGGTCATTTTCCTATAAAATGTATCAGTGTTAGTTCTGTTACTACAGTACAAAAACCTGTGTTGTTTTACTTCCCTTTGTTTGTCCATTTTTTCAGTTTTGTTAATCTTTAGGTTAGTTACTGTTTTTGGCCACTTCCTGTTAGACCATAGTTATCACTGGAACCGGCACTGTAAAAGCATGATCGCAATCACACAACTCATATTTTATCAACCTCCTAAATCTTAACCCCAACGATAGCATCGCCGGTATGTAACATTTAAAACCTTTTCTCTCTGCATTTGTCTCCTTTAATGTCATGTTATTATTTGAACATTTTTTCAGGTAGCCACCTTTTATACAATTATTTTGTGCGTATCTCTCTATGTAGAATCCTTCTCATCACGTGCTCACTGTTTACACACTGTTCCCAAATGTAACCGTTCATGTAACTTTCTACTATTCTGGGAATTTATAAAAGCAAACTATATACATATTCATGTAAACAAAGTATTTACTACCCTCCATTATTCATTAAGACAAATGGTCTTGCTTCTATGTTCAAGCCTCCGGAAGCTTTTGTCAGCTTCCTTGTTATTCTTTTGTTAGTTTGTTATTCAGACTAAACTAGTCTTATATGTGTATTTATTTCTTTTTCTAGTTTTACCTTTTGGCCTTTGATAAACTTGCTGATGAATAGGAATTTGTTTTAGGGGTCTTAATTGCCGTCTTGAGGCACGCATACATACGAGACGTATGCGTACTCTGGAGGTAGAACAAGTACCAAACTAGTAATAATAATAATAATAATAATAATAATAATAATAATAATTGTACTTGTCCCTTCCTCCTTTAGTTCATACGACAGTTACTCCCTACCAATAACTCATGAATAATGGACTATTCCGTTTTGATCGCGTGGAAGGAGAAGTAAATACGCTACTTGGTTTCAGTGAGAAAACGAAAGAAAGAAAGGAAGAGGTGTTTACCGTCTCCTGCCAATACCTCATTAATAATAAACTATTCCATTCTGATTGCGTGGAAAGAAAGTAAAAGACACTACTTGGAATCAGTCTAAGAAAGAAAGAAAGAAAGAAAGAAAGAAAGAAAGAAAGAAAGAAAGAAAGAAAATTTTAACGTCTGTCTCAGTGAATTGGAAAAAGTTGTCAATTTCAAATCTTTTCATTTCTACCCGTTTTGATCGCGTGGAAGGAGGAGAAAATACGCTACTTGTTTTCAGTGAGAAAACGAAAGAAAGAAAGAAATGAAGAGGTGTTTAACGTCTCCTGCCAATAGCTCATAAATAATGAACTATTCCATTCTGATTGCGTGGAAAGAGGAAAAAAGACACTACTTGGTATCAGGCTGAAAAGGAAAGAAAGAACGTAAGATAGAAATGTTTAACGTCTGTCTCAGTGAAATGGAAAAAGTTGTCAATTTCAAATCTTTTCATTTGTACCCACTTGTCACAGTTAGCTCCTCCTCGTTTCCTTAACCCTTCAACAGGGGTCTCTCTCTCCCGGGACTATAAATACTGGCTGACCTTTCGCCTCTTCCTCTTTTCGCTGCTTACGCGCACGTGCGAGCAACTATCTCGACTTCGGCCGCGGGCCGCAACCTCGCACGTGAGGCGAGGTATATAAAACTTTCTCTTAAAATTTCCAACATGTGAACTCTTATACACAACCAGCGTTTCCCATATTCTGGGAACACGCTAAAACAAAATTCACCCCGTACAGACATTCAACTCAACACACACACGCAACTTTCCATACAGACTGTAACATTTTATTCATGTCTTCAATGTATTTGTAATTCGTGTATTAATCTATTTGTTATTAATATATATTTGTTCGCATACATGTATATCGGTCTTGTTTGTTTCTTTGGACTCCATTAAAGTCCAACATTCTTATGTAGCTGGACCGGCCAGCGGAAGCCTTAACCTAGAGATAACTCATCTTCTCTTCACACATTCACACACCGCATGGTCCACTACACACTGCTTAAAATAACGACGAACATTCATATTTATGATTGTTATTGCAATAGTAAAAATATTCTGCGAGCAAACTTTATACATATTCATGACAGCAAAATATTCGCTACCTTCCTTTACCCGTTTAGACAAATTGTCTGGCTTCTATGCTCAAGCATCCAGAAGCTTTTGTCATCTTCCTTGTTACCCTTTTGTTTCTTTATTATCCAAGCTAACCTAGTCTCATATGTGTATTTATTTCTTTTCCTAGTTTTACACTTTAGGCTTTTAATAAACCTGCCGATGGACAAGACTTCGTCTTCGGGGTCTAAATTGCCGTAAAGCGTTTATCTGGTTGTCTTGAAGTACGCATGCTTACAAGACGGACGCGAAAAGAGGTGGGGACAGATTAATTGTCTCACTGCGATGACAGTTATTGTTCATTCCTGTTGAATTGGTGCATCACTACCAGATCCAAGAGTTGAACTCATGACCACTAGATTATAACAACACCTATAATAAAACTCCTATATACAGTGCTGTTCGATAAAAGTGACTCACATGATTTCTTTTACTTAAAATTTTTTTCGCCTATTGTTTTTGGGATCAAACTAATTTTTAATCTTACTAATATAAAGACCCCTTCCCGACCACCTTGTAAAAAAGTTTACTCGCCCCAAGGTAGGTACCTTCATGAAAATCGATAACATGACAAGAACGGCCTGAAAATTAATGAAAAATAAATTTTTTTCGTGTTAAATGTATATTATTGAGAAGAAGCACTAAAGTATTTTTTGAATATTTTTGAATATTTTTAATTATTCTTAGCATGTCCTAAATTTTAGTTAAAAATCTTGTTTACGAAATATTGAACAAAAACTCGAATTAGAAAATTAGAAAATTTAAAGTTTATTTAAAATATTTTGAAAGAAATTTTTACTTACTTTCTTCGTAGAAAAATGTTGTTTAAAATAAAAGGGAGCCGATCTTAACATCGCCGGCGATTGACAAGTGCTGAATGATGACGTTTATATTAGGTCATCCCATAAGTTCTGTCCGAATTTTAAGTTTTTGTTAAAATGAACGAAATTTAAAGAGTATTTTATAATGTCTAATGGAGCTGAACATTATTTTTATGCTTAGATGCATTTAAACTGATCAAACTTTATTTCAGAGAACAATAAAATTAAATTTTGTTTGATTAAAACCCTGCTAACATGGAAGTATCCAAGAATCATTTGAGGCACATAATGCTTTATGAGTTCAAGAAAGGAAACTCAGCAGCCGAAGCGGCTAGAAACATTCACTCAGTTTATGGAGAGGAATGTGTGTATGAAAGAACTTGCAGAAGATGGTTTGCAAAATTCAGAGGTGGAGATTTCACCCTTGAAGATGAAGATCGAACTGGACGTCCAGTTGAGTTTGATGAAAAGCTTCTTGAAGCAGCCCTTGAAGAAAATCCTGCTTTATTAGTTGATGAATTGGCAGTGGTTCTCAGTTCAAACCATACAACTGTTCATCGCCATCTTCAACAACTTGGAAAAGTTCCTATACTTGGGAAATGGGTGCCTCATGAATTGTCTGAAAACAACCTCAAATCCCGAGTTGACATCTGCTCTTCTCTCCATTCTCGCCAACTTGTTTCACCTTTTTTGGATAGACTTGTTACTGGCGACGAAAAATGGATCTTTTATCGAAATGTTAAGCGTCGTAGACAGTGGCTTGGTAAAAGGGAATGACCCCAGCCACAGCCGAGAAGGGAACTTCATGGGCAAAAGGTTCTTCTTTCAATCTGGTGGGATTGCCAAGGAATACACTTTGAATTCTTACCACCTAATGCAACAATTAATGCTCAAATATACTGTCAGCAATTAGAGCGTTTGAACCAAGATTTGAGGAAAAACGACCTGCTCTAGTGAATCGAAAACGGGTGATGTTTCATCAGGACAATGCGCGACCACACACAGCAAGAATCACGTCACAAAAGATCGAAGAACTTGATTGGGAGAAAATTCCTCATCCACCTTATTCTCCCGACCTTGCTCCTTCAGACTACCATTTGTTTCGTAGCTTACAGAATCATTTGGCAGAAACAGCTTTTGTAACACAGGAAGAGGTTAAAACTAACATTTGTGAGTTCTTCGAATCAAAGCCAAAAGAATTTTACAGTAATGGAATTAGTAAGCTTGTTAATAGATGGAAGGAAGTCATAGATAATCAGGGAAAATACATTGTTGATTGAATCTGTAATTAAATGTAACATTTGGTCACTTGTTTTCTTTATTCAAAATTCGGACAGAACTTATGGGATGACCTGATAAATTATTGACAGCTGACGTGAGATTCGAGTTCTCATACGGAAGGATTCTGTCCTAGGCATATTTTTTTAAGTGGACTTGCTTAAGTAGTACCTTGTAATAATTAAAGGAAAAAAACTTTCAGCATTCCAATTTTTTTGTGTTTTTTTGTGTGTGTGTGTGTGTGTGTGTGTGTTTTTAGTACTGTAGCTTTCACCATAAGTTTGTTGATACTATCTGGAGAAATTATAAATACTATAAAAAAAAATAATTAAGATACAAGTGCTGCATTGCTGTTTGAGGGCCCATATAGACCCCTCTAAATAAAGTCAATTCAGATTTATTATAAAAAATATATAACCCCAGTAAAAAATAATCAAACATAGTAAAAGTCACAGCCTATTTTCTATGAAAAAAATGATTTTCATATTTTTATTGGGGTAAAAGTAGGTAAAATAAAAAAATGATTTATCATCTGAACAAAATATCAAAGAAAGTTTATCTAAACCCCATGAAACTAGGTATTTTCTGGAATCAAACAATATGATATTTCATTTAAAAGTAAAATTGGCCAGTGTAAATGACTCAATAATTTTTTTCAGGGGGCAAAATGTGAAAAAAATGAAAATTTTGCATTTTTTGTAGTTCTAAAGAAAATTTTTCCCATTTCACGCATAAGATTGAAAATTTGCTTGAGAACTTTGCATTCAATGATGGGTTTAATGTTGCTGACGAATGGGAATATTCACCTAATATTTTGTTCGATTATCCTATATGACAAAAACACTCATTTTAATCAGCTGTGGCTGAGTGAGATAAAATTTCACAAGACATGTACATTAAATTATACTATAATTTTAAGTATACTTATGAAATTTCATGGTCTTTTTATGCTCACTTTATTAAATTTTAAAACTCAATCCGCGTGACGTTTTTTTATTGCACGCATGATACTTCCGGTCTTCCGTAGATTTCATTGGCAAACACATTAGTGACACAAATTAAATTTTTTAATATAGGTGCGCTCGTTAGTTTGTAAGAAGCTTTGGAAATTATAATCTGTAAATATATATCTACTTAATAACAACATTCGTTAAGTTCTACAAACTTTTCCCTAATTTTGGAAGAATTAGCAGCATAATGTAAAAATTTTAAAAAATATTTCAGAAATAACAAATAATTGTTTTAAAAATTCATTTTTCATCGAAATATCTTTTAGCTTTCAGACAATATTGTCCATGTTCATCAAAATAAATAAAAGTAATTAAAAGCTTATGAAATTAAATAATATTTTTGTTTTATTGAGTTTTGTATGTTACAACTCAGAGATGATTTTCGGGTAGATGTGGTCCAACTAAAAAAAAATGATTTGGTTTCCACAAAGCCTTGTGCTTTTAACTAATATAATCACTAACCTCCTCAAAATTGAAATTATAGAGTTTTCGTACAATTAGTTAGTGGGTGGGTAATACATATGAAAAACAAATATTTCTGCCATGACTTTAATAAAAAAAACATATTTATAATAAGTTCCATCATTTGTGAATAGTTTCTGAAAGTTTCATTAAAATCCGACAATTATTTTTATTTTTGCAAGATTTTCCAAATTAATGTGTGTCATGCAAAAAAAAAACGTGCTAAAATTTTATGTTATTTTACGAGCTCCGGTGATGCAAAGAGAAACAAGGTTTTTTTAATCAAAATTTAGAATGTTCTAAAAAAGAAGGAAAATTTTTTTTAAATAATTAAAAAATACTTTGACATTTCCTCTCAATAATAACATAAGAATTTAGACGCTAAAATTTTGTTTTCGTGAAGTTTGGTGTCTTTTTCATCATACTATGCGCTGTTTTTAGCGATCTCCTGAAGGTGCCTACCCTAAGGTATTCTATTGATAATTATAATTTGGGATATAAATGAGATTTAGGGAAAAACTCTGTGCAAAAAAGTGACTCACTTATTTCCTGCAACTAGTAATCAATAGAAACATAACCGAACAGCTTTAAATAAAGAATAATAGAGGTATAATTTATTTATAATAGGTAATATAGTTCGAAATATTTAATAATCTATGGGTCCTCTTTTATTTTGAATAACCTTTTCAACCCTTTTTGACATTGACTTGATTAGGTTCTGGCAAATCTCATCTCCAAGCATTGAATTCCATTCGGATATGAAATTCACAATCAAATCCTATTTGTTACTCAACTGCTTTCTCGAGAGCCTGTACTTTATAATGCTTCATAAGTTTTCTATGGGGTTGAGGTCAGGAGATTGGGGCGGCCATGTCATAACACTCACCTGCTTCTCATCAAAGTATTCCTTCATCAATTTTGATTTGTGACAGGGAGCATTATCCTGCATAAAAATGAGCTTGGTGGGGTCGATTTTCACCCTTTCAGCAGAAGGGAGCAGACAAGATTCTAAAATTCTCTTGTACTGCTCGCTCCTGGGGGTCTTTTCAATAGGTTTTAAGAAACCAGTTCCATGAAAAGGTAAGCATCCCCAGAACATTATACTGAACGGATGCTTGACAGTACTTACTGCTAAATTCAAAGAGCTTTCAAAGCTTCTTCTTCGGATTTTAGATCGCTTATCCTTTGAATTTAGCTCAACTTCCGTTTCATCGGAGAAGAGAACATTTAGTAAAAAAAATCAGGTGAATCACTTTTATCGAACAGCACTGTTAACACGTTCGGTGGAGGAGGGGTGTATTCAACATTTGATAATTTTGCAGCAATACGCGCTTAAAGGTTTTAGGCAGTTTGGATCAACATTTCTTTTCATGGTTAGCCGTAAGGAATTCTAAATGTAGGGCTACCTTACACTTAAGTAAAATAATAACAATAATATTTATTAAGAATTTATTGCAGGAAATATTACGGAATGTTTTACAGAAACATTATTGACAATCATGTATTTAATTACATAACAAATAAATAAAAATAATATAATTTTTTATGCTATATTTGATTTGTTGTTAGGTATTTTCATTTTCTACATTGTTATTGGCAGCATTTTAAAATGCTTGGCTGCAATACTAAATTTCCTAAGGTGAACAAAATGAAGCTATTTCGCTTACGCTGTTACCTCTCTTTTCCATTATGGTTTTTAGATTGTTTTCTTCCAGTCATTTTGATGGGCAATAGCGAAATTCTGAAATTTAGAATGATCTTATTCCATTTAAAAAAATAAAATAAAACCTTTTTACAGGCTTTATTTTTTATATTTTTATATTTTAAATTAATATACGATATAATAATGCTTTTGACAAAAAACCTTTCACTATAATAATGTGTTGTGACCAAGTAAATGGTTAAAGAAATAACAAAACAAGTGTTACAGAGATATCATATATTAAACAGTAAGTACAACAGAAGAGTATTACATGACTCGTGAGCCTGTGTCGGTTGACCCAGCGTTCAATCTATTCAACTGTTTATCTTTAACAGATCCCCTCCGCCCTACAAGGGATGTAGTGACACAAGGCCGGGTTTACCGTGGGTTCTCCGAGCCCGTAGGCTCGGCCAAAAATATTCCCGTAGGACCCGCATAAACAGGTCCGGGCCTGTCTACCTCCCCGGACGAAACTTTGTCCTTCGGCAAAGTCTCGTCCGGGTTCCTATCTGTCAAAAATAGAGAGTTCGACAGTTGAACAGTTTGGATCACTGTTAATATTTAACAGCCCCCTCCCCCACAAGGGTGTATGTGGCACAAGGCCGGTTTAGTGTGGGTTCTCCGAGCCCGTGGGTTCTCCGAGCCCATGGGTTCTCCGAGCCCGTAGGCTCGGCCAAAAATATGCCATTTAGAACCCGTATAAACGGGTTCAGTTACTGTCTACCTCCCCGGACGAAACTTTGCCCTGCGGCAAAGCCTCATCCGAGATCATCTCTGCCGAGGCAGAGTTCGACTGATGAACAGTTTGGATCTTTGTTCCCCCAAGGCCTTCTCTCCTACTAATCTTATAGTAGGCGGAAGAGTCCAACATAGACTCTTTAGAGAGAGGACACCACAACATTATGTAACAATAATGTAATGATATTCCACAGACAAATCTACGGTTTATGTTATCTTATTTTATTGCATGGTTACGTACTATAAACGTAAATTGAGTTTGAAATATTGTATAATCGGCTCTAATTTTTTGTAAATTCTTGGATATGATATTATGAATAATTTGCAGTGGAAAAAGCAATTTTCGATTTTTGTTGAATACGCTACTCCTCCGTCATATATAATAGAAGAATGTTGACAATTACTCATCTTAGAAATGAATTCCTAAATTATGAAAAGCAGTACGAACCCGCCATCATAACCAAATGGGAGAAACCATCTGACATTGAATACAAAAGTCTCCAAAAACATAATGTCTTTCGAGACGGTGGCGTATGGATATAGGTGATGGTTATACATGTTATTGTATATGTGGTCATGAGTTCAATTCTCGGATCTGGTAGTGATGCACCAATTCAACAGGAACGAACAATATCACAAGGACAATATAACGCAATAATCAACAGGTTTTCCATATCAGCCAATCATTGAACTCTTAATGATGACCAGAGTGTATTTAGTCGAAACATTGTGTTTAAAATAACATCTATATCGGAATAATACAATTACTCATCTCAGAAATAAAATACTAAAATATATAATTGTATTTTTTATCCTTTTTGAAGGATAAAGACATTGAACAAAATCGGCCAGGATCAGGAAACATAATAATTTCTAGTAGAATAAAATGATCGTAAGTGAGTGTGAGATACTTATATATATATATATATATATATATATATATATATATATATATATATATATATATATATATATATATATGATATAATATAGATATCTACTGAATTTAGCTTAGCCTGATACAGAGCTACAAGGAGGAAGAAATTTATTAGTTATGGAATACGGGACAGTTCTGATGTCCACTCAATTGAGCAAAGTACGTTTGCCAAAGCAGCAGGAGGTAATTGCTCTTTCGAAACCTGAATTAAAAGCTTCTATTTACGCTTTTCAAATGACACTCCTTCGTTGCAATCAATTTTATGCATTTGTATACAAAGGATCATATATCTTATCTTTTCTGTTTCTCTCTCACACACACACACACACACACACACACACACACACACACACACGTACACATACACGCTCTATCCCATCTCTCTCTCTCCCAAGCATATATACAAATATACCTATTCAAAGTTTTACGAGAGGCTTGGCACTAAGTACTAGTACCTTTAATATATATATATATATATATATATATATATATATATATATATATATATATATATACACACACACACACACACACACACAGGGTGCGATGGATAAATTGTCGTCTAAATTACATTTTAAAAAAAATAACACTGACATCTCATTTTAAGATATATTTACCAAAATTACACAAAAATATCTTGAAATTATCATCATCATCCCCTTGACTTTGGAGTCGTAGTGGGGATCCGAATGCAGAAGTCACACTAAATCTCCTCCACAACGGTCTATCAACTGCAGCCATCAGCAACTCCGGTATAGTAATACCTCTCCATTGTTGGACATTGTCCAACCAGTTTTTACGTTGGCGTCCTCTCCTACGTCCACCTTCAATGGTGCCAAGCATGATGGTCTTACACAGGCTTTCGTGCCTTGTAGTGAGTCCAAGCCACAAAACTTTCAACCTTTTTTCGCACAACCTCACTGGTTTTAATCTTTAAATACTAAAGAGTTAATTTTTGAATAAAATCGCCATTGGCTTCAACCACGACCTTCAGACGACTTCGGAACCTTCTGTTCATAGTTGGTGTTACTAGGAATTGGTCTCGCACACAACTGCGCTCCACACATAATAATCAAGAGAGTTGCAGTCTGGGGAGTTAGTTGGCCATCTGTAAGGGGGTGATATAATCGCAGAAATTATCTAACAGCCATGACTGGGTTCTCCTGTTTCTGTGGCATTGTGGAGAGTCCTTTTTCCAGACATAGGATTTTCCAGCAGCCACTCTCTTGACCGAGTGCAGCACTAACTCCTCAAGGTACTTGGTGTAGACCTGCGTGTTGTGTCTGAGTCCCTGTGGGAAGATGAATGTAGACATAACGTCGTATTCGCTCCAAGCACCTTCGTAATCACCTTTATACCCATCCAACTCTTTCTTAATCCTCTGCACTGTCCTCAGATTGACACTGAAAGGTGAGTTAATCTGCATTCGTATCAAATCGCCGAATACATCAAGCCATTGGGGATAATGCTGTGAGTGAATGTACTGCCAGGCATTAATTCCAGAATTTCAGCTCGGGAGATCTGTCCCTTTGTGATCTATTTTATATATACAGGTCAGTGATGCATTGTGGGCAGTCTATTGTTCTAACGGTTATTTTGGTGGGCGGTAACGGTTATGATTCGAATTATTCTAGCTGCTATTATTGAGTGGAAATAATTGGATATCCAGATGCAGTTAGAATAATACAATAGACTACCTACAATACATTACTGAGCGGTATATATAAATAGTCGAGCAAAAGCATAATCCATATGGCCTAACGATTTCGTATAAGCAGGGAATAGACTGTCGCCGATGGGAGTTGACTTCAATGTCCATTTTATACATATATATACTTACAAAATTCTAGTCTGTTATCCCTCTGCGACTGTCAGAATTTACATCGAGCATTTTAATCATTTCACATCGTACATACCTTTTGTGCAAATCTTAAATTTAAATACACACACAAATACAGACACATACACACAAATATATATATGTGTGTGTGTGTGTGTGTGTATGTATGTATGTATGTATGTATGTATGTATGTATAAAGATAAAAGACAATAAGAAAACATTAATTAGTAGCCGACGCGTTTCGTACAATGTGAACTTTTCAAGGCAAAAACGAAATGAATTTATTGAAAACAAAGTAACTATTAACAACAAACTGAATGTCCTTAGCAACTAGAAGAATTTAGCAAACGCTATTTTAGTCATATTGTCAACTGAAAATTACATCAAGTACTTTCACGTGTAGAAATATTGATTTTATTGTTGTATTGACGGGTTCAACCATTTTATTTTGATTTCTTGACACAGTTGTGTACGTTGGCTTGGGAGAGTAGTAATTCTGTTAAGAAAGGTAATATTGGGAAAAAGACTGGAAGTAGATTCATATTTGGATAATATCCAATGTTGGCACTCTCAAGGATTTTCCTTCTTACTGAGTTATTTACTTTTTATGAGTGTAGCATTTTTAAAATCAAAATTGTGGTTGAATTTATTTCTATCTTTGACTTTACTATTTATATATACTTGTCAGTGGTGCATTATGGGTAGGTCTATTGAATTATTCCAACGGGTATTGATTGAACGGCAATGGTGATGTTTCTAATTATTCTAGAGGCTATTGAGTGCAAATCAAATATATATATATATATATATATATATATATATATATATATATATGGTTTTTAATTTTTTTGGAGTCTTTTTATGAATCGCATTTAAATTAAATATAAATATATGAGCGGTGTCTTAGCGAAGCCTGAAGTCAGAAGATAAGATTTTTTTCAACTTACATATATATATATATATATATATATATATATATATATATATATATATATATGCGTGTGTGTGGGTGAGGTAGTATATTGAAATGATAGATGAAGCCGTCACACTCTTTAGTGAAACACGTCGTAAAAATTAGCTTATCAAACGATTTTCGTTCGCACCTCATGTATCATTTCACTTATATGAGTCACCGGAAATGATGTCATTGCTTCAGATTCAATCTCTACCTTGAAGCGGCTACTATTATGTTTTTGTTTTCTTTTTTAACAAACAAGTATTTTTTTATTCACACACACGCAGACAACTCACACACACACGCATATGTATATGTGTGTGTACATATATATATATATATATATATATATATATATATATATATATTATGTATTTGGGTAGCAACCCCTCTTTTATGCAAGTTCCATTAAAAGCGACTGACAAGGTGTGGTGGTTGATTTTTTTTATATAATTTCTCATGTGTTCGTGTAATTGCTTCTTTTCATGACATAAATTATATAAAAATTGTCCGAATATTTTCCAAGCGCTTTCGCCTATACTTCTAGCTATCATTAAGGATAAATTTTACTTTACTTTTAACTGAATATATTTCATTGCTTTATGTATGCATATAGAGTTATAGGATTGTTTTATTTTCCAAACACTGTCAGCACATTGTGGCCGTGTTCATAGTTGATATTATTGAGTGTTAGCTTTTTCTTTTTTTTTATTTATAATGCTTCCATTATTTTTAGCTTTTTGTACATGTGGATGATGTTATAATATTTTTATATTATGAAGCATTATTAATTTTTAAAAAAAGCCAACACTCGATAATATCAACTATAAACACGGACACAATATGCTGGCCGTGTTTGGAAAATAGAACATTCCTATAATTATAGATACATTCATAAAACAAGTTAAAAGTAAATTTCATTCTTGAGAATGGTTAAAAGTTTAGCCGAAACGCTTGGAAAACATTCGGACAATTATATAATTTATGTCCTGAAGAGGAAAAAATATACAAATATATGAAAAATAATATAAGAAACTCAATCACCACACCTTGTCAGTCGTTTTAACGAAACTTATATATATATATATATATATATATATATATATATATATATATATATACGCCATGACGTTATCTTTTCTCCCAATATATTTTTTTGTTTTGTTTTGTTGTTGTTTGGCTACTTTCATAAATAATTCTATTGATTGCTTCTAGAAATTTCGCTTGGGCCGAGATCAGTTACGAGTTGTTTTATCTACTTATTCATTTTTTATCTATTTATTTATTTTAATTCTGGACAAACCAGTCACTGCAATGAATCAGAAAAAAAGGTTAAACATATCTTTTGACAAATGATTGAGTAAATGTAACATTGAAAACAAAAAGAAAAGGAGACAGTCAAATCTCACTCACAGATGTCCATTTCGTGTAACATTGTTTAAAATAATACTTCCGACAGAGTGATCGCCCTTTATTTTGGTGGACGTCAAAATGTGACGCCGAAATTCGAAGGCGCATTAAAATCGCAAAAGTTGCCTTCCAAAAACTAAGCAAAGTATTAAGAAACAAGAACAGTGCTGAACTTCTATGTAATATCAGTTCTCCTATATGACACTAATGCTGAACAATTTCATCACAGTTGAAGAGAATGAAGGATAGATTGGATTTTACAGCAGGACGTTGAGAATACCATGAACGGAGCATGTAATCAACAGGGAAGTTTTATTATCGCTTTCTCAACCAATGAAATATAGGTTAGAGCAAATGGCCAGATAGCAATATATTGTATAGCGTTTGCAAAGCCTTAGAAATGTATTATGATGTTTCTTTGGCCCGTTATTGCTTGCGCAATCAGTAAACATTCAATTGGAGTAAATGGTCAGATAGTAATATATTGCTAACGTTAGCGAAATCTTAGAATTGTCTTTGAAATTTGCCTGGCCTATTACCGATTTTGCAATCAGTAAACTATAGATTGGAGTAAATGCTAAGATAGCAATATATTGCATAGCGTTAATAAAATCTTAAAAGTATATTTGACGTTTCCTTGTTCCATAGTCGATTGGAGCAAATGGTCAGTAATATATTGCATAGCGTTAGCAAAATCTTAGAAGTGTTTCCTTGCTCCATTATGGCTGTTGCAATCAGTAGATTGGAGCAAATACCCAGGTAGTAAGGTCTTGCATGGTTTTAGCAAAATATAAAAAACTTTTCTTTGCTCTTTATTATTTGTGTAATCCGTTAATTATGCTATGTTCTTGAAATTCCTAGTGAACAATTTGAACAAGACCAGTACGCTGAAACCCTCGGTCACGATGACTTGTAACTTTGTGCTAGCATAACCATCGACGGCTTCCGAACAGTTTCGTCTACTCAATTTCAGTCGCAAGTTTTGTGTCAACCCGTGGTATGGTCTTCAGATATTTTTCAACGCTGCAGCATGCTGGGATCGCTTCCCCAGGCCGACATCATCAAGGTGTTACCGCTGTGAGAAATCTGTCAAGACGAGATTCGTATCGTGTTTTTATAGTTTGGATGCTAAAATTCGGCCATACACCAATCATTGCTCCTACAATTGCTACATTTCTGCATTTCACATCACCTGTATATCCATCTTGTATTAGGGAGGACAGGTTATGGCATCCAGTTTGTTAATATTTTAAGACACATCATCTACAGAAAGGAACATTGGTCAGCATTTAAAGACTTGTCATTACTCCATTCTCAACACAAAAGAAAGCCATTTTGGAACAAGATAGTCATGAGCAATGCAAAATGGATTTATCATGGGAATTGAAAAATGAAACAAATCAAGTTTAGATCCAGGATATATTCAGTATCCAAACCTAATCAGAATCTACAAAATAAAATGAAATATTTTGGGTATGTCTTTATTAAGAATTACTAGAACCTGTAAAAGTTGTTACTGTGTAACACTGCAGTGAGCTATTGGTGTGTTTGAATAAGGCATCTGTAAAGATTATTTACTTTTTATCCTGGATAACGTCCTTCTTCATGCTATGAATATATGAGGAATAAAACAGTTTGCTTTTTTTTAATGATGGAAAGCTCTGCAATACACAATGTAATTGAAATACTGGTAGGTCATAGAAAGCCTTGAAAACGATTTTGATGACTGAATGATAATGCAATGATTTTATATGAAGAAAAGATTTTTTTCTCAGCCTAATATGAAGAAATACACAATTTAACTGAAAAATAGTGGAAGGTCATAGAAAGAAAGGGAAACAATTTTGATGACTGAATAATGAAGCTATGATGAAAGATATAGTAAATAAAAGAAAATACTGTGAATTTTTGCATCACTCTAATACTTACAAAATATAATCATAATCTTCTTTGATTATGTTTAGCTATTGGCACGGTCCCTATCCAGAATTTTAAAATCATTTAATAGTCTTGAATACCTTTTGTCTTTATTTTATTCAGCATGTACATTTTGAAATTATTATTTGATAAATAAAGAGTTTTTCAAATTTGAATTTATTACTTTCATGTCATATATATATATATATATATATATATATATATATATATATATATATATATATATATATATAACAATATTCATTGCTCCTACAATTTCTACATTTCTGCATTTCACATCACCTGTATATCCATCTTGTATTAGGGAGGACAGGTTATGGCATCCAGTTTGTCAATATTTTAAGACACATCATCTACAGAAAGGAACATTGGTCAGCATTTAAAGACTTGTCATTAGTCCTTTCTCAACACAAAATAAAGCCATTTTGGAACAAGATACTCATGAGTAATGCAAAATAGATTTATCATGGGAAATGAAAAACGAAGTTTAGATCCAGGACGAATTCAACATATGGACCGAACATGTGAGCAACGGCGAAGTTTTAAAGAAAATAGAAACAAAAAGGAAACTTATACTCAACATCAGGAAGAGACAGATGAAATTTCTAGGGTACATAATGAGGAAAGAAGGCTTCGAAAATTTGATACCCACAAAACAGATTGAAGGCCAGAGGGAAAGAGGAAAACATACTTAGTGTGCTTGAATAAATGAATGGTGGAACAAGTTTTAGGAGAGATAAGAAAGTTTATTAAGAGCTACAAAGGACAGGAAACTGTGGAGAGCCATAATCGCCTATGTCCTGAAAGGAGATGGCACATAAAGAAGAAGAAGCTGAACATTTGAGTAATATGCGAGAAAAAAGATGAAGATTTTGAGAAAATGGAAACAAAAAGGAAACTCATACTTAACATCAGGAAGAGACAGTTGACATT
>OZ038508.1:56733510-56736010 GCA_964036315.1 Acanthosepion esculentum | reverse complement strand
AGTAAAATGAATGGAGCACTTTGGCTGATGGGCATTTGTTTACATTTGTAAAAACAATACGCTAGATTTAGTTGTGTAACTCTACCGAGTGAATATAGCTCTGACTGACACCAAATTAGTAGTGTTTCAATCCTGGCTTGGGGCATTCGGAAGTCTAGTCGCACTGAGGAGCTGTGATACAGCGAAACAGTACTGTCTGTGAATGACATAATATATATATATATATATATATATATATATATATATATATATATATATATATATATCATATAACAATATGTAATTTTGTATAATTTTATATATCAACAAACAGTATTTAGAAAAACTAGAAAGTTTTTGGGGATTTTTTGGGTTTTTTTCTGACGCATTTCATCATATCGGCAGCCGACATTAAACTGACCTTGTGACACATGACGTAACCGTATGGCGACGAGTAAATAGAAGATCTGTTTTCCTCTTTAAACTATGAAGGAAGGGGGTCCGTAATAAAAACGACAACACAATTTACTCTGGTTATTTCTCTGGCGACAGAAGTGATACTCCTGCTTTTTATTTGCACATAATATGTCCGACACGGTACTTCCTGAACAATGGCTGAAACAGTGCTTCCGTTTCCTTAATTCCCGGTTACAAAAAAAACTGTGGCAGAACCTCTTTCATTACGCTAAAAGGGATGGTTGGTGAGATATGGGCAATCTTTCGTCTTTGCCCTGTACGTATGGTACCCGCATTAAACCGACCTTGTGTTACGTCCAACTACTGTGGAGAGGTAATTAAATTTCCTTACATATATATTAATATACAGATAAGCACACCCATAATTACATATATTAATACATAAAGAGGTTCAACATGCATAATGCGAAGTCTGTCTGGAAAGAACCCCACCATCTAATATAAAAATTGATCTACCGAGCATTTTTTTCTTTGTCATAGAGTACTGAACTTCTATGTAATATCAGTCTTCCTATATGGCAGTGAATGCATGATATTGTCCTCACAGATGAAGACGAGACTTGAGGCAGCAGAAAAGCGGTTCTATAGGAAAAAAAGGCTGAAAATACCATGGTCGGAACATGCAAACAATGGGGAAGTTTTTAAAGAAAATGGGGACAAAATGAACACATGAGCTTAGAAACAGTTGAAATATTCAGGATACATAATGAGAAAAGAGCGTTTGGAGAATTGGACTCTCACAGGATATAATGAAGGCAAGAGTAACGAGCTTGTGAAAATGGATGGCACACAGGTATTGGAACGGAGAGTAAGGAGACAGACATTGCTAATAACTACAAAAGATAGGAAGTTGGAGAGAGCCATGATCGCCCATGTCCTGAAGGAACACAGCACAACTTTGAAGTACTCCTCTTAGGATCTGATGCGCTTATCTCGTCCAATATGCAAAAGGCATCTTTATGATCGTTATCACCCACTTAATGGTGTTCTTCGTTGAGCTCACTGTCTTAAAGTTTCCCTCTCTCTGTGAATGTCGATTTTAATTTTGGGATAAACCAGAAGTCACTGGGAACCAAAATCTGGATTTCTGGGAACTGACAGACCTCGATGATACCATGTTTAAAATAAAAAGCACCAAATGTGAAGAAACAACAGAAAAGATATTCAAAATAACTGGATACTCTCCAAACAACCAATTCGTCCTGGGTAAGACGTTAAACTACATCCGCGTCCTGGGTAAGACAATAAACTACGTCCAGCAGCAAGGCCTCTGATCAGGAGGTTTTGAGGAGCGTGGAACCACCTCTTAATTGCTGGTGTTCCCAGGTCCACCTTGACCCGGGTTGGTAGCACCTGTTAGGATCCCAGCTATGGACAAATAGTTAACTATTACCAGCAATACTTTTTTTGAAAAAATTATTACCAGCAATACAATTTTGAAGGAAAAATATTACCAGAAACAGATTTTTGACGAAACAAAATATTACCAGCTATAAAAAAAATTTGTCGGCATTAAATAACCCATTGAGGTTGATATGCCGTAAAACAAAATAAACCAAAGTATACATATTCTCTTCATACGAATCTATCCTAAAAATCTTGTCGGCATTAAATAACCTATTGAGGTTGATATGCTGTTAAACAAAATAAACCAAATCAAAACAAACCAAGCAACCAATACAATGCCAAGATCCTTTTTTTCTGGTCTTCCACTGATTGCAGCCTACACGCGTGCAACATTCTAGATCGTTCTTTTAGTTGAAGGGTTTTCGGTGCGGGGGGGGACACTGTATTTGTGTTTATCATCTCAGCTTTAGTCCCTTTCCCACTGCCGTAACGTAGCTTCCCTGTGACTTTTCTATAAATACTTTCATGGCAATTGTTCTAATGTTCATTTTACAGTTGAACTGGCTAGATGTAACCGGAAGTTCTGTTCTAGTAGTTTCGCACTTCTCGCCTATAGATTTTGCTTCTTGCTTTCCTGCCAACTGCAATCTATAAAAACCCTTGTGTCTTAGTGGCATTACCGCCTTGCTTGGGGTGA
>OZ038508.1:56721010-56728510 GCA_964036315.1 Acanthosepion esculentum | reverse complement strand
TAATACGCAACAATGATAAATTAGGTTTTAAAGTTTAACAAAAACCCACAAACAAAAATGACCCAATCAATTTCTATTCGTACCATAACCAGAGAATAAAATCTGGACTAATCATTGGATTTTACCTAAGAGCCCTTAGGATATTCAGCCCTGAATATCTACATGAAGAAGAGAAATATATTGCGAAAACATTCAAAGTTCTCCACTACCTACACCATTTCATCCTCAACGCTAAAAAACGAGCTCACAAAATCCATATAGTTAAATAAAAAAAAACTTCCAAAAATTACACAATATTCATAATATTGCCCTCTAACACCCTTTCAACTAAACTCGCAAACGAATTAGACATCCTTAACACTAAGTTCGTTACCACCACCTCCAAGACAATTGGGGATATAATCAGCAAAAAAATAAATCAAACACCATCTCAAAAGCCGGAATTTATCAGATAAAATGTCTACAGTACAAAATATTCACGTGGGGGAGACATCACATGATCTAAAAACCCGTATCTATGAACACAAGAGGGACTTGTGTTTAGACATACATTCTAACTCTTTCGTCTTACACCGAAAGGACGTGGGACATAACTTTTATTTCACTAATGCCAGCCTAATTTTTTAAAAAATGACTCTTTAAGGAGGAAATATTATGAAAACATATTTATAGCATTACTACCAGCTATAAATACTGGCTTAAAACATTATATTACATCTTCTGCAGGTCCATTATTCATGAATCTAACAACTAGTTCAAGTGTTTATCCGTGGCATATTATTTTACTCCTGCGAGTGATCTACGGAGAAGTCTACAAATGGTGCAAGAGTGAGGGTTTCGAAGCAAGGTAGATGTTAATGATAAGAATTTTTTTTTTCCTTGGTTCCCTCAGACGCTGAAGACGATCCGAGGTCACCTGCTCAAAAGTATATATATATATATATATATATATATATATACACAAAAGAATTACTTAACTATAATTTTCCCCGACTACGCAGTTTCGTGGAAATATGTCTACTTTTCAAGAGGTCAATCCGTATATTAAATATTGCCAATTGTAGTGAATATCGATTTTCTTTTTTTTTCCAATTTTCATATTTATCTCTTTTTTTAGCTCAGTTATGGATGTACGCGTGATCATATTTTTACATGTGTTCACGTGTTCTTTCATAAACGTAATTGTTTTTTAATTGTATATTTTTCAATTGTATATTCTATAATTGTTATTTTTCATTTTTATCATTGTTTGTATGTATACCTTTCATTGTTTTTTCAATATATGTATGTATTGTATTGTGTTTATTATATTAAGGTATATTATTATGTAATTTATATTATTTTTGGCTGTATTTATTATATTATATTAAATATGTAAGCTGCAAAGTAAATATTTATTACAATGTCTGCATTTACCTATTAATTCATTTTTCTTGTTTAATTTGATTATTGAAATTTATTATATAAAACTCTTCTTCTAAACACAGTCTACCTTTTATATTATTAATATTATATGATAGTACTTTTTTATGATTTCCTATTTAATTTTAGTTGATACATATTTTATTTTTGACTACATATATATTTTAGTAATGTTTTTATTTGCGTATCTGTCTATTATAAATGACATTTTATGATTATTAAATCTTTCGTTAAAAGTTGTTTCAGTTGCTCCTCCATAATTTTTTCCTTCTGTGTTAATGTTATTTGATGCAGTTGCTTTATATATTATATTATTAGTTAGACATTTATTATTAAGCTGGCAGTTGTTTTTATTTCGACAATGACAATTTTTATTGATACTTTGCCGGGTTTTGTCATTGTAATTGCTATTATTTTTGTTTAATATATTTTTTTATTATGTTTATTTATTATTTTATTTTATTCATACAACTACAACTGATTTTAATTGTGTTTTTAATAATGAGTTTTGATAGTTTACTATTTTTAGGGAAGTTTTTTTCAGTTAATTTAAAAAATAATTCCTATTTTTCTTTTTATTATATTATTATAAGGTGGATTAAACCAAACCATATTTTTTTCTTTTGTTTTTGTATGTATTATTGTTAGTTATGAATTTTAATTTATTCGAATAACCACACTTTCTTAATGCTGAATCATATATATATATATATATATATATATATATATATATATATATATATATATATATATTCATTAAAAAGTATTATTGCTAAAATTAGTTGCAATTCTTTTACTAATAGATATTGGTATATGCTTAAGTACATTAGGTGAGTGATTTGAATTTTTGTTCATATCTATTGGATTATTATGGTTTGTATGTATTATTATTTGAATTAAATGTTATGTCGAGAAAATTTACGATTTTTACGATACAAGATTAGATTTTATGTCTATTGAAAATCCTAATTTGTTAAATATTTCTATTATTTGTTTTCTTATATTTTGTGTTTTTCTACCATTACAATTTCTTACAATTATTAAACCATCATCTCTATATAAACCTATATCCTTTTTATTAATGTCATTTGATAAATTATGCATAATATATATCCCTATAAGTTAGCATATTTCTGCGTGTGTGTGTGTGTGTGTGTGTGTGTGTGTGTGTGTGTGTGTGTGTGCATTTAGGCAGTATATTTTCAAATTTAGACATACTATGTCTGTTTATTTTTGTTTTAATCCTTTTGAGTCCACGAATCAATTTCTTGATAGTCGTAGAAAATTGAATAAGAAAAATACCCAAATTTTATCTCAAATAATTTTTATTTTCCCACGTACTCAGTCTCATTTTAGACCATCTTCTGGGGGTTAAAGTTTTTGTGTATGTATATACATATTTCTGTAAATTCAAAACATTTTACTGTTCGTTTTACTTCATTTTTTATCATTCTATATTAATTTCAAATTCACGAGATTTTTTTCCACGCAATGGAGGCGACTTTTGTATTTCTTAATGTATTTATTTATTTATTATTATTATTGTTATTATTATTAACTTTGCTACTACAAACATTTAAGAACCTTATTGCTATACTCATAGTTGACTTTATTTATTTTTGGCTTTAATTCTCTTATATTAATGGCTTCTAGAATTTTAAGTTTTTGCTTATTATTATTTTGGCGTAATATAGATGTATTTTCAAGTAATATCTGTCTAAACTGTGAATGTGAACATGAGTGTTCCTTTAAATGCTGTAAGATTGAACTGTGCTCATCCAAGTGAAATGTAAGCCTTCTCGACAGCATCGTCGTTGTAATATCAACATACGTATTAACATCTTTATCAGATATGCCATCTCCTAAAAACATTTAAATTGATATACAATGTTTACCTTTTGTAAAATGATAGTTGACAGAGTATTGTTTTTGACAACTAGATTGGTTGTATTCAATTTACTATAGTATACAACCAGCCTCGCTTTTTTACTTGGATCATTGAGGGATATAGTAGTGTTTGTTAGTCTTTTTACATTTTTTTCCTCCTGCTTATAGTCAGAATGCATTTGATTACGGTGTAGTAATTTGATATGTTTAAAGTTATTTGATGATGTATTGCATTCATTTTTATTTATGTTTATATTCATAATAGCGTGTCTAATTTGTTCATCAACGACGTAATTAGGAAGGGCATTATTAATGAGGGTTTGTTTAATATTTTTAATTCAGTATATATATGGACCATAATGCCTCAGTTAATGATTTATATCCATAAAAAATCCCCTATTACATCATTAAATTATTTAAGCTTGACAACTTTAGCCCAATTTTTTTTTTAATCATTTCACCCCAAGCAAGTTAATAAAGCCACAAAGACGCAAGGAGGGGAGGGGGTACTGTGTGTTAGAAAATACGAGAAAAATATTAAGGAAAAAGGACAATAAAAAAGCAATCCACTAAGATACAAGTGTAAAAGAATATGGGGAAAAGAAAACTACTATTAAGGAGAGAGGACAATAAAAAAACAAGAATTCAGATTTTGTTGAAGAATTTGATTTACACGGTTTATTAAATTTCGTATAATAGCTATTTTGTAATAGGACATTCGCATTTATAGTTAAGAGTGCACGTGTTTGTGATTGTTGTTTTTATATGGAAGGGTAGTAAATGCATTATTATTATTACTGTCTATCTAAATGTACTTGGAAAAATAAAAATCATTTGACAGAAAATGTTGGTATTTATCTTAATCCATTTTCTACGACTACCAAGAAATTGATTTGTGAACTCGAAAGGATTAAAACAAAAATAAACAGGCAAAGTATGTCTAAATTATTTAACTAAAGCTGTTTCTTAGGACACATCTAAGGTGAGAAACAGCCCGGTAAGAGGGAAAAGGATGAGGAAAAGACAATAAAATTTGGGTACCATGATCAAGGGATTCGTGATTCTCGCACTGGGGTCATTAAAGTCCACTAGATTTGAAATTTAGCCCAGTTAAATAAAAAAAAAGGCACGCTATTCAATATCAAGCACTGACGAAGGCTACATCATGAATAGTCAAATATTTTGTGATTTGTTAAAAAACATATCATAAAAAGTGAAAAAGTATATATATATATATATATATATATATATATATATATATATATATATGAAGAAATATAGTCTTAAAGTGTGCTATATTTATGGGATAAAGTGCTCAATATCAGAGATAGAGCGTGTGTAAATATAAAAGTGGACATGGAAGTCAGTACTTGCCTGACGATTGCACTAGCATGAAACAGACTGTCGCCTGCACTAGCATGAAACAGACTGTCGCCTGCACTAGCATGAAACAGACTGTCGCCTCTAAGTGCTGACTTCCATGTCGACTTTTATATATATATATATATATATATATATATATATATATATATGCAATGGGGGAAAACAAATATTCGTACACATACAAATTTTAATTTATTGTATTCCCAACTAATGTATAAACATACTTTTCACATAATTAACTGTACACAGATGCATAACTAATTATGCATAGAAAGCAGAAAAGATTTTGATTTAATAGAAATAAATCCCATTTATCCATTTTAACGGGTGAAGAAAGTATTCGTACAATACAAATTTCAGATTTTAAAACTTTTAAATTGTTTTAATACTCTAGATTATTCAAGTGGAATGTTCCAGAATTTTCTAATAATGTTATCAGTAGTTATTTTTAGCCTAAAAAAATACAATCAGAACAGTCTATAATTGATATTCGTGCAAGAAGGTTATCATCATAGCAAGAGGAAAAGAATTGACAAATTCGCAAAAAGAGCTGATTGTTAAGATCTGGAAAGAAAGTAAAAGTTACAGGAAAATCACCAAAGAAGAAGAGGGAATTTTTTTAGTTATTAATTCGACAGATTTTTATTACTTAAATTGTATTTTACGAGTATCCACTAAAAATAATGTTTAACTAAAAAATGCGTGTGTGCGCGCGAATGCATATATGGGTGCACTTATACATAAACGGGTGCATATGGGTATATATAAATAGTGGGATGTATGAGTATGTAATTACAGATATACTTATATTAATTTTAAAAAAGCTTCTATTATATGTATATGCATGCATGCGTATGTGTGCTGTGTGGTCACAGGTATCTATCAAAGGGATGTATACTTATACATGTATATGAAAAGTAAAAACGGGTTCTAATATATATATATATATATGCCTGTGTGGATGTATAGGTAGGCACACGTATGTATGAATGTACGAATGTATGTACATACGTATTGTGCATGTATGTGTAGTTGCGTGTGTATGCAGGTATATATGTGTATACAAATAATAATAATAATAATAATTATAATAATAATAATAATAATAATAATAGATGTCTCTGGATTAAAATCATACAATACCAAAAAAAAGTAACGGCTCGGATTGAGGAATCGTAGAGCCGAGTTCGAATCCCAGTCGAATCCGTTACATTCACTTACGTGCTAACACCCTTGGAAAAGGTGTGAATCCTCTTCTTCTCCCTCCAACTATGGGTAAATAGCAGGACAGACTGGGTTCTATAGCCTTGGATGGCAACTGGTCTAGGAGAAGGTCAACTCTGAATTCAAAACCATTCGGCGTCTGTACCGGCATCCGGCGGCCTCTTGGTTACTCCTGCCTCTGCGTCTGTGGAAATTCTGCGGCAAGTAAGAGCATATTCCTCCCTCCACTGGGATAGCACGCGAGGTGTGGGGACCGCGTGTGAAGTTCAAACTCCCTTGTTAATCCGTTTCAAGAATTCGCCGCCGTTGGAATCGGGAATCGGGATCGCCGTGCTTGGTCGGCCTTCGTTCCGGACGCGGTGAATTCCTTGGAAGGAGCCGGCTTAACCGATCCAGGGTGAATGCCGCAACATACATACATACAATACCAAACAGCTTTTATAAAGATACAGATAAAACAAGCAGGTACATACATCCTCTATTCAAGTGTCAAAACTAAAACGTAATAAGCTAGAGTAATTAATGTGATTTACGACAACCATCTTATCCTCGGAGATCCCAAGACATTCTCCTAACACAAAGTTTTGTCTTCCTTCTTTTAATCGAGGTTGGATAGTTGATTTTATTTAGAGTGTGAGTTATTTAATGCCGAAATCTAAATATTTTGAACACAATTTTATGGCTGCAAATAAATATATACGATAAATAGGTATTGTTGCTTGGTTGATTTTGTTTAGCGGCATATCAACCTCTATGGGTTATTTAATGCCGAAATCTAAATATTTTGAACACAATTTTATGGCTTCATCTAAATATATTTTGAACGCAATTGCATGCCTTCAAATGCAGATAAAATGTATTGTTGGTTATTTTGCTTTAAAAATGTATTGCTGGTAATTTTTTTATATATATAAAAATGTATTACTGTTATTTTTACTATAAAAATGTATTTTTATACTTTCATGGTTTTTTGTCTGGAGATTCACTATTTGCCCATAGCTGGGACCCTCAACAGGTGCTACCAACCCAGATCATGGTGGACCTGGGAACATCAGCAATTAAGAGGTAGCTCCACACTCCTCAAAAACCTACGATCTCCCGATCAGAGGCCTTGCTGCCGGATGTAGTTTATCGTCATACCCAGGGCTAAAAGTCGAACTGATGACGCCAAAGAGAACATAAGCTTTTTCTCCGGCGAAACGCGTCTTTGATTAAAAATTTCCCTTTTGTCGCATCATCTTCACTTTTGTTTTGGATACTATTATACATCCTGCGAACACACATACACACACGCGGGGGCGCGCGCACGCACGCCTACGCCTACGCCTACGCCCACGCCCACGCCAAGAAGATTAATGAAGGATGATAATGACGAGGAAACACAGGGGTAATTTTAACAAAACAATGTAAAGAATTTATTTACGAATTTACACGCTTGAAGTAATGCACGTTTCGAGATAATAAATCAGAATTCTTAAAGTTCTTAGCTTTCAACAAGTTGGCATGAAGAGGAAATGTTCATACAACAGATTAAATGATCTGACACAAAATAATATTCAAAAATGTTTTTAAGACAAAGGTAAG
>OZ038508.1:56423510-56716010 GCA_964036315.1 Acanthosepion esculentum | reverse complement strand
CTTGAGGCAGGAGTAAATGGTAGTGTCGTCAGCGTAGATACCGACTTGGGAGTCTATGGCGTCAGGAAGGTCATTTATAAATATGAGGAACAGAGTAGGGCCAAGGATGGAGCCTTGAGGAACACCAGCAGTAGTGGGATAGGAGTTGGAGAAGGATCCATTGAGAACAACCTTCAAATCCCGGTTTGATAGGAACGATTGAATTAGGTCAAACATTCGACCTGTGATACCATAACCCCGGAGCTTGCGAAGGAGGCCGGCATGCCAAACCCTATCGAATGCCTTTGAGATGTCAAGGGCCACGGCACGGGCTTCGCCGTTACTATGGATAGCTTGGTAGACAAATTCAGTGATGGCCGTAAGCACATCGGCAGTAGACCGGGCAAAGCGGAAACCATACTCCTTGTCTGAGAGCAGATCGTGGGATATCAGGTGAGTAGTCACTTTGGCGTTGATAATGGCCTCGAAGACTTTGCCGAAGATGGGAAGGAGACTGATAGGACGGTAATTAGAAGGGTTGGAGGGGTCGCCCGAGTTCTTAAGGACAGGAACAATGTTAGAGGACTTCCAGCAGTCAGGAAAACAGGAGTCCTTGAGGCAGCGGTTGTACAATTTAGAGAGGGCAGGTGCTAGTTCAGGTGCGCATTGCTTCAGGACAATGGCTGGTATTCCGTCGCCGCCGGTATCTAAGCTATTCTTAGAAAATCATTTGGGAATTTCGACATGGTGTAATGGTTAACAAGTTTGTCTTGCTAGATCAGTAACATCTGAATAGTGAGTTCGATCCTGCTGAACAATGACCTTGTCGTGGATCTGAAAAAGCTGCGTTAATATTTCGCAGTAAATGAAACCTGCAATATCCACAAACATAAATTTAAATAAAAATCAAATGATAACGATATTCAATTACGACAAAAAGGATATGTCTGGAACAACAAATAAATTTTTTGTATGCAGAATATTACAAAAGATGTGTGCGAAAGCCTTGATCAGAGTATCTTAGAGAGAAGACTTCTTGTTGCTGGTTTGGAAAGGTTTCGTATGTTTGTAATGTAGTTTGGAAAATTTCGTACGTACGTGCATGTGTGCGTGTGTGAATGTTTTCAGCATTCGACCGCAGTTTCCTTTAAGGTTACATTTTCGTAGGCGAATGAAATCTAGAAAGAAAAGAAAAGAGAAAGAATAAATTTGATATTTATAATTAACGTAATCACGTGACAGCCTCTTGGAAAAGAAGCGGAGAAAACTTGACTTGGTCACGCGCTGGAAAAAGACTTGTACGTGGGTGGATTGCAACGCCCACTCGTGTGTTTACTGACCAATTAGAAGTTGAGATTTCCTGAAAATATGTATGAAGCCGGCTTAGCTCTTTGATCCACTTTTTGCGCAAATTTGTACAAAATTCAACATTGATAAGAAAGTGGTATCGAGATGGTAAAACCTAGTGGGTGTTGGTTCGTGAATTTGGTGACATCGTAATTGTGAGTTCAGCGGGAAAAAGGGCGAGCAATAACTGAGCAGTATTTTTAAAAAAAAAAAAGAAGAACTAGACGAAATATCCCTAAACGTGAAAAGTGGAACGAGGACAGTCTACCCCTGTAGATTAAATAAAGGATTCAGTTCGGAATTCCCTGTAGATTACCCGGATGAGGGCCGAAGTCCAAAACGGCGTAAACGTTGTGCTTGCAACAACAAAGAGTGTAAATAATAACAAATAATGAACCGTTTAAGTTTCTCAAACCATTTTTTTTTTCTTTTACGTGCCAAGTCCTTTCGGGATATCGGCGATCACGGATTGTTTCAATCATTTTTTCTCTCAGTAATTTTTTGACCTTTTACAATTCCCCTTTGTATCTGTTCTGTCATCACTTTACACAAGCTTGTTACGTGGGTTACTGTCTCCCCCTACTCGACTTGAATATGTGCTGTAAGCAGGTACGCGGCAAGGGTATCTATGTTATGCCTCCAACCCTAATACATGTCAATTTTCATAAGGTCAGTCAGTCAGTTAAGTGCCACACGTGATACACCCTTGGGCGACCATGTATCTTTCGATACCTGACTGATGAGGCAGATATTTTGAAGTAGGTTGCCATTTCTTTCTACGGTATAAAGAGCCTGCGGTATAAAAAAAAAACATAGCTAAAAAACACAGTCTGTTCTGCTATTCATGGGGGAGGAAAGAAGGATTCATACCTTTCCCAAGGGTATTTGTGCGTAATTGAATTCGTTAAGAACATTTTATATTCGACATTAATTCAGATTCCTTTGGATACAAATGATAAAAAAAAAATTAATTACTATTTTGAAGTGACCGTGGACAAAAAAAAGCTGTGTGGTTTTGTTGACCGAGAAATCTTTTGAACCGAGAAAGATAACTTTTGTTTTTATCACTAAAAGTGATTGGGAATAATTTTATCTCCTTTTCTTTTCCAACCACAACAATTCTTGGGATTGGTTGGCATGGTCGGGGGAGGGGGTCATTTGAAGAGGCTCCGAATAAATCTCTGACTTTTGGAAATCACAGCATGAGACAAACTGATGAAGAAAGATTAATAACTGAAAATCCCTTTCCGTCTCCGCATTTTGAAAGTTTGGATTTGTCACGGGACGGTGTGTTAGCCCTCGGAGTAGGTTGAGGTTAGATTCCAAGAAAGTGAGAGAAGGAAGAGAGAAAGTGATAGAAGGAAGAAAGAAAGAGTGATTAGTACAGCCTATATGAAGCGATGGTACGAGATAAGACATGAAGGAAGTTGGAGTTAAGGGACGTCTTGGCTCTTCTGACCACTCTAAAAAGGAGGATGAAAAACCCCAAGTTTGGAAAATCACTTGCGTAAACATATTTTGAGAATATGGAATTTTAGAAAAAGGTTGATGCTAAAGGTGGAAGACAACCAAACGCAGACCCTGGTCAACCCCACCCGTACTGGACGAAGGACTCCATATACTACTGGAATTCATATCGTTCGACGAGACCTGGCCAAGACCTTGTGCCGACACTGAAAACCATAACTTAGAAATTTGAATTACTTCTAACACAAGCTGCAAAGTGGATCCCAGTGTCATTTAACAGTAAGTGGAAATGGTTAAAACTGCTGTATACAACAAATCATATATAAAGCAAATCGTTGTTACATTTTTAATCCGAATTAATTCTTTATTCCAAAGGATTCTTTTTGTGTAGATCCCAACTGTCGAGCCGTCTTCACTTCAGTTTGCTTCATCAGCGATCTTTTCACTTTCTAAGATAAAAAAAACACAACGTGGCAGAGGAGTGAATGGTCGTGAACAGACAAATGTCAGCTAAGTTGAGAGGAACCTAGCCTATCATCACGATACCAGCGACAAACGAGCCATGAGTGAGGACTTAGCTGGATAATAACCACGGTGGCTTGAAGGAACTTGAGAACCAACACGGCACACAGAGCGAAATTATTGGTTGCCGTTGACGAGGAGTGACTTGTGGGGTTACACATTAAGCTGATTGCCCAATGAAGTTCACATTCATTTGCACATTTGCTTTGGCATCGCTATCAAAATAAAACTAGATGTATTCCGGTATTTCACCGCTGTCATATATTTTATTTATTATTTCGGTAATTTCCGAAAGCTTCTATAGATAACAGCATCTCTATTAAAATCCAATGTGGTTCTGCTGTTTTGTTCATGTTCATTTTGGTCAGTGCCGATCTTACCTCCGATTTTAATACAACTGGTCCTTCCAAGATTCTATGCATTGTAGGTTTCGCTCCTGTTGTCATGAAAGAACTGTCCGATGTATTTATTCCTTCTTTCAAGTATCATTTCTTTAACTTTTATGAGCGTTCCGTTTTTAGGCTTTAATTATCCTGTCAAAGGGTACATTTCTGTTTTGCCATTTCTTTTATATCTTTATCCATGCCTGCAATGTCTGCTTTCTGTAATGTTTCTAATACTACACATTTTTTGATGAGCCATTCATTTTTTACCGTAAAGAAATAAACAAAAATTAATCATAATGTCAAAAATAATTATAATTATCATTAATTCACTCTTTCTAAACCAATGAGAATCAACCCCACTTTTCTCCCCTACACACACACAAACAAGGGACATTCTCAATATCAGACAAGCAGTGAACACGGACAGGCCGTCGATACGTGCGTCAACGAAAATTCCGCTTCCTTTTCCTTTTTCAGGTCATCATAGTATATTTCTTGTATTTTCCAACTAAATTATTTGGACACTCATTTCACACATCTATATAAAAAAAAAACATATGAGAAAGACTGCAAGCCAAAATATGTTTTGGTTTTAAACAACCTATAAAGGGTTGATAAGCCAAAAAAAACAAACTAATCAATCAAGACAAAACATTGTTCTACGGAAAGACGAGCAATGCCTTTTTTTTCTTTTCTGCCTACAATGTGCCTTATCATGGAGCAGTGCTTACCAATTTAATCTTCTAGAACAAAGGTACTGTACTGCTATACTGAATTTGATTCCCTGCGTTCCATCACAGAGTTATAGCCTTGTGTCAGATTTGGCTCAGTTTATAAACGACCAAAATTATTAATTTGTTTAAAAGGTTATTATAATATTTGTGCCGCTCAAAAGAAGAATGAATGAAGAAAATACAAGTGTACAAATGATTTGTCCAATGGAGAGAACTAAAGATTTTTGTCTTAGAAAATTTGGTCTACAGTACATTAACTAGTAGGAAAAAGGAATTTCTGGGATGAGAAGTTATCATTAGTTACACTATTATTTATATTCGGATGATTGTTTTTATCACGTTTCGGCTGTTGTATCCTCCGACTTTTCCCAAGTGTATATATTGATCTGGGTAACTTGCGCTCAGTGGAAACGGCGGAGCAATACTGAACAGTACTAATAAAAATGATAACTAGATGATAACCATTTGTCGGAGTTAGCTCCTCCTCAGTTTCTTAATCCTTCAACAGGGGTCTCTTTCCCCTGGCTATAAATACTGTAGCGGACCGTGGGGGTGAAGATGTGAAGAGATATCAGAAGGTTAAACTTTCCTGCTGGCCGGTCCAGCTACATAAGAATGTCGGACTTTAATTAAGTCCAAAGAAGACAAAAAAAAAAAAACAAGACCGATACATATATGCAAACAAATATATATTAATAACAAATTACAATGACATGGACAAATACATAGAGCTTGTATGGAGAAATTATGTGTGTGTGTTGTGTTGAGTGTTCGTACGTACGTGTATTGTTCTTAGCATGTTCCCAGAATTTGGGAAACGCTGTATCTGTGAGAGGTCACATATTGGAAAAGGAAGATTTTATCTCACCTCCAACTCGAGGTGGCGGCCCAAAGGCCTAAGTGGAAAAAGAGAGTGAGGTGAAGGGTCAGCCAGTATTTATCTCCAGGGGAGAGAGACCCCTGTTGAAGGATTAGGGAAACTCAGGAGGACTCGACCTCTTTTTTTCCACTTAGGCCTTGGGCCGCCACCTCGCGCGGAGGTGAAATAAATCTCTCTTGTCAACGAACTCCAATATGTGACCTCTCACAGATACAGCGTTTCCCAAATTCTGGGAACACGCTAAGAACAATACACGTACGTACGAACACTCACAGCACACACATTATTTCTCCCATACAAACTCTATGTAACTGTCCATATATTTGTTTAACTTGTTATTAATATATATTTGTTTGCACATATATATCGGTCTTGTTTGTTTTCTTTGGACTTAATTAAAGTCCAACATTCTCATGTAGCTGGACCGGCTAGCAGGAAATTTTAACCTTCTAATATCCCTTCACATCTTCACCCCACGGTCCCCTACACATTGATATGAGCAGCGGAACAAAAAAAGTCTATCCCCATAGATTAAATAAAAAGGGTTCAGTTCGGAATTTCCAGATCGATATACGCCTCTGAGGAAGACCGGAAGATACAACGGCCGAAACGGTGTGATATCAACAACAAAAGTGAGGACAATAGTCCGAATATAAATAGTGTAAATAAAAATAAAAAAGTTAAATATTTTTCCAGTAGTATGGGAAGATGCTCGAGTAAATAACAACACCACTTTAACCAACTGTGAGTAAAAACCGCAACTTGTTTGCCTGACAAACCGAAAAGAGCTCAAAAACGGAAAAAGCAGTAGCCAGAGTTACCTCCCTTGTCATGTTATTTAAACTAAAATCCATATTAATAACAGGAGAATTATGTTTTGAAACTTTTAGCTAGTTTAATGGGTTCAATAACAGAGACTTGTTTTTTTTAGTTGTTATTTATTTATTATTGTTGTTAGGCAGCAGTGACAACAGAAATCCATGTTCGGTTCAAGACTTTTATTCCAATTCACAAATTTAATAACAAAAAACTAAAAAGTAAGAAATCAAAAAGGGACATAACTTTGGTCCCGGAAGTGTTTTGTCATCGATACTACTATTATTATTAATAAAATTAATTCATAGATACTAGTGTGCCCATGCCGTTAAAAATGATGGCAATTCTTTAAAACAGTTTTACTAATGATAAGAAATGAAACAAAAACAGTCTTGAAATAAATGTACTGAGATTCAATAAATCCTGAATCCGCAATTCGTTTTTTTTTTGTTTTTTTTTTGCTCAATATCTTTCCATGTTTAAAAATTTCGGCAAAAAGTCTTGAATACAGACCATAATTAGCAAGTTTAAATTTATATATTGTTTATTGTTTTTAATATATTTACAAATAATTTTTTAAAATTTTTTAAAAATATTCAGATATATATTCCCATTCGTGGGAATGCTTGTTGGCTTCTTTTTCTCTGAGCAAACGCTTTATGAAGCCAACTATTCTAGACTAAAGATTCATGTAAAAATCAACAAAAACTGTTTTCATGAATTATAACTGTGGATAGGAGGCACAGTGGAGTAAGGGATAGCGGTTCGGATTGAGGAATCAGAGAACCAAGTTTGAATTCCTGTCAAATCCATTACATTCGCAAATACCATTAGGAAAGGTATGAATCCTCTTCTTCTCCCCCGCCCCCTGCTATGGGTAAATAGAAGGACAGACCAGGTTCTATAGCCTTGGCAACTGGTCTACTGCAGAAAGAAATGGCAACCTACTGCAGAAAAAAAAATCTGCCTCATCAGTTGTGTATTGAAAGATACAAGATCGCCTAAGAAAGTAGCACACATGGCACATAACTGAACTGTGGGTAAATCTGTAGATAATGCCCTAGTGACCAATTTTTTTAAAAAAATGCATTATTCCTGGCATTAAAAAAAACAGATTATTACAAAAATAGAAAAAATCAGGAAACTCTACCATTTAGGAATTATTGTCAATTTTAGTTCAGTCCCAGGTACAGCCTGGCCTCCTCAGCCAGGAATCTGTGAACGTCCTCGGTATGATGAGGGATTGACCCCAGGAATATAAATCAAGCAATATATTGCTTCAGGTAAACAGTTGACGCTAGGCTGTTCCCGGGACCCAAACTAAGATTGGTAATATCTCCTAAACAGTAGTGTTTCCTCAATTTTTATTGCTATTTTTATAATAATCGGTTTTTTTACACCATGAATAATGCATTTTTTTTTAAATTGGTCAACTGTAACTTTACCTAACTGTACCCCAGATTATTTAGCCAATTATAATTGGACCAAATATCATTAATGTTCATAGAATTGTGGTGAGTAAAAAATAACTCCTTTTACCCACTCCTTTCAAATTCAGGCGAACTTGCCGGAGTTAGCTCCCCCTTAATTTCCTAATTGTTCACTAGGGGTCGCACTCCCTACACTATAAATACTGGGCGATTTCTCGCCTCGTTCTCTTTTTTACTTTGCATTTCAACGGACACATTTAAAAATGTGATCTCTTGCAGAAATCCACATTTTCGCCCACTTATGGGAAAACGCCATAAAGCACACATACACGTACATACGAACATTCACCAAAATACAAACTCTTTACGTTCACACACAAACACAAATGTTGATGACTTTGTCACATGTAAATTTGTTGTTTAATACATATATTTGTTGATATATATATATATATATATATATATATATATATATATATATATATATATATATATATATATATATCGGTCTTGTTTGTTTTCTTTACATCTTCGGTTGGACTCAACTTTAGCCCGCATTGTTCTTGTAGATGGACCTACTAGCAGGAATAAACAGCATGTGTTCCTAATTTAACAACATGCTAACACACGGTCCTCTACAAACTGATGAAAAAGACGGAAAGAAATTTGCGAGCATGTGTGAAATTTCCGTTAGACTAATGAAAAGCTTGTCTTCACAGGAATTAGCCATTGATCCAAGAAAATAGCAAGCCTATGCAAAATCCTTTTTTGATATAAAATAAGGAAAAAAATTAAATCAACAAGAGGAGAGCGTCTGAAATCGTCTGTTACTCTCCTCTTTGAGAGAGCTATTTCTGTTTACTGGAACTATAAAAGGACACTATGCATAAACCGTGTATTTTCAGTCGAACAAAAATTTTGGACCGTGTTTGACCTTTTTTGTCTCTCTGAGAATCTATTGGAACTGTAAACTGCTGTTTTTCTGTTAAGTTTTGTTTTATTTTATCGTTTTTCTTACGTTCCTTTTTGACTGTTTGGTATTTTTTTGATTTTTTCCTTTTCAATTCTGTACCCTCCCCATTTTTATTTTTACTTTATATTGCTATTATTCTTTTATTATTTAACTTTTTGATTTTCTCTTACGTTTTATTTTTCCTTTTTTAAATTTATCTTCTTCCCGTGCCCACTTCCCAGAGTTTAGCTGTTTATTTTTCGTTTTTACCGTCCGACTTTATTTTTCTTTGTTTATTATTACGTGTCAATTTGTTCTGTGTTCTTTCTTTTAAGTTATCCGTTAAGTTCTGTGTTTTATCTGTTAATTTCGTCTGTAATATATTTGTTTGTAAATTTTGTCTTTATTTTGTATATTCTGTCCATTTTTTCATTGTTTATCGTTTTGTTATACTGTATACCGTTTTTTATCGGCAGCCATATTGTGAATTGTTACATATTTAGCGTTTCGTATTTTCTAGCGTTTTCTTTTTCCTTGTATAGCGTATCGTTTATTATTGTTTATTTTGTTTTCTCGTCTTCCGTCTATTTGTTCGTTTGTACATCCTTCTGTCTTGTGTTTTCGACTGTTTTTTTGTTATTTCGCCTTTAGGCGAACCTTGTTTATTTGTTTTCGTCTGTCGTCTATTTTATTTTTTTTACGTTGTCCTTTTTGTTTGTCTAACTTTGTTTAGCATTTAGGCGAACTTTGTTCATTTTTTTTCTTTCGTTTATTTAATCTATTGTACGTCCTTTTGTTTTGCGTTTAAAATTTGTATCGCCTTGAGGCGAACCTTATTTATTTGTTTCTCGTCTCTCGTCTATTTAATCTTGTACGTCTTACTGTTTTGTGTTTTTCTTTGTTGACTGTTTAAATTCTGTTTCGTATTTAGGCGAACCTTGTTTTGTCTTTGTGTATTGTTTTGCGAGTCCTTGCTTGTTTTTGTAATTGTTAACTGTATTATTTTGTGTATACCTAAATTTTTGTATTTTTTCCTTTTATTTTAATTTGTTTGTGACCACTTGTTTAAATCTGTGTTGGTTGTTTGAAAAGTTTTCTGTCTTTTGTTTCTGCTTTATAAAAAAAAAAAACCCCGCATATTTTTCAATTTTAAAAAATATGGTCCGTAGAAATCTTTTCGGGACTAAAAGGGAAAAAAATGATCCTCCCGATAAGAAAAAAGAAAACAAAGAAGAGGATGTTATGGAGCAATTAGTAAGCGACGGAAAACCCCAAGAGCATGAGGTTATTGCCGAAGTCAATAGTTCCAGCGAAAGTATGGTAGCTGAAAAGTGTCAAAATGCTGAAAATAAGACTAAACCCGATGAAGCTATGGGGGCCAAAAGTGTCCAAAATATACCAAATAAGTCAAAAGAAGCAAAAAAAAAACAAAAATAAAGACAAAACTGTAGTGGTTGGAGAGACGCCCTCCTGCTGGAAGTCCCCACCTAAGTGTTCAATCAACATTATGGAGTTCCTCGAGAAAGCCAAAGGTTACGCACATCTAGTGACAGCAGATGGGCTTTTTGGTTAATCTCGAGGACCGTTGAAAAAAGAATAATGTCAGTCTTTCTGGTGGACAAGCATTCGCGCAAAATTTGTCGCTCCACAAAAGACACCGTTATTAAGACTTTAATTTCTCTTAGGATCAAACCTCATAGGGTTTCAGAGGAAAGGGATTTTTAATGTGGGGCGTACTGCTACCCACGCCTGCCAACTGTGAAGTCGTTTCCAGTTGTTAAATAATAATAAAGGACCTTATTCTGCCTACAGAATATGAAGACAGGCAGAGGACCAATGTATCAGTAGTTGAGGTTCCGCCTCAGATCGTCGGAAGCACTTGGCTGCTTATCTGGCCCCGATTTGACCGGGGGGTGGAATTTTGAGATCATGATAGACCGGAAAGCCTTCATCTCCATCCCCAACTGTCTGGATGTAGGTGGCCAGAAGATGCCAATCATTGTCACCGGGTGTAGACCGACATGCTGGAAGTGTGGACAGACTGGTCACCTGTCCTCTTCCTGCACAGAGAAGAAGGCCTCTGAGACTCTGGCCCCTGTCGACCCAAATCCCCCTTCGACCGCGTCTGTTACATCCGTCTCGCCTGTAATGGGCATGCCAGGGACCGGTGAGGTTAGACCCCCGGTTTGGTCTGTCTCTTAGCCCCCATTCCCCGAAAAGCCTTTGCCCGCCGCTAGTGCGGTTGCGGAGAAGGAAGGTCGTTGGCAAGGTCAAAGGGAAGCTCCTGGCAGCGGAACCTCGTTCCGCAGAAGTCCCCACGATGAATGACACACACAGCCCCATTCCCTCTACCAGCACTAAGGGCGACTCTTCGACCACCTACTCTGACAAACTGCGTCAGCAACACTTAAAGTACGGACCATCTTTTGGAAAAAAGGAAAAAGTACTAAAACTAAAAGAATGCCTTAAACCGGGAAATATAAATCAATCCAATAGCTCCATCATCTAAACAGCCCCCTATGGCACCCACCTCTAGTATTACAAACAATAACTCTGACTCCTTCCAAATTGACTCCATTGAAAAAAAAAGTTCACTTCTAAATGCCCCTTAAAAACCCCCATTCCGTCCAAAACTCCAAATCCATCCCCTGTTGAAACACCCTGCAATTCACCAACAATGACTAAAGCTCAAAAGCGCCAACGCAGCCCATCATTAGATACCCCTCAACCAGGCAAAGAAAAAAAAGTAAAGCATAAATTTCTATTTAATGAGGGGGAAGATGTGTGTCGGGTGGAAAAAACAGAAATCGGATCGAGCTTTTTTCCCAATCCCGCAAAGCGAAAGACTTGAAAATTCTTCTAAATTTGAAGAAAATTAATAATTTGGACATCGAAGAACCAAGAAACTTTCTTCTAGCTAAAAAAGTATTAACTGTGGTTAGAGCGAGACATGGCTCAGAAAATATTTGGGACATGTTACAATAGGCTTAAATTTATAAATTAATAATTTGGACATCGAAGAACCAAGAAACTTTCTTCTAGCTAAAAAAGTATTAACTGTGGTTAGAGCGAGACATGGCTCAGAAAATATTTGGGACATGTTACAATAGGCTTAAATTTATAAATTAATAATTTGGACATCGAAGAACCAAGAAACTTTCTTCTAGCTAAAAAAGTATTAACTGTGGTTAGAGCGAGACATGGCTCAGAAAATATTTGGGACATGTTACAATAGGCTAATAGCGCCTTCGACGTGTACTTTGATACGGAAAATGAGAAGAAACTGAATCAACTTTGTTCAGGGAGGCTCCCGCTTTTCGTTTACCCCTCCCTGTATAGAGCTCTTAAGCTAACTTTACCCCTGGACATTGGTGGCCTGTCTCCCGATGGCACCATCAAGAATGAGATGGGTACTGGCTCCATGGGAGAGGCCATCGGTGTCCTTTCCCAGGCCATGTTCAATCCAAGAGAGCAACCCTAATCAGTTTTCACTATGGCTCTCTGGTTAGCTAGTATAAATGCCCGAGGCCTGAGGTTCGAGTCTCGCAAGGCGAGGCTCTATCGTGACCTTCAGCGCCTCGGGGTAGATGTAGGTGTACAAGAGACCTGTTTTTCTTCTCGCGATCATGAGAACATTCTGTCTATGGGGGGTTTCCCTCTATTCAGCATGTTATGATGGACGCTCGAGGAGTGTCTCTTGGACACTCGAGGGGTGTCTCTTGGCTGGTGAGCAAGTCTTTGAAGGCTGTGTGCGCTCTTGTCTTCGCAAATCCGGCGGGCAGACTTTGCGTGTTGGATGTTACCATAAAGGATAAGGCTCTACGTATCATTGGGGTTTATGCGCCCAATAAGCATTTTGAACGGCCTGCATTGTTTCGGCAGATCGAGCCGTTCTTGGCGTCATCTCGTCGGGTAGTTTTAGCGGGGGATTGTAATGCAGTCCTTGAGCCCGATATAGATCGTGTAGGGTCAAATTCGGATACTAACAACCGGGACGTGAAACTGTTTCGGGACTTTATCGACAAGTTTGATCTTGTCGATAAGTACCGAAATGAACACCCTCGGGAGGTATTGTGAACTTGAACTAATAGTGGCGGCTCGGCTACCGAGGTGCGTACCAGCTACCTCGACCGAGTCTTAGTCAGGAGAGTCGATGTAGGGCTCTTACGGTGTCCAAATTTCCATTATATAGTTTATTCGGAACATAGGCTAGTCCGTGTCCGTGTAAACTTAGATAAGCCTAAGTTTAAGATGGCTGGTTACTGGAAATTGAACTGCTCATTATTTGGGGAGCAAGATTTCCGGGACCAGCTGCTACTCATGATACAGAGGGAACTGACGGGAGTTGTGGTGGGAAATGCCTGGTGGGACAAACTTACATCTAAAATTAGAACGTTTGCTGCTGATTATAGTCGTCGGCTCAATCTAGATAGATTAGCGGCGCAAACGGCTTGTGAGCAAAAAGTCGATCGGGCGATTAGATCCCGTGATAGTGGGGACGTAGTTTTAGCTAAGGCAGAGTTGGCCCCCTTGCTTATCAAGAAGGATCAAGCTCTGGTAGTTAGGGCTAGGTTAAAAAGAATGTCTTCTGAGGCTACAAATATGGCCGTAAGGCATTATATTAGGTGTTAGTTAGGGAGGCCGTTCGTGATGAACTGATTGTCGAGCTCGGTCTTATGAAGCAGGAGGCTCGCTCAATATGGCCTTGGGCGCCAGGGTTGAAATGTCACAATAACAATGAGGCATCACTCTGGGTTGCCAAGAGACTTTGCACAGCGAGCTTGGAGAAATATCCAAACTGCCGCCGCTGTAGTGGGGAAGTCGATACCATTGGTCAGGCCTTCTTTCATTGCAGAGTGGTAGCGCCGTTGTGCAGGTATGTTGAAGGCCTCATGGTTCGCATGCTGCCTGGAAAGTTCTTTGTCCTTGAGGCCGCATCTGTTTGTAGCAATGTGGCTCCGCCGTTGACGAAGGCTGAACATTATGTGTTCTTATGCTTGCTAGGTGTTATGAGAGTCGTAATTTGGACGACATGTCAGAAGGGATTCTATGAAGGCGAGAAGTTCACTTTTTCCCAGCTGATCTTGTACTTTAAGCATCAGCTTAAAGTCAAGATTAGGTCGGAAAGACGGCGGTTCACTTCATCAGAATTCGCCAAAAGGTGGGTGAATCTTGCGCGTTTGTGTCTTGTGAAAGGGGTAAGCTGGAGTGGCACTTTGATGCTGGTTAGGCATCAGGATATTGCTTGCTTGGGTTGAACACGGGCAACCCATCCCAAAATTAGGCTAGCTTAGGTTTAGTTTCCTTTTTTCATTAAACTTAGCTCGGGTATGTATGCTCATTGGCCCCTTTTATTTCTGTCCCTATTTTTCTTTAAGTTTAATTCCCCATCCCCACCCTCGTTAGGTGGTCAGTGAATTTGGCGAAAGATGGGTGAGTCTTGCGCGTCTCTGCACAGTGAAAGGTGCTGACTTAGATTGGCATTTTGATGCCGGTTAGGCATTAAGAATTTTGGGATTTGCTGGGTTGAACATTGGCAACCCTCCCCTTGTGTATAGGTTAGTTTAGGTCGGTTTTTGTTATAGTTTTCTCTCCTTTTTGAAAGTTAACTTAGCTAGGGTATGTATGCACATTGGCCCTTTTATTTTTGCTCCTATTTTTTTTCTTTTGTTTATTTCCCCATCCCTCCCATCATTAGGTGGTTAGTGATGTCAGTTCTCTGGTGGATGTGGGGCGCCTTTCGTTTCGTATTTGTTGTTGTGTCTGAATGGGTGAGTGTTTGTAGTGAGTGCATGGCTTGTATGAATGTTTCATATTTTTTAAAGTCCCACATTGATTTCGTCCAGTTAACTGATATTTCTGCCACAGTTAGGTCTGTGGGTTTTTTTACTACTAACACCATTTTCTTTAGTTTCTTGTACATATTTTTATACTCATTGTAAATACTCATTGGGGATTTTTAGATTGTTATTTTATTCCCCTCCCCCCACGAACAATGAATTGTATAAATGGAGACTTCATAGAGTTTTTAAGGCATTATGGTGGATGAGGTAAGAATGGTAAGTATGAATGCGTTTTGGTGAATGGAATATTGTTTGTATGTTTGGGTCAGTGGTTGCGGCTAGCTAAGTTTAATGTTAAGACAGAAGATGACCATCCTTTTCCCCTTTTCGGCCTTGTGCCATATTTGTACTTGTGTGCAATAAATAATTCTGCAGTTGGAGATTCATCTCCAGCTGTGCTGGTCAAACTCTTTGCCTCCAGACAGAAAGGATCCCAAGAAAAGGCTATGTCAAGGGACAGTCTCGTCTCCGGAAACAGCTTCAAACGGGGTCCACGGGGAATTTTTGGCCGCACATACGGGCTCGGATACCCTACATTAAATTCAGCCTAGTGCCACATCTGACTGCATGGGGCAGTTGGTAGATATGCTGCAGTTGGAGATTCGTCTCCAGCTGTGATAGTCAAACTGTGCCTCCGGGCAGAGAGGATCCTTAGACGAGTCTATGTCGAAAGACAGAGACCCGAAGCAGCTATCCAACCCCATTTTATATGAATTTTTGACTTAACCTATGGGCTCAGATATTCCACATTAATTTCAGTCTTGTGGCATATCTGACTGTGTTGGGTGGTTGGTAGATATCCTGCAGTTAGAGATTTATTGTGGAATTCACTTGACTCACTTCTAGCAGTTGACTACTTCTTCTACACGCTGCTGGCGAAACTTGTATGTGTTGTTCCTGTCTTAAGTATTATCGTTCATTACCAATCTTCATGTGATTATTCTATTCAGTAACCTTCCCTAGTTTACAACACTTTCTTACTTGCCTTTGAATCTTTCAATTCAGTGTGTTTCTTTGTCTCCACCACTTCCTTTTTTAGCTCATATATTCAGGTTGCAATGATTAATCAACTAATAATATTTTTCTTTAATATGATTTCTTGAATATTCAGGCTGGTAGTGGAAAATAAATTAATGTACTGTTTAATAAATAGATGGAGTGTCTACTTAAATATGAATAACAAAAGAAAACATTTAAAGTGATAAGAGATTTAAATAAAACAATACATTTTAGTCACTGTAAAAAGCTCAAAACTTTTAGAAGGACAAATAAAAAATAACAGGTGATTTACATTAGATGGATTTGATGGCTAGTTGCATTCAATATTTATATTAATTATAAGGACAAGTCCTAGAGAATTTAAATTGTAATTTTTTTTTTTTTTGTTAAACAGGACTCCCAATTACAGAAAATCTGCTCTGAATCACAAAATAAGAAATGCAATAAAACTAAGACATTATTTAATTAGAAAATCTTTTAATTGCTTTTATGTATAACGTCTATTATAGACACTGTTGATTTAAAAAAAAAAAATTTTTTTATGAATAATGAAATTTTATAAGAAATGTTTTTATTTTTTTAATTTTAATTAGAATAATTTATAAACTTTTAAAATTCTGTATTCATTTTTAGCAGTCAAGTGATATTGTTATTAAATGAAGACTGTATTTACTAATCATAAATAGAAAAGCTCACTACAATTCAATGACCGTCAATATTTTAAAATAATTTTAAATTTATTTTATGTATGTATAAACGTGTTGATTTTTGTAAATACAGATGTCCAAATGCAACATTATCTGAAAATAAGTGCATTAACTAGTAAAGTTAAAATTTTTTGGTAATTTTCTAACATTTGCACAAGAAGTGTCTTCATAAATAAGATTAGAAAGCCAAATTACCTAAAATTCAATAAGATATTAGTTTACTTAGAATATTTGTCTAAATTTTTAATATTCCTGGTTAGATAAAAAAAAATTATATGAAAAAGGCATTCATGTTATATTCAAGTAATTGTTACAGGTATGCCCCCACCCTTAGAAAAATTTCCAAACAATTCTATTGAGAAAAGTGTCAACATCTCATAAAAATAACCACCTCTGTGTTAAAAAATCATTTTCTGTGACATTTTAAACAAAAAAGTAAGTGATACATGTTTTGAATCAGATTAATTAAACTTTAAATCATCTAATCTTGCTCAAATAAAGTTTTAAAAAAGTATATTTTATTTTTGAAATATTATTTTTAATAAAGAGTATTACGTTGTGTTGGCAGATTTTTCAATATGGACAAATTTAGTGTTTTTACTGATAACAAAAAAACTCACTGTATTCAATTGAAATTCAGTTTGAAATACAGTAAAGTAATTTGCCTATTTGAAATATTAAATTTAAATTAAATCTATTGTCTTGAAATTCAAATTAAATCTTAAAATAAATGCTTCAAGAAAGATTTTTTATTTTTAAAAATGCATTTTAAACTTTAGGTATCACCTTTGTTGGAGGTATATATATATATATATATATATATATATATATATATATATATATATATTTGTTATATATTTATTTGTTATATATATATTTCTTTGTTATATATATATATATTTTAAATGTTGAATATATTCTACATTTTTATATTGTCTATATTTATATGTGCCTGTGTTTGTGTATTCTACATTTAACAAAAAAAAAAATCCGACCTCTGCTGATCTGAGTGTAAAAGAAAAGAAGCTTGACCACAATAAACTTTTTTATTTTATTTTTTTAAATCGCTGACGCCGGAAGTGACGTCAGAATAAGAACAATTATGTGACATGCGCAGTGTGATGGTTTAACAATCTAAGAGCCCTTCTATTGCTGCGGGTTATTATAGATGAGAGGATCACGCTCGTCATTTCGGTTCAGACAAGACACGAGCTCATTTCTCTTTCAGTTATTATTGCAGTCTTTATTTTAACTATTATGAAAGCTGCTCTTGAACTGGACAGTCGGTTTGAAAGTGTAAATATGGCCCCAAGGTAAGCATTTTTAGTAGTTTCTTCTTTTAGATCGTGTGTTGTCTTCTTTTTGGGTGCGTGTGAGAGAGATTAAGTAAGTTATTTTTTTTTCTGTTTTTAGACTTTAAAAATTAAAGTAAATAGATCTTGTCATGGTAATTATTTTTTATATGTAATTTCTTGTATTTTGATTCTATTTATAAATACAATAAAAATTACGAACAACATTGTGACGATGCCTTTTTGAGAAAATTATTTCCTTCTGAAGTTGATCCCTTTTTTAAAACAAAAATAATTCGTTTTAAATGCCGATGTTTAAAAAAAATCCAATTTATATTATTAAATAACTTCAAATCTTTATTTAAAAATCGTTTTAGCATAAATAAATAAAAATCGTATTATTTATCATGTTTGTTTGCTTGTTGCAATTATGATGTCATGTTTATTTTGTCTACGTAAAATTTAGTTTGCTTTGAAATTATCTACTGCTTTTTAATTTTTATCTTTCAAGAAAAACAAATGTTCATAAATCATTTTATTATTATTTTCCGCTTTTTGAGGGCACATTTCGTTATGTGAAGAAGGGGTGATAAAAAGACGGTCTTTTTCGTTGGTATAAAAACTCCAATGGAATAACAGTAACACTACAGGTACCGTGATCCAGAATTCATGTCTGTGTGTCAGAGAGGAAAAAAAAGGATAGTCTTGTTCGTATATGTCTAAGCCAGGAAGAAATAAATTAATCTCTCGATGCAACTGATTTGTAAATGTTATTGTTGATTATACAAATAAACATTTTTGTTCAACTGCTTTAAATAAAGCAACTTTTTTCTTTTTTTCTTTATGACTTTTTAAAAATTATTTTAAGCTAGGCCGGGATGAAAGGCAACTTATTGTTCTACTTCAAAAATTTTTTTAATAAGATCTTTCTTTCTCTTTTTTTTTTTTTTTTTTTTTTTTCTTTCTAAATTTAAATCTAGGAAAAAAATACAAGTAATTTAACTTGTGTATGAATAAAAAAAACAAAAAAAAAAACAAAACTTTTTATTTAAAAAAATAAAAAGGGACCTTTTTTTTCCGCTTCTTGAATTTTTAAACAATAAAAAAAAAATTATTACCCACATGGATGATTTATTTATTTTTATTTATAATAATCCGGATTGAATAAAACTTTAACGTTTCGGAGCGAATAATTTTTTTATGCATGCATAGCTCAAGTTAAAAAGCCAGGATGTCTGACATTTTAAGTGGAGAGCCCTGATTTTATTTAACCGAATAAGATCAGCTGATCACAACCAGCCGAACTGCCTACAAAAAAAAATGAGAAGCAAGAATTTAAAAAATAAAAAAAAAAAAAAAACAGTTTGACCCACATTCAAGTTTTGTGGGAGAAGAAAATATGTCATTTATTTCACCCACGGGTTGATGCCAAGAATTTTTTTTTATTCCGCCGCAAGGAATATTTTTATTTATGATAATCAATGTAAAAAGACGGTTTTTTTTTTTTTTGTACAATTGTCAAATAATGTTGCTTCTCTCATTGTTAAATTAATGAAAGTATTTTATTTTTGTGCTGGTGGTTAGTGAGTCTGAAATTATGCATTCACTGTCTTGTAAGAAGCTGAAGTCGTGTATCTGTTCACAGTACTGTTCACTTCACACTATTAAAAAAAAGTCTTTTTTTTCTTAAGGATACATACATCTGCCTTATATTTTAAAAATTGTTGCAAGGATTCTTTCTTTAGAGAGCATTTCTTTCTCTCCATCCCGAATATTCTTCTAAGTAGTCACGGAGCGAACTTATTTGTCTGCCTCACAGTTGTTAGGGGAAAATCTGAAAGACATATTGGATATAAGTAGGATCAACAAACCACTCCCCTGGAAATACAAGTGGAACATTGAATTTTATTTTGGTTAAAAAAAATCACCTAATCATCTGGTATTGCCGTTCAATTTGGAGCTCCAAAAATGCGGCCTTCTTTGAGTTAAGCTGTTCGCTTTTTTTTATTTATTTATTTTTTTTTTATAGCCTTTGTTTTGCTTTTGTGAGATTGTATTTTCTTCTTGATCATCCTTAGCGTTTTGGTAACTAAAAAGAAATAGTGCACTATAATGTATTGTAGAGATTCCCTAAAAAAATTTAAGTCTAAAAGATAAAAAGAATTGTTTCTTTCGGCCAAAGTCATTCTTTGTTGTGTAGTTTTCCAGGCAGGTTTGCAATCTTGTCTCCTTAAATAAAAATGAGCCCATTTCACGAAATAAATGAATATTTCCTAATATAATTTATACACACATTCGAAATTGGCATCTAGCTATTTTCTTGCTTAAATATTTAGTTTTTAATCATTTTACTCCCAGTAAGGCGATATTGCCACTAAGAGGCATGCGTTTAAAGAAACTTAGCCAGTTCAATTTCTGTCTGAAATTCTGTGATGAGGAGTTACCATTATTTACATTCAGATTTAATCTACAGGAGCTAAATGCATTGGCAAAAAATTGGCACACTCTGATATACCCATGTGAGATTATTAAGCATAATTAAAAAAAATTTAATTTGTTATTTTCTGAACAAACCTAACATTAAACTACATAAAATACTGCTGTCTTGCCTTTTGAAAAGGCAAGCAGAAAGCCTCTGCCTCATTAACAATAGAAAAGACCAATTTAACTGGCACTCACAAAGAGTTTGCTAGTAATTTTAACAGAGCAAAGAATTTTCTTTTTCCATTCATAATCTCTGTGAAACAATGTTCTCAAATAGATTTTGCATTTTTATGTACAGGGTGGCCACTGAAAGACTGAATGATATAAAACCAAAATAGCTTTTACAAACTCTTTTTTTTTTTTTTTAATATTGTAATGCCATCCAGAGTGGTTAATGAAAATAATAACTAGAATGGCAACTTACAAAGTATAAGGGTTATTTTAAACAAGAACAATACAAGTAGATATTTATAAGTACACCTGAGGCTGGAAAGAAAACCAGTATTTACCTGGCATCCTCACAAGACCTGGCACAAGGCCAATATTTGTGATGCGATTTGGGCCTCTTCCTAGAAGATCTCTGAGTGATCCAGTTTTTTCAAACTCGATGATTAGGTTCTGAATCATGTTAGCACTAGGAAATACTCTGACATTAAAATATTGCCAGTATTTTCTCGAGTTTGAATAATTGATCTTTCATTGGAATAAAAAAAAAAACTCGATAAGTTTTACTCATTGTTGGGCATTATATATAGCCATTTTAATCTCCAAAGGATGCTCTATAACCTGCAAAAAAGAGTGGGGGGGGTGGGGGGTAAAGATTGAAAACAAATTATGACTTCATTTTTTTCAGTGACCACACTATATTTATTTGGCTCCTTTTAGTTTATCCATAAGTTAGTAATATTTCTAATTATCAGATCTATTTGAAATCTTGAACACTGCTAATGATGATTTTATATATATATATACACACACAAGGCTCGGGGGCCTCTCAAGGTAGAGGGTTACTGAATGAAATGCTTGATGAATGTAAGAGTAGGTAGTAGGAAGTAAAGATTATAAGGATACTGAGTGACCCTTGAAGGCAAGGTTGCAGGGTTCAGAAGTTTTATTATAAACAAAAGCTAAACAGATTCAACAGTTGAAAATGTAAGTATTTCTTGCTTCTAGGAAATATGTAGTCGCATCGCTCTTTGTTTGCTATGGTAACCTCGATATTTTTTAGTAGCCAAATACAAGACTTGCGAACAGGAGATATTACACCAATCTTCTTCACATGTGTTATCAGTTTGGAGAATTGACATTTTCTAATCCAAATGTCTATCATAAATTCTCAATGGTGTTTAGATCTAGGGATTGACTGGGCCACTCAAGGGCATGAATGTTTCCTTTTGATCCAGTTTTTAATCTCCTGGGCAATGTACTTGCAGTCAGTATTAAGAAAAATCCAACCCTGTTTCAGTTTTAGCTCATTGGAACAGAGATGAGATATTCTTCCAAATTCTCTTGATGTTTAGCTCCATCTTGCCCTAAACAATGTGAAGATGTTCTGCACCCCTTTTTAGAAATGTCCCATGTGACCTTTACTTTTAAATTAATGAAGCAAATTTGACTACATGAATATTAATTTGTCTTGTAGGGCCTTTCCTTGCCAAATATTGAACATTTTTGTCCCTGAGGTCAACTGAGTGTTCTCTTACTCTTGAATTAATGGTAGTTCAGTTTCTGTGATAATTATGAGGAAAGGCACCACATCTTTTTCTATATGCATGTAGATTTCCAAAATGATTCTACATCTAATCTACAATGTTTCTGAAGAGTCCTGTAATATAGTTTATAGAACTATAATCGTCATTTCCATGACCTGGTGTCATCAAAACTTTCAATTTGAAAGCTTTCTTACCTCATTGTGCTAGATGGACATTGAACCTATGAGGAGATTTATCTGCCCAGTGATTGAGCTTGTTTTTAATCTTGTTGGGTATCTAAGTCACCTTCCTCACCAGAAAAGCCTGCTAGGGGAATTTGTTTAGTTGCTGGTGACCCGACCATGTGGCATGTAGCACTGGTTTACATGTTAGCAGAAATGCTGTTTTTTTGTTTTGTTTTGTTTTTTTTCTTATTAATTCAATTTCTATGGCTTATCAACTCTTTGCATGTTATTTAAAGCCAGAAAATATTCTTTAAATGCTAATTAACCCATAGCTAGGTGGGGAAGCGGTGGAGTCATACCTTTCCCAAGGGCATTTGCAAGTAAGTGAATATAACGCACCTAATTAGAATTGGAATTCTGCTCTCTAATTAATAATTCCGAGCTATTATCCATTACACCACCCACACATTCAAGCTTACAGCACCTGGTATTCTGAAGCAGTCACCCATCTAGTTACTGACCCCGCTTAATGTTGCTTAACTTTGGTGATTGTATGAGAACTGGTGTTTCAACACGATATGGTCATAATCACTTGTAGAGTGACCTAATATAATATGGTCTATGGGATGCAAACCTTAAATGTTGATACCAAAGGAATTGTATGTTTTTCTTTAACCACGTAATAACCTAAATTAAATCTCTTTTTACAAGTTGAAATCTTTTCCCTTTCATTTAAAGCATCTTAAGTCCTTTTGGAAGTTAATCATTTGGGAAAAGCTAATAATTAGAAATGAATCAATTGTGAAATAGATTATATTTATGAACGCAGTTGAATTAGCCTCACTCTATTTACTGTGGAATTTGAATTTGTTTTAAAAACTGATTCCTTTTAGAAAGATAATACTGTCCTTGTGATCATATTCAAAACTCTTGCACTACAGACTCCCCCCAGGAAGTTTTTATTAGTAATAACTAGCTGGAAATAGTCAGTCTGTAGCAAGAGTCACAGACTAATATCTTTAGTAATGGTGTATGTGACAGTGGAATGATTAATATTTGGTAGAACACCTACCCTGATGACTTTGTCCAGAATAGATGTTTCTTGTGACTGAAGGAGTGGGTAGGGAGTTATGTTGATATATCTATAATAATTATATAACTCTTGGCTTGACTTTGAACAAAAATGTAGCAAGGACATTGTTCGTGTCTGCTGCAGGCTTACCGGTGGCTGACCAGCTATTTAATATATTTTGCATATCAAATTAAATACATTGGCAGTATCAAAACCGGTCACACACACATGCGCGCGCGCACACACAGAATAGTGTGTAATACTTTTTACCTCATCAGAAGAGGCCAGTGTAAAAAAAAAAAAAAAAAAAAAAAAAAAAATTTGAGCTCTTCTGATGACATAACTGAAATAGATTTTTTTTTTCTGTATTATTTGAACAAATTATATCCATCACCTACTTTAGTGAATGTTAAAATTCATGGCATTTTTTTTCTCTCTGCATTTTCTGCTTCAATCATTTGAAAAAAAAAAAACTATTTAAAAATACTCAGAAGCACCTTCTCCCTGAATACCTTGTTGAAAACTACCAATAGCTGTTAACATATTTAAGTCTTCACTTTTGTTTTTTTGTTTCCTTTGTAGCTTTTGTAGGAAACGTCCTAGGACTCAGGATGATGAATTAGACGAATCCATTCCAATATCCAAACGAATCAACAGTCTCAACATAGAGTAAGTATTTTTTATTTTATACATGAACCCCACACACACACACACACACACACATATATATATATATATATATATATATATCACTGAGAGAGGTGGGAGCTGGTAAGCATAAAGCAAACATGAGCTCACATCCATCCCAAGGTCCTTTGGATAGATTTTGGCAGAAGCAGGCTGAGCCATGAAATTCTCAGCACTTGTTCAACCGTTTATGATTTGCTGTCAAATTTTAGAAAATTCCATGAAAAAAATTTAACTCTTTCAATCATAATTGGAATATGTCAAAAAAAAAAATGTCTGCTAATAATACTAGTTGTTGGAACTATTTCTGAAAATAATTCCAGTTACTTATTATAAATTAATACTGTTTAGGAAATGTCCATCCCTAGGCTAAAAATGCTAAAAAATCTGATCCAAACATAATGAACAGTTTTATTGTCAGAATCTTTATTATTAAGAGGAATGATCAGAGTATTTTTTTTTTTTTTTTTTTTCTTGAATATTAAATTTTTACTCTTTAGAACATTCAAAATTTTGATTTAAAAAGCTTGTTTTTCTTGCATTAGCAATTGTACTAACTTTTAGCATAGAATATTTTAGCCTTTTTTTTTCTTTCTTTTTTTCATGCACAAGAATTTCCAAATTCTTGCAAGATTCAAAGAATTGTTGGGTTTTAATTAAATTTTCAAGACTTATTCATAAATGAATTATTTTTGAAAACTTGAGTTTCAATGTGATGATTTTTAGAGATTATATTAGTTAAAAGCAGAATTCTTTGAACAATTTAAATTACTATTTTTTTTTTTCCAAAATCGGTCCCCATCTTACTGATTATCTGGATCAAAAAATAAAAAGCACAATAAAACTAACTAATTATTTAATTAGAAAAGCTTTTAATTGCCTCTATGAATAATATATATTAAAGATAATATTGTCTGAAGAGAAACATGTTTTTCAATGAAAAATGAATTTTTCCAAGATTTGTTTTCATTTTTCCCAATTTTAATTGAATAATTTATAAAGCTTTGAAATCATTATTCCATGAGATAATTCTTACAAAATACTGTTATTAAGTAAAACTATATTTATTAATCATATATTAATATGAATAATATAGAATATTGTAAAACTTCTTACGCTCTTATGACCCTGAATATTTTAAAAAGAATTTAGATTTGTTTTTGTATCTGATATATGCAAAATTTCAAAGTACAGATGCCCAAACCTATAACACTAGTGTTAAAAGGTCTCATGTTTTAAATGTTGCCCTCCCTTTATCATCTGCTTCACCATGCTTAACTATGAACACGTTCAGTTGTTAATTGGCTGTTAATTTAACCCGAGATTTTCTAATTTTCCTCAAATAACGTTTCAGAAATGTATATTTTATTTTTTCATGATTTTTAAAACTGAGAATTAACATTTGTTTACAAATGGGTCAAGATTCTACTGAAAAAAATCGATTTTGATCAATATAATTTCTGTTTGAAATACACCAAATAGTATTTTGCTTACTGGAAATAGTAAATTTTAAATCCTTTAGCTTTCAACTAAAGCTGAAATGAAAGCTTCAAGAAAGCTTTTTCATTTTAAACCTTACGTATACCAATTTAGTAAGTGTACTTAGTTAAAATACACATTAGATATAAACAATTCACACTATTTACATTGTTCGTTCTATTGTCCTCAGCTTTGTCATATTCACATGGTGAATATGACAATGAAGATGAGGACAATAGTTCAAACAATGTAAGTAGTGTAAATAGTTACAATACCTCATCTTGGAAATATAGACAGATCCAAACAATAGACTTTATTAAAGATCTCCTAAACTTCATTAAAATTAAAAGAAAAAATCCTAAAACGTGTGCAAAAGTCAGATCGAAAGAATTAAGAATAATTGTCTACAATTATTTCATTTTTATTACTAAAAACATTATTTTTAGTTAATACCTATATTTGAGTAGGCATTCTATTTATTTAAACAGTGTTTATTTTTGTCTATGGGCCTGTACATTTGAGAAAACTTAAAGAAAATGTCCCCTCCAGCAGGATTCAAACCTGTCCTCATTTGCAGGAGAAACCATCATCTGATCTGGCATTCCTTGACTGCTTGGCTATGGAGAGTTGTAAAATCAAACAACATTCTGTTTGCCTTAAAGAAAATCTGAAAAAGTGAATGTGGTTTCATGTAATCACCAGAGAACCTTTTCTGTCTTCAATCAACATGGCTGATGCTAAACTCCAGGAGAGCAACACTTTACACCTTCTTGGGCTCACATTTTCCCAAGCTGTACTTCTCCCCCTAGGTAGTGGCTCTGGGGTCATTACCTGGCACCTGAGGCATGCCCGAAGGGGGAAGTGCTGAAGAGGCTTATGCAATTTTTAATTGGCTTCTGAAACCCGACATTAAACTAGACTTTGTGTCATTTTGTGTGATGTGGGTGTATGAATATATACTTACATCAAAACTGAAACATCTGGTTGTAAAAACTGTTGGTTTTTATTATGAATCTTACATCATCCCTCTTCTCTTTTTTTTCTCTCTTTCAAGAAAAATCTATGACAAGTTCTACAGTAATTCTAAACGACAGGCTCACAATTTAAAAAGGATTTACACAATTCCTATCTTCAACTATACTGGTGTATATTAGAGTTGGGCGGTTTGGCAATATGTTTCGGTATCAGTTTTTCGGTTTTTATTTCTGCTTTTTAAGGAAACCATTCATTTCCTTGTGTAATGATAGCATTTCCAGTCTGTATCTGATTTCGTTTGAGATTGATAAATTTGCAACTTAGTCCATTCAACTTGCAATTTATTATGTATTTCTGGTCCAATCTTTAAAATATTCATATGGTTGGGAAGAAACAAATCTTTCTAAATATGTAATTTGTATGTGCATTGAATTTTTTTTTTTTTTTTTTTTTTTTTTTTTTACAGCAAGTATTTTTGCTTTGAACAGTCGAAAATACAAAATAATTCCCCCTCCCAAGTCACTAAATTTTACAATTTGATTTGCAAAATCAAAATGGCCAATCTTTATCAATATTCTTGAAATTGTACACTCAAGAAGACACATTAAACTTCAACCTTCAACCAGGAAAATGTTCATTACTTCTCACCTTAGGAAGCAAATTCCTTCAAAAATTATAAAGTAAGCAATAAAAAAAGGGGGGTCTGACATCAACAGACATTTGTTTTCAATTAATGTTTATTTATGGAACTTTCGAATAAATAACTACCCTATTTATTAAATTGCTATAATACAAAAGAAATCGTTGCATAAACTATATTTTTGTGTCTTTGGACAACACATTTGAGAGAGAGTTAATAGTATAGCTCTCCAGAAATTAGTTTATGATATGGCTTTTGAAAAGCCAAAAAAATGAACCCCCTAATGTTTTTAAAGATATGGCAATTCTTTTCTGGTGTGCCAGTCAACGGTTATTGGGATTTTGCAAATAAATTTCTTCTAAACAAGGAAAATCAATGAGTTATTTTTTTCACATAAATAAATTTGTTTATCTAGTGAATACACAAAAATAATTAAAAGCATTTAATTTCATTTTTAGAATGTATAGAACCCCAAATCTGCTAGTATCACCTTTTCTTTCTTTTTTTTTTTTTATAGATAAACATTATACAACTGAAATTAAAAACTATTTTAATCATTTTAATATAATCTTAAGTGCATTTGCTAGATAAAACCATTAAAGATATTTGTAAAAATAAAATGAATGAATTTTCCTTGTTTAGAAGAATTTTATAGGCAGAACACACACCAAACTATAGTGGCTAAAAAAAAAAAATTTTTTTACTTTGGGTTTAAGAAAACTGACTTGCAGTTTTGAAAATATACACATTTTAAACCTGAGATTAAAATTTACTTTATTTTTTTAATATTTAATTTTAGGTGTATTTGCTAGATAGAAACATTTTATTTGCAGAAAACAAACAATTTTATTTTTAATTTTACACTAGAGACCCACAGATCTGGAAATATACAAATTTTTAAAAGTGAAATTAAGAACTATTTTAATTTTTAATTCTTAATATCTAATTTAGGTGCATTCCCTAGGTAAAAAAACAAAAAATAAACTTCATTTTCTTGTTTACAACAACTTTTTCGTGGTTGGTGTACTGGCTTACTAGGAAACCTTTACAAAAAATCCAACTTCATAAAATTTAACATTAAGACAAAACTGGCAAGTATTGTTTTATTTTTACTTGCTATTTTGTTGACTTAATCTTATCACAAAAATTTTTTTTCTTCTTGAAAACTGGAACAAATAGATTTCAGGCATCATATTGTATTTCCTTTTTTTTTTCTTCATTTCTTTTGTAAACAAATAGATTTCACATTTATTTCCTAAAACTAGTCAAGTGTATAAATCTTGATAAAATTTAATTTCATTAACATCTGAAAGTCTCTTTCAATAGTGTTTCTTCGGATACGGTCACTCAGTAGTGATAGCACTTATAACCCCTCATAAAAATTTCGATGCAGTTTCATGGTGTGAAGATGAAACTGAAAAATGTGTTTTTCAGTTAAACCATACATCTCTAGTGTATATAAGTCTCTTGTGTATGCCCGCTTTTTTCTCCCCAGTAATTGTTATATGTATAAGTCGATTCTAGATCTCGAGCCTAATGGAACAAGAAAAACTAACAAAAAAGTCATAATTTTTTGTCCTTAATCATTTCAAGAAACTGTTGGAGATTAAAGTTTTTAATTTTGGTATTTTCAACCATAAGAAATTCCAGTGTTAAAAAAAAAAAAATAATATATTTAAGTTAGAGAATCTTATGCAATAATTAAAAAGAATATTTCTCTTGTTAAAATGACTCGTAGCTCTTCTCTATGTACAATTTCAGCCTTACAAATCTGTTCATGTATATAGATTTGTGGAGAAGGCAACAGGTGACTTCTTTCATGCAGTGGGGGTGGTCATGTCACTTCACAGATAATAATGAAAAGGAATCTTTGAAGAGTCATGACTGTCTACATTGCAAGGATGTGGCATTAAAAAAAACATTTTTAATTATCCCCCCACCACCTCACCCAACATGGTGGAACATTTGACACAAAGCCATAAGATGGAGTCCCATATTCATACATTCAGGCAGTGTTAAAAATTGTCTAATTCTCTCAGCACACACACACAGGTAATAGTCTGTTGATATATAATCCAAGTGGATACTATTAATACAATATTAAATATTAAAACTGATTCACACATAGAGCTCAATGTTTTAATTAAACATAGCAACATATTTCATACAATAGGAATTAAGATTACATATAGGTGATGATCATTATCACCTTGTAAATTGGGAAAATTTACAAGGATTTTCAAACCAGTCAAGGATGATAAATTATTGAAATAAAAATGGATTTAACCAAAAAAAGTCGGTTCTTCGATTAAACCGCCCATCTCTAGTATCAACAATTTACCTAGTAAGGATACCGCATGTAATTGTAGAAATGGTGAACTCCATCCTGTAGAAGGAAAATGCAGAGCCTCTAATGTAATCTACCAGGCAACCATTTAAGAAAAGAACTGATCCCTCAGATTAACTGGAAATTCATAGGTTTTGCTCACACTCCTAGTAATTTTAAAGGTAGATGTAATCTATGCCTACAAGAGAAAATTAGAATTATTAAATTTGAAAATCCAAATATACTTTTAAACCAAAATAACGAATTTCTAAATGTCATCACCAAAGTAGATCTAAACTTATCTAGACTCTTACTGAACTTGCATGGACTGTTATCATTTGACAATTGCACTGTGAATTCTGCTTCGGTCCTTTCATATATCCTTCTCATGGTAGTATTGTATAAAGGGTTATGTGATTTTAATTATATAATAATTGTTTTTTTATGAAGTATTTAGATATTTATTAATATAGTTTTTAATATATTAATATGTGGTGTATATGTTGATATGTGGTATCAAAGTGTATTATACTGATTGTATTATTTGGTATGATGAAGTGGTATTTGAAAATTTATTAGTATAATATTTAAGGAATTTATTTTTATGTATTAATCAATGAGGTTTTTTATGTAATATTTAATATATTATTTAAAAATTTTCTTTTACTATTTATTTATATTTATTTATTGTATTATAAAATTTATTCTAAAGGCACTTCTTCATTCACTTTAATTTCTAATTTTAAGTATAAATTTTTACTTCCAATTGATTGGTTTACTATATTATATATTAACTGATAAATATTAACTTTTTTCCTTGTAGATGGAAATTGTTTAATTTAAAATATGTTGATTTAAATGTGGATGTTCGTTCTAAGAAAAATATTCATTTCAATATATTTTTAAAAAATTTATATTTTTCTGATATATTGTTTATTTTAATATCTTTAATTATGAATTCTCTTTAATATAAATGGTTTTATCTCTTATTGATTATAATAACTTTGTTAATACATTTAAGGTTTTCTTTAAGTCTAAACTACCGTTGATTGCTACTCTCATTTTTCTCTTCCTTTCTCCTCTGACCACCCCTCATATCCAGACTTACATTACTTCCTGTTTTTATTTGTTCCCTTTCTTGTCTTTTCCTTATCTTCTTTGTCTCTTTCTTTCTTCTTTTTTCTTTTTCTTCTTTTTTCTTTTTCTTCTTTTTTCTTTTTCTTCTTTTTTCTTTTTCTTCTTTTTTCTTTTTCTTCTTTTTTCTTTTTCTTCTTTTTTCTTTTTCTTCTTTTTTCTTTTTCTTCTTTTTTCTTTTTCTTCTTTTTTCTTTTTCTTCTTTTTTCTTTTTCTTCTTTTTTCTTTTTCTTCTTTTTTCTTTTTCTTCTTTTTTCTTCTTCTTTTTCTTCTTTTTTCTTCTTTTTCTTCTTCTTTTTCTTCTTTTTCTTCTTCTTTTTCTTCTTTTTCTTCTTCTTTTTCTTTTTCTTCTTCTTTTTCTTTTCTTTTTTCTTCTTCTTCTTTCCTCTGTCTGTCTGACCATTTTTATTTCAATAATTTATCATCTTTTGACTGGTTTGAAAATCCTTATAAATTGTGAGAGGTTTTTGAGTTAAACCTTGACGTGTCTCGAAATCTCCACTCTTTGTTTTGATCTCGCCTTCATCAACCAACTCTTTGTCCAATGCAAAGGTGTCCTTAGCTGACCTTTCAATCAGAAAACCATTTGAAACTTTCTCCCTATCACTCCAGTCTTTTTGTTGACTCTTTCATAAATACAGTCAGTTCCTCCTCCTTTTTTTAATTTCAAGTCCTTCATTGAATCATGTATCACAACTTTTTACATCCCAACCTTTTTCACCAACACTAACACACTGCACCTTCTGCAGATAGTCCTTTACAAGCCTCATCTGTTGTTGGAATCACCAAACTCAAAAGATCTTCATCGGTTTCATTCTCCCTAATAAGAAACAGTGTCCGTAATGCTCGACTTGCATTGGGAGTATGGATTTTGCCACAGACATACAGTAGAGCCATCTTCAATTTTTGAACTAATTTCAGTTGAGTGATGCCATACTGGAACATATTCCCCTTCACCTCAATCATGCTTTTAGAATTCCAAACAACTTGTCCTACTCCATCTTTAAACACCATCTGAAGAACACCAGGTTCTTCATCCAAATTCTTCTCTTGTGATCGTGAACACAGATTCAGCTGTCATTTTTTTTACCAGATCTTTCTACTGAACAGTAATTCCATTAATTTCCGTGTGTGGTGTTGGGTGGAAGGTAGAAGACCTTTATAAACTTGAACTCTTCGGGGATAGGTGGGGGAGCAGGGGGGCAGGTTATTTTCCTTAAGATATTTCTTAACATTGGGACCAAAGGCCAAATTCACCCCCTCCATAAAGAACTGTCTCGTGATCCATGCCCTTGAGTTTGCCTTCCATATAACTTGCAGTTTTTCTTTCAGAATCTTATGTGGCCTTTAAGGCTCTGGGGTTTACCAAATGGTAAACAAGTAGTGCATTAACCTTGCAGTCAACACAGTGAAAGGGTTAGCCTATCCTTCATGGGTTTGTGGCCTGGCATCCTCTTATCCTCTGTCGTTATACAAGTCCTCCTTGGTATCTTCTTCCTAAAAAATCCTGTCTTGTCACTGTTGAAGACTTGCTGGGGAGGGGGGGGGGTATCCTTCAGCTGCTATAATTCCAGCAAAAGTTTTGAGATAATCCTCAGCTGCCCTCCTATCCATGCTCACTGCCTCACCATGTTTGACAATGGAGTGAATGCTGGTCCACTTTTAAAAATTTTCAAACCAACCCCAACTGGCTTTAAATGGTTCATCCATCGAAGTACCTGGTGTCTGCTGCTGTATCTTCTGCGAGCTACTTTTCTGTCAACCATGCTATCAGCAGCTTCTCTATATTTTCATGGATAGATATCTGCTGTTTAGGAATTAACACCCATGGCTGGCGTTACAGCCTTTATCAAGTCCTTCTGCTTCATTATGGTGCTGATCATAGAAGTGCTACACTCGTACTACTTTGTCAAGTCAATTACATCTTGGTCATGTTTTTCGATAATTTCTTTCTTAAATTCAATGCACATCATCTGCTTCTTCTCAGCACTCTCCTTTGCACTCACTTTCTTCAGGCCCATGGTTGGAAAAAAAAAGAAGTTTTGCAAAATAACTGCAAGCACAACACTGATGCTTCCACTGCGAGCTAACTGCTTAAAGTGAACAAGTGAGACACAAGATGCTGCATAGATGTTCACTGCGATGTTTGCTGCATCAAATGGCAGTGCTGAAGCTGGCTCATAACCCAAATTTTAGCTCTCAAGTCAAAGCAAAAAAATCAGCCGCGAGATGGCTCGTATCTTGAAAGACTTGTTAGTTGGGACATTAGTAAGTCGTAGTTGTCTTGATGTAACTGTAGGTTCTATGCTAACAGTTTCTTCACTCATGCTTTTTGCTTGGGGAACTCTCTTCTGGCTTCTTGCCTTACTTTTGATTTTCAAAAATGTAAATACAATGTCAATCATGATCTTTCTTTTTAGTTCCTGTTCTCTTGTTGTTCTTGCTCCTTAATGTTTTTTCCTTATATTCTTTCACACTCAGTAATCCCCTTGCATCTTAGCAGTTTTATTGCCTTGCTTAGGGTGAAATGTCTTTAAAAAAAAATTGTTTTCAAATGATTTATATTTTTATTCTTATTTTTCAGAAGCCGTTCTGATTGTTCTCCAGAAGTAAGTATTTTTTGCTTATCATAAAATATTGGTTTTATTTCATATCTTACACCCATCCCAAGAGATTGAGGCTTTTACAATGAGAATGATTTTAGATGTATTTTAAGGAGTACTGGGTAGTTAAAAAGCTTATATCATTTGTTACTTTTAAAATAGCGGGTTTATTTTATTTTATTTTTTTTTAAATGACCTTTATTGAACTTTGATATTCCTATCCTCCCATAACTTGTCTTTCCTAGTGAAGAATTGTTTTAAGTGCCTTTTGCAGTGTTGTGGGGATTACTTTTTCTCAAATTAGTAAAGACCAGAATAAATGTTAATCCAAAACTGCAATATATCTGGTGAATGTGAAAGAAGTGTCGGATTTCCAGCTGAAACAAATTTTGCCAGATGATTAAAAGATGCATTCTCATATTATACTGAAATCCACTTTCCTTTGACTAATTCTGAACACTTGTCATCAATTACTGTCTTCTGTTGCACTTTCATTAGGAACTTTCTTCATTTGGTTCTCATCATATCCTTGCAATTCACAATATAAAGTAATATTCCCAACTTTAGACAGTTACCTAATTCCTGTAAAAATTCATTGAAAAAAGTTTTTTTTCTTAAGACAATAGTGTCTTATGTCTAATGTCAGTTTTATTTTATGATTCAGAGCCAATTTTCCATAATTGATCATTTATCTATGAAAAGGCTGAAATTTTAATTTCATAAAATTAAGTGGAGGTCTCAAATGTAAAAAAAAAAAAAAAAAATTAATTCATTTATGGACAAGTCCTGATAATTTTATTAAAATCCAATTAATTATTTCATTTTTGCCAGAATTTCCAAAACAATCTGTTTTTAATGCTACAAATGCCTACACTAATCTTTGGCCCACTGGCTTACACAAGATGGACAAGATTTTTAACCAATATTTTAAACCTACTAGAAAAGATCAAAAATTTAATAAAATAAAAAAAATAAATAAAAATAAAAATTTACTTTGGTCTTTCCTCTTAGTAATAACAAGCATTTTGGAAATAAAACTTTTTTTTTTCTTTTTTTTTTTTTTTTTTATATCCAGTTTGGGGCCTTTTTTTCATGATGGTATGCTGCTGTTTTTTTTTTTTTTTAATTTTTTTTTTTTATCCCTTAATATTACAATTTTTATTTATTTTCTTCTCTTTTAAAGAGATTTTTATTTAATTTTTATTTATTTTCTTGTCTTTTAAAGTCTGCTCCAAGCCCTGATCCTGTGGTTGCAGAGAATGGACATTCAGATCTGTCTTTTAAACTTTGGCAGCAGCAACAACAGCAGCAGCTTCAGTCTGTGTATGCTGCAGCCGACACGCGGTCCAAGCACTATCATCAGCAACATTCAACCTCCTCAATGTCCCTGCCTCCGATCTTGGAGAACCCTCATCCTAACCTGCATTCCCAACAACAGCAGCATTCTACTCCCGCCCACCTGCTCCACCCACAGCATAATGCCACAGAGCAGACAATAATGAAAAAATACTCCCCAGAACTTGATGAATCTTCGAACCCTTATTATTATCACATAAACGAGATTCTGTACAAGGCTCACATCGCGCGCCTAGAACGGTTAGCCAAACCTCTTCATTCACAAAGTCCACATCACCACCACCACCACCAACAGCAGCCGCCGCCACCACCTTTCCCTTTCAACAGATAAATGGAAGATTTTGTTTTGTCTTAAAACTTTATTTTATGATTCTGATTCTTTGATAACTTAATGAGTCTTTCTGCCCCAATTCCCTCCCTTCTGTATATAAATTGTTACCCCCACCCTCCACAATATCTGATGTCTCCCAATCTAATTTCTGTGGGTGTATTTGCTTACCCCCTTGGGACCTTTCCTATCTTGGCTGTGAGAAATATACTGTGAATAACTTTTTTTTTTTTTTTTAAATCTTAGGCTAACAACAACAGTGGATGAAAATTTAATCAGAAAAGGAGAAAAGAAAAAAAATCAATAGGGGGAGCACTGCTTTATTTTAAAAATATTTCTGGCATATTCAGTGGTCTTTTTTTTTTACTTTTAAAAAAAATTTTTTTTTTTTAGTTTAAAAATTCATTTTGTTTTTAAAGCAGCAACATGAGACATTTGGTGATATTTTTTTTTTGTTTTTTAATCTTTTAACTCCCCCCCCCCCCTTCCTCTATTCTTAATTGCTAATTTTCTTGGGCCAATTTTCTGAACAAAAAAATTTTTTTTTTTTTTTTTTTTTTTTTTTTGGCGGTTTTTGGGGGTTTTTTCTTATATAATTATTCACATCTTCATTTGCTTAAAACATGTTATGACTAGCTCAGAATTGACAAGTTCATTAGTCTCAAACAAATATCAACATAGTGAAAACTTCACTCTGATGATTATGATGATCAGCAGCAGTGTCATTATCTGCAATGTGCCTCACTGTTGTCCGTCTTTCTAGACGACACTCCTGCCTTAATAGCACTCAAATAAGTAGAATGTTTGTTTGATTTTTGGTCATCATGAAAATTGTTCAGATATTACCATCATACAAGTAAAGGAACTCCTCGTTTCATTATTTTCTCTGTCCTTGCTTTCTCTCCTGCAATTAAAATAGGGATGCATAAGTGCAGCCCTTTTTAATTTGCTTGGGGTTTCAGGGCAGTGACCAAAAGTCTGTTTTAACTTAGCAGTGTCTGACACCTTAAAAACAGCATCGATAAAAGAGCCGTTTGTCCGGAAAGTATTCAGCCGGTTAATAGAAATGCTAGCCTGTCTAGGGCAACAGCCTTAGTTCACTTCAAAGTACTCCCTACCTCACTCACTTATGCCAGCATCCCTTCCACTTCTCAAAGCACCTCTGCAAGGTTATCTTTTGCTTTGCTGACTGCCATCAGCAGCTGCATCACGTTCTCCTTAATCACATCCACAGTCTGAGATTTCCCATCAAACATCAGTTTGTAGCTTTGGGAAAAGTTAGAAATTGCAGGAAGCCAAACCAGGAGTGCAGCCATCAAAGACAAGCTGACAGATGTGGTTATTTTAGTGTTTTATGCCCCCCCTTTTGGGAAATTTTGCACAGTGGCATCATTCAAACTGAATAACCCCACAGGAAAGCGCCTGCAGTAAGGTTCTCTCTGAATACTTGTCAAATTATGTCACAACCATGCAAACAGTTTTTGACATATTCCAAATAGCTGGATACTTTCTAGACAAACTTTATTTCTTGTGGCTGCTTTCTTGAAAAGGATTAATTTCCTTTTATTTATTTATTTATTTTTTTTCATGACATTTTAGTTTTCACAATTATTGACTTTCTTTTCTCTCTGTTGCTGCGTATATTTGCTATTTTAGCAAATTGTCCATGCTATGCTTGTTTAGTTTAGAGTCCCATTCCATTAAAACAAGGACAGATATTGGCTGAAACTCTTGTTTCATTCCATCAAATCTAACAACCAATTTTTATCTTCACACATCAGCAGATGAAGCATTCTATGTGTTAGCCAAAGATGACTCCACTTCACTTACTGGAGATAGAAAAAAAAAGACTGGATAGGGTAGGCACCCCTCAAGTTTTAATTGTCAATAGCTTGTCTTGCCAATATATATGGCTTTAGGATATAAGTGTTCATGACAAAAGCCAGAAATAAATCTATAGCTCTTATTTTTTTCTTTTTTTTTTCTTCTTCCTTCACCAATTGATAAAGAACCAATAATTGAAGAAACTGTTTTTTCTACAGAATCACACCATTTACAGAAATTTTTTTTATTATATTACTATTGATTAAGCACACCACATGAAGAATATAAAAATTTAAAAACATTTTCTTTTTTTTTTTTTTTTTTTTCTTTTTTTTAAATACCAAACTGAAACCAAAACCACTCATAAAATTTAAGGAACCTATGAAAAACATTTTTTTAAAAAATGAAAAGAAAAAAAAATGTTTTTAAATTTTTATATTCTTCATGTGGTGTGCTTAATCAATAGTAATAGAATAAAAAAAAATATATAATTTCACACTACGAGATACTCACCTCTTTCAATTTTTAGCATTTTATGGTGGATGTTTTGAAAGTGGCAGTAGGAGGGTACGGTGTATGAGCATTTTTTCTCTCTCTCTCTCTCTCTCTCTCAACCCCCAATGTTGTAGAGAATGAATTTATATGGAAAACTGACCTCTCTCTTAAAATTTTAAAAAATGATGTTCAGGCTGTTTTAACTGATAGTAATATTAAAAAAAAATGTTTTTATAAATGATTACTTCTTGTAGAGGTGTGATTTTGTAGAAATGCCAAAAATCTCTTGTAAAGAGAAATTTCAGGATAATAGTTTATATCCCCCCTACACACAAAAAAAAAAGATGGTGTTGGTAAGTTCCCAGGCTCACTTTCTTTTTTTTTCTTTTTTTCTTTTTCTTTTTGTCACAGTTTCTAGCATTTTCTTGATGATTGGTTGTCTCAAATGGTCATAATTTTGACCTGACATTCATCCAACCTTGAAACACATGTGCCAGTCAAAGACCTTAAAGAACATTTGCTTAACAAAAAATCATTTAAGCTCCTTGTAGCTGAGTTTCCTGCAAAATTTAATGCAAGCATGTCTCTCAGATTTCTCAAAGATTGGAGATCCATTCCGATGCAAATGTTACAAGACAAATAAACCAGAGTAGATAGCTTAAAACCTATTGGCAGGCCAGCCAGGGGTCAGTAAACGTTCACCTTGTATACCTTTCTGTTAAACGGTAGAATTACATTTCCAGAATGGGAACTTTAATACCACTTTATACATAAAATGCTATTTTTAAATGGTTCATCAGCTATTCTTGTGATGTGGTGAAATTCAGATAAGTTTCTTATTCTTTGTTTTGTGATTTTTGAATTTTATTTTTATTGTTAATAACTTTCTGATAATATCAAGCAGAATCCTTTATTTAATCAACACTAGGAAACTGATCTAATTGAATCACAGTATAATGATAATGATATCTCCTCAAAGTAAAGACGGCATAAAACTGAACTGTCACCATTAACATTGTTAACCGTTAACTCTGCATTATTTCCCTTCCCACTGTATATGGTGATCTCCACACCACTCAAATACAGTAACAGTTCTCAGTTTCAGTCAAGGTAATTTTAGCTGTTGCCATAGCAGGATCTGACAACACCACTGAAATTCAAACATCAATTTGCAATCAGTGTCATCTGCAGAGGCAGGATGCTTTTCTCTTTTTTTCTTTTTCTTTTCTTTTTGTGGGGGTGGGTGTCAAATCAAATTGCCTAGAGATTAAGCATTAATGGTGATTTCTCTTGGGTTGTTGCTTGGTCTGGGGTGGGCTATCTCTGGGTACATTAAAAAAAAAAAAAAAAAAAAAAAAAAAAAAATTCCACTTGTCAGAAATGATTAATCTCATTTTTCCAGCACAGGACATTCTGCTGCCGACCATTGCCCACCTTTGCTTGGGTCTCAGGACTTATGACTTAGGAGAAAGATTTTTAGATTCTTAGCTGAGAAAGCTCAAGATTTCATCATTTAAAAATGAAATAATAAAGGAATCCAGTTTTTGTTTTCTGGCAATTATACTAAGAATCAAAGATTATGATACATATATAATAGATGTATGAAACCCTGATATATAATAAAGAGACTAAATGATGTATGCACAAGAGTTGTTCAGGCTTCTTTTTGAAATTGTTTAATGGAAGCTCATTGGATGAATTGAGGGGAGGGTGAATAAATTTATCAGCCCAGGCAACTCTTGAAAATGATGGCTTCTGGAAGAGTTATAAATATCTAACTTTTTGTTTTAATTTTTTTTTTTTTTTAATAACATCTCTGAGTTTAATGATTTTTTTTAATTTTTTTTTTTTTTCATAATAAAGGATCAGTTACAAAACTCTGAAAGGCGAAATGTTTATTTTTCTTGAAAATGATTCTAGGTCAAATTTGCACTATTGACAGACAAGTTTTTTTGTGCAGTTAAATATATAGTTAAAAATCTATATTACAAAAGAAAGGAATACCAGGGTTTGTAAGCTTTGATGTGTGGGTGGCATAGTGGATAACAGTGTGTTGTTGTTAATCTGGAGAGCAAAGTTCCAATTCTAGTTGGGGTCATTATTTTCATTTATGCATCCACATCCCTGGGAGAGGTATCCTCCCAGCTATTGGTTAATTAGTAAAACTCGTATTACTAAATCATCTCCCTAAAAAAAAAAAAATAATTTTTACAATCTAAAAATATTTTCTGGTTTTAAATAACCTGCAAAGGCCAGAGCCAGTATGGTCAGCAGTTGGTTGGAGTGCCTCTTGGGTGGGGTAGTTTGACAGTGATGAATTGCCTGTAACTGGGCTTTGAATATAAGTCCCAAAACAGCACAAATTCAATAGAGGGTCTCAAGAAGCAGCGATAAGATTCCCACTCAGCTTAGCAACCGGCTAAGACCACCCGCAGAGGAATGCTGAGCCAACGTGTACCTGTGATATCATTCCTCCTACTGTTTCTTCGAATCCAAGCTGCCATCACTGTCTCCTAGTAAAACAAATAACGAAAAGAAATGGTCCTTTTCATTGGTACTATTTCATGTAGTAGCATGGGAACCCAGAGTCTATACAGAAGGCAACAATATTCTAAAAGAAGGGCTGATTCTCTGTTCATCACACACTGTATATATGTATATTTCCCCACTTTCCCTTCGGGCCTTGTACCACATGAAATGTACTTCATTTAAAAATAAACACTGTGTATGACTCTGTGAGTGATTTACATGTGTTTGTATCATTTTACTATGCATACACATACAATTAGAAATCAGATATTGGGATAATATATTCCTTTTCCACTCAGTCTGGACAAAGTCTACTCTAGGCTGAATGATAAAGTTAGAGAAGGGGGTGGAAAAAAAATCAACTATGAGATTTTATATTTTTAGGAAATTATTTGGTAATAAATTATTAATTGTGTAAATTGCTATAAAGTAATTTGAACACGTTTATTTATCATCTCTCAAAGGTGTCTCCCTCGAGGAACAGTCACAACTGAGGAAAATTATACTGAGAGGTGGCCAACCCTGGTAAACAGCTGCCTGAGGCCATGCCCTCTCCTTGCACTAGAAAAAGGATTGGTGTTTGCACTGAGGCCATTGCAACCAACAGTTGCAGGGGGCTCGAAATTTTTGTTCCTAGTCTGGGTGTACATGTTCGGGCTCCCCACATGAAACTGACGCTGTGTCACAACACAACTTTTTTTTTTTCTTAAGCTCTCTTTAAAAAAATTTATAGAAATGTTTTTATGTCTGTCATCGAATTAAAATATACATGCATACACAATTTGAATGTGATGCAAGGGCTAATTAGCTTCTTTGTCTGGCAACAGCCCCTGGATAACAGGAAAACAATGCAAGTCCAAATGTATGGGCCCTTTTGAAGTCATTTTTATGGTTTCTTCTGTATTTAATCTGAATATATTTTCTAATAAATGGAGTATTTTAAGTGGAGAAACAAGTCAGATTTGAAATTTAATTATCTTGCCATCAGCAAAGCAACAGGTACCGAACTAGTTTTAACTAAGTCAGTAAAACATAGACACATCTCTACAACTACGTCTTTTCAGTAAATCATGATGTAAAGACACATGATTTAAAAAAATCTTCCACTATCACTTCAACAAGATGTGCATTGCTACAGGTATAATTTTACCTGTACACGGAAAGAACTGAACACATATTCATGACTTGGCAATATTTAACAAATGTACCCACAAAAAAAAAATGTGTCTAATAAAATAGCATTTTTTTGGGTTTTTTTTTTATCTCAACACCTCTATTATTGTATACTCACATTGCTCATTCAGCAATTTTGTTTTAAAAGCTATTTTTAGAATTTGGATGAATAGCAGAAATGTTAAAGACAAAATTAACTCATTTTACTCTGTCTGGCAAGAACCACTGGCTAACAGGAAAAGAGTATAAGCCATCTCTTTTTATGGCTCCCTCTGTATTTAAACTAAATATATTTTCTAATAAATGGACAAATTTAGGTCCAAATTTGATCATCTTGCCATAAGCAAAGCAACAAGTCCTGAACTAGTTTTGAATAAAAAAAACTTCGATAAAAAAATTAAAAATCTTTTACGTAACCCCCTCCCCAAAAGCAATAAATTTCACTAAACTTCTGTAACTCCCCAGTTTGAAAAGCATTATATTTGATTTTCAGAAAAAACAAAAATATAACTTTAAAAAAAAATCGATCTGCATCTCAATTATGAAAAAAAAAAAAAAAAATTACTAAAAGTAAAACAGTTACAAAAAAAAGCATTTAGAATTTACTAGCCAAACCCCCGTATTAGGAACATTTCTCTTAATAATTTTAAAATAATTCAGCAGACAATATTTCATTTATGGTAACTGAATTTTTGGTGATTGCCTTACTCGGGTTTCCATCATTCAATGTTGTGCATCTGAAAAACGGTGCTTTATCACAGTCGCCATGGCTTCTCGGCCTTTTGGCTAAGATCAAAGTTTAATATCTGCTCTTAGCTTAATCTGATTCTCTCTACTTCTGTTTTACTTTCTTTCATTTTCTCACTGAAACCAAGTAGTGTCTTTTCCCCTCTTTCCATGTGATCAAAACTGAATAGTCCATTATTTATGAGGCATTGGCAGGGCGTAATGGGAAGTGACAAACAAGCACAATTATAAGATTACAAAAACGTGTGACTTATAGGTGGTAAGTTTTATTACTACAAATGAATCTTCACTGACTTTGCACTATTGGGACCTATAGTGAACCCATTACCAAACCTGGCTTGAAACAATAACTAACACAACAGTTCAGTACTTTCACTTACCTAGACCATAGACCATTTTATCCAGTTCTGAACTTTTGTTTCATCTCTCATGCATCTGTTTCTATGAAAACAAAACAAAAGTTTTTTTCTTTGGCTCTTTCATTGTGTGCATTGACTCAGGTAAATATTGGATATTGTGTTAATCAAATTGGTTTCTTTTTTCATTTATTTATAGATTACAAGAAGAAATTGTTGTACTTTGTATAATAAAATCTGACATTCCCTGAAACAAGTCCTTATCAATATTTTTATTAAGCATGAACTGAAACTCACTCAGATGATAGATTCCTGGAAATTTTTACCAACATCAGTTGGTTAATACCAATTTTATTGCAAAAACATATTACTGAGAATGTTTCCTTGATCACTGTAATCTTAACCACCTCAAGACTTGAGACAACCATCTTTCCTACATACATATTTTCATAATCTACACGTATTACTTCCTCCTTTTTATGCTCATAAAAAATTTAGTAACTCTACCTTGAGTGGCTCTTGTAAAAAAATAAATAATATAGCTTGCACCTTATAATCTGACATAAGGTTAGTAACTCGGGAATCAGTTCTGTTCTATGACTGTTCATATATTTTCGTATATATTTTTGGTATCATTTTATTTCAAAATAAGAGGTAAACATGGATAAATGTTCAATAAGATGTAGTGTCAAATGGACGGTTCTTCCCCATGATACAGCTTTTTTTTCTTTTCTCTTTTTTTTTTTTTTTAACTACCTTCACTCTTCAACCACCATGTTTATTGTTTTTAAAACCGATTATTAGAATAGGAATAAAACCTGAACATAAAGTGAATTTATACATTTGTTTTGTTTTTTGTTGTTCATGAGAATTTACAACAAAAATATTAAACACTTTTTTTTTTTTTTTTTTTTTGATTGTTTATTTACAAGAATAATTTTATATTAAATTCTAAAAATTAGTAAAATTGTAAAAACTAAATGCAGTCCAATATTTATCATCTACCAATTAAATAATTCCTTATTTATTTCTTATTTAAGAAATAGAGAAATTTTTATTCATAAATTTATAAGCATTTACTAAATTATTAAAACTATAAGGAAATCCTTATTTACTATTTTATAAAGTCCAAATCGATTGGCAATTATTAAGCGAAGTTTTACCAACCATTCAAATAAATAAATGGTGTTTAGTTTGTTCTTGAGAATTGACAACGAAAATAATAAAGAAAATGTATAAATTCACTTTAATATATTTTATTACAATTCTAATAATCGCTTTTTAAAACGATAAATATTGCCGAAGGGAGGGTGTTAAAAAAAAAAAAAGAGGCAGTGTCATGGGAAAAACCGCCCTTTTGACACTTTCTCTTATTGTAGGCACGTTTATCCATGCTTGCCGAATTATAGTTGTACGAAGAAGGATTAATCAGAAGTCGAAATGAAAAGGGCGGTAACTAATCCCTAGCAAACACTTTTCTTCCAGAGTTGCTTCCCTTCGTTTAAACGTCTTAACCCGTGAATTGCAAATGGTGGGTGTTTCTCATTGCTATTCTGACTCGACTGCTAATGACAGGAATTTCTGAGACAGTTAACAAGTCAAAAGGGCTTTGCTTTAAGGGTTAGCAAGATTTCATTTGCCATACCATCAAAGAAGATCCTGACATTGTTTTCGAGTATCGAAATCAATACAGTCTGTGACCTACTCAGAAATATGGTGATTTTCGAAGCGTAACTTACGTAGCACAAGGCCGAAAATGTGGAAGGACCAGCGAGGATCGAACTCGTAACCTGATCGAGCGAGACAAGGTTGCTAACCAGTTACACCATGTCAAAGTGCCTAATGATTTTTAAGGGTAGTTTAGATGTATCACAAGGCCAAAAATTATAAGGCACCCCCCCCCCCTAATTGACAAGCTTGCTGATGCTAACCATTACACCATGCTGAGGTGCCCCAAACGGTGGTTTTCTAAGCACGGCTCAGATGTGGCATAAGCAGGGGGCACCCAGTGAGGACTGAACTCACCACTCAGTCATAATGTGTTCTAGTGAGACAAGCTTGCTCACCATTATACCACATCAAGGTGACCTAACCATACTTTTAAAATTTTTGTCCGTTAGTTTCAATTCAGAAATATGATAGTTGTAGTAATTGCTGGTTATCCTATCGGCATTTGAAATAGAACAATCTAGAGGACCCAAGACTTTTTTGTGAGATTTCTTTATCATCTTGCAAATGCAGAATGTGATTTGAGAAAGTCTACATCTAAAATTGAGATGAAATCTCATTATTGATTGCAACAAAGTTTCTATACACCTGAAAGAAAGTGTTCTTAATGAACACTCAAAGGAGAAGCCATATTGTTAATTTATCTCCACATACAAGGCATAGTGACCAAAAAGTTTAGGTTAGATTTTGTGAGCCACTCTACTTGGCTAACACAGATACTCTTGCAAAGGAGACACTAAAGCAACTTCAAATCTGTCGGTGCCTTGATTGGTAACTGTTTGGGAATACTAGGTGCTCTAAGCTTGGATGTGTGGGCGGTGTAATGGATAACAGTCCAAAATTGGAAATCATACAGCTGAGTTCTAATTTCAGTTGGGGTCATTATATACCCAACAAATACCCTAATAAAAGGTATGAATTCACCTCTTCTCCCTCCTGCTATGGGTTAATTAGTAAATACCTGGTAAATGCTAGTCAAGGCTAGTTTTCTCATATACAGACAAACCTCTCATCTGTGGTTCCCCCCATCAACAGACTTTGGATGCAACAGATAAAATCTGCAGGCAAAATTTAAAAAAAAAGTTATGCAGGAAAAAAACTCTTCCAAATCATCAGCGATGTATTTCAAAATTTGCGGGCTTAGCCGAACGAGTCGCATTAGTTCTGAAAGTGACCACTTGGCAGTGGTAGCTGGCCTTTCAATTGTAAACAAAGATGGGTGTACAGTATATAAAATACGATACGTTAGCGCATGCATGAGAACATAACTGTGAGGAATCTATTATTTTCATTATTTTGATTAATATATCTATTATGTATATATTTATTTATGGTGAATAAATTGACCCTTGACTTGAAAGGTTTAAGATTGTCATGTTCAGTGAAGAAGGCATGTGGGAGTCTATTCCACAAAGTAGCAGTTCTTGGGTGAAAAGCTGTCTGAGTGGAACTTCCTTCTTCCAAATTGAATACAAAGAGAATGAGGGTTTGATATGAGGGGGTAATGTTGATATAAGAAAAAAATTAGGGAGAGGAATGAGATGAAGTAGCTGACAAAATATGACATCACACCACTTGTTATGCCAGGCCGCTATTTCCCAGCCAGTCTCTGCACCTACATTTTGTATCTTCTTTTTAAATAACTGAAAAAGTCTCTTGATGATAAAGTTGGTCAAAATGCCCAGTCAGTTGAATGTACTTGATAAAGAAAAACAAAACTGATTATCTGAAAACAATGGGAAAGTTTTTTTTTTTAAAAAAGAACACTGGATTTATTTGGTCAGGATTCATGTTATTGCCCTGAGAAGTTAAAACTAACAGAAAGTAATTCAGAAAGTTGTCCTGATCACGTCATCTTTGTTACGTGTTTTTAAAAATGGAGAGTTTCATCACTGAGTGCAAAGGAATATCTTCATGATCCTGGTTCGCATGCCTCCCCAGTCTTTTGAACACTAGAAGTTTGTCCCTTGTTTCCCGTTCAAGACTCCGAAAGCCTTCTCATTCTTTTAAACTCCAAGTATCCCTCCTTGCATCTTAGTGGCATTATTACCTTGCTTGGAGTGAAATAATTTTTTTTTTTTTTAAAGTTCTTCAATGTTATTAACAAAAAAACAATTCCCTTTTAAAAGAAAAGTATCCAAACGAACATTTTCTATGTACATGAAATGTACATTTTGAAATACTTTTAATTTTCCAAAGAAAGGCTTCTTTGTTTGTTTTATATAATTTTAGCAAATATGTTGTCTTTTGAGCACATTTTTCAGAAAAAACAAAAGCCTACAATCAAATCCTAGTCAAAATTAGTTTTCTTCCTCAGCTTTTCTGTAAAGCAGATACAAAATTACTTTTAGCAAAAGGTTTTCTCAAAACTTTCAAAGCAAAGTGCTTTTCTGATGAAAACAAGAATCAGCAAAATATATTCCCTAAACTTGGCTTCATCCAAATAAAACAGATTTCAATTTGAGGTTTTGCAAAAATTTGAATCTAGTTTTAATTCAAATCACAGGTAAAAGTAAAAAGAATATATTTTGTAATAATTCAGTTTTCCAGTTTAGGTAGTTCTAATTTACTTGTAAAGTCTAAATTACTTAAAATTGTCTTCTAGAATTTCACATTGAATTTAAAAGGTTAACCATTATGATTGAATCTTAATTGGAGAGTTTACTTGTAAAATCCATATTAATGAAAGTGTCATAAAAAAGAATAGTGGGCTACAAGTATGAGAAAGCAGAAAAGTATCACATCAGTATTATTATACATTGTTATACACTGATCTGTTCAGACGAGTATCCTCATTTTGTTTGTTATAGTCCCAACCTTTCAGCTGTTTCTTAGATGAGGAATTATCATTATTATACATTGATCTATTCAGACTAGTATCCTCATCTTGGTTGTTATAGTCCCAACCTTTCAGCTGTTTCTTAGATGAGGAATTATCATTATTATACATTGATCTATTCAGACTAGTATCCTCATCTTGGTTGTTATAGTCCCAACCTTTCAGCTGTTTCTTAGATGAGGAATTATCATTATTATACATTGATCTATTCAGACTAGTATCCTCATCTTGGTTGTTATAGTCCCAACCTTTCAGCTGTTTCTTAGATGAGGAATTATCATTATTATACATTGATCTATTCAAACTAGTATCCTCATCTTGGTTGTTATAGTCCCAACCTTTCAGCTGTTTCTTAGATGAGGAATTATCATTATTATACATTGATCTATTCAGACTAGTATCCTCATCTTGGTTGTTATAGTCCCAACCTTTCAGCTGTTTCTTAGATGAGGAATTATCATTATTATACATTGATCTATTCAGACTAGTATCCTCATCTTGGTTGTTATAGTCCCAACCTTTCAGCTGTTTCTTAGATGAGGAATTATCATTATTATACATTGATCTATTCAAACTAGTATCCTCATCTTGGTTGTTATAGTCCCAACCTTTCAGCTGTTTCTTAGATGAGGAATTATCATTATTATACATTGATCTATTCAGACTAGTATCCTCATCTTGGTTGTTATAGTCCCAACCTTTCAGCTGTTTCTTAGATGAGGAATTATCATTATTATACATTGATCTATTCACACTAGTATCCTCATCTTGGTTGTTATAGTCCCAACCTTTCAGCTGTTTCTTAGATGAGGAATTATCATTATTATACATTGATCTATTCAGACTAGTATCCTCATCTTGGTTGTTATAGTCCCAACCTTTCAGCTGTTTCTTAGATGAGGAATTATCATTATTATACATTGATCTATTCACACTAGTATCCTCATCTTGGTTGTTATAGTCCCAACCTTTCAGCTGTTTCTTAGATGAGGAATTATCATTATTATACATTGATCTATTCAGACTAGTATCCTCATCTTGGTTGTTATAGTCCCAACCTTTCAGCTGTTTCTTAGATGAGGAATTATCATTATTATACATTGATCTATTCACACTAGTATCCTCATCTTGGTTGTTATAGTCCCAACCTTTCAGCTGTTTCTTAGATGAGGAATTATCATTATTATACATTGATCTATTCACACTAGTATCCTCATCTTGGTTGTTATAGTCCCAACCTTTCAGCTGTTTCTTAGATGAGGAATTATCATTATTATACATTGATCTATTCAGACTAGTATCCTCATCTTGGTTGTTATAGTCCCAACCTTTCAGCTGTTTCTTAGATGAGGAATTATCATTATTATACATTGATCTATTCAGACTAGTATCCTCATCTTGGTTGTTATAGTCCCAACCTTTCAGCTGTTTCTTAGATGAGGAATTATCATTATTATACATTGATCTATTCACACTAGTATCCTCATCTTGGTTGTTATAGTCCCAACCTTTCAGCTGTTTCTTAGATGAGGAATTATCATTATTATACATTGATCTATTCAGACTAGTATCCTCATCTTGGTTGTTATAGTCCCAACCTTTCAGCTGTTTCTTAGATGAGGAATTATCATTATTATACATTGATCTATTCACACTAGTATCCTCATCTTGGTTGTTATAGTCCCAACCTTTCAGCTGTTTCTTAGATGAGGAATTATCATTATTATACATTGATCTATTCAGACTAGTATCCTCATCTTGGTTGTTATAGTCCCAACCTTTCAGCTGTTTCTTAGATGAGGAATTATCATTATTATACATTGATCTATTCACACTAGTATCCTCATCTTGGTTGTTATAGTCCCAACCTTTCAGCTGTTTCTTAGATGAGGAATTATCATTATTATACATTGATCTATTCAGACTAGTATCCTCATCTTGGTTGTTATAGTCCCAACCTTTCAGCTGTTTCTTAGATGAGGAATTATCATTATTATACATTGATCTATTCAAACTAGTATCCTCATCTTGGTTGTTATAGTCCCAACCTTTCAGCTGTTTCTTAGATGAGGAATTATCATTATTATACATTGATCTATTCAGACTAGTATCCTCATCTTGGTTGTTATAGTCCCAACCTTTCAGCTGTTTCTTAGATGAGGAATTATCATTATTATACATTGATCTATTCACACTAGTATCCTCATCTTGGTTGTTATAGTCCCAACCTTTCAGCTGTTTCTTAGATGAGGAATTATCATTATTATACATTGATCTATTCAGACTAGTATCCTCATCTTGGTTGTTATAGTCCCAACCTTTCAGCTGTTTCTTAGATGAGGAATTATCATTATTATACATTGATCTATTCACACTAGTATCCTCATCTTGGTTGTTATAGTCCCAACCTTTCAGCTGTTTCTTAGATGAGGAATTATCATTATTATACATTGATCTATTCACACTAGTATCCTCATCTTGGTTGTTATAGTCCCAACCTTTCAGCTGTTTCTTAGATGAGGAATTATCATTATTATACATTGATCTATTCAGACTAGTATCCTCATCTTGGTTGTTATAGTCCCAACCTTTCAGCTGTTTCTTAGATGAGGAATTATCATTATTATACATTGATCTATTCAGACTAGTATCCTCATCTTGGTTGTTATAGTCCCAACCTTTCAGCTGTTTCTTAGATGAGGAATTATCATTATTATACATTGATCTATTCAGACTAGTATCCTCATCTTGGTTGTTATAGTCCCAACCTTTCAGCTGTTTCTTAGATGAGGAATTATCATTATTATACATTGATCTATTCAGACTAGTATCCTCATCTTGGTTGTTATAGTCCCAACCTTTCAGCTGTTTCTTAGATGAGGAATTATCATTATTATACATTGATCTATTCAGACTAGTATCCTCATCTTGGTTGTTATAGTCCCAACCTTTCAGCTGTTTCTTAGATGAGGAATTATCATTATTATACATTGATCTATTCACACTAGTATCCTCATCTTGGTTGTTATAGTCCCAACCTTTCAGCTGTTTCTTACATGGGGAATTATCATTATTATACATTGATCTATTCAGACTAGTATCCTCATCTTGGTTGTTATAGTCCCAACCTTTCAGCTGTTTCTTAGATGAGGAATTATCATTATTATACATTGATCTATTCACACTAGTATCCTCATCTTGGTTGTTATAGTCCCAACCTTTCAGCTGTTTCTTAGATGAGGAATTATCATTATTATACATTGATCTATTCACACTAGTATCCTCATCTTGGTTGTTATAGTCCCAACCTTTCAGCTGTTTCTTAGATGAGGAATTATCATTATTATACATTGATCTATTCAGACTAGTATCCTCATCTTGGTTGTTATAGTCCCAACCTTTCAGCTGTTTCTTAGATGAGGAATTATCATTATTATACATTGATCTATTCACACTAGTATCCTCATCTTGGTTGTTATAGTCCCAACCTTTCAGCTGTTTCTTAGATGAGGAATTATCATTATTATGCATTGATCTATTCAGACTAGTATCCTCATCTTGGTTGTTATAGTCCCAACCTTTCAGCTGTTTCTTAGATGAGGAATTATCATTATTATACATTGATCTATTCAAACTAGTATCCTCATCTTGGTTGTTATAGTCCCAACCTTTCAGCTGTTTCTTAGATGAGGAATTATCATTATTATACATTGATCTATTCAGACTAGTATCCTCATCTTGGTTGTTATAGTCCCAACCTTTCAGCTGTTTCTTAGATGAGGAATTATCATTATTATACATTGATCTATTCACACTAGTATCCTCATCTTGGTTGTTATAGTCCCAACCTTTCAGCTGTTTCTTAGATGAGGAATTATCATTATTATACATTGATCTATTCAGACTAGTATCCTCATCTTGGTTGTTATAGTCCCAACCTTTCAGCTGTTTCTTAGATGAGGAATTATCATTATTATGCATTGATCTATTCAGACTAGTATCCTCATCTTGGTTGTTATAGTCCCAACCTTTCAGCTGTTTCTTAGATGAGGAATTATCATTATTATACATTGATCTATTCAGACTAGTATCCTCATCTTGGTTGTTATAGTCCCAACCTTTCAGCTGTTTCTTAGATGAGGAATTATCATTATTATACATTGATCTATTCACACTAGTATCCTCATCTTGGTTGTTATAGTCCCAACCTTTCAGCTGTTTCTTAGATGAGGAATTATCATTATTATACATTGATCTATTCAGACTAGTATCCTCATCTTGGTTGTTATAGTCCCAACCTTTCAGCTGTTTCTTAGATGAGGAATTATCATTATTATACATTGATCTATTCACACTAGTATCCTCATCTTGGTTGTTATAGTCCCAACCTTTCAGCTGTTTCTTACATGGGGAATTATCATTATTATACATTGATCTATTCAGACTAGTATCCTCATCTTGGTTGTTATAGTCCCAACCTTTCAGCTGTTTCTTACATGAGGAATTATCATTATTATACATTGATCTATTCACACTAGTATCCTCATCTTGGTTGTTATAGTCCCAACCTTTCAGCTGTTTCTTAGATGAGGAATTATCATTATTATACATTGATCTATTCAGACTAGTATCCTCATCTTGGTTGTTATAGTCCCAACCTTTCAGCTGTTTCTTAGATGAGGAATTATCATTATTATACATTGATCTATTCACACTAGTATCCTCATCTTGGTTGTTATAGTCCCAACCTTTCAGCTGTTTCTTAGATGAGGAATTATCATTATTATACATTGATCTATTCACACTAGTATCCTCATCTTGGTTGTTATAGTCCCAACCTTTCAGCTGTTTCTTAGATGAGGAATTATCATTATTATACATTGATCTATTCACACTAGTATCCTCATCTTGGTTGTTATAGTCCCAACCTTTCAGCTGTTTCTTAGATGAGGAATTATCATTATTATACATTGATCTATTCAGACTAGTATCCTCATCTTGGTTGTTATAGTCCCAACCTTTCAGCTGTTTCTTAGATGAGGAATTATCATTATTATACATTGATCTATTCACACTAGTATCCTCATCTTGGTTGTTATAGTCCCAACCTTTCAGCTGTTTCTTAGATGAGGAATTATCATTATTATACATTGATCTATTCAGACTAGTATCCTCATCTTGGTTGTTATAGTCCCAACCTTTCAGCTGTTTCTTAGATGAGGAATTATCATTATTATACATTGATCTATTCACACTAGTATCCTCATCTTGGTTGTTATAGTCCCAACCTTTCAGCTGTTTCTTAGATGAGGAATTATCATTATTATACATTGATCTATTCAAACGTGTATCCTCATCTTGGTTGTTATAGTCCCAACCTTTCAGCTGTTTCTTAGATGAGGAATTATCATTATTATACATTGATCTATTCAAATGAATATCCTCGTCTTGGTTGTTATAGTTCCAAAATTAAAATTTTTAAATATGTGTTAAAAAAAATTAACCTTGCCATTACCACAGTGTATCAAGAGATCTTCCATTAGTAACAGTGAAGTTATTTTTTTATTTTTCCAAACACCCCAATATATTTGCAATAAATTTTGCCTATCATAGCAATTAACAAATTTAAATTAGACCCTCTACCCTCATTCAAAATTTGCCACAAGGAATTTTCTTGTGTTTACATGCTGTCAGCATTTGGGATCTGCAATTCAGCAATATATTGTTTCAAGTAAGTTATTATTGTCGTCTTCTCCTGACAGTCTACAAACCTTGCTTCAAATCTGTGTGTCTTATTTATAATATTCCATATAACAGTAGAGTTTTGTTCTCTAATTTACCACTCATAGCTAGCAAGGTGTGTGCTGTTTTTTTTGTTTTTTTTTTTCTAATTCAAGAATGTTTTATGATTATAAAATCTTTCTCTTCATGTTGCTTCCATTGATATGCTGTCTCAAGGTTTTTATCAGAACTTATTGTGGCCCTATATATGTCATTCTCAACCAGTCAGTTACCATCAAAGTGACCATTTATAGTATCTCTGCTATTACATTTATTTTCATTAGTTCATTTTTTTTGTTTAGTATTCTGTTCTGATGTCTTTTAATTAATGTAACATATATTAATTGTATTTCTGTTAATATACTCTTAACAATTCAAAGAAAACTTTACCTATACTTCCAGGTTAAAGTGGGGATTAGACCAAATTAAATTTCTCTTTATTTTGTTTTTTTTCTCTAGTCTTCTCATACAGTTCAACATTTCTAAAATTCAAGTTGGTTTTGTCTCTTATTCAAGGCTTTGTCATAATTCTCTTTTAGTTCATTAAATATTTCAGTATTTGAGGAATTTCCAGATAATCTAAATTCAGTTCCTTGCAGTATTTGCTGTGGATGGTTTGATCTCTTGTTAACATTTAATAAAGTGCTATTTAGTTTTCCATAAGGGGAGACAATTTTATTCCTAATCTTGAATTTTGCATCAAGGTATTCGGCAACTTTTACATTTATTTTGACTTCTATATTAAAGCTAAACGCTTTAAATCATTCAATCAACTTATTATATCCGGTTTTTTTTCTTCTTCCATCCACTATGATAATTAACCTGTCATCCCATTACAGGCACTGATCATCAATATCCACAATCTCATTCTTTTCAGTACAAACAGGCCAAAAAGTTCTAATGGAAGATCAAATTCACTATCCTTGATATTACTTTATTACAGTGCATAATTGTTATGCTACAGCACAAGCTTGCAATACTGTTTAATAATAGCAACATTCGCAGAAGATGATATATAAATTTCGATTGTGCGATGGGTAAATTGTCGCCATTTTATATTTTTAATTTCACACATGCGCATTTTAACTGCACAGTATAGTAGGGTCAGTTGGGCACCATCTGTAAGAAAAAGGGCATGATGGTGCAATTCACTCCACCACCAGAAATTTGTAAATGGCATGCTGTACTGTTTGGCATTGGCACCGGAAGCTCCAATATGAAAAATTTCAGAGTGTTTGGATGTCAATCTGAGGACAGTGCAGAGGAATTGGGAAAAGTTGGATGAGTCTAATGGTGATTACGAAGGTACAGCAGCCCAGAAAACTGACTCAGTTCTGACAAGAAAAGAACTCCTGAATTTTTTGGTGAGTACCTCAGACTAAACACAGAGACCTGCATCAATGCTTTGAGGAGGTAGTGCTACACTGAGTCAAGTGGGTGGCTGTGGAAAGACCCTATGTCTGGCAACAGAACTCTGCACCATGCCACATGAGCAGGAGAATGCAGTCATGGCTGTCAGACAATTTCTGCAACCACATCACCCCTTACATCTGGCCACCTAACTCACCAGACTACAACTCCCCCTTGATTATTATGTGTGGATTGCGGTTGAGTTAGAAATCAACAAAACGCCTTGTAGAATCAAAGATAAACTAAAGGCAATGATTATGACAGAATTCACCAATTTAAACAAGACCATCCAGAAGAGTTTCAGGAGATTCTGAAGTCATCTGGAGGCTTTGGTTGAAGTCAATAGTGATTTTATTGAATAAATTTACTAATTTAGTATTTCAAGATATTTTTGTAATTTTTGTAAATATATCTGTTAAAATAAGATGTCAGTGTTATTTTCATTTTTGTGTAATTCCGATGACATTACATCCTGTAAATCAGAACAATGTTCGGTGATTGAATGACCAAGTGGAAAAATTCTATTAATTACTTCAGTTCAATGAAGTCCTCTTCAGATAAACTACATTCCTTATATCCAATAAAGGTTAGAACTGGTGGGACTATGTAGGGGTTTACAGCTGGTTACATTTGGATAACGTCCTTAATCCCAATATACAATAATATTTGGCTAATTAAAGATGAATACAAAGATAATTAGTACAAATATAGATTTGGCATGTACTGATAAAAGTTTATATTTCTTAGAATAAAATATACAATATTTAAAGAGTTCATATCAGAACGTTCTTGTGTTGAACACCTGAGTCCTTTAGCCTGTAATAAAGAGAGAAAGAAGTGAGTCCTTGTAAATGTGTATGTATCTCATTGGGCGCATGGCCAAGTGGTTAGGACATTTGCTTTCTGACCATGAAACCCGGGTTCGAATCTCACTATGGTCAGGGTCAAGGGTCGATCCCAGCATGCAGCACCTTTGGAAAATGCCTAAAAACCATACCCAAGCCTTGTGAGTGAAATTGTGTAGATGGAACTTTTCGAAGCCATTGATAGCTGTGCTAGCATGAAGCCACAAGTCATCGTGACCGATGGCTTGAGAGTGCTGGTCTTGTTCAAATTGTTGATCACGCTAGATAACATGCATTCTCCTAGAAACTGTAACTAAGGTCTGATCATCGATATCCACAATCTCATTCTTTTCGGTACAAACAGGCCAAAAAGTTCTAATGGAAGATCAAATTCACTATCCTTGATATTACTTTATTACAATGCATAATTGTTATGCTACAGCACAAGCTTGCAATACTGTTTAATAATAGGTGGGCTCTGTTGGTGTTGAATAAAGACAAATGTGCCTGAGCGAGCGTCTGCAATAGGGATTGGCTAGCTGCCCTAGTAGATGGGTATCCTCGAATACGAGTGGCCAGCTATTATCTCGTTGATAGTAGTAATCCCATCGACTCTGCGGGATTTTTAAGTGTCTTATATGGAGGGCATGAGAGAACAGACAAAATTATTTCATCAACTCTCTGGTTCCTTTACCTGGTCATCTCTCTATGATTTTTACAATTTTTCTGAGACAAAGGAATTCTTTTCGGAATCGTTTCTTGCTTCCTGATTGGTTCACAGGTGCGACTCATTTGACAATCCCTTTTTCTTCATCTACATTTAGAAATGAATAGCAACCATACGCAGCTGGTCGATCAGAAAAAGCGTTCAATTAGAATGGAGCAAAAACAGCATCATGTTTAGATGTAACAGAGTCTATCTTCTTCAATTACTTTAAAGTACTTTCATTAAAAAAACATTTTGAATTAATGCAGTTGCTGATATAACAAGCAGTCTGTATTTATTCAAGTTAGCCGATGACATGAAGGGGTAAAACAGACAACATGAAGACTTCAGACCACAATTATTTTGGAGTTTTTAAAATTCAATTTGTCAGTGTGCTACCAGGGATGTAAAAGAGGATACATTTATAAAGCAATTGTTAAGTTTGATGAAAACTGGTTGAAAGATCAACGAAAAATAAGAAAGAAACCAGTAAAAATTGCCATCTTTTGCTATTTATGCAAGTTTCCACTCTATGGATGGACTCAATTTAAATGACTGTTAAACAATCCACTTATTGTTGGCTACAGTTGAGTGAAAATTGAGGGAGTTTTTAGTTTTAAATTTTTGTTGAAACTGATTTGTGTTGAAATTGATTTTTCGTGGTTTTTCGCTAATCGCAGTGGCGTAGAAATAAAAATGAGGCATCATTGAGCACATCATGAAGTAACTATCCTACATACGGAGTTTGAATAAAAAAAGAGGAAAAAAGTTGAATTTGTTGATTTTTGTTGGTTTTATCGATTATTGTTTTTTTTTTAAATTACCGATTTTTTATGCTAAGAACCTATCTCTTACACTGTACAATGTATGTGCCAAGTTTGGTCAAAATCGGTTGGATGAATCTCAAGTGAAAAGTTATCACAGACACACACACACACACACACACACACAGACAGACATCCTCTGTTTTACACACACAGACATCCTGTTTTACACACACACACACACATATATATATATATATATATATATATATATATATATATATATATATATATATATTTTTTGTCATCCACAGACAGACTGTTTCGCTGTTTCACAGCTCATTAGTGTGTCTAGACGTTCGGTTGCCTCTAGCTAGGATCAAAACCCGACTGAATTGACGTCAGTTGGAACTTCTACCACTAAGCCGTCGGCGCACGGCAGGGATGAAGGTGAATTTTAGCATGTTTATTTTTAGATAAACACATAGTGACTTACAGTGACTCAATTCTGCCGAAGAGTTATGCTATAAAGAGCATATATATATATATATAAAATCAAAATTCTGTTTTCTTTTTGAATCTGTAGGTCTGATGAATTGGATCGTTTTTACGATTCCAATGGAATAAATTATGACCATGGAATATTAGTGTTTAAGTCTTTTTATTATATCCTTACTCTGTCCTGGACATCGAGTTCTACCTGGATCATATCCTCTTGGAATTATTTTTATACATATATGTATATATAATTGCATATGTATGCGTATATTTACCACTAATATTGTCTATATATATATATATATATATGACCTTCTGGCCTCTTATTTCTTTTATTCATTTATGGCAAAAAAAAAAAATGATTTGCAAACTTTCCTATCTTTTTTTTTTATTTTATTTTTAAAATAGTCAACATTTTCATTTTTCTCTCACTACACCTTCATGGCTAAGACCTGCCCTGCCCCACACATTGTAGCAAATTACTTTCAGTTCCTTCATATCTGTTTTGTTGAGATGTAAGTTCTACTTGAGTAGCTTCTTCCCACAAACTGCTCCTTTGTGGAACCGACTCCCAAGAGAATGCTTCCCTAATCACTACAATCTTAACTTGTTCAAGTCGAAGGATCAATGATTATCTTCCCAACAGCAAATTATACATATGGGAACTAGTTAGGACTTCATAGGTATTATGGTGGCTGTAGTAAGAATGGTAAGTATGAATACATTGTTTTGGTGTGAGTTATACTCTGGTATGTTTGGGTCAGTAATCATGGCTAGCTAAGTTTAAGATAATATAGATTGGACACCAGCCTTCCCCTGTCTCCCCTTTTAGCCTTGTGCCACACTTTTGTATTACTCAAAATAAATATTTTCTTCTATCATACCTAAAGTTTATGAATTTAAGTGCAGTACTAGATTATTATCTTTCTCACACATTTCCATAAACTGTGCCTCTTAATATCTAACCCTCTACCTCGAGTGGCATTTGGGCCTTCTACAGAGAAAAACGTCTTTTTCCAACTTGAATCTTTTTATTGCTCTGGCGTTGTTATAAAAACTCAATGTTTTCAGTCTGAAAGCGAGAGAGTATTTTTTTTTTTTTAACTCATATCCACAAAAATGAATCACCTAACCTTTTGTTCAACAAAAAATAAATAAATTTTAAATGGAAAGATTTAAGATCAAATTCTCAGCAAAGCATATAATGAATCCATTTTATTTCTCACAGGGAAATATGAGAAAAATAAATGGACGCAATGGTGAATATAATCATTTCTCATTTAATAAAATACAATATTGATCTTTGTAATCACAAACGCTTTTATTTCTTTTAGAGGAAAAAAGAAAACGACTCAATTAAAATATTGAGCTAATTTCCCAATTGGTTTAGACACGCAAGGGGGGATAATTAAGATTTTTTTTTTTTATACACGCAAGGGGAGATAATATTTGTCATTGACAAAAATGTCTTAACTTGATTTATAATTTCATCAAAATTTAAAGGCAAAAAGCAAACGCGAATTTGTTATAATCTTATCATTTTTTTCGTTTCTTTCTCATTTCACACTCTTTTCATCAGTCCATTCATCATCAGTTCAGTTCAAGAAATCATTTAGCAATCAAATTCTGGGCAATCTTAAACCTTCATCCCCACAAAAAACATTGTCAAAAGAATGTTTTTTCTCTTGATGCCACTATTATCTTAACTGCCTTTATTAAACAATTATTGTTTTTAAAAAGGCGATGATTAGAATTATAATAAAAACTAAATGTATGATGAAAGTGAATTTGTATAATTTTTTTTATTCTTGAGAATTTACAATGAAAAAATATTGTAAATATAAAAGTCTTATAGTGTTATTACACTATAAGACTTTTATATTTATAACATTCTAAAAATTAATACAATTGTATTAAAACTAATGCAATGCAATATTTATCATTTACCAATTTATAAAGAAATAAATAGAAAAAAAATTTTTATTCATAAATTTATAAACATTTATTAAAATATTAAATATATGAACCAAGTATAATGAAATCCTTATTTATCATTTTATAAAGTTCAAATCAATAGTAAATTAGCTGATATTTTGCCAACCATTCCAATAAACAATCTAATGAAGAAATAGTTTTTATTATTTTTCTTGTAAATTCTCACAAAGAAAATCTATAAATTCACTTTCACATTTTGGTTCCATTCTAAATCATCGCTTTTTAAAACCATAAACATTGCCAAGGAATGTAGGTAGTTAAAATAATAGTGGTATCATGGGAAAACTTTCCTTTTGATACACATTTTTTTTTTGTGAGCATGAAGATTGTCCAATTTTTCTTGTCAATACAAGTGAGTAAAATGAATCATCATGGCTGACACCCAGTATCAATCACAATTGGTAACAAGGAAAATTAATAACATTGAGAATTGTTGAAGCATCAGGCATGAAAAAATATTCAGAATGCATAAATTTTAAAATATTAATACATATAAACAGAAAAAAAACAACAGATAAAATTTCAAGGTTTCAACAAATATTTCAAATAATTTTTTACACTTGGTGAAAAACAAACCGCTTATCTCGAATAAAATTTTTCTCTGATTTCAGACCATACTGATTCCCGGTTTGCTAAAAAAAGTATCTTTCGAGTCTTTTGGGAGTTTCTCTTTAGACTTTAATTTGAGGTGGAAACTTAGGAAGGAATTTGACAAAATTAAATGTTAAGATCCAAGTATTTTCAACCACCATTGTCTGTCTGTTCTATTTAATAGGTTCTATTCCGCTGAAAGATTGGTGTCTAAATCTGTTCCATATAGAATCTGTTCCCTATATATGTGGTGTTGGGGGAAAATTCATCACCTGATCCACTTGGCAAAATCTAACCAAACATCAGTCTTTCTTAGAATTCTTTCTTGGTCAGGTCAAGAATATTTCAGCACCTTTCTGCCATATGCATTATATATATATATATATATATATATATATATATATATATATATATATATATATATACACAAACAGACACTCACTCACATGATGAATATTTATGAATGTCTCTTAAATTTAAAAATTTTGAAATACTAGCAACGGTTTTAACTTTTGTTTATAAATACTGGTTGCAAAATAAAATCCCCACATTTGCCTTGATAAAGCCCATCAGAGGACAAAATGCTTCAGGTAAGTTTACACACACACACACACACACACACGTATACATATGATGGTGAAAAAAATGTATGACAAAGTCATACATTTTTTTCCACCCAATATTGTTTTTGAGATATAAAAATTTATATCATTATCTCATATATATGTGTGTGTGTGTGTGTGTGTGTGTGTGTGTGTATATGCATGCATGTATGTATGTATGTAAAAACGTTAGGTAGAGTATATCTGTAAAAGGACAATATGAATAAAGACAAAAGGAAAACTTATCTTAGTTGACACATTTCATCCTCTGAGAAACTTTATCAAGGCAAATGCAAAGATTTTATTTTGTAACAAGTATTTATATAAAAGACCAAAAATTTTATTGGTTTTCAAAATTTTTAAGTTTAGGAACGCTCATCATTAACAATTCCTTCAAATTCTAAAATAAAAAGTGAGTGGAAGAGAGAGAAATGGCTACTAGAATTTTTTTTAAATTTCCATCTTTTTTTCTTCATCAGCTTGTATATGTTTATTTCAGTCTGTAAATATCTTTCTCTGGCCCCATTAAGACATAAATAAAATAAGTAACAAAAAATAAAAACACAAATAAGAAAAATACATTTACAATCCCGCAATGAGCTTAGCTCAACTTGGTAGAGTTAACAGAAATATCTGTGAGCTGTTCATGTCTGACTTATCGGATAATTCATGCCCTGCTAGACCAGAGTTCAATCAAAGAGCCATGATCCCCCACGTCCTGAAGGGGCATAGCACGTAGAAGTGCCTCCGACCTTCTTCAGATGGTAACATTCTGGGAATTTCCCATTGATCCCTTTAGCCAATCCACAAGAGGAGTTTGATCCCATTTTGCTGCCCATGCTAGAAAAGACAATTAAGAAAATAACTGACATGTGTCAGCACTTCTGCTGCTGTGGTTGTACTTGTACATCTCTATAAAGCTTACATTGTCTGCTGTTGACATAGATATATGCTTTCCAGACACAGTGAAATATTAGTCTCTAGTATTTTTTTTTTTTGATTGATTAATTCATTTTCTACGGCTTATCAATCCTTGGCAGAAAAGCTAAAAAATATTTTTCTTAGATTGTAAGAATTTGGCGGGGAAGCGGAGCGAGGGGGGGGGGTAATAATGGTTTAGTGATACAAGTCTTACTAATTAATTAATTCATAGCCAGAGGGAAGATGTGGATTCATACTTTATCCCAAGGGTATTTTGCACGTAAGTGAATATAACAAACCCAATGAGAATTGGAACTCAGCTCTCTGAATAACAATTCCTAGCCATTATCCATTACACCACCCACACATCCAAGCTTACAGTACCTAGTATCCCCTAGCAGTCACCCATCTAGGTACTGACAAGACTCGATGTTGCTTAACTATGGTTATTAAATGGAAAGCGGTGTTACAACATAATGTGGGCATAACCCTCTCTAGTGTTTGTGTTATAAACTAACTAGAGCTTGGTACTATTTTCAAAACCAAATTTTGTGTATAATATATATATATATATATATAGCAGCATAATACAAGACTTACTTTGTGATGGATTTTTTATTATACCAGAACATTGCAAAAGTTTTTGCCCAGTTTTCATTGTTAATATAAAATGACGGCAACTTGACTCTGGCATTTGTTTTGGTGAGGATTTCTGGTGTGTTCTAGATTGAAATCCCACTTTGTTAAGTTGTGAGTGAGACTTTGTTGAATGTTGATGTTTTGTCCACAAATGAATGCCTTAAAGATGGCAGATAAAAAGTTGCACTTTCGGCAGATTATGCTCTATGAATTTTGGAATGGAGTAAGCATCAGAAACTGTGACGAAAAAAAAAAAAAAAAACATTCAGAAGGTTTCTTTGGATTGTGCCCCAGCTCTTCAGATGGTGAAAAAGTGGTTTGACAGATTTCATCAGGGTGATTTTAATCTAAACGATGAACCACACTGCATGTGACCTCCCTTCTAACATCAACAAAGATGCTCTGCTTGCCATTGTGGAGAATAAACTGAAGATTTTGACTGAAGAGATTGCTTTCCATCATTTGAAAAGACTTGGGTGCAAGAAAAATGGCCAATTTTGCCAAATTGAATAGGTTGTCATATTTTGCTGTAACAATGCAAGACACGTGTTGCAAAACAGACCACACAGAAGCTTAAAGAGTGGATATGGGGAAACTCTCCAACACCCACCATATTCTCCTGACTTGGTTCCCTTGGGTTTTCAATTGTTCTGGTCACTACAGAACAGTTTGAATGACAAAAGATTTGTCTCTGTACAGTTAGTTGAAAAGTACTTCCAACAAAAAAAAATAAACATGAAAATGGTACCAACAAAAGCTTGTAGAAAGATGGGAGACAGTTGTCAGAAACAATAGAGATCATGTACATGACCGATAAATATTTTTGTGATTATGTAATTTTTTTTTTTTTAATTTTCTAATCAGGTACAAACTTTTGCAATGATCTAATATTTCGTGTTGGGAGAGTATTGTTTAACTGCAAAGTATCATGATGAAATCAAAATGGCAGCATCCATGAAACATTGCAAGTCAGTGTCATTATAGTCATTTATTTCGGGTCAATGGAAAATTTGTTCCCTACAAAAAACAAAAGAAAATTGGGCCAGCACAACCAGGCAACAATGCAGCAGTGAAAGAAAGTGTTAATGTGTCTTCGAGTGGAAAAGTGATATTACAACAAGGGCAAATTAACCAGCAGGAGTGGGGAGAAAAAATTAACTGGTGCAAAATATCTTCTGGGTGGCAGAATGAAACAATCTATGATTGTGGATTGAATAAAGGAATCAGTTCACCATTCTCAGAAAGTTACAAACAACAGACCTCTGATGAAGGCCAGAAGGTACAATAACTGAAATGTGTTTTTTTTTTTGTTTTTTTTTAAACTGTTGTTCACTTAATACAAGAGCCACTCAAGATAGAGTGTGATTGAATAAGGTTGTTGAAAGTTATTAAAGCAATAAAAAAAAATGAATGTGTTAAAACATGGAGAAAAATTAATAACAAAACAGAGGGGTAAAGAAAAATGGTAATACTGAAATACAACATGATTAGCAAAAAAGACAACCAAACTGGTTTGTCAGTCCTCCCTCATCAAAGCTCAATCAAGGGCAAGAAATGTGTACAGTAACTAAAAATGAACACTAAAGACCAAATTTTATATTTTTCAAATAATGTTGACAGGTTGTGTTTAAGTCTATCAACCACTCCTTCTGCTTACAGAGAAATGGCTTAATATAAACAGATTCCAACAGAATTAGCCTTCCTCGGTATTGAGAACAGGTCTTGATTCTAAGACCAGGCACATTGCTGGCTTTGTAAAAAAAAAAAAAAGTTCAGTTATCACCAAACCAGTAGTTATAATAAGTGTAGTAGTTATAATAATCAATAAGATGATATTAATCGGAGTAAACCATTGTAGAATTTTTAATAATTTTTATTTTACCTTATTATTTTCATTGCAAGGCTCAATCTGTGTTTTTTTATGGCCATTAACTATGGCAGATGCAGCAGAACAGTTATTATTTTCTAAATGAAACAGCAATGACTGAAATTCTGATCACCTGCAGCTAAGCAACCATCTGGATTGGAAAATAAAACTGATGACAAGGCTTAAACTGCCTGCAGAAAGTTGGAGCTTCACTGGAACAGCACCTTACCAATTAGACTGAAAAACTTAACCAACAAGTATCTTTTAAATTTAGTCTATATATATATATATATATATATATATATATATATATATATATACTTTAAATCATTTCACCCCAAGCAAGGTAATAATGCCACTGAGGTGAAAGGAATTGCTGAAAGAGAAAACTTTAGTGAGGAAAAAAGGACAATAAAAGAACAGGTTTCAAGAAGGAAGAAGACTGTGATTGAGATTCCATTTAAAATTTTAAAGATTGTAGAGAAGAAACTATTAGAATAGGACTTAGTTACATCTACCTATTTCAACAGTAAAACAATGAGACCTAATTGCCAATCCAGTAGTATGCTTAAATTTATGCAATTGAGGTACCAAGAAGGTGAGCTCCACTTTATCTATTTTATTCTTCTTACTCCACACCATTATGCCTTGTGTTTAAAACTAATAAGTCTACTACTACTACTAGAGGGGGGAAAAAAACTATGATATGGAGTAAAAGCTGGATAATGATGAATTTAGTTATAGAATTTGAATGACGTCTGTTAGTAAGCTTTTGTAGCCTAGTTGATAGTGCTGTCCTGGTCAAACAGACTCCAGAAAGATTATATGTTTGCTATTTGCTGTAATAGGGAAAGAAAGAAAAATACATAATAATTACTGTAAAGTAGTAAATAAAAAGGTGGATCTCGAAGACAATACAAAACTTAATTCATAAAGAAATGCACTGAAGATTGGATGCAAAATTTCTATGAAACTTGGAGTTCAGATTCATATATAAGCAAATTATTTCAAAGCCACTCCTTACAAAGAGATAACTGTAGAGACTTATATAATAAGAATGTTTTATTTTCCAAACACAGTACATTGTGGCCATGTTGAGAGTGGTTTCAGCCATTATCAAGAATAAATTTTATTTTTACTTTCAACTGAATGTATGGATTGTTTTATGTATGTAAAAGTATAGCTGAAAGCGCTCTGAATACTGCCACAATATGCTGACCGTGTTTGGAAAATAGAACATTCCTAAAACTCATTACATACATAAAACAATCTTTACATTGTTAAAAATAATATATATATATATATTACACACACCATCTTAAATGGAACTGAATGTATCTTAACACAGCGAACTTGTCTAGTGTAGGACAAGGCACGCTGATTATTATTTAAATTATAATAAATAAATAAATACTTATTAAACACTAATATTTAAAATTGTAAATAACTTATACTGGCACAAAATTGACCGGTTTGCTTGTCAAAAATATGGAAAAATTTAGTAGGGAATCCTTTTTGTAAATTAGCCTCCATGAGATCTTTCTCAAGCTACAGCATTTGTCAGAATTGAAGAATATTGATTGTTTTAAGAATTTAGAAGTGGTGTGTCCTGTTCCTACTCTAAATATAGTGTCAAAGTGATCCCTGACATTTAAAGAGTTAGCTCTACTTACCGTATATTTCTGCATATAAGCCAACCTTTAGATAAGGTAAAAAAAAAAAAAAAATATAGAAAATTTATTCTATACCTGTAGGATAAAACGACTGCTTAATTATATATCCTTAGAAATTCAAAATAACAAAACCGATTCTATATCATGTTTTTTCTACACATGTCCCCTAAAAGAGAAACCATTGTTTTGTTTACATTTCATGAAGTGATCTCTTGTGAATACTGATTGTTCTTCTTTTCCTATATTTAAACAGTTACAAACAGCCTGGTGTACTAATGGCCATTTACTTATACTTTATCAACAATCACAAAATAATCCTAAATTGTGTTATTATTTAACACCAAAATGATAAAGGTTACTGTGAACACAATCATAACTCGATGTTTACATTTTCCCAGCTGAGCTTGCATGGATACAAGTTGATTTTATTGTTATGGAATTATTCTTAGAACAGGCAATTTATTATGAAGTTATGCCAGTAATATATAAGGTAGAAATGGTTTTATTAATAGTTTATTTGATAATGTGAATCTTTTCATGTGTTTTTAATTATTGCACTGAGGCCAAGATTAGCCTACCAACAAACATCACTCAGAATTTAAGGTTTCTTTTTTAGAATTGTAGTATGACTCCCAATTTTTAAGGGTGATTTTTGGAATTTAAAGGTGCTCTTATATGTGAAAATATACAGTATATTTTATTTATAAATGTCAAGTCTCCATAATAATTATTTATCTTAATGAAGAACAAACAGATACATACTTTTCTTAATTTATGTCAATTTGAAAATTTTGCAACATGATGTTCAATAGTGAAGTGTATACACTTCACTATTGAACATCATCGATATTTTCAAATTGACATAAATTAAGAAAAGTATGTATCTGTTTGTTCTTCATTAAGATAAATAATTATTATCCTCCAATGTTTGTGCAGGTGCTTCTGAAAAGAGTTTTAAAAATTAAAAAAAGAAAAATATTTTAAAATAACATCAATCATATGCAGATAACGTAAGCACTGTTTCAAGCCTGGCATTTGTAAATCAAAAACTAAGTACAGATAACTCTTTAAAAGGGTCAGGGATCAATTTGACACTGTATTTATATTATGAACAAGACACCCTGCTTCTAGATTAAAAAAAAAACAACGTATTTTTCAATTCTGCCTCTTGCCACGGCTTGAGGATGGTCTAATGAATTTTAATCTACAAAAATTATACCACCCACAATCCCACCTTCATTTTTTTCTTTTTTTTTAAAAAAAAAAAAAAAAAAATACAATCAGACAAGTGAGTTTAAATTATTTTTTTAATCATTTCACCCCAAGCAACGAGAAGACTTTAAGAGAAGGAACTGGAAATCCTATCCTAAATGGGGAATGAGGGATAAACCTCTACTCCTGTTCAAAAGACGAGGAAAAGTGCCCTTATATATAATTCATTTCTAAATTTCATCGGAAGCTTTCTCTTTATTTTTTAACCCATGCTGCTCACTTACTGGTTGGAGAGTGTAAAAAAAAAAAAAAGAAAGAAATAGTGTCACAATAGAAAATAACTGAAATCAGATCATAATCCCAATGCTTCAGTGATACTTATTAACTGGTCCGCTTGGGAAAATTTTAGGTGGGGGGGGGTCAATTTTGTAGATTAACATTTATTAGATCTTTCTCAAAATCAAGCAGTACTGATTTTTTTTTTAATCATTTTATAACATCTTTAAGATGTGCTTTATTTTCATTTGCAAATGTTAAGTTTGAAACTGTGCTTGCATTACATATAATTGTGTATGACGAATGTCCTTTTTCTCAATTTGTAATTTATATGCAGTTACGAATGACAAACACAGTTTCAAATTTGACATTTGTAAATAAAAATAAAGCACAGATTGACACAAACATGACCCCCACTTCTAAAAAAAAAAAAAAAAAAAAAAAAAAAAAAAAAAAAAAAATTGGGGGATTCTGACAAATGTAGCTTTAACTAATCTAGAAAAGTTATTCCTCCTCAAATTTTTTCCTCTTTTAAAAATAAGTTTTTATCCCCTATTATTTTTTTGAAAGACATAGACATTGAATTGTAGATAAATATTGAAACCAAAGAAGAGATCAGTATTAAATATTTCAGCTGATGTATGAATCACTTTTCATGATTTTTATCATGAAATCTACAATTTTAAAAAAAATGTCCTAAGATATATATATATATATATATATATAATTTTTAGGCCATTTTTTTTTTAAATTGTAAATTTCATGATAAAAATATTTAAGTTTGGAATATGGATCATGTCTTTTTATGGTTGGGAGATCCAAAATTTCATTAAAAAAAATTATACAATTCCAAAAAATAAATAAAATATAATTCATTGAGTTAATTTTGGAATAAGATATCAAGCTCTATTTTCAAAAATTAAATTGTAAATTTTTAATAATTTCATATTTCACATTTAAAAATTCAAAATAAAATAAGAACAGTGGAGTTATCTCCTCTTTATCTTTAAACGGATGTATTGTGTAGAAAACAAGAGAGGAAAAAATATTGCTTAAAATAATAAGTGAAGACACCCAAACAAATTACTTTTTTAAGAAATATACCTTAAATTTATACGAGATGCAAAAAATACTTGCACAAAAAAGATTTTTTTGAACGATAATAAAATCAGCCCATAATAAATTCACTTAAATAAAAAGAAACCATGTTTTCAGAATTGTAATCCTCTGTAAATGACAGGGGTTTAGGTTATGACAAAAAAATATGATAATGTGTTCACACAAGTAAAAGTTGGCATTACTAAATAAAAATCTTAATTCTGAGAACAGAATATTATATAGTGGGTTAAAGTCATCAGTGATTAAACATAAAAAAAAAAAATTCTGCTTGTGCCTCCTCTCCAAAAAAAACAAAACAACAATATCAAAAGTATGCTTTGTGTATTGACACCCCAATTATTTTAACTACCTTCACTCCTTGGCAATATTTATTGTTTAAAAAACCCAAAAAACAATGAATATAATTGTAATGAAACCAAAATATATGAAAATGAATTTATACATTTTCTTTGATCTTGAAAATTTACAACAAAAATATTAAAATCTATTATATTGCTTATTAGAATGGTTGGCAAAACATCAGCTAATTGCCAATTAATTCAGACTTTATAAAATGGTAAATAATAACGAATTCCTTAAAGGTGGTTAACATTTTAATAATTTAGTAAATGTTCATAAATTTCTGAATAAAATATTGTTTTCATATTTATTTATCAAATGGTAAATTTTGTTTTATTTTAAATACTTTCTTACTGTTTTTAGTTAAGTAAGTTTAGAAATCTTATAATTCTATGAAAATAAAGTAACTAATAATAACAAAACAAAAGTCATTGAAACAAAGCAAGTTTAGTCGACCAATGATGACAATTCCAGAACAACGTAACTATAAACAATTTTTTCTATCCTCTGCCAGCCGCTATGATGGAGAAAGCATTACCTTGAACCATCGCCAGTGAGACTCTGCAAGAGCCACTCAGTTTTGCGAGGCTCGTTCCTTAATCGAGACGCAATTGCGCCAATCCTCCGAAGGAACGCCATCGAACGAGGGCCAATAACCCCTGAAGTCTCCACTGCCACAGGAGTAAAAAAAAAATCTATCAGCAAGAGAAGAATATTTAAAATGATAAATATTGCATTAGTTTTAATACAATTTTATTATTTTTTTAGAATAATGTAAATATAAAATTATTCTTGTAAATAAACAATCTAATAGTGATTAATATTTAAAAGCAATGATTAGAATTTTACTATTCTTAATAATCAATACTATTTATTATATTGTTTATTTACACTATTTGTTTATTATATTGTTTATTATATTGTTTATTTACACTATTTATTTATTATATTGTTTATTTACACTATTTATTATATTGTTTATTATATTGTTTATTTACACTATTTATTTATTATATTGTTTATTTACACTATTTATTATATTGTTTATTTACACTATTTATTTATTATATTGTTTATTTACACTATTTATTATATTGTTTATTATATTGTTTATTTACACTATTTATTTATTATATTGTTTATTTACACTATTTATTACATTGTTTATTGGAATGTTTGACAAAACATTGGCTAATTGCCAATTGATTGAAACTTTATAAAATGGTAAATAAGGGTTTACTTATAGTTGGTTCACACAATGAATGTTTATATACTTATCAATAAAAAATTATCTATTTCTTCATAACTTGGTAAATGATAAATATTGCACTTTTTAAAATGTAAATATAAAATTATTCTTGTAAATAAACAATCTAATAAATAGTGTTTAATATTTTTGTTGTAAATTCTCAAAAACAAAAATAAAAATGTATAAATTCACTTTCATCAGATGTTCAAGTTTTATTACGATTCTAATCATTGCTTTTTATAACAATAAACATTGCCAAGAAACAAAAGTAATTAAAATTATAGCGTTGTCACTGGAAAAACTGACCTTTTGACAATGTTTTTTTGCAGGCACAAAGGTCTAATTTTGCCAAAAATACATTCCCAAATCAGAGTCAGTTTGTACACCAAGCATAAAATTGAAATCTTAAAATTATGTTGTTTAACATGTGACTGACCAATATTAATTAGTATAACATATGTATCCAATCAAAATGTCCTCTTTAGCACCTAAATGGGAACGAAATACACAAATTGTTATAATGAATTGAATTTAAATAGATGAGACCAAAGTCCTACCAATCAGTCAGTTATGTGCCATGCGTGATACATACTTAGGTGATCATGTATCTTATGATACATGACTGACGAGGCAGTTTTTTTCCCCCCGCAGTAGGTTGTCATTTCTTTGTGTTGTAGACCAATTGCCATCCAAGGCTATAGAACCCGGTCTGTCCTGCTATTTACCCATAGCTGGGGGGAGAAGAAGAGGATTCATACCTTTCCCGAGGGTATTAGCATGTAAGTGAATGTAACGGACTCAGCTGGAATTCGAACTTGGCTCTCCAATTCCTCAGTCTGAGCTGATATCCATTACTTCACCTCCAATAGAGTTTACAAATTAAAAATATAACTGCTGTATACATTATAACTGTATTCCACGATTCTTTTTTAGGTCAGTAAATCAGTTCTAAGTGGGTGTTAAAGTTATACATGTTAGTTTCTGTAAAATAACATTGACATCGCTAGTATTTGTCTTAACAGCTGGGCATATTTGAGTTACATTATGGTAAATAATTGGTAGTATTTTAGTATATTTGAAATGAATTGGTTAAATCTTAAGTAACCAACACTCTCTTGCCTCATAGTATTTTTAACAGGATCACTTCCCTGATTGGTGGATGCTAGCTAAAGAACTATTGAGGTCAGACTTGGGGGGGGGGGTCATCATCCTATACAGCAATTATAGCTCAAAGCTTACATTTTAAGTGGAAATTCTGGTCACCTTATGCACCAGCATATATCGTAACTGTCAGAATGTGAGAGTAAGACTCTCTACAACTAGAGGTAAACTTTTTTTTATATCTCAACCAAATGTTACCAGCTGATGAAATGAACAAAACAGAAGGACAGGGGGGAAAAAAAAATTGTTGGTAAAGTTTAACCTTTAGCACTCTGCATTATTAATATTACTTTTCCACTGCATTCTTTCTCAATTGCAGTAACCTTATTCTTAATTTCACTCAAAGGTTGCCATATCAGGATATGACACCACAACTATGAAATTCAAACAAATTCAAATTCAGTGGTAGGATGGACTTTTTTTACACAGTAAATGAAGTCACAGAGTGATAAAGGTTAACAAACATACAAAAAAAAAAAAAAAAAAAAAAAAAAAAATGGGGAAGAGCAAAAAGACGTTTTTTTTTCTATTAGTATATGCACCCTAACCAATAAAGCTATTTTTTTTAAATTTAAATAAAACCCAAACATAAGGGAACTGGATTTAAACATTTGTTTTCTTCAGCTATCAGCCTATTTCAGTGAATTTATGTGTTGAGGGCAAATAAAAGAAAAGCCTGGAAAATGTATTTTTTTCAAAATTTACAGTTACTTGTTATGTCTTTATTTAAAATTTTCTTGTTCTCTTTTTCAGACATTTTTACAAATTTATGAATAAAAAAAAAACTTTTGGCAAACATGAACCTTTGTGCCCGCAATAAGACAGTTTTTCCATGACACTGCTTTTATTTTACTTCACTCTTGGATGACAATAAAATCAGCCCATAATAAATTCACTCAGCCCAAAGCCATGTTTTCAGAATTGTAATCCTCTTCATAAATACCGGGGGATTAGGTTATCAAAAAAAAAAAAAATGGAATAATGTGTTCACACACAAGTAAAAGCTGGCATTACAAAAAGAAATCTTAATTCTGAGAGTAGAATATTATATAGTGGGTTAAAGACAGGCCAGTTGATGGCTATATTAGAAACAAACATGTCAGTGTTTAAACATTAAAAAAAATTTTTTTTTAAAAATCAAAAAAAAAAAAAAAAATATCAGCAAACTTGCACCCAAAAATCATAGTGTCATAATAATGTTTTTTCCAATGACACCCCAATTATTTTAACTACCTTCACTCCTTGGAAATATTTATTGTTTTAAAAAAACAAGGATTAGAATTTTAATAAAGCCTAACATGAAAGTGAATTTATACATTTTCTTTGTTCTTGAGAATTCACAACAAAATAGTAAAAAATATTTATTTATTTGTATGGTTGGTGAAACATTGGCTAATTGCCAATTGATTTGAACTTTATAAAATGGTAAATAATAAGGATTTCCTTATAGTCAATTTGCATAATTTAATGAGTGTTCATAAATTTATGAATAAAAAATTGATTTCACATTTATTTCTTTGTAAAGTGTTAAATGATAAATATATTATTAGTTCTAATTGTATTAATTTTTAGAATGTTGTAAATATAAAATTATTCTTTTAAATAAACAATCTATTATAGTTTTAATATTATTGTTGTAAATTTTCAATTACAAAACAAATATATAATTCATTTTAATCATGTTTAGGTTTTATTCCAGTTCTAAACATTGCTTTTTAAAACAATAAACATTGCCAAGGTGTGAAGATGGCGTTAGTGTCAAAATGACAGTTTTCCCATAAGTCTTTTTGCTGACATGTTTATCCATGTTTGTCAAAATTGTTTTCATAGTTTTTTTTTTTTTTTATATGGTAAATAATAAATACTGCATTGTAGATGGTTCAAAATGTGTGATACTTAATAATGAAAGCAATAAAAACCAAAATGCATAAGGAAACCAGCTAGACTACATGCCCAGACACATCTGAAGAAAGAAAAAAGAATTACACTTATTAATATAAAATTATTCCTGTAAATAAACAATCTAACAAGTAAATAAGGTTTAATATTTTTTGTCAATTCTTGAGAACAAAAGACAAAGCATAAAGATGGTTTTATATGTTTGAGTTTTATTAAAATTAAAATAGCTTTTTAAAACAATAAACGTTGCCAAAGGGGGGTACACAGTAATAGCAGTGTCAAGAGAAAAAGTGTCCTTTTGACAAGTGTGTTTGTTAAACTTTGCCAATTTTTTCCATGTAAAACTGAACCATTAATAAGATTTCAGAGCCCAAAGGGTAGGGAGTGAATGGGTTGAGAGAGGAAAAAAAAATTTTTTTTTTTTTTTTCAATTTGTTATAGGCACAGAAGCAAAAGGTAAACAACGATTATTATTTCCTTGTAAAATTCACTTTTTCTCCGTAAAAAAAAAGTGGTGGGGGTGGTGGTGGTGGGGGTGATAACAAATATTTATTTATTTATTTTATAAAGTCCGCTTACAATTAGCAATACAATGAGCAAGAAAACATTTCTGGGTGAGGTTATTACCGAGATGCTAGTTTATTAGATATGTGTGTAGCATAGCAGTTATTGGCACAGAAAATGTGGAACTGTCATGCCAAGTTCAAATTCCAGCCAAGTTCGTTGCATTCACTTTCACACAAATACCCTCGGAAAAAGTATGAATCCATCTCGTCACCCACAGCTATGAGTTAAATAGCAAAGAAGACTGGGATCTTTGGCAACCAGCCTAGGAGATGGAGAACTGAATTCAAAACCAGTTGAGTATGTGGCTAGCAAATTTACTCTGTAAAAACCTACTTGCTACAGAAATCACAGCAGAAACACCTCGTGTGGTGAGCCAGTGACGCTAGACTTCACAGGAGAGTAATGGCGCTAAGGAGAAAGAGGAGTCTATCAGTTAGTGTCATGAGTCCATTACTGTTTTAGTGGACACAAGTTGAATGTGTGTGCAGACATACAGACACAGATATGTGTGTGTATATTTGTTTAAAGTAGAATATAGAATCTTGACAAAGTTTTGATGAAATTTGACAAATGGAAAAACATTTTATTGAAACTAGATTTGATTACGTCTTTCTAGACTATATCAGATCCAAAACTGAAAGAAATACACACTTTCTTTTGTTTTTCATCTGATGAAACCTAGAAGGGCAAAACACATAATCAAATCTAGTTTCAATGAAACATTTTTCCATACACACACACACACACACACACACACACACATTATATAAATAGCTGGTCACTCGTATTCAAGGATACCCGTCTACTAGGAGAGCTAACCAATCCCTATTGCAGACTCTCGATCAGGCACATTTGTGTTTGTTCAACATCCACAGAGCCCACCTGTTTATACTGCAACTATGTTGAGCAGACCATAGTTACAGTTTCTGGGAGAAGATGTGCTATCTAGAATGATCAACAATCTGAACAACACCAGCACACTCAAACCCTCAGTCATGGTGACTTATGATTTCGTGCTAGCACAGCTATTGATGGCCACCAAGGGTTCCATCTACCCAATTTCACTCACAAGGCTCGAGTCAACCTGTAGCATGGTTTTCAGGCACTTTCCAAAGGTGCTGTATGCTGGGATCATCCCCACTCCAGACCAATAACATCAGGAAGTCTCCTTCTTTACAAATTGACTATGGTGATATTCGAACACAGGTCTCATGGTCAGAAAGCGAACATTCTAACCACTCGGCCATGTACCCATAATACACTGATGAGCTGTGAAAAAGTCTGTCCATGGATGACTATATATATATATATATATATATATATATATACATACACACACACACACACACACACACACACACACACACACACACACACTAATTTTAGAGTAAATATTTAAATTTAATGTTTAATTTAAATCTTTATAAATTATTAATCCAAATTAAACATGACAATTTTATTTTTAAATATTAACCAAAATAAAATCATATTTTTTTCCTGTAAATTATATATTTTAGTTATTAAAAATAAGAAAAATAATAATTCCTAATCAATTTAAATACTTTAATCTAGATTATGGCTGGACTTTATTTTTAAAAAAATACAATATCCACTTAGCTATTACTGAGATCAACAGAATCAAACTTATCTGTATTTCATTGAAAACATGTGTTGCAGACTCAGACATCTAAATTTACCAAGTACAGGGTTGGAATGTCTGCAGGAACGGGGATAGCAATTCGGGTATTAAGGTTTTTGGGGTTTTTTTAAAATATTTTTTCTCTGGTATGATACTTTTTAAAGTACATTATATATATATATATAATTACATACATACACACATTCATAAATTTTGTTTAATGATTTGTTTCAAAACAATCAACTAAAATTCTAAAGTAGACACTCTTTCTCATAGCTTACATTTAAGTTTGTGGATATAAATACAGTTTTAATTCATGAGATCTTTCAAATATTGTCATTAAATTGTTTTCAGAAAATTTATGGAATTAATTTAACCAAGATTAAATTGTATACCATAAGATGTGATATTGCTTAGCAATATTACAAAAAAATTGTTTAGAAAACAACTATAAAAAAAATTAAAAAAATAACATGAAAGACATTTAAAAATATTAAATAAGGTATTAGTATTAACAAATTTGATATCATTACCTTTTTTTTTATATATAGTGTTAAGCTGAAAATGCAAGCTATGGAATGGAGTTGTCAAGATCAAACAAGGACAGAAGTTTAGATTTATGTCTCAAAATTTGACATTACTTATCAAAATTAAAGAAATTGTTTAAAAACAAAAAATAAAAGCAAAAAAAAAAATATATGAAAACCCCTACTCCAAAAAAAAAAAAAAAAAAGAAAAAAAATAGCTGAAAGATGTTTAAAAATGTTTTAACCATATTAAAATAACAAATTAACATTAACAGATTAAATATACATATATATGATAAAAATATAGTTTTAGGGTATGCTATATTTATGGATAAAAGTGCTCAATATCAGAGATAGAACAATACTGAGTGGTGGCAATCTGTTTTATAATTGAATGCAATTTTCAGGCCAGGAAACAAGCATAGAACAGACTGTTGTTGTTGTTATGTCCTGAGCTCAGTGTTGACTTTTATATATATATATATGAATAAAAACAAAAGGAAAACTCATCTTAGCTGACATGGTTGTCCTCTAATGGACTTTATCAAGGCAAATGTAAAGATTTTATTTTTTTGGCTTGATAAAGTCAGTCAGAAAATGAAACACGTTAGCTATGTTTTCCTTTTGTCTTTATTCATATTGCACATTTACAGATATATTTTTAGTTATATCTGAAATCTTATATATATATATATATATATATATATATATATATATATATATATATATATATATATATATATATATTTATTTATTTATTTATTTATTTATATATATATTACACACACACTTTGTGATAAGAAACACAACTGATGAAATTTTAGGGCAGGTGATGTTTTTTTTCTCTCCTTAACGAAAAAAATTTTGGCAAACATGCCTTCAGGCCTGCAATAAGACAGTGTCAAAACAACAGTTTTTACCATGTCTTCGCTTTTATTTATTTTTTTTAACTACCTTCACTCCTCAGCAATGTTTATTGTTTTAAAAACCAATGATTAGAAGTGGAATAAAACCTAAACATATGAAAATGAATTTATACATTTTTGGGAGTTCTTCAGAATTTACAACAAAAATATTAAACACCATTTATTTATTAGATTGTTTATTTACAAGAATAATTTTATATTTACAACATTCTAAAAACTAATACAATTAGAATTAATGCAATGCAATATTTATCATTTACCAATTTATAAAGAAATAAATATGAAAACAATTTTTATTCATAAATTTATAAACATCTAGTGAATTAATAAAATATATGTGACCAACTATAAGGAAATCCTAAAGTTCAAATCGATTGGCAATTAGATTAGCTGATATTTTGTCAACCATTCTAATAAACAATAAATAAATAGTGTTTAACATTTTGGTTATCAATTCTCAAGAACAAAAAAATGTATAACTTCACTTATAAATTTTTAGGTTTTATTATAATTCTAATCATCAAATTTTGAATAAATATTGCCGAATAGTGAAGATCATTAAAATAAAAGCGATGTCATATGAAAAAATGTCCTTTCGACATTGTCTTATTCCAGGCACAAAGGTTCAGATTTGCACAAATTTTAAACTTACAGTTATCTCCCCTACATCGTATCAGTAAACTGGTTTCTGTTCCGCTTTTAGTAACAATGACAGTGGCAGAGATATACACTCTCTTCGTACTTTCTATCATTGTTATTAGTAATATACTTTCACAAGTTAGTAACTACAAGAGCAAAATTCATAGAAATATTTTTTATAATATCAGGTGTCTTTTTTTTTTTTTTTGTTATGCTAAAGACCTTACATTATTTATATAATCAAAAATTTTAAATAATTATTAAATGATTAGTTGTCTTAGATAGTTCATCAAATAAGAATTAGTTGAATTATTCCCTAATTTTATGAGAATAAATTAATGGTGTCTCATAATAAACAAATTTATTTTGTCTTTTTTACTATTCTTGTTATTCAAGTTAGGGAATTGGCCAGAAAATTCATTTGACATTAATCACACCAACAATCTTTAAGCCACTAAAAAAAAAAAAATCATATTGAAACTGTCCTCTTGGATTTTGACCCCAAAACAGCTGCATTCTTTGCCGTCTTTGACTCAAGTGAATGGTTAAAGTTGGAGAGGGATTTAAAAAAAAATATGAATAACAAATGTTCAGAAGTCTCCTTCATTCAATTAAAACTAGGTTAAATTTTTTTTTGTGTAAACTTCCAATGGGAATTTAAAATTTAAAAATATTTAGACTACTTTGATTTAGAGTTGCTTGCAGGGGTGGGGGGGATTAAGAGACATCTCTTAGGTTGAAGAAACTCAAATCAATCACAATATTTTTATATCATATTCGAAAAATGATTTATTAGAACGGGTCGGGGTAAGTTGGGTTTTTTTGTTTTTCTATCACATTAGAAGTCATCTGGTACACAGGATTAAGGCATGAAAGATTCAGGGGATTAAAATCATCCCTAAAATGATTGTAATTATTTCAAGAAATATTTAAAAATTTTAGTTAAGAGTTTAAAAACTGATAAAATCAATGTCAGGAAAGCCAGGTTATGATTAAAATAAAAGGAAGTCGAGAGAAAACATTTGATTAACAGTAGAAAATAGTGTGGAAAAATAAAAAATGAATGGGTGAAAATAATTTAAAAGGCAGCCACATAAAACTGAAAGTTTCATCTGCAAGGTGGCTAGGATTAATACTCAAACAGTGATAACAATAGTATTGATGGTTGTAAAAAGTATATTGGGGTGGGGGACCTTGAAAGGCCTGAATCAACAATTATTTTTACCCAATATATGTGAAAAGCCCACAATAAAAGTCCCAGGATGTTTGTATCATCTTCCAATAGACAGATATTGACACAGAAACAATATTTTTTTTTATTGATGACATCTATTTTTTTTGCTTTTTATCCGTTTTTCATTCATCATATTTCAGGGAGAGAGAGAAGACATCACATTCACTGAATGCTATGGTTCTTCATATCTTTACAGATGCGAATTTCTTTTTCACTTTTTTTCTTGTTCCGTTCTTGAAATTCAAGCCTGAAATTCATAAAAAAAAAAATCTGACATTAGCCTTTGTTAGAATCATGTTAAATTCAAGTTGGCTTTAGTTGTTCATAATGGGGGAGGGGTAGAAATTAGCTTTAACACTAGTATGGCCGAGGTGTCGTTTTCGACACCTTCAAATTTTCAACAAATTACTATGGAATAACTAGTTTTGGTTCGATGCTGAGGCTTATGGACAATTATTGAATTTTAGCAAAAATGCTTAACAGACTTAATTCTTTATAAAATATTCAGTGGAATAGCTGATATTTGAGGTTTTACCTTGAATGTCCGAGGTGATCGTTTTTGACACCTAGGCTATTTATAGAGTAAATGCATTGAAATAATATCATAACACGGCAAATATGCAAAGGATGAAACTAGGGTACTGTTAGTAACATGTAAAGATTGTGGAATCTAAGATATTGCTAAATAGTTGGTCCTACAGGATTGTAGAAAGAATGTTATAGCCTACTTCAAAATGATGTCTAATGTTGCGTAATTGTAATATTCTTTAATAAACTGTGTATTGCAAACATATGAGTAATTTCATTAACCATATATGATTATTTTTCATGCGAAATATTAAAAAACAATCATATGGTGTCGAAAACGACACCTTGGCCATTTTATATATATCAAAGGAGCTGGCCATCCTAGTGTTAATGTTACAAGATTCCACTACCTGAAACCAAATAAAAGCAGATGCAATTGGTAAATATAACTTAAAAATTCCTGGGTCAGGCAGAAAAAAAGTTAGAAACCAATGATTGCATGAAATTGAAAAAACAAAACAAAAAAAAACAAAAAAAAAAAAAACAAACCCTATCACAGAATTAATTAAATAAAATTGACTGTCTGTTAATAGGACAGTAGAAAGAGAAGATTCTACCCCTGCAGATTAAATAAAGGGGTCATTTTAAAATTCTCCTGCAACAGAATAAATCTGAAATATCATGACTGTTACAACTAAGTAGAAGAGATTAGTCCAAGGTTTAACTAGTAGGAAACTTCACAGGTGTCAACTATTAGAATCTTATAACAATTGTGCTTGTCCATCCTTTCATTAATTCACACAACTGTTACGCCCTGCCAATGTCTTATAAATAACAAACTTCCATTTTGATCATGTGAGAAGGCAAAAGATATCAAAGACACAACTTGGTTTCAGTGACAAAATAAAAGAAAGAAGGGAAGATAGAAGTGTTTAATGTTTGTTTCAGTGAAATGGAAAAGTTGACAATTTCAAATCTTTTTATTTGTACCCACTTCTTAAATTAATGACAAGCATTCATATTTATGATTGTTATTGCAATATTTTGTTAAAGTTGTTAAGTTCAAATATTTAATGATGCAATAGGGGAATTTCTATGGACATTTTGTTGTCGTAAAACTCGCCATGAGCTTATTCAATCATTAACTGAAGAATTAAGATTCGTCAGATAATTCAAATAGGAACACCATGGAATTTTCATGGATTAAAACTAGTAATGTTCATTAAAAAACAAAATAAAATTATATTTTTGGAAGATAACACTTTTAAGGCGAGCAGTCTTTGTAATTAAAGTGCCTGATATCAAGAGTTAAAGCAGTCAGAGGCAAACTTTTCTGAGCAGTGAGCCACATGAGATATGGTCCATTCATCATCTTTCTCCGACCTCCGACCTCCCTATAGTTAGTCAGAACTCCATTGACAATCCCTTTCCACACTGTTCGATCTTATCTCCAATCTCCAACCCTGAATCCTGAATCTGGGAAAGTCAATTTTCATGAGATGACACTTCCAGAAGGATGCCCTAGGAGTAAAGAGGAGATGATGTTCCTGTGGCCGGCAAACTGTAATCGTCTTTGTTTGAGCTTAAGAGAGGTTGGTTTCAGTTTTCCGTAAATTGTGTTAAGCATTGCATGGGATCTCCAACTGATGTTCTGGATTTTTCTAAGTAGATTTGTATATGTTTCATCTAATTGTCTTTCAAGACGAGCAGATAACGGCTGATTAGAAGCTGGGCCACATTAAAAATATTCAAGGTAAGTTTTTGTTTAAGATATCTCAGCCATTTTCACTATATGCAGAAGCATCTTCCTTAGAAATGGGGAAAAGCTGATTTTTTTTCTTTAGAGAAAAGATTTTTTTCTATCATTAAAAAAATTGAAGTCTTGATATAATATTCGGTGCTACTATAGTATGATATCTATTATTCATTTTCTACTGTAGTATGATATCTATTATTCATTTTCTACTGTAGTATGATATCTACTATTCATTTTCTACTGTAGTATGATATCTACTATAGTATGATATCTACTATTCATTTTCTACTATAGTATGATATCTACTATTCATTTTCTACTATAGTATGATATCTACTATTCATTTTCTACTATAGTATGATATCTACTATTCATTTTCTACTATAGTATGATATCTACTATTCATTTTCTACTATAGTATGATATCTACTATTCATTTTCTACTATAGTATGATATCTACTATTCATTTTCTACTATAGTATGATATCTACTATTCATTTTCTACTATAGTATGATATCTACTATTCATTTTCTACTATAGTATGATATCTTCTATTCATTTTCTACTGTAGTATGATATCTACTATTCATTTTCTACTATAGTATGATATCTACTATTCATTTTCTACTATAGTATGATATCTACTGTTCATTTTCTACTATAGTATGATATCTACTGTCCATTTTCTACTATAGTATGATATTTACCAATTGTTGGAAGTATGAAATATGTTAGGGTTAGGGGCTAGGGTTAAAGTCAGTGAACAGTGAACTGGCTATGTATTAAAAATCATTAACAAATTTTTATACAAGAAAAAAAAAATCATCAAATAGTGATTTTAATATTTGCAAATGATTTGATGTCATTTAAAAAAAAACAAAAAACAACAAAACAAACAAACCAGTAAACAGATCATTTTTCCTGTCATTTTCCAGCAATAATGAGTGTATCATCATATATGGTAGGTTGCAAATGCCTTGGTAGATATCATACTATAGTAGCACCTAATATTCTTACTGATAACAGTGTGATTAAACACTCACTGCCATATGTCATTATATATATTTATTTCTTACCCCCTGCAAAGTGTCAATGCCACTATAACACGATGTGGTTACAGAGAATGAAAGAGAATGAGGAGACCGAGTATGAGGATTGAGGAAAGGACAAAAAAAAGAAATGGAAAAAAATGAATGATGCTGCATTTAAATTTTTGAAGACTGTAGTTATCAGGGAAGAAATCGCAAGGGAGAGGTCACATCTAGCTCGTTTAACAGTAAAACAGTGAGGTCTAGTTGTCAATCTAGTAACATGCTTAAATTTATGTAGTTGGGACACCAGGGAAAAAAAGCCTATCAGAGCAGTTGACTTGAAAATAGTTGTAGAAAAGACAGAGGAAAGCCTAGCAATGTCATATATTAATATTAGTGCTAAAACAAAAGGCAGGCATAGCAATGCCATATGCCAGAATAAGTGTTCACCTAGCAATGATATTTGTATCGGGGCCAGGATAAGTGCACACCAAACAATGATATTGTTAATAGTGCCAGAATAAGTATGTACTTAGTAAGGTCAGATGATATTTGTATTGGGGCCAGAATAAGTTCACCAGCAATAGTGAGCATTAACATCTCCCAACATTTCTGTGAAAGCAACAAAGAAATAAACCATGACAAAATGTTCTTAAATGATTGCTTAAGTGTTAGTCTAGCCTAGTTAAGCAGGAGTTGTTTTTTTTTTGTTTTTTTTTTTTTTTCTTATGAGGTTTTAACTTGACAATGGAGCAAGTCATTGAAGCATAACATGCCCGGATATATGTATATATTTTTGCAATTGCAGACAAATTAGTTTTAGTATTGGTTGAGAAAGCAAAAACAGAGAGGTGGGAGAGAGAGAGTGAATAGAGGAAGGAGGAAAAGAAAATGTTAAGAAAATAGGAGGAGGAGAGAAAGTAGAAAGTATAACAAGAGATGGAAAGAAGAAAAAACGAAGCAAGACAGGAAGAAAAAATGAGACGAGACGGAAGGAAAGAGGAAAGCGAGACGAGGCGGAAGGAAAGAGGAAAGCGAGACGAGGCGGAAGGAAAGAGGAAAGCGAGACGAGGCGGAAGGAAAGAGGAAAGCGAGACGAGGCGGAAGGAAAGAGGAAAGCGAGACGAGGCGGAAGGAAAGAGGAAAGCGAGACGAGGCGGAAGGAAAGAGGAAAGCGAGACGAGGCGGAAGGAAAGAGGAAAGCGAGACGAGGCGGAAGGAAAGAGGAAAGCGAGACGAGGCGGAAGGAAAGAGGAAAGCGAGACGAGGCGGAAGGAAAGAGGAAAGCGAGACGAGGCGGAAGGAAAGAGGAAAGCGAGACGAGGCGGAAGGAAAGAGGAAAGCGAGACGAGGCGGAAGGAAAGAGGAAAGCGAGACGAGGCGGAAGGAAAGAGGAAAGCGAGACGAGGCGGAAGGAAAGAGGAAAGCGAGACGAGGCGGAAGGAAAGAGGAAAGCGAGACGAGGCGGAAGGAAAGAGGAAAGCGAGACGAGGCGGAAGGAAAGAGGAAAGCGAGACGAGGCGGAAGGAAAGAGGAAAGCGAGACGAGGCGGAAGGAAAGAGGAAAGCGAGACGAGGCGGAAGGAAAGAGGAAAGCGAGACGAGGCGGAAGGAAAGAGGAAAGCGAGACGAGGCGGAAGGAAAGAGGAAAGCGAGACGAGACGGAAGGAAAGAGGAAAGCGAGACGAGACGGAAGGAAAGAGGAAAGCGAGACGAGACGGAAGGAAAGAAGAAAACGAGACGAGACGGAAAGAAAGAAAGAAACAGCAAGACAGAAAGAAAGAAAGAAACAGCAAGACAGAAAGAAAGAAAGAAACAGCAAGACAGAAAGAAAGAAAGAAACAGCAAGACAGAAAGAAAGAAAAAGCAAGACAAAAAGAAAGAAAAAGCAAGACAGAAAGAGGTGATCTATGAGAAAGTAAAGAAAGGAAAAAAAATGAAATAAAGAACAAGTGGGTGTGACAATAAGATATAAAATTTCTGAAATACTCAAGTGACAACCATTTTCATGGTGTCAGTCGCGCTCTGGTTATTGTGTTCCATCCCGTTTGCAGAGTGTAACAGTTGCACATAGAAACAAGCAAAATAAATTATATAGAATCTTTTTTTTTTCTGCAGCTTTTTTACTTCCTCTACTTCCTCCCCTCCTCCTAATTGACCTCAACCTCAGCAAAATACTAAAAATATCTCCTCTGACTTGCCCAAAAGACTGCAGTATTTGGTATGTTTGAATTGGAAGGAATTAAAAATTGTTTTTTTATCGATTGATTGATTTGTTTTCTACAGCTTATCAACCCTTTGCAGGTTGTTTAAAGCAAGATGATATTTTTTAGATTGTAAGATTTTATTTTTTTGGTGGAGATAATTGATTATTGATACAAGTCTTACTAATTAACCTATATCTGGGGAGAAGAGGTGGATTCATATCTAATCAGAATTTCATAAATGAGAAATTATAATGAGGATATAGTGGGGGATCAATTCTATAATTCAATGAATATATGAACTGATCCCTCATGGGAATAAATATAAAAGACATGCCTGTGTAGCTAATCAGTATTTCATGGATTCATTCATTTATTTTTTATGGCTTATCAACCTTTTGTGTGTTATTTAAAATGAGAAAATATTATTAGATCGTAAGAATTTTTCTTTGGCGATGATAATGATTTAGTGATACAAAACTTACTAATTAACCCATAGCTGGGGTACAAGTCTTACTAATTAAAACATAGCTGGTGGATTCATACCTTTCCCCAAGGGTATTTGCACAGAAATGTATATAGCGAACACAACTGAAATTGGAACTCTGCTCTAACATTAACAATTCCAAGCCATTATCTATTACACCACCCACACATCGAAGTTTACAGCAGCTGGTATTCCCAAGAAGTCAACCATCTAGATACTGATCAGGCTTGACATTACTTGACTTTGATGATTGTAAAGGAACTGGCATTTCGACAGGATATGGTCATAAGCCAGAATTAAAAAGCAAATACCAAAGGTTCAAAAAGCTTTTTTTTTAAGTTTAAATTTTAGAATGTCTTGACAGTAAACTGCACTAGATTTGGCCATGCTTGTAAAAAAAAAAAATTTTATTATGAGAGACCCTCAGTTATTTTGTCCTGTTTTGGTGGCCGATATTTTTGCATATTTCCTATTGGTACCATTGATCAGTGTTCAAGCATCTGTGAAAGGAGTTTTCAAAAGCTGATTCTTCAAGGATGGCAAGCAGATATATTTAGCCTTCAAGCGGGTAAATCCTAACACCAGTTTCCCCTCACTCATCTAGTTTAGTGTTATATTGAGCTCTTCTGCCTTGAATCATCTTCAAAGAAACATTAGATTTATAAACAAATGTTTTTCTGTTGTATTGCAAGTCAATTGGTATAACTGGTAGTCCACTAAAGAACACAATGTCTCATTTGGTGTTAACAGTAAACAGTGACATTCCCCTGCCAAGCAGATGTTGGCTGGTTGATTTTGTTTAGCAGCATATCAATCTCTTGGGGTCATTTAATGCCGAAATCTAAATATTTGAATGCAATTGCACACCTTCAACTGCAGATAAAATGTATTGTTGGTAATTCTGCTATAAAATGCATTGCTAGTCATTTTGCTTTAAAAATGTATTGGTAATTTTACTATAAGTAGGTATTGTTGGTAAATTTTTTTATATAAAAATGTACTGCTGCTATTTTTGCTATAAAATTGTATTTTTATACTTTCATAGTTTTTTGTTGTGGGGTTCACTATTTGCTGGAACGCTAACAGGTGCTACAACCCCAGGTCAAAATGGACCTGGGAACAACAGCAGTTAAGAGGTGGTTCCACTCAAAACCCCCCAATTTCCTGATCAGAAGCCTTGCTGCCAGATTTAGTTTATTGTTATACCCAGGACTAATCAAGTAGATGTATAATCTGACCAGCAGCAACAGTCTGCACCACCATTTTTTTCTATTCCAAAGGCGAGAAGTTTTGTTGAGGTTTAGTCTCCTAATGATTACAGTACCTATTGTTCCCAAGTAGTCCCCCATCTAAGTACTGACCAAGCTCAATACTGCTTAAATATAGTGATCAAACAAAACTAGTGCTTTCAGTGCATTTTGACTTTAAACTAAGCTTAATGTTGTACTTTTATAACCAGCAGGGGAGTCTGTGGGGTGGGGTCTACAAGACAACCACTCACTGGATCAAATAAGAGTAAAATAATAAGTAAATAAATAAATGAAAACTATTGGGATCAAGTGACACTTCACCAGACATTGGGGATTTCCTTTTGCACGATTATATAAACATAGTAAGGATTGAAGTTAGTTTTGGACTGTCTGTTATGGGTTTGTGCTGGCCATCAAGAGAGGGTTCTGAATGTACGTGTTACGATGTTGAGAGGAATAGAGGAGTGATAGGAGAGAGTTCTTGCTGGTTGAAGAGAAAAGCTGATCTGACATGGCAGAAGTTGTCCCAAATGTCATCTATGTACCCACCCAGAACATGTTGGTGAGTAGCCGAAATAAACATATGAATATATAGGAAACAGGATTCATGTTCTTCATTTCTGGCCATGGTGTTTATTTTCATTTTTCATTCACTTGTGAACCTAAAATGTATCTTTCGTACACACCGTCATGAATGAGAATGGAGATACAATATGGTGTTTTTGTCTGGTTGCTCAAAAGCTGAAGGAGGGTTTCATTGTACAGTAATGGTAAGATTAGCCATTTCCTTAAAAGTAAACATTCACCATTCACTGTGGAACTTTCTTCCAGCTTCTTGTTTCCCCAGTCAACTTTGATCTTCAAAAACTTAAAGGCAATCTCAATTGTTACCTTCTTAATTCTTGTTTTTTAGTTTCCTCTCTCCGTAATAGTATACTTTTATCATATTCTCTAACACTCAGCAACCCCTTGTGTCTTCTTGGCTTTATTGCCTTGTTTTGGGTGAAATGATTAAAAAACCATTTTTCGGGAAAATAAGTTTCTCAAGTCTAGTAGCTGTTATCGCTCCTTGTTGTGTGGGTGTTTCCTTCCTAACTTTTTGTTTAAAGTAGTGTGGAACTTCAACAACTTGAAAAGAAAATAAAGTTATATTTACTAGTCATATTAAGTACTGATACTGTTGAAAGTCACAAAGTGATGTGGTTCCTTTTATTTGAAATATCAAATAAAGCATACAGTTTCCCTTTACACTATTGTTGTCATCTTTATTGTCATATTCATGACATTTCAGCCATTGTACGCTCTGGCCTTCTTCAGGAGCTGTCTATATTTCTGAGATGAGGTATTGTAACTATTTATACTATTTACATTGTTCAGACTATTGTCCTCATCTTTATTGTCAGGTCGGATACTTTCCTGATGTTGATACCATGTAGGTATATAGGTCTCATTATTTGCAGAGGAGATAGGCACTATCAAATAACAATGACAGTTCACCTCATGATGAGATAAATCTATATTTCCCAGGCATACCTGAACTGAGAATAAACAACATTTTCCAGGCAGATCTACAAGGCAGGCAAATCTTCGACCACTGGGAGGATAGACATTTCTTTTTTGAACATTGAGATATTATGGTTTTATTATAGTATTATGTTTAATAATCAAGTCTGTGCAATTAAATGATTTAAGAAGCCCATGCAAGAAGAACTTACCGGTTTCTGATGATGCGTTCCACAATGGTTTGTGTAATAAATTCACTGCCACTATCCAAGAACTTGAATTTCCCTTGACGTTTCGGCTCCTGGAATAAATAAAACGGAGAAGTCGGTCACATTTTACACTGCCTGAAACATTGAGATAAAATATTTCCAGTAATTATGACTTTTTTTTGTGTGTGTGTGTGTGTGTGTGTGTGTGTGTGTGTGTGTGTGTGTGTGTGTGTGTGTGTGTGTGTCAGGATTATTAATGGCTTCAGTAGCCAAGATTCCTGCAACATGAAAGTGAAGGAGAAAAAAAAAAAAAGACACACACACACAGAGGTGAAATATATGTAGAGTTAAAGATGGAATATATATATATATATATATATATATATATATATATATATATATATATATGTATGTAAACAAATATGTGGATGTAGATCCGACGGTATGATGAAAATGTGGAAAAGACAAAGCAAAATCCGAATATGTGAGTTTACTGTTTTTTTATTTTGTTTTTTTGTTTTGCTGTCAACGTCAGACGTTTCAGTCTAATAGACCATCTTCAGGACATGGTTAATGGAGACATATTTATATTAAATTTAAGTTAACATGAAGAGACGATAGAAACAGGACTAGTCAGAAACAGAAAAACTGAAATTCTAAAGTCAGTGTTCTCTTTCTTGGATTTGGTTACGCTGGCGTCAAATAATATTAAAAGAAAAATATAAAATCAATTTAGTAAGTAAGAAGTCTCAACTGATGACTAAACAAGAGAGGTAATAAAAGGAAAAAAAAGGACATATAATAATTAAATCTAAATAATTTATATAATTATTATATAAATTATATTATCATTACTAAATAACAATATTATTATATTATTAAATAATATAATTAAATATTATTAAATATTAATATTTTAATTAATAGTAAATATAATATTAAGATATATTAAATATTACATAAAACATCAATACCTCATTAATTATTATTAAATATGCATCAATTATAAATACTCCATTAATTATGATTATTAATATGAATTATTAAATGATACATCATTCCACCAAATAATACAGTATATATCGGTATATTACACATCAATACAACATATTGATATTATATATTAACTTCATACACTACATATCATTAAAAAATACTATTAATTATATCAACACATCCTAAATATTACCATTTAATTAAAATTAGTACATTAAATATAACCATTATCAAATGTTATTATTAGGTATTATTACCTAACATTATAATTATATTCTTAGTATATTATTATAACATTATTATATTATTATTAAATATTACATATATAACCATTATATTATACCATTATATAACATAGAAAAAATATGAGAGGAAGAGATGTAAAATTTTTTATATATATATATATATATATATATATATATATATGAAAATTAGAATAATTAAATTTGAATAATTTGAAAATCCAAATATAATTTTAAATCAAAGGAATGAATGAATTCTAAATGTCGTCACCAAAGTAGATTTAAAATATTCTAGACTCTTACTGAACTTGCGTGAAATGTTATACTTTGACAAATGTACTGTGAATTCTACTCCTCTATCTTAGATAACCTTCCTAAATTTTCCATCACTCACCCATTACTAAAAATCCCTTTTCTCTTTCACCAATTTACTTTTAGTACTTTGGTGGCTATCACTAATATCCTTGATAATACCTTATTATTCATATTTTTCTCTTATGGCAAGGTTTTTATTTCATTTTTATATATATATATATATATATATATATATATATATATATATATATAGCATGAAACAGACTGTCTCCTCTAATTGTTGACTTCTATGTTCACTTTTATTTATATATATATATATATATATATATATATATATATATATATATATATATAAATGTTACGTACAGTGGAATTATACTCCATTTGTTCTCATTTTACCTACATTTGTACCTGTGTGTATCTGTACATCTATAGGAAGAAAAACTACTTCACCAATCTTCATTAAATTTGGAACACAGATAGTAGACATAAAAGGAAGTGTAATGCGTTTGATTTATTTTTTAGGGCAGCAAAGGGGGCAGAACCCTCCTCATTGAAAATAAATGTACCCATGGATTCAAAAACTACCGGGCAGACTTATGAAATTTACAACATAGATTTTTGGTGTGATTTTCTATGAAAATTTCTCAGACATTCAGGCCGGTAAATATTATTTAATACTGTTTATTATAAACAGAGCATTTACTTAAATACTTGTATCTATAAAAAGAATGTTAAACATAAAAATCTCTTATATATATATATATATATATATATATATATATATATATGTGCATGTGTGTTTTCTAGTTTGTCTATGTGGGATTTAGATCATAACTAATCAATGGTGGATAGAAAGTTATTTGTTTATATTTCTGAGATGAGATATTGTAACTATTTACATTGTTCGGACTGTTGGCCTCATCTTTATTGTCATATTCATAACATTTTGGGCATTGTACGCACTGGCCTTCTTCAGATGATATATGTTGGAATTTTGAACCAATCACTTTATTTTACTCCATAGATAGATTGTTCTAGTTCCACGTGCCATGCCTTTTTTTTTGTTGATATCTCAGTTTCAGTTAATTCCCTTTAGTAACTCAACTCTTCAAGTTTTTGTTCACTTCTGCTGTGACCAGTATTGAACTCACAACTCTTTGAGTCTAGTCACTTTTTGGATTTCTCAACCAATGTTTTTATCCACTGGGCGATGTGTCCTTGGGGAAATAAAGATGAGGACAACAGCTCAAATGCTATAAATAGTGTAGAAACTTATTTGTTCAATAAGAAATGTAGAGAAAAAAAATCTTTGCTAGTTTGGAAGAGACAAAAATCAAATGAAACTCACAGCGTAAGGATCGGAACCATCTTCGTCAGGCATTATGGGAGTTTTTCCATGGCATACGAGATCAACCTGGGCAAAAACAAAAGAAACAAACCATAGCATGTTTTTATTATATTATACTTTAAAAGTGTTTATTGGAAGTATTTGCTATCTAGCATGAGTTTATAAAGGACCATCAAAAAACTTGTTGAGTTAAGGCGAAAATAAACAGTGAAATGGTCAAACATCAAATGAGAAAAAATGGTTTCCAAGTAGAATGATTCATGCATCCTTCCAGGTAATAAATTAATCCTTTGAAAATAGATATGTAACATTTGTCAACCAACAGGTTGCAGTCATGCTGACAATTTGCTGACCTAACTGCCAATCTTGTATGGTGCTTCATAAAGTTGAGGTACCAAAGAGAAAAGAACAATTACTAGGAAAATATTTATAGAAAAGGTACAGAGAAGCTATGTCGTGACATGTATATATGTTACAGTTCTGAGAAGAAGGGGAGCAATAAAGGAAAAAGAGATAGCTAATAGAATGCAATAAAGGAAATCAAAAGCACTGTTAGCTATTCTACTTCAATGTCTCCTGTTGTGATGTCTGAACCCCAAGACATGAAATTCTTCAGATTTCTGATTTCATCCTGTCCTATCTTGACTGTGCTTTTGCTCTGAGCTGTCCTGACGCTGATTTTTGAGATGTTAACGAGAAGCTCTTATAAAGATTTAAGCAGAAATTACAAACCTCTGCACCTTAAGAGTGAAGGCCTAAACCACTGAAGTGTTTGGACAACTTTCTGAGTTTATGGTGATGCCGTGCCATGGCTTCCCTCTGTCTTTTCTACAAATATTTTCATGACAATTGTTCTGATGAACATTCCTCCTTGGAGCCTTGACAGAATGAATTTAAGCGTGCTACTAGATTAGCAACAAGGTCTCATCATATGAAACTAGCTAGATGCAAGAATATGTTTTATTCTAATTTTTTCCTCTCACCTCTTCCAATTTCTTGCTTCACTGCCCCCTTACATTCTTCAAAAATTTAAATGCAACACCAATCGCCATCTTCTTTCTGCCTGAAACCTGTTCTTTTATTGTCTTTTCTCCTCATTAAAGTCTTTTCATTCTCTTTCACTCCCAATAACACTTGCATTATATGTGTAATAGCTTTAGTCTGTCAGTAATAATTGCATTCATTCCTGACCACTAACAATCCCTTTCTTTCCAACTTTCAATGCACAACATCACAGACTGAATTACAAAAATTTATAAAACAACTTTTTGGACAACTCATTCACCAGCATTCACAAGAATCTGGAAATTGTCCTCAGACAAAGAGGGAACTGATAAGGCAGAGTTTAAAAAACTCCAGGCTGCAGGATAACTTCTTTTGATAGTGAATGGCCAAGCCCACTACATTTAGTTTCAAAACATGATATGCATCATTCAGGACATAATTCAAGGTGATTCCTTTGCAAGCAGAAATATTTAGTTTATTAGTGCAGAAAAAGATCAAAACTAAGGGGGAGTGATGAAGTAATGGTAAAGTCAGTGGGTAGCAATATGCCAAAAACTTGCTTGCATTTATCAGGTTTAAATGCAATCAGCCCTAAAATAAAATACAACTGTGATTAATGTTTCAATTTTTTTTTCTCTCCTACTGCTAGGATTTCTTATGTCAATTATAAATGCAATAAGTAAAGAGAATGTAGCTGTTCAATAAATCCTACCTATGATAACATGTTAGATAAGCAACTAAAATTGATGGAAATGTTCAAGTAGGAGTTTCATTGAATGTAAAAGGTGGGGGGAAAAAATATCACCTTGAAATGATCCATAAGGTCTGTAGTCACGGAATATGGAGCCCCAATCACAACCTCTGAAACATACTGCAAATAACAAAGTGTATAGTTACTTCAGCAAGTTCATAGCCAAATGATAAAAAAGCGTTTTATACAAAAAAATAAATATTCATGACACACTTCTATTTTGTCACTGCACTTGATTATGTGGGAATTACTGATCATATAGATTGAATATTATACAATCAAAATTTCAGATCAAATTTCACCTGGTAGTTAATTGTCAGGTTAAGAACATACTAGCATATAAAAAAGTGCATATTAAAATGTTAAAGTACATATAAAAAGGTACGTATAAAGAACACATTAAAAACATACACAAGTGGACACCAAGGTCAACACTAAGTGGCAACAATGTTTCATGCTGATGTTCTGAAGATTGCGTTCAAGCATAAAACAGATTGTTGCCACTTGGTGTTGACTTCAGAGTCCACTTTTATATTTACATACTCTATTAAACATTTTACCCCTATATATAGCAAACTGTTTTATCATATATATATATATATGTGTGTGTGTGTGTGTCATTCACAGACAGTACTGTTTCGCTGTATCACAGCTCCTCAGTGCGACTAGACTTCCGAATGCCTCAAGCCAGGATTGAAACACAATTAATTTGGTGTCAGTCAGAGCTATCTTCACTCGGTAGAGTTACACAACTAAATCTAGCGTACTGTTTTTACAAATGTAAACAAATGCCAATCAACCAAAGTGCTCCATTGATTTTACTGAAGAGCTTTGCATTAGTGCAGAATTTGTGTGTTAAAATATATACATAATACCCTACGTTGATTGCACAACTTGGAGTTTCATGTCTACAATCCTCAGGTGCAAGTTTATGTACATTAAATATCTCAGTTTTTATCTCCAAGAAACTACTCTATCTGCTAACTTTGTTTACATTTTGAATACAAAAATAAATTTCTTTTTTTCTTTGTTTTTTTTTTTTCTTTTTTTTACAGTTTATCAACCTTTTGTGGGTTATTTAAAGCTGAAACATATTTTGGATAGTAAGATTTTTTTTTTCTTGCAAGTGAATATTGCATTAACAATTTTTTTTTAACTAGCTGGAGGAGATGGATTCATACCTTTCCCAAGGGTATTAGTATGTGAATGAATGTAACAGACGTAGCTGGAATTTGAACACAGTTTTCCAATTTCTCATCCAGAGCTACTGTTCATTACATCTACCACACATTTTAATAAATCATGTTGTATGTGCCTATTTTGTTTTGGCTTCTGTAGGAGAATCAATTTATAATGGATTTATATAGCAAACTCAAGACAACTATCAAATTTTATAACAAAAAAAAAATTTTTTTTAATGCTACTGATCTGGAATAATATAAAAAAATATGTTTAAAAAATGTATTATTTCTTATCACAGTGCCTGCTACACAACTACACCACTGGCATTATATGGATAAATTCCCATGTACTTGGGCATTAAAAATCATATTCAGGTATACAGCTTAGATTTGTACTTTGGTAATGTACTCTGACATATCATTGCTGAGTGGAGGGCTTCCTAGACTGAAGTCAGCAGCCAGGGTGGAGGATTTCCCTGATGAAATCAAACGGCTGCTTGTCAGTGACCAAGGCAAGCTATCAAGTTGGAAGGTGTCAGCCACGGTATGAGTTATGGGTTCCACCAGGTTTACTTGCCCAAAACACCCCCAACCCGCATAAATAAATACTTCTCTGGCTTCCAGCCCACATATGTGGAGGGAATTGGTGTGCAGCAACTCTACAATCACACCCGGTCACGGGAGTTTCAAGGATAAATGTATGCCAAAAGGTCAGAAACCATTAATTTATTGAAACCCAATGCACCTCAGGCAGCAACTGTCCATTGCACTAGGAAGAACAATTAATTAGATCAACACAATGGAGTAATGGATAGCAACCCAAATTGAGGAATTGGAGAACTTGAACTTGAATTCCAGTTTTCTATATATTCACTTATGTGCAAATACACTCAGGAAAGGTATGAATCCATCTCCTCTTATCCCAGATATGGGTTAAATAGCAGGAAAGAGTGGGTACTATAACCTTAGGTGGCAACTGGTCTTGGAGGACAAATTTGAATTCAAAACCTCCAGTTATGGGTTAAATAGCCTCACCATCCTGGAATTGGCCAACCATGTTGAATACAGATACACCCCTGAAGACATAGTCAATCAGGGTGGAGCTTTCATCACTGGTACCTTTACTGTTATTTTACTAATTAATATGTGCATCAATACTATTAAGAACCAGGCTATTTTTGGACGACTAACCATAAAGATGTGTAGGGGTTTTCTCCACAGTAAGAAATGACTGTAAACCACATTATGCTCTTGTTGGCATGAGTGCTGAAAACTAATATAGTGATGCTACAATATATGATGGGCTTTTCAGAAGTTAACACAGAGGAATATGCAAAAAGGGTCATAAAACCCAAGATGTATATGACAGTTACCAAAATCTGCTGAAATAGATGCAATAATGTTTTAACTGCTCATAAAATCTCATCATGCAATCTCTTCTGGTTTTTTTTATGTTCTCAGTAGGAAGCTTAAATAAAAAAAGTTTCATCACTTCCAGCAATTCCATATAGGAAGGAACACGTTTTTTTTTTTATTTTGCAATTATATATAATAAATTATGCCATTTCACTCTATGATCGTACTGGTACCATGTAACCTAATACTACCTGCCACATGGTCAGGTCATTGGTGACTAAACTGGTTCACTGACCAAGCTGAAATTGGTGAGGAGGATTAAAATCAAAAGTTGTCTAATGGCAGATGGTTAAATAGCCATCCATATCAATAGGGGAGACAAGACCCCCATAGATATATATACAGACCAGTGCAGTGATGACACAGCTCAGGCAGTGGGCTTCCAAGACTGAAGTCAACAGGCAGGGCAGAGGGTTCACCCGATGGAAGGAACAGCCACAGGTCTCGGATCAAGATAAGCTTTCAAGTTGGAAGACATTGGCTGTGGAATGGCCTGGAAAGGTCTACTTGCCCAAGATATGCTATGCATGAATAAATACCTCACTGGTTTTCAACTATGACATGTGGAGGGAACGGATCATGTAGACAGATGACCAGTTGTGCAACAACTCAATGACTAGACCCGGTCATGGAACTGACAATGATAATAATTGTTTGAATGTCCCAACATGCTTTAAAAAAAAAAAAAAAAAAAAAAAAAAAAAAAGGAAAAAAAGTCTCAATAACTATTATTTGAAATGCTTATTCTACAAAGTCTTAAAAACTGAACTCTGGCAACAGATTTCTTTTTGTGCCAGCCTACCAGCTGAAAATAAATAACATGAAATCATTTATGACCTTGGTCCCTAAACACGATAGATAATTATGGGAATCTTTGTACTGCTCTGTATAACACAATGGCTTTCATTACGTTGTGATTAAGTTATTATTGTAATTACTTACTCGACAAGCCAGCACGCTTAATACCCTCTCATGAAGGTTCATAATTGGATTGTTGGCACCTTTATAACGGTTAACATCCTACAAAAGAAACAATTATTTTTACAAATGAGATGACCTGACCCAAACAAAAGACATTTCAGCATTTAATAACATAATATATATAGTACAAAAAATGTTTACATTATAAATGTAATCAAAACTTTAAATTTAATTATTTAACAAAAAAATGTAAATATTTAAATTAAGATACATTTTTTTTTTTTATTTACATGCAGACTATTGTCCTCATTTTTGTTGGTGTTATGACAACAATTTGGATGTTGTGTCCTCCAGCCTTCATCAGGTGTATGTCAATCTGGGTAACCTCCTGGGAATTCAGAACTGAACCTTTTATTTAATCCATGGGAGTAGAATGTTCTTATACTGCTGCCCATGTCTAGAGATATACAATCTTGTAAAAAAATCTGGGTTAAAAAAAAAAAAAAAAAAAAAAAAAATTTAATTTACTAGGCTTGCTTTGTGAGTTTGGTGACATAGTATTTGTAAGTTTAATCCCTGGGCCAGATTGTTTGTATTTGGACATAGTAGAAACAGAGTAAGCAATAACTGAGCAGTACTAAAAATAAGAACTTAACGAAATATGCCTAGGTGTGGGCAGTAGAACAAGAACAGTCTATGCCTGTAGATTAAATAAAGGGTTCAGTTCAGAATTCCCTGTTGATTACCCAGATCGATATATACCTGATGATAAAAGCCGAAGGACATAACAGCCAAAATGCTGTCATAAGAACAAAGATGGGATCAATAGTCAGAATATAAATAGTGTAAATAATAACTCTTCATCCCAGAAATTCAGACAAAATTAAAATTTTGTACCCCAGAAAAATCTAGAAATTTCTTTAAAATACACACACACACACATATATATATATATATATACATACATACATACATACATACATACATACAAAAAATGCCAGTAATTTCTGTTCACTTACTTGATCTGTGTGTAACCCAACAATTACAAAATCACCTTCAGCTGCAGCTTTTTCTAAGAAATCACAATGTCCCACATGTGAGAAAAAAACATGTTAAGGAACAAATAAAATAAAATAAAAACAATATGGCAGGTTACTGGTATTCTGGATTTATAAGAATCAGATATTTCTTTCAGTTCTTGTCGAATTTTGTTTGAGGGAGTCTTTCAACCATGAAATATGAGTGGCTTGGAGGGTCACGGCCCAAGCCACATCAGTTTCAACTCAAGAGAAGACAATCTGAGGACATGCAAATCTGAACATGATGTGTACAAGAGGAGAATCAGATTTCCTTATCAGAGTAAAGTGTTCAACATTCCAGAATACAACAGAGACAAGGAAGTTAGTCCAACACAATACACATATTTTTCAGATGTTTATTTTCTTTAGAACTTAAAAAAAAAATTTACTGATCATGTTGACAAAAATAAATTCTTATATTATTATCATTGACTTTACATACATACATATGTGTGATAAGATAAAGAACAAATAGTAAACATTTATCAATCTAACATTTCACTTATATTAAAGCTTCATCAGAGAATGAGATATGAAGAAAGAGATCCAGGTATTTTTACTTTTTGTCCATATCTCAGTCTCCTTTATCTTATCATTATGTCGGACTGTGATCTATATTTGATCCCAACACCATATATATATATATATATATATATATATATATATATATGAATAAAAAATATCACACATTGAGTGCTGCTGCTAATAAATAGTGCTCAGCATATAATAACAGAGCTAAAATTTATATTAGTAATGAATACACATTTGTTTTCTTCCCTGGTAGCACAACTAATTTTCATACTTGATGCAATCATCAGGTGTTGACTGAAAACTATGTAATGGTCAGATTTCAGTCAGCACCTGCCTATTGCATTGTGCATGAAAATCAGTTATGATACTGTAAAAAAAAAAAAAAATATATATATATATATATATATATATATATATATATATATATATATATATATATATATATAGTACAGTATTTACATTAGTCGAACTATTGTCCTCATCTTTGTCGCCATATTTGTCAACGTTTCGGCCGTTGTACACTCCGGCCTTCTTCAGGTGGTTGGAATTTCGAACCGAACCCTTTATTTCGATCACTGGGGTAGACTGTTCTAGTTCCATGAGCCATGTTTGATGGATGTCAGTTATCAGTTATCTCCTGGTAATTTTCCCTCTGAAAGTTCTCCACTGCCTGAACCGGGTATTGAACTCACACTCTTTGGGTCTGTCACTGGATCTAACCAACGCCTTTATCCACTGTGCCATGTGTCCTTGAGGAAATTCCAACCACCTGAAGAAGGCCGGAGCGTACAACGGCCGAAACGTTGTGACAAATATGGCGACAAAGATGAGGACAATACGGACTAATGTAAATACTGTACATAATACCTCATCTCAGAAATATAGACATATATATAGATAGATAGATAGATAGATAGATAGATAGATAGATAGATAGATAGATAGATTCAGTTGTATATGAGTTTGTGACCCTGGGTTTCATGCTTTTGTGATCATCGAACTGGTTTATTTTTTTAAAATTGAATCTATTTATGCTCGTTTGTGCTTGATTATATTTTGTGGTGAGATGGGAGAATTCTCTGTACTTGTTTGGGATATATTTATATTATGAAATGAACTAAGTCCAAAAATCTAATATATTTTCTGTTTATACATTATTTTTAGATTAAGTAAATGCTCTGTTTATAATAAACAGTATTAAACAGAGCATTTACTTAAATATTTATATCTATAAAAATAACATAAAAACAGAAAATATGATACATACATATACATATATATTTTATTTATTTTAGGATATTAAAACAAAAACATCTTAAAAATTGCTACAAAATTACAATTATGTTTCAACACTACAAATGTGTTACAGACTGTGGAATTATACTCCATCTGTTCTCATTTTACCTGGGGAGATATATATATATATATACACACACACACACACACACACACACACACACACAAGAACCAAATAACACAGACACACTTAACAGAGACACATCCCCTTTCCAGGAACCAATAAAACTGTCAAAATGACCAAGGGAATTCAGAGCAGCATGAATCCATCCAGTTCTTATCTTAAATAACAACTTAAAAGAGACTGTTTGACCAACACAAGGCTGACCAAAATTCATGTTAAAAAAATTAAAAAAACAAATGAAAACTACAGGCAAAAGTTAATTTTCTCCATCAAGACATTAATTTCTGTAGTTCACTGCTACCAGCAAGCAGAAAATTTTTTTCTCCTGATGATGACCATGTTGGCCGAAACTAGTCGAGGAATCTAAATGAAATAATAATAAAAACGAAAGAATATTAATATACAACCCAGTGTGTCTGAAGATTTTAATTTTTTATTGTTCAAAATACATATTATATATATATATATATATATATATATATATATATATATATATATATATATAATGTTTGAAATGATAACCAGACAATTGTATTTCTTTTTCTTAATAATTCTTTTACATTTACTATTTTACAGTAAATATTTTTTTCTTGCTCTTTGTACTATATATTAATATGCTTCTTAATGTGTCCATTTTTAAAGCTATAATAAGATTATGTACACACCATAAATCTACAGAGGGGTGCAAAGGTAGGTATACAGTAAGTATTAAACCAGTATTATAATAATGGTTCTTAGATTCATTTAATTCGTTTTTGTATGCAAGCCATGTTCTGTTGATGCCATGATTCAGTTCATACAGGAGGCATGCCAGGAAATTGATGCTGATAAAGACCTTTGTACGAGAGTGTGCACGAGTGTCCACTCTTGACTAGAGGAGTGTGTGAATGTCAGGGGGCAAACAGTTTGAACATTTGATGGATTGTCATGTTTATTATTGTTATGCTTATACAATCATTTTGTGCACAAGTTTGGTTTTCATTACTTTTTGTATATAATACCAGATGTATTTCCATATTTTCTGTCAGTAATGTCTGTAATGTTTTGCTGTAATAGGTTTGTCTCCCTTGCACTGGTGAGCCCAGGAGGTAGTGTCTTTTATGACAATGGCAGAGCCAGCCAGGAGGTAAAAAGACCATAATAATAATAAAATATATATTCAAAGACTCATATAAAAACTTATTAATAATTATAAGGAGTAAATATCAATTTAATATAGGCAGTCATTTTTGATGGCTTGAATTGATTCATTTTTTTTTACAACTTATTGATCCTTTGCATGTTATTTAAAACTGAAACATTTTAGATTGTAACTTTTTTTTTTTTTCAAGGGAATATTGTATTAATTTGTTGATAATAACAATGATCTTTCCAGATACAAGTTCTACTATTTAACCCATAGCTGGAAAGAGATCAATTTATAACATTGATATTTGCATGTAAGTGTATGGAACAAACCTGACAGGAATTTAAACTCTCCAATTCAGCTCTCTGATTTCTCCTTATGAGCCATTATTGATGACATGGATAAACTTCTATTTATACATTCTACTGGGCTCTAAATGAGAGATCAGTTTTCTATTGAGATCAATATACTGGTCCCCCAGAATTAGTACTGAAACAAAGATTCACATATGAAGACATTAATAGTCTGGAATTAAAAAATATAAAACTGACAAATGCTTTTTATTTTTATTTTTTTTTTTTTAAATATGAAAGTTTCAAATTTATGATTTTAACAGTAAAGAAAGTAAAATAAGTGGCAAAAATAATTGATACATGCAGTGAATGTCTTTCAAAGAGTTTGACAAAATGGCAACTGTTTCCAATGATAAAAAAAGGATATGAAAGAGATCAAAGGCACCAGCCACATAAACTATTTGGTCACCAGGGGACGGTTCTTTGCCCTCTGAAAATTGGATTATTTTTTTGGTTGTTGGCAAAAACTGGGAAACACCAGTCCAAGGGCTTTGTGTGCTGTGATCCTAAAATGGAGAGAAAAGATTTTTCAATTTTTCTTGTTTTGTTTTACAGTTTAGTAGATGAATGATTCATTGGAATGTTTCAATGGTTGTAGGAAGAGTCATGGAAGAAAGGCATATATCTAAAGAATTAATAAATTTATTTTTTACAGGATGTTTAAAATAAGAACAGCATGTCGGTTTAAAAAAATGAGTATCCACTAAAATTAATATATATATATATATATATATATATATATATATATTGAAAATTATAACATGCGCATGTTATAACATCACTACAAAAATGTGATTTTGTTTCGGCACTTCTGGTGTCTTATCAAGTAATGGTGTTGACTGCAAATTAAAGGGTTTTAAGAGTTCAAAAGCCAACCAAATCCTCTCAATAGGGGAAACATTTTTATGTAACTTATGATGACCAATCAAAATACAAGTATATGGTAATTCAAAATAACGTCACAACATACCCTAAGTGCAATCTATTCGTGCATTAAAGTTAAGATTAGATTAAATTAGAAATCTATATAAGAAATTAAATTTTAATTTCGCAGTTAAATTTAAAATTAAAAATTACAAATGTCAAATTCTAAATTTAACCGAACATAAAGTTTAAAATTCAGAAATGAAACTAGGAGAAAAAATATATTTTCATTGTTCTTAGCAAAGTGCTAATTTAGCAGTTAAGTTTGACGCTGATGTAAGAAGTATCTACGATCGCTACACATATTTGATACATGGAAGTCTGAATTCAAATAAGGAGGTAGGTAGGGAAGGGAATTTTCAAATGACAAGACAAACACATTTACATCCTAATACACAAATACATAAATATAATAAAAAAAAGTATGTAAAAATTGACCAAATGTTCTGTATATCCGAACACTTTCGACTATTCTTTTAGAGCACATATTTTTCTTTAATAAGATTTCTTAAATACTTAGCTTGGTAGACAAAATTAAATAAATATACTGTTAAATAAATAAATGGCATGTCTATTGAAATAAGAATGTCCATTAAAAATGACATTTAAAGTAATAAAAATCTGTTTGTTTGCTAAATAAATCCATTACCTTAGAAAATTATTTTGTTTATATTTGGACACGAAACTGAGCAGATATGAAAATTTCAAAGAAATTTAATATGAGAATGATTTCGCTTAAACGTATTCCAAGATTTGGTTGATTGGCAAGGCTTACTCCATGGCCAAGTCAATTAAGGCACATTGGGTCTAATGACAGTTTCCAAAGAGTCCTGCGGGAGAGTGTATATTTTTCTTTAATATGATTTCTCAAATATTCAAGCCAGTAGATAAAAATAAATAAAAATACAGTTAAATAATTAAGTGGAGTGTCTACTCAAATATCAGTGCCCACTAAAATTGATATTTAAGGTAATAAAAATCTGTCAGATTGATAAATAAATTCATTACTATAGAAAATTATATACATATATATATATATATATATATATATATATATATATATATATATATATATATATATATATAAATAATCGCTATCACTTGACTTAAAATATTTTTGCCCTTCCTTGCCTTTAAAGGAGTGCCCTTTGCCGTGCTGATGTTGCTACATGCCTTACTTCTTGCCTATCTTACACTGCAAATTTTTTCTAAGCTCTATACTAAACATTAAATCTGTTACGAAAAAAGAACTAAACAAAATGAACACAAAATGATCAGCTTTAAAAAAGAACTCGTAACTGGAAAAACCGAATGAAAAAAGAATGTTAACAACAAATACTTTTTCACACCGAACCCAGTTCTGCGGAATCAGAATCAACGTTGAGTTTAAACAAGCAAATGAGCCAACTGAAGTAAAGTGCCATGCAGATTTAAATTTTTCCCACTTGTAACGAATGCAGCTATTGATTTTTTTTTGCATGCTAGCATGCTAGTTAACATTCGTGTCAGTCAGCTGTTGGCTCTCGCGCTGGCCAATAGAATCTTCCTGCCTATTCATGGCAGCCAGCTATAGGCTCTCACTCTAGCCAGTAGAAAATGGCTGCAAACTACATGAAAACTGCCGTAGAAGAATGAAAAAAAATCGATTATTTCCACTATCGATGGGAGTTGGGAAATGCAGTCGGCCTTGGCCTTCCCGCTAACTTGGAGCATGTGCATGTAAATTTTGGTGCAAATCCGTTGAAAATTGCGGCTGTGCATTCGTCACACACACACACACACACACACACACACACACACACACACACACACACACACACATCCTACCTTTTATAGATAGAGATGCATTTGTGTGGGTTGTATGGGACTCCGAGGGGGGGGGGTAATTTTTTTTTTTTTTTTCATACACAGAGCCATACCATGCATTTGTACGAGACTCTGGGTTGTAAAATGAACTCCGGTACTGAACAACAAACTGGTGGGTCATGTGTAATAAATATTACCTATGATATCTTTGCCTCATATATGAAACAATGTTAAAACATAGTCGCTTGTACCAAAATTAAGATATAGTGTTTGGACCCTGGAACAACAAGGAAATTGGGACTTGGGTTCCAGCATGTTAATTCACTAAGCCATGGAGCAATAGTCTAGTGGTTCATGAATTTGGTGACATAGTAAATTCAATCACAGGGCTGGGCGGTGTGTACTTAGATTCAGTGGAAACAGGGTGAACAATAAATGAGCAGTACTAAAACTAAGAACTAGTCAAGATATCCCTATACTTGGGCAGTGAAACAAAAACAGTCTACCTCTGTAGATTAAATACATAGTGCAGCTTGGAATTCACTGAAGGTTACATGGATTGATATATGATGTAGGCTGGAGGGCACAACTGTCGAAACACTGATAGCAACAACAAAGATGAGGTCGATAGTCCAACTGTAAATAGTTTAAATAAAACTTTACACATATTCACTGAGAATATAATGATCCCACACTATGCAAACTCACTCAATAACTTTGCATTGCTAACACCATGGGCATGTGTCTGTTCATGCATGTACAGTAAGTTACCTCTGATTAGTTATTAAATTTCATCAAGGCTGCATAACTGGTTCTCGAAATATTCATAATGGCTGGTGACAAACCTCGTGTAAGTGAATAAGAGAATAAAGCATTAGCAAATATTGATTTGTTTGTTTTTTTCTTTTCCTGAGGGGAAGTCTTTATAAAGTTTCAACACAAGCTAACATTTGGTTATGATAGTGATCATTTTGAAATTGCTTTGTGACAGGTGACGATAATGTCTGTTTACCTGGCTAATGGCACCGACTGTATCTTTGTTGATTTTCTCTGGACCAAGATGATGTGTACGTGTCATCAGTAACATTCTGTTCAAAGTATAAAAACACAAAATCAATAAGAACTTATGATCAAACAGTTACAGCTGTCATGACAGGTTTCAATCAGGTGATAGCAATTTTGGAGAAATCTAAAATCATTTCATTCTTCAGACAAGTCCAAATGAATAAAAGGAAATTGGATAGGAAACAAGTAAATTTTATTCCGATTCATATAAGATTTGCAAGATTTCACAGCTCTGGCATCACTCCTTCATAGTCAGCCTATGAACCTTTCAGCCCATATGCATACATCAAATTGTACAACAAATCTGTGAGCCAATTCTTAACCACATCACAATATAACACAAGGTTGTTGGGCAATAATTATTTATTAATGCTTAATAAAACTTGTTAAAGTCAAGACTTTTTGTTGTTGATCAAATTGTTTTTATTTTTTTTACTGTTAATCAACTTGTGGGTTACTTAAAGCCAAAACACACCCTATTATTAGAATAGATACTAGTCCATTACCTGCTCCTTTGTTGAGAGGCTTACAGCCATATTACATTGAAACACCAGTTCTCATACAATTATGAACATTAAGCAACATTGAGTTGGTCAGTAGCTAAATGGGTGACCACTTGGGAATACAAGGTGCTCTAAGTGTGGATATGCAGGTGGTATAATGGATAATGGCCTGAAATTGTTAATCGGTGAGTAGAGTTCCAATTCCAGTCAAGTTCATTATATTCACTTATGTGCAAATACTCTTGGAGAAGGTATGAATCCACCTCTTCTAGCCCCACCTATAGGTTAATTGGTAGGACATGTGTCAGTAAAATCATTATCATCTCCATAAAAAAAACTTTATTATCTAAAAATAGTTTCTGGCTTTAAATAACCTGCAAAAAGTTGATTAGAAAATGAATCAATCAATAAGAAAAAAAAAAGAAAAAAGAAAACTTTGTTGAGCTGATTGCAAGATCAAATTTCAAATATAAAAATGTTTGTTCATTTAAAATAATATATTAATTAGAAAAATGCATTCTGTTTAAATACCGGAATCATGAAAATGACTTCACCACAGTACATTTTGGCTTATCTTTTCCTGTCACCCAGAGGTTGTTGTCAGACAGGAAGGGAAATTAACCCTTGCAATAGATATCCATCTCACTTTCATTCAAATTATGTACACATGTATATTTCAATTCAATGAGAGACACAAAAATAATTTTGCAAAATTCTTAAAGAAAAAAAAAAATCATTAAAAAAATAATTCTGCTTATTACCTAATGAAAAAAAAATTCTGGAATTTGTTGTCTACTGATTCATTTTCTATGGCTTATCAGCCTTATGCAGTTATTTAAAACAAAAAATATTTTTAGATTGGAGAATTGGGGGGGCATTAATAATAATTTAGTGATACAAGTCTTACTAATTAACCCATAGCTGGAGGGAGAAGAGCTAGATTCATAGCTTCTCCAAGGGTATTTGTGCTTAAGTGAAAGCAACAAACCTGATTGGAATTGGAACTTGGCTTTCCTATTAACAATTCCAAGCCATTATCCATTACACCACTCGCATATCCAATCATACAGTACCTAGTATTTCCAAGTGGTCACCCATCTAAGTACTGCTCAGGCTCGATGTTGCTTAACTTTGGTGATTATACAAAAACTGGTGTTTCAACATGATATGACCATCAGCCTGAGCTGCTATTGATGGCATGTATAAACACTTATTACACTGGACTGAGGGATTGGTTTTCTATTGTGATTAAGTAGTGTATTTACATATGAGTGAATGTAACAAATTTAAATGGAATTTGAACTTGGTGCACTGATTTCTCAATCAGAGCGGCAATCCATTACACCACCTGCATGTTGGTCTTTGAAAAACTGTTAATGAGGATGTACGAGCTTCAAATCATAATCAGACATCCCTTGTCTCATTCTTCATAGATAAATGATAATAGTTTTTTTTATAGCTTTCAAAACTCTTCTGATAAACATAACTATTATTTCTTTTAATCATTTTACTACAAGGACACATGGCACAGTGGATAAAGGCGTTGGTTAGATCCAATGACAGACCCAAAGAGTGTGAGTTCAATACCCGGTTAAGGCAGTGGAGAACTTTCAGAGGGAAAATTAGCAGGAGATAACTGACATCCATCAAACATGGCACGTGGAACTAGAACAGTCTAGCCCAGTGATCGAAATAAAGGGTTCAGTTCGAAATTCCAACCACCTGAAGAAGGCCGGAGCGTACAACGGCCGAAACATTGTGACAAATATGGCGACAAAGATGAGGACAATAGTCCGACTAATGTAAATACTGTACATAATACCTCATCTCAGAAATATAGACAGACTCTCAAAGAAAGTAATATTAATTTTGCTATAATACAAGAATGTGGCACAAGGCCAAAAGTAAGGATAGATGGAGGCTTAGCAAGCCACCCAAACATACCCATTCTTACTACAGCCACCATAATACCTAAAAGTCTGTATGTAGTCCTAATTAGTTCCCATATGTACAATCAAAGAGAAAAGCTCATCAGAATAATTACCATGAAAATATTTATAGGAAAGGCAGAGGAAAGCTACATTACAGTGGTGGGAAAGTGATAAAGCTGAGATGCCAGGTCAGGGCCAATAACATTGCAGATTCTTTGGATTTTATCAAGAATCTCTAAATGCATATGAAACACCAGACCATATGTGGGAGCAATATTTAATGCATGAGTAAATGGTAGACTTATAAAAGGTGTAAGATAGATTTGGGAAAGAAAAATTGTCTAGAATGGCACAGTGAACCAACTTTCTTAGCAGCAGACCTAGCAATGGATTCAATATTTCCACTTGATATCAGCAGAAAATGTTAGCACAAGAAGGTGCAATGAATCACATGAGAACATAATCTTTCTTGGCTTTCAATGTCAGACAACAGATGCTGTTTAAATATTGAGTGTAAATAATCCATTGTAGCTGAGCACCCCCCCACACACTAAACTCACATAACAACCAAACAAAGAACAACATTAGAAATCAATGCTTTAACCCTTTGCTAACCAAACTTAGCATTTAAATTAAGCAAACTGATATTCTGGGATCAGTATCCTCAGCTTGGTTGTTATGATAATAGTGAATTAGTTGTTTCTATACAGGAAACCTTTGGCATTCATTAATCGAACAGTTATTGTTGGCTGAAATTTATAGAATCTCCTAAAACAGTTTTTCAGCACATTAGATTTCTCAAACCTACTGTATTACCAATATGATTTCCTCTTCAAACTTCTTGTAGAAAGTTAACAGCTTGGTTATATTATTATTATTATTATTTTCTTTTTGAGTTACATGTGCAGCCCATTTTTTTTGTTTTGGCTGCTGTTAGAAGAGTTCAAGTTTTTAAGTTTTTGTATGACTCTTTGAAGACAGAATAGGCTGGGCTAGAGGTAGCTTTGACCAGGCTTAACATTGCTTAACTTTGGTGATCATGCTGGAACTAGTGTTTCAACATGATATAGCCATAAGCTCATAACAATTTTAGTATGGGTGATAAGGAAATTGAATATAGAATAAGTTGTACGAGAGGTGGTTTCGTCCAACAAATTGCAACAAAATCAAAACATTAACCTGAAAACTCAAGCCATGTTCTTAAAATAGCCTCATAAAAATCGAGATTTCCTTATGGATTTCATGCATAGTGCCAAACAGTACTGGCTGTTCTGTCAATGAATGCCAAATGTTTCCTTATAGGGAAATGGCTAATATTATCATAGACACTTGGGGAAAGCCAAAAGTCACAATGACTACATTAAATATATCTTCAATCAAATAAACCCTATAAATCTTAAAGACAATAAAATCCATCAGATCTTGTAAACATCTTCTATGTGCTATGTCTGTCAGGATGTTGGTCATCATGGCTCTCCACAATTTCTTGTCCCTTGTAGCTCTTAATAACTTTTGTCTTTTTACCATCTCTCATATACCTTGTTCTGCCAGCCATTTACTCAAGCTCACTAGGTAGGTTGTGCATTGGTTTCCCCTTACTTTCAATCTGTCCTGTGAGTATCAAATTTTCTAAGCCCTCCTTCCTCATGTGCCCAAGGAACCCCAACTGTCTCTTCCTAATGCTAAGTATTTGTTTCCATTGTCTCTAAAACTGTTGTTGCTCATATGTTCTGTCGATGGTATTCTCAATATCCTTCTGTAGAACAATATTTATGTTGCTTCAAGTCTCTTCATTATCTGTGAATGTCCAGCATTTACTGCCATAAAGGAGGACTGGTACAATATAACAGTTTAGTACACTTTTCTTTATTTCTAATGATAATTTTCTGTTTCTTAATACTTTGCTCAGATTTTGGATAATAATTAAAATTCCCAGGAGAATAGGTTGAATGGTCGAGAAAAAAAAATGAAAAAAAAGAAACAGGTAATAATTATGTTTTAAAATAATAAAATACATAGAGGGGTCCACACTAGACTTTACTGTCTAATCCCAATATCATAAGATTTTGGAAAATCCAAATCAACACTATCGAGACGACACAACAGCCCCAACCAAGGAGGGAAAGGAAAACTGACACATAAGATCGGTATTGCTCAACAAAGCTGGCAACTGAGAGGAAGAAAAGAAGGGACAGAGATGGGAGAGAGAGTGTGTGAGGGGTCTGGATTACACCTGAAGCAGGGATATGTTGCAGGGCTATAAACCCTTGTTGAGTCTGTGCACTTGACAAGACTGGCACATGTTAAGTGGCTCTGGATAGATATGGCCTGTCCTTAGGGATATGATTGACCAAGGAGATGGACATGCAGTGTCCTGTTTCACCAACTGGCAAATGTTTTGATCAAGAGTGGAGTAACTGTACATGACCTAATGAAGCTAATTGAAAAGCATTAAAAACAAAAAAGAAAATAGTTAAAAATGTTACCAGGATTGAACTCGGGAACTCAAGTTAACAAGAATAAGTATTTATCCACACACCCGCATTGCAATAGTATATGACACAATGTCGAGCTTTACTGTGGAAAGCCATTCAAAAATTGCTCAAGCCATTTCAGAACTTCCTCTTTTGGTGATCCTTCAGACACCAGGTAATAACACAATCCCCCCCCACTCCCCAAAAGAGATATACTGCCTGGAGGGATAGCTGCCTGGGGCTTGAGCTAATAGTCATTTCAAATTATTTTGGCTGTGCCAAGTTAACAAAAGTATGAGTAATACTCTTAGAATAAGCTAGACTACCTACTAATTAAAATGAGCAGTTCCAGGTTAATAAAAAAAAAAGTTCCATTTTGGTTGAGAGGATTTGAATGTACTTGGTGAATCTATGCTAGTAAACCTTACTAAAAGGGTACCGCTAGTGCAACCTATCCTTTTTTACCAATACTAATGTTGCAAATGAAATACCATATTTGCTAGCTTATTGCATGTGGATTTTTTTTCCATAAAAAGCACCAAATTACCCTGCATCCAATACAGCAGTATCATGTACAATAGGGACATGAAGACCACAAAAGTGTGGGGGTTCACCAGGAATCAGTGTACACATAGAGCTTAGCTCTGAAAGTAGGACTACTGGAAATGAACAAAGATGATATCAATAAAAAAAATATCCCTGTAAAATTCACCCAGGAAAAAGAAATTCAGAAATTTATGGAATTGCACAATATTTTGCACAATATTGCACAATATTTTGCACAATATTTTGCTGTTTGTTTTGTAGAAAAAAAAAACAAATTTTACAGAAACATTTGCTTTGACTGGTAGATTGCTGCTCGCTTTGTGGGTGTTTTTGCTGATATACAGGTATTGGAATTTGCTTTTCTACATGTATTGTATGGGCCTTTTTCAGCAGTGAATGTTGGACGATTGCCTCAAAGATGAAGTAGAGACTCGAGGTGACAGAGATGTGGTTCTACAGAAGGGTGCTAAGGATATCAGGGACCAAGCGTGTGAACAACGATGAGGTCTTAGAGAGGTTGCAAACAAGGAGGAGACTTATACTTAATATCAGAAAGAGGCAACTGAAGTTTATAAAACACAATGAGGAAGGAGGGCCTAGAGAATCTGATACTCACGGGTTAAATAAAAGGAAAGAGAGACAAGGGAAAACAACACGTGACATACCTGGCGGACTTAAGCAAGTGGATGACAGAACGTGATCTAGGGGAGGAAACAGAGGGAAGGAACTTGTTGAGAGCTGCAAGGAAGGTGAAGAGCTATGATTGCCTATGTCCTGAAAGGACATAAAAAGAAGTATGGGACTTCATTTACCAACAGGTACCATGTTTTTTTTTCTTCCTATTACTATATGTACCAGTGTTTACCGATACCAGTAAATTTCTTTGTAGCTATTATGAATTTAGTATATGTACAGATGTTGCTCCTTGAAAAACGGCTAAAACAATTTCCAACAAATGCTTTATGAAATGTACTAAAATTCTTCTTTCCCAAAAAAATGCCCTGGTAATTAAACTTTTCTTCACTTCTATTAAAAAAAAAGTACCAGTTAATGTAGATGTCACGTAAAGGTAAGGTTATTATTTTTATTGTTTTTGGTTGTGATATGTTCATTTTTTTTTTCTTAAATATTCCATGCATGAGTGCATCGAACAGCTCCAGCAAATACGGTACATCTATCATGGAGCTGGTATGGGAAGCTCTTCCACATTCAGCACATTCTGTAGGCTTGTTACTTCAGACGATCACTCATTTTGCTAATAAATTTGAAGACACTGATAACTATTTGTATAAATTTTATTGAATGAACTGATTGATTTCTACACTATTTACATTATCCAGACTATTGTCCTCATCTTTGTTGCAACATTTCAGCCGTTGTATGCTCCGCCCTTCTTCAGGTGGTCGGAATGTCAAACTGAAGGTTGAGGTTGTCTGGTAGATCAGATGTAAAATATTTGACAGATTTTATATTTGATTCACAAGAATTTCAAAGTATATGAGTATTAAAGAATTGTTAATCTTTTTATGTAGCCTGGTTAATGGTATTTCAACAGGAAAATTATTCTAGCAGTAATTCAGAATAAAGGGAGAGATCTCAAAGCAGCAACCAGAGGAGGAAGGTTAAAACTGCCTTTCTTGTCACCTAGTCAAGGAGAGACAGGCCGCCCCCTTATGGTGAGGCTTCAAGAACACCAGAGGGGAAGTGGAAAAATCAGGTGTGGCTGACCACATATGGAGAGAGAAGGGAGATCACCGCCCTCTGTGGGATCAGGTTGAGATCATAGACAAGGAACACCATTGGAAAATTCATAAACTTCAGGAATCAGCACATATGCTAGGCCACAAAAATCTCCTGAGCCGACCAAGCATAGAAATGAATACAATATGGGAACCAGTAATAAGGAGTGCCAGAGAAAAGCGATAATAACTACAAAGTTGCAATATGAGCTCTAGTAAAAACATGATGATAACAGCAAAAATTGCAATATGAGCACTGGTAAAAATGGTTGCTGAAGACATTAAGTTTATAATACCCAGAAATTCACACACAGATGTCCTCAAGGACACATGGCACAGTGGATAAAGGCGTTGGTTAGATCCAGGACCCAAAGAGTGTGAGTTCAATACCGGTTAAGACAGTGGAGATAACTGATAACTGACATCCATTAAACATGGCACGTGGAACTAGAACAGTCTACCCCAATGAGTGAAATAAAGGGTTCAGTTCGACATTCCAACCACCTGAAGAAGTCCGAAGAGTACAACGACCAAAACGTTGTAATAAATATGGCGACAAAGATGAGGACAATAGTCCGAATAATGTAAATAGTGTTTACCCACTGTGACTGGGCATTATATCATTCTTTTCTACCACCAGCAAAGCGGTGGTCAGGGCTCAAAGGGTTAATTGCTTCAAGTTTTCTTACAGTTTAATCTTAATTGTTGCTTCAAATCATCATTAGGCATTCTCATTAATTAACATATTGAGCCAGATTTATCCCCCTATTATATCCCTCATGCAGTAAGATGCTGAACCAGAGTCACCACCCTGTTATATTGTCAAATCTTAATCTGTATTCTGGGATGTTGTTCCCCTTTGTTCTGAACCAGATTTGACAATGTTCCATGTTTACAGCCATATGTTGAAACACCAGTTCTCATCCAATCACCAAAGTTAAGCACTATTCCACCTGGCCAGTACCTAGATACGCGACTGCTCAGGACTACCAGGTGCAGTAAGCTCAAATGTGCGAGTGATGTAATGGATAAAAGCTCAGAATGAGAAATCAGAGAGCTGTGTTTGAATTCCAGTCGGATTCATTATATTCACTTACATGCAAATACCTATGGGAAAGGTATGAATCCACCTTAAAGCGGTGGTTCCCAAATGATGCAGCAGAAGAGGACATCACGTGAGGTAGACAAAGATTTAGAAACAGTTTCAAAAAATTCATATGCCAAAAATAAATGATTTCAAAATTTAAAATATTATTATGGAATACTTGCAATTGTATGCACGAGTCCCAACATATTTATAAATAATTACTGACCGATTTTAGCATTGTGATATTTTTGCATTATATCAAGTATTAAGAATATAGTAACTAGGGTCCGCAAATTGGAGGAGAGAGTTATCAATGATAATGTTCTGACTTCGAATCATCTGCAATTACCTACTTTTAACCCTCTCTGGGTTTTTTTATTTTATTTTTAAATGTACTTTTTATCACATAAAATTTGGTACGGCACGAGCAAATGCTGCCCAGAGAAAAAAAATGGGAACCACTGGCTTAAAGAGTAAAACTTGTATCAGAAAATCATTATGATCTCCCACAAATTCTTTCAACCCAAAAATATGTTTCAGCTTTAAATAACTTCAAAAAGGTTGATAAGCTGTAAAAAAAAATCCCCCCAAAAAAAACAACAATGTTGTAGAACACCAGACACCCAAGAAAGGTCAATATATTGGGAAAATGAACCAACCATATACAACAATCAAAAACTTCCTCAAATAAATCAGTAAAGATGGAATCTGTTATGACAAATTACAAAATTCAGCAGAAAGATGGCACAAGGAAAACACTTTGCTGCATAATGATGCTTTGAATTTGCATAAGTTTGTTTTAAAAAAAAAAATACTGGATATTTTTTGCCTTAATCTAATAAATCTCACCTTCCAACTATATCTGTAGTAGACACACCTGCTGTCCGTTGGCATTCCCTACAAAAAAGAAAAAAAATAGCAGTCTTAATCATAATACAATTTCTAACACATCTTTAGAATATGAAGATAGAGATTTATTTTTTTTTCCTTGTAAGTCAATTTAATGATCAGGGTTTCTCAGAAATCTTATTTTCAGCCCATCTTTGAACAAATTTAATGACCAGGATTTATCAGGAATCCTGTCTTCAGTCAGTCTTTGAATTGGCAAACATAAAATTTTGTTAGTGATTTCTGATAGCCATAACAATAGAGTCCTTTGAAAAACTGACCACCCAAAAGCTAACTGGATGGTCCCTTTTTCCGGTTGGTGAAACACAAGTGGACAGAAGAGGGTGGTAGTTCCCCCAACCAGTATCCATATAATGAGTAGTCAGTGAAAGGACCATTAGTCGGTCAGTGAAATGGCCAGCAGTCAGTGAGACAGCCAGGCAATGAGTATGTAGGGGTTCTTTGTGGCCACAAGTTAGTGAAATACCAAAAGATCGCTTCCTCAAAGCAGAACGAAGACATTGCTAATTAAGTGAGAAATCATATTTTTTGCTACTTCCCAACCAGTGTCTTGAAAAGCATTTCATTTGTCATTAATTTTTGCTGACAAAACTGACACATAGCAATGGCTCAGTGTATTTGCATACAGCCAACCTTGGATGTCATCACAGTTCATGCAGTGACATGTGAATCACATCATCACTAGTCCAAGCAAGGCAATAAAGCCACTGAGGGGTTACTGAGTGGGAAAGAATATGAGAAAAAGAATAAACATCATTAAGGAGAGAGAATAGTAAAAGAAAAGGAATTAAGAAGGGAGATAACGTTTGACACTGCATTTAAATTTTTAAAGATCAAAATTTTTTTTCAGAGTCAGAATGGCAACAGAAAAAAAAAAAAAAATCACTATTCCTCCCCCCCCCTCACAAAAAAGGCATGATGATTTACTGATAAAGAAAAAGCTGTGGAGAGCTATGATCGCCTGAAAGGACATGGACATTTCAAAACACAGAATTAATGTCACATGATTGAGAGGCACCATCTACAGCCAGAAGAAATGTCTAACGGAAATGGTACCATGAACTGTAATGACGTAATTTAAACCAAGTCAGTATTGAAAGCTTAAATGGAATTTGAACCTGGTCATGAGATGCAGGTTTTAATACCACATTAGAAAGCTGCTATTAAATTCAAAATTATAACAGCCAACAGGCTTTCACAGCAATAATTTCTTCCCAGAGTTTGAGTAAGCAAATTTTAGTGTCATTACAAAAAAAAAAAAAAAAAAAAATTAGTTTTACACTTATAAGATTTGATTATTGATAATTATTTCATTTTTAAATATCTCACATTTACTACAGATATATTTAATCATTATTTTCTACAAATAACTTAATAGTCTAGACTAATGTTTCTCAACCTTTTAAAGCAACAGCACACCTAAGAGCAAATGAAAATATCACAGCACACTTAACAAAACTTTTAAAGAGTATACATTTAAATGTTATGAAATAAAACCATACATTAAAAAAAAATACACACACACAAATATAAACTTATTTTATTTCAATGTTTCTATTCAACTATTTGTGCAACTTGTTTAGTGTGAAATCTGTGTCTGATGTTTTTTCACAATTTCTTCAATGTTTGGTTGAATATGCGATTAATTCATAATTCTATATAACTTTGTAAAAATTTTGAATTAAACAAAGAATGTTGAATACACTTATATTAAAAAAAAAAGTTAATATTCATTTATTCAAATAAAAAAGGAAAATTTTAAAAAGTTAAAAAATAAAACACTTTTTAAAAAATGAATATTAAAACAAAGTATTTAACATAATCAAAGAATAGTGAAAAGAATTATTTTAAAAAACGTTTAATACTTATTCATTTATTCAAATAAATTATACCATTACTACTTCCATATATATATATATATATATATATATGTGTGACAATATCATATGACACACTAGATGTTTTGATTCGGTAGTAATTTGTGGTGTTGGGTGAAATTACTTCTTGCACAGCCAATTCTATGTTCAATTTACTTTTCTCCTATACTAAATTTATTATAATTGATTGATACATGGTGGTGTTTGAAGTGTTTAGTATTTACTAATTACACGCGCTGAATTTTTATGATGTCTCAGAGTAAGTGCCATCACCGTTTTCATTCCAATTGCAGATTATAGTTTCTGCTTTGGAAAGGTTTGTCTTAAGTCCTATTTCTTGGAATACTTAGTAAAAGATGTGGATTTTTGGTTCAAGATCATATTTATCCCAACTATGAATACTTATGTCATCAGACCCCCATCACCTCCACCAACCTCATCATCAGTACTTTAGCCTTGAGAGGGAAAGCAGGATTACTGTTTTCTATTAGTAGATTGGTTTGGGATGTGGCATAAATGGCCAAAATGTTGTGATAACAACAAAGAAGACATTAGTCCAAATGTAAATAATTTAAATAATGGTAAGTCCTCATCCCAGAAATTCTTTCTTTTTTATAGTTACATTTTACTTACTTATATCGGCCTGCATTCTTCACTAAATGGTAAGTATCTGTGCCATCAGCAGTCGTCGTAATATCATCTGCAAATAAAAAAGGAAAAATTCTAAGAAACAGAAAAAAAAAAATTCACACAAAATCAAAATAATCATCAGAAGAGCAAAACCAACTGTTTGTTTTTTTCATTATCACAATAGTAAAGTTTCCCAACATTTAGTAGATCATTGGTATCAGTTAAGCAGGCAGTAACAAGGCCATAATTGGTATCTGTGATGAAGGATTCACCCCCCACCCCAAGGAACTCATCCACAATTGGTGTATTGGTGACCTAGGATTTGATCCCAGGAACTAATCCAAAAACAAAGAAAAAATAAATAAATAAAAGGAGAACGAAGAACAACCTCATCACTCAAGAATCACCAAAATACAAGGTAAGTGACTATTTCCCTCTATCCCTCTTGGATCTGTACAAAATTCGGCTTGTGATTTGTTTTCTAAATGACTAAATACTAGTCCAGTTCATAGAGTAATATCAAGTGAATCAAACATCTCACTATTCACTGGAAAAGCAGTAGAGTTAAGGATTTGGTTGGCAGCATTAAATAAAAAGGAACATATCTACAAACTAACAGATCCAGAACTTGGCCTATGATTTCTTTGACGGAATCACATCAGAATGGATTGGTGAATATTTGGACAACCACAAAGATGTCCCCAGTTCGGAGTTGTTTGAACAACTATTCGCCCAATATGGAGAACTTGTGAACTCTACAGATGCTGCTAATGAGAATGAAACAGAAGAAAGCAGAGACTCTAGCAGAACGAGCTAATAGAATGATGAAATTAGTTTGGATAGCATATCAGGATGCACAGCAAAGAGAGAGCCAGGCGATCCAAGTACAACTCGCACAGAGCAGCTCATTTATAAAAGAAAGCATAGCAAGGAGAAGTCCCGTATCATTATCTGGGGCGGAGAGGGGGGGAGAGGGGGAGAGAGAGAGAGAGAGATTATACAAGAGACTGAACCTGCCCCAAAGAGGTAGTTGGGAAGGAGAATGATGGAACAGGGAAGACTGGAGTTCAGACAGAACCTGTTACGGGCAGGGTTACTGAAGCCCACATACCAAGTCAAGGGTACCTAAAGTTGAGGAGCAGAATGAAGAGTGATCAAGGGAAGAAAGACAATCCAGTGAAAGATACAGTTTTCAAAAGGACCCATTTTAACCAGAATTGCCATTATTACAGAGTAAGAACTACAGAGAGGAAAAAGGGGATGCATATCATAGAATTAGTCCAGATTACTCCCAATTGACATACTGGGGGTGTGGAAGGACAACACTTAACAAAAGAAACTGTCCTGATAGATTAAGATGACTAAGAGGGGGACAAAGGGGTGACCCCCAGACTAGAAGAAGACAAGAGAGGGGCAGTATTTAGAGTGGGATAGAACAGACCAACTGTGATATATAATTTTTTTTTTATCAAGTGTTAGTCTTTCTGTACTGTTGCATTGTCATGGAAGGGAACAATTTTCTTACTGACAAGTGCAGGGTGCTTTTCAACTGAACTTTTATGGACATGTTGCTGCTGCTGGATGTATGAATGTGCATTTAGTGTTACATTGCATTTTAAGAACTCTAAATAAATAATATCTAGCCAATCCCACTACCTGCACAACTTTACTATTCTTCCAGGGAGTTCTTCTTTTGGTGTTAGTCACAGAGATTAATAATTTAACTATCATGTATGATTAGTAATAATTGTTTTCTGCTGACAGGAAGTGGAAAGATTACATCAAATCAATTGCTATGTCTGCTGCTAGAAAAGTTAGTTCTCTGCGCCATGAAAGATAATTTAATCTATCTTACATATTTAGAAGTCGACACTTCATCCATACTTAAAATATTGCTGCAACATATGGTCTAGTACTCTTGCTAAACATTAACCTTGATAAAATCCAAAGAATCTGCAATGTCATTGGTCCCGATCTGGCATTTTGGGTTCAGTCACTTTTTCACCACTGTAATATAGCTTCCATGTAACTTTTCTATAAATATTTTCATGGTAATTATTCTGATGAACTCTCCTCTATGGTACTCAGACTTTATGAATTTGAGTGCAGTACTAGATTGGCAGCAAGGTCTCATCATTTTATAGTTGAAATGGTGAGATTAAACCCTAAGATTTATGCTATAATTTCTTTTCTCACAGGGGGCCTGGAAAATTTGATACTCACAGGAGAGATTGAATGCAAGAGAGAGAGAAAACCAATGCCTAACCTACTTAATGAGCTTGAGTAAATGGATGGTGGAATAAGATTTAGGAGAGATAACAAAAAGACCTCAAATTCTGGTAAGATGCAAAGGATCCTTACTTTATGATGGACTCAAATTCTGGCAAAATATTTTGTTCAGGGATCAGTTTCTCAGAAAACAAAACAGATTCTAGCTTTAACTGCAAATTCCAACAACATGCAGTGGATCTTTACAATGGACTCATTCTGGCAAAATACAGCAGATCCCGGTTTTGCGCTGGGTTCAATTCTCAAACACAGAAAACAGATCAGAGCTTTAACCTGAAATTCCAATCACATACAAATCTACTATTTAATGGGTAGCTCATTGAAATGTTGGCCAAGTTCCTCAACTTGTAATTAATATAAAAAGTAAAGAAAAAAAAAAAAGTCAACTTAATTATTATTATTATCATTATTATTATTTGCCTTTATAGCTGAGGAGAGAAACAGATTCAAACATTGCAAAGTAAAATGCAAACTGCCCCAGCCAGAGTTTGAACTCGGTTCACAGATTCTATTCTTTATACTGTTACCTTTAGGCCATTTGCACCTCCCGATTTTATCTTCTGTATAACATTATTCATGAAATACCAAACTATGAAGACAAAGGGTAACATAAATTCAATATTTTATAAGTAAAATGCAAAAGCTGCAAAAATTACAAATCACAGTCATAAGGCAAATATTTATATTAATTTTTATACGTTACTATTAATTATTACTTATTCTTATTAATTATTACTTGATACTATTTACACTATTTGCATTCAGACTCATCTTTGTTGTTGTTATCACTATGTTTCGGTCATTAGGTATATATCGATCTGGATAACCTACAAGGAATTTTGAACTGTTAGTTCCAATCTAAGTAGGAATGGCGGCAAAAACATCTCCCTTCCCAAATTTATAGACAAATCATACAGATGTATGCTGGGATTTCTTCAGAGCCAATAAGATTGGCCATTTCTCCTCTTTGTCATATCTGCCATATTTTTGTTCTTTCTTGTCTTGAAGTCAGAACGTTACGATCACTTGACTGTATCCTTTCCATGTGTGAACCCCATTCTTATTTTCTAAACTTTTTGTTGCTTTAATTTTGTCGTGCATAGATAGATATGTCTGCTTAGTATTATCTTTACCCTTTTCTTATTCTTTATTGGAAACTTTGTCAATTCTGTTTGTTGGGCAGTTACATTTAACCATAACCAATTACTTTATTTAATCTACAGGGGGAAGCTGTTCTTGTTCCACTGCCCACACTTAGGGACATCTCATCTAGTTCTTATTTTAGTACTGCGCAATTATTGATCACTCAGTTTCCACCAAGTCCAAGTACACACTACCCAGCCCAGGGATTGAACTCACAATTACTATGTCACCAAATTTGCTTATAATCCACTAGGCTATTGTCCTATAGGACAATCCTCTGTGGTGAACTTGGAGCATTAAACCTAACCTGCCTGCTGAATAGTGCTGTAGCTGCCTGTCATGCTTGACTTCTGCTGAAGACTTATTATCATGTGTTTTTCTTTCTTTATTAGCAGCTCCTATATTGTATTTATTTCTATGTTAGGCCTACTAAGAAGATCCACATGGCTTAGCATATGCACTGATCTTTTCAGACTCCAGTGTTCTTCCTTGTCCTGTATTTTTACTACAGGGGGCGACCCTTTTCCCTCCATACATGATCAGCCAATAAGAACTAGACAAGATAGCACTAGAAATGGGCAGTGGAATGAGAACAATGTATCCCTATAGATTAAATAAAGGATTCAGTTCAGAATTCCCTGTAGCTTACCCAGAATGATATATACCTGATGAAGGCTGAAGGGCACTAAGGTCGAAACATTGTGATAACAACAAAAATGAGAACAATAGTTTGAATGTAAATACCATAAATAATGAAAATTCAGATGGAAATTAATTAACTATTAAAAATTTGGGTTGGTTGATTTTTTTTTAGAGGCATATCAACACTTTTATTTAATGATGAAATCTAAATATTTTGAACACAATTTTATGGCTTCAACTAAATATACTTTGAATGCAATTGTATGCCTTCAACTAAATATACTTTGAATGCAATTGTATGCCTTCAACTACAGATAAAATGTATTGTTGGTAATTTTACTATAAATAGGTATTATTTGTAATTTTTTAATATAAAAATGCATTGCTATTATTTTTACTATTAAAATGTATTTTTATACTTTCATAGAATTTTATTTTTGTTTGGGAGTTTACTATTTGGCCATAGCTGTGACCCTAACAGGTGCCACCACAACCGGGTCAGGATGGACCTGGGGACAACAGCAATTATGAGGTGATTCCATGCTCTTCAAAACCTCCAATCTCCAAATCATATAAACCTTGCTGCTGGATGTAGTTTATCATCATACCCAGGACTAAACTGTTAAAACTGGTAGCACCATTACTATCATTTTTTTAATAGTTCAGGTAACAAACATTTGTTTATATACTTACCACCATGGACACAGAAGTCACAATTATATTTGTCCATAACCTCCAGTGTTGTAACATATGGGGCGTCTTCAATAACCTGAGGAAGAAAAAAAAAATTAATGAAGAAATATCCCAAAAGTTATTAACCAAAGAAAAATAAGTAAGTGAATCTGTTTTTGTTGTTTTTTTTTTACTTATAATCTGTTATTCAATACATTAATATAAACATATCATGGCTATGCTTTGTAAAGAAATATTTGGGTACATCTACATCTGTTGCAGGCAGTTAGGCCAATGTAGGTGAGGGATGTCATTCTATGACTGCAAAAAAAGGTTCCGATCAGCCTATGAAAGCTTTGGACTTGTCGAGCTGTTTCTTCTGCTCTTTATTCACCCCCTTTTCCTATGGCTTACTTTAGCTCTGAGTGCATAGTTAGCATGACAACCATCAGACCCAAGTTCAAATCTCACCAAAGGCAATCTGTCAAGAATGGTATACTTTTGGTATCAACCTGGGGAGATAATCCCAGTGTGAGACACCTTGGGGAAGCACTGGGAGGGGGAAAAAAAAAAAAAAAAAAAAAAAAAAAAAAAAAAAAATCGCACCACAGGTTGATCCAAGTCATGTGAATAAAATCTGATAGATAAAAAGTGCTTGGAAACTGTCGATGACTGTGCTAGCCCAAAGTCACAAGTCATTGTGACCAAAGTTTTAAGCATACTGGGCTTGTTCAACTACTGATCATGCCAGATTACATGCTCTCTACCAGAAACCGTAACTAAGATCCACTTAGCAAAGTTGCAGTATAAACCATAGCTAAGCTCTCTGGGTGTTGAAGAAACACAAATGTGCCTGAGCAAGCATCTACAATAGGGATTAAAAAAAAAACACAAACTGGCATACTTGGAAATGAGCAGTCAGCTGTTAACTTTAGCTTAGAAGATTGATTGCTAGATCCTTTAAATCCATTTTACCCTCTCAGCTATCTCCACTACCAACAGGTGCATTCCATTTCAAAAGCTTCTAAGACCCATTATTTTCTATAGAGCAGACTCCCATATGGATGCCTCCCCAAACACTGCAATCTTAACCTCTTCAAGTCTAGGGTCGATCATTATCAATGACCTTCCCAATGTCATCAGTTCCCAACTTGGTATCTATGCTGATGACACAACTATTTACACCTGTCTTGATAATAAGTTTGATGAAGTAAAACTGGCAGCTGATCAGGAAAATGACCATCAATCAGTTGTTAACTGGAGCAAGAAATGGCTTGTAAATTTTAACACCTCCAAAACAAAAGTGCTAGCTTTTTGTCATCACAGAGAACCATTTTTGCCTTTCATAAGCCTGGCTGATGCTAACCTCAACCCAATGCACCTTCTTGATCTTGTACTTTCCATTGGAATGAAGTGGAATAATTATATTGAATCAAATGCTAAATCTGTTGCTAGAAAAGTTGGTCCACTGTGTTGTGCCATACCAGCCAATTTTTCTCACCAGAATCAATCTTGCACACTTATAAATCTACCATTAATCCAGGCATAGAATATATATATATATATATATATATATATATATATATATATATATATCTATCAAACTTCTTTACAAAATCCAAAGAAGGGTTTGTAATGTTACTGGTCCTGACCTGGCATCTTGACTTCAGTCACTTTCTCAGTGCTGTGATATGGCTTCCTTCCGTATTTTCAATAAATATTTTCATGGTAATTGTTCTTAGATTTCCTCCTTGTTACCTCAACCACATGAATTTAAACATACTACTAGATTGGTTACTAGGTTTCATTATTTTACCAATTAAATAGTTACAATAGAACTTATGATGACATCTAACAGTATCTTTTCTTGCACTTGTCACCTGTGGAACTCTCTTCCAGTTCCTTGCTTCCCTGCCCTCTATGAGCTTCAAAAATCTAAATGCAATGTCAATCACCATCTTCTATCTTTCTGAATCCTGTTCTTTTATTGCCCTTTCTCGACATTAACATCTTCTCATTTTCTTTCACTTTCACCTTAGCGGCATTATCACCTTGCCTAAGGTGAGAAAAAAAAATACATCCTTCATAAGCTTCTCTACCTACTTTTTCTTTTCTTGCCTTCTTATGCACCACATTCAGTAACCCTGTACATTGAGTGGCTCTTAGGCCTTATATTAAGTGAACTTTAGTAGTGAAAAAAAAAAAAAAAGAGCTTGTAAGCAATTTCCCCTGATTAAAAAACTAATCATCACTAATATTACAAAATGAGTCAAAGGAAATTAGCCCATAATTTTACCCATATAATCAAAATATAAAAACCATTAAGAGATTTAACTCATCAAAACACAAACGAGTAGATAGAAAAAGATATCCTTTCCTGTTGACAACCTTTGAGCCTTATGGTTCTCGTAGTGAGGTGCATTAAGGGGACAATTCGAAAATGAGTTATTAACAGTGAATTTCTTTCTAGCAAGTCCATGTGCAAGTTAATACATATGGGGCATATACAGTATACATACACAAATCATTTGTGTGTATGTATGTACATATGTTATTACACATGTCAGTCAGTTATGTGCCATGCATGATACATGCTTAGGCGATCATGGATCTTTTGATATATGACTGACTAGGCAGATTTTTTCCCCGCATTAGGTTGCCATTTCTTTCTGCAGTAGACCAGTTGCCATCCAAGGCGATAGAATCCAGTTTGTCCTGCGCTTTACCCATAGCTGGGGGGGAAGAAGAGGATTCATATCTTTCCCAAGGGTATTAGCATGTGTGAATGTAATGGATTTGACTTGAATTCAAACTCGGCTCTCAGATTCCTCAATCCGAGCCACTATCCATTACACCACTGTGCCTCCCATGTACACATGTACTGTATATAATATATGTTTTTTTTTTTTTAAGCGTATCACCCCAAGCAAGGCTGGAGGCCACTATCACGCAAGGGGTTAAAGGAAGAGCAGATAGGAGTGGCAAGGGAGGGGATGTGGAGAAAGAGAAAGACAGTGGGTCGATCAAGGCAAGGGGGTTACAGAAGATTTGGAGCGAGAGCAGATAGGAATGAAAAATGAAAGGATGTGGAGAAGGGAAGTGGATAGATCAAGGCAACTGGAGATGTCGATTGACGCTACACTTAAACTGTTGGAGATTGTATTTGTCAGGGAAACAGTAATAGGGAAGGGAGTTCCATAGGCGAGATGTGCGAGACATGAATGTTTATATTAGTAATACACTATTTTTATAAATATTGTAAAATTCTAAAATTAAATGATAATACTATTGTGTATATGCAGTCTCAAGTTCTTAAGGAAAGTTAGGTTAATGGCCTTTTAGGCATACTCCACATGAATAGGAGTTCACTTTTTGAGTAATAAGAATTATATGCCATATGCGGGGAGTATCAGGATTTTAGAGATGCTTAGGTGAGCATGGAAAATAAAGGTTGGTAACTACTGTCTTGGCCTATGCTTGGAGTGTAAAATAAAATAAAAATGTGAAGGTTATTAGAAATAAAGGCAGTGTATCCAGTTTTATAACGGTTTCGAGTTCTAGCAAAATATACCGGATCCCTGTTTTCTTCTGGGATCAAAACAAACAAAACAAATCTGAATTTTAGCATCAAATTTCAACAAGGAACTAACTAGACTCAGTATAAGAGCAGCTGCGATATACTGAGTTTAGTTATTTTCCTCTTTTTCACTGAGACCTGCTGACCCAGTGGTATGACTCTTGCACCATATTGTAATGGTTGGATAGTGCTGATGATGAGTGACAAAAAGGACAAAATGGTGGTCTGGTGCTTTCTGCATTCTGTTGAGGATTCTCGTTCTTGTCTCAATGAATTATTATGAGAAATTATTCAAGTCTCCAAAAAATTCTTTAAAAAAAAACCTATGCTTGATCCAGCTTCTAATGCTCTGGATGGAGTGGCTTGGTGAAAGATGTTGCTCTTGGGGCTGGGGTTGGTTCCATTGGGTTGTATCTGCTTGGATGTGCATCCCCAATTTTGTGTAAATTTGGAAGGTTTCAGTAATCCTTGACAATGCATAGATTCAAACTGTAATTTCAGAGTCTGCTTAAATCTTGTCCTACTAAGAGCAACTTATAATCAAATATTTTCTTCTTTTTTTCCTCAAGCTGAAAATAACTTGTCCAATTTTGTGCAAAAAGTGGATCACAGAGCCTTGATATTTCTCCAACTCCTGATTGGTCAATTAATGCTAATATGTTTTCCACTACGTCCAAATTGTATTGATCTAGTTTCTGACTTGAATGAAAATACAATTCCGCCAAAAATCTGTCTATGTGTCTCAAGCCTATCATGTGACATACAACATTATAAATACCAAGCGATATCTTCAACTTCTTTTTTTTTTGCCTTCTCTCACACACAAGATATAACGTTAGATTACGTTTGTCTCTTAAGGGCAAATGCTATGAAACACGTTTATGCTCACATGTACGTATGCACATTTACGATATCTATTCATTCCTCAAATTACAAGGACATTTATCAATTTCTAACAGAGAGATTTTCTTCAGCACTCAACAAGTCTACAATACTTTCTTATCTAAGAAGGTTCTTTTCATTGAGACTGAACTTTATTTCACAAACTGAAATCTTTCCCCTGGGGTCCAGATAAAAAAAAGAATACTACAAAACTTAACTTCTTGGATAAATTCACACACACATATACACACACACACATTTTGAGTTTAAAGGTAATTAAACAATAAACTACAAGATTTCAACTAAAACTTTATACTGTTGTAATTCTTTTTACAATATATTGAAAATTGTTGACCAAAATATCGCCTTTGTCTTTTCTCACTTTTGTGTTGCTTGCTTATTTTTTACTAGCACATTTGTAAAGGAAAAAAAATGTACAGATTGAATTGAGACTGTTCAATGCCGCTACACTATTACCAAATTCCACAAGATATGCTCCAAGTCATAACATAAAATCTACAATAAAAAACTATCTTATTATTTAAGCTTTTAATTGCTATCATAAATAATATAAATGAAGGACGTAGTGTGAATAAAATAAAACTCTTTCGATGACTAATGAATTATAACAAGGACTATTACCCCCCCACTCACACACTCTTTTTTATTTTAATCATAATTTTTAAAGTTTAAAATAAATTTTTACAAATGAACAAAGGATTCTTGAATGCGTAAGTGATGTATTATATATACAAACTCTCTTCAATAGCGATATCAGTACATGTCAATGGGACCAAGTTTACATGGCACTGGGTGGGTCATCATTATTTTGCACACTGCTCCTCAGTTGTTACACACACACATACACACACACAGACAAAACAAAAACAAAAAACGTATATACAGGGGTTGGACAAAATAATTGGAACAGGTGCAAATTCCTCTTCTATATTTCAAAGATCTATTATATTAAGAACTTTAACTAAAACTTTGTAATTGCAGTTTATATCTATTGTAAATACATTTATTTATCTAATTTAATGTCTTTGTCTTATTTATTTTTAGAATTTAGTAAAATTTAAGCTAAATGCGTGACCTCTCCGAGTTCGAAAAAGGGTAAATTGTTGGAGCTCACATGGCAGGAGCCTCGATCACTAAGGTTGCTGAACTTTTTTGTTCTTCAAGAGCTACCATATCAAGAACTATGATGCAATTCGAGAAACAGCACAGAACCTCTAGCAACCGTAGCAATTCAGGCTGGACTTTCAAACTTACTGACAGGGACTGACATGCATTGAAACGCAGTGTGGTAAAAAAAAATCATCTGACTACTGAGGTCAAAGTGACTGCCGAGTTGAATAATCATCTGAATAGTCCAGTTTCTACCCCAAACTGTTCGTCGTGAGCTCCATAAGGCTGCATATCATGGAACAGTCGCTGTAAGGAAACCTTCTTCTCTCCACTTGCAAAATTCAGAAGAGGTGGCAATATTTAAGTAAATGGTCTGTTTATAATAAACAGTATTAATTACATTTACCGTCCTGAATATATGAGAAATCTCATAGAAAATATGTGTCCTCCGACAGGAAGCAAACCTGTATCTTACACAGAACCATCTTTTGCTCATACATGCTATACCATTTAGCTACAAAGGAAGCGTCTGGTTAGCAAAGTCAAATTACTTTTTTTAAACAACAAATTTCCCATGTTTTTTCTTGAACAGTAATGTGTGTGTGTGTGTGTGTGTGTGTATGTGTGTGTGTGTATGTGTGTGTGTGTGTGTGTGTGTGTGTGTGTGTGTGTATAAAAAAAGGAAGTTATATTAGAACTATGTTTTTAAAATATAGAAAGAATTATTTGTGAAAAAAAAACTTATGTCGAGTGACTTGGTCTGATTTTAGTCCTACAAAATTCAGCCCCCACTCAAAATATTATTAATAACTGTAAAACATTTAGACAACATTCTAAAACATGCCCAATACATTTGAATAACCACAGTAGATATAAACAAAATAGCCATTGTTTACACTATCCAAGGTCAAGTGAGAAAAACTTAGGTCTTGAAAGGATGAATTATATAACACATGCACAAGGGTTTGCACATTATATGGTTGTCATAATTCTATACAAGGTTCTGCATTATCAAGACTGTCATATATAATCTAACTTTTTTTATTTGACTAAAACTATTTTAACAATCCCCAAACCTTCTTTAATAGCTAATTTGTATGGTGTGTCTGCCTTGTCAATGATAGAAAAAGAATCAAAATTGCATTTGTCTGAAAACAGGACTTTTTAATCACCATCCAAATATTCCATGACATATTCATGGATATGATGACTTACCAATATAACAAACTTTACAGTTACTTCATTCAAATTTATATACAATATGTGCTATAGAATTAATCGGTATCTTATATTTATCTGAAAATGAAGAACCAGTTTTCCAAGTTATCAAAAATTCCTTTTATATTCTTATATCAGCTGCTCCAAGATTTCTTTCATCATCTATGAATTCTCTTGGATTAATTTCCAATTCACTGTCAGAGTAAGAACCCCACCAAATAAATAAACAAATAAAAAAAATAAACAAATAAAAAAAAAAATAAACAAACAAAATAAACAAACAAAAACAAACAAAATAAACAAACAAAACAAAACAAACAAACAAAACAAATAAATAAATACTCTCACCAGCCACTACCATAACAATATTTATTTCATCTGTGAAACAGAATCAACTGATTTTTTCTCAATTTATACTGTATAAGTACATACCTAAGCAATTGTGATGGTTAACAAGTTTGTCACTTTAAACAATTTGCTAGTATTTAGTTGATTTCATTTCGCAACATATCAACCTCTATGAGTTATTTAATGCTGAAATCTAAATATTTTGAACTCAATTTTATGGCTTCATCTAAATATATACTATAAATAGGTATTGTTGGTTGGTTGATTTTGTTTAGCAGCATATCAACCACTATGGGTCATTTAATGCTGAAATCTAAATATTTTGAATGCAATTGCATGCCTTCAACTACAAATAAAATGTATTGTTGGTCATTTTGCTATAAATATGTATTGTTGGTGTTCACTTTTTGCATATAGCTGGACCCTAACAAGTGCTACCATCCTGAATTTGCTAGTGTAGTGAATTTGGTTTTCCCTAAGTAAGCTTCACCTGTAACCTTGTGCCAGACTAGGTTAAACTTACTAAATAAGTTATGTAATATATTTAATATATCAGGGGATGTACAAATAAACAATTAGAAATAGGAACTGATGTGCAGATTTTAAATTTCAGCTTTGGCCATTACATTCCCTTTCACACAAGGCATGAGCCCATCTCTTCTCTCCCTAGCTATTGATTAAATAGCAGGGTAGACTGGGTTCTCTGGTTCTACATGGCAACCAGTATGAGAGAAGAAAACAATGAATTCAAAACCAGACAGAAAGCAAAAACAACAGGAAACTACTATCTTTCCTAAGAAATCATGGCACTTCACAGATAAAGAAAAGGAATTTGCAGAGAGGCATGATCACATATAGTCTTGAAGGGACATGCTATTAAAAAAAAAGGAAAAAGTTTTCAGGCAAAGAAATTCTCTTGACTTTTTACCAGACTAGTTACCATACCATATGTTAAATAATAGTTGAGCAGACTATTATTTTTAGGGGGAATTGTATCTCAGCTGCAACTTCCAGGTTGACCTTTGAGGTCAGATGCAAGCCAAAATAAGAAACTTGGTTTTGATTTGCTGAGCCAGCATGGGAAAGGAGACAGGAGAAAGGTTTCAGCGAGTCAATTCGTAACCATCAAACAATGTAGACGATTTATTTCGTGTCGGGAACGACCCCCCCACACACACACACACTGGATAGATAGAACATATCAACATGAACATAAATAAAATAGTTAAGTTAAAATTCCCCGTGTTGAAGTTATTTTACCTCTAGGCCCAAAACATTTCACGACCCTGGCCACAAGAAAAGAATGCAACTTTATTATCAAATTGACACTGTCACCCACAACCTCCCAGTTGTCTAGCAAAGCATCTGGATTTAGTGATTTTTTTTTTTACATACTAATCTCTACTCAATACAAGGCCCAAGAGCCACTCAATATAGAGGGTTACTGTGTGGTGTTGTATGAGCATAAAAAAAGGCAAGATGTGCAGTTCATGAGGTCATGTCGGAAACATAATGGTTAACCCAGGACTTGAAGAGGTCAAGGTTGTAGCGATTGCGAAAACATCTTGTTGGGAGTCCATTCCACAAAGCAGCAGTTCTTCGGGGTAGAAGGTGTTTGAATGGAACTTACTAGTGAAATACAAAGGAAATGGGATGATTCCTGCTAGTGTAGATGGCATGGTGGGTCCAGTTGCAAAGTTCAGAACTGGTGGAACCAAGGATGTAGCTTGTAAGCACACATGCCATTGAAATAGCTAAAGTAGCAAGAGGCTTGCGACATTTTGTCTAAGGGAAATGGGTTGTAGGTGGGGAGGGAAGAAATAATTCAATGGATTTGACGTGTCAGCTGTTGAAAATGTGGTGTAGTGTTCCTATATCATACTGCTGTAGTATAATCTATAATGAAGTTAAATCAGTTCAGCAAACATGAGTTTTAGGTGGGAATGCTGGTGGTGGGGTACAGTCAAACTGCATTAAGTGTTCGAATTTTATAACTGATGTGTAGCTGAAAATTTGTTTTCGAGCTTTTATGTAAAGTTTCTTATATTTTTGTGATTTCTTTTCAAATTTTATCTATAAAAGGTCAAGTCAAATAGTTTCTGTTTTTGGAAACCAACTCTAATGACAAATGTATAGTTTTAATTATTAGATAGAGTCATAAATAATTTACCTTTGTGGGAACCAAATCTAATGATGAATGTATCATGTTAATTATTAGGTTGAATCATAAATAATTTCTACTTTGGGGAACTAACTGTAATGAAGAATGAATCTTCCTAAATATTCATTATGCATGACAGTTAAGAATAAATTTAGAGTAAACTGATACTTTTTTTTTTTTTTTAAGTATTTCACCCCAAGCAATGTGAGAGTGCCACTAGTATGCAGGGGGTTACAGAGAGTGAAAGTAAAAGAAAAGACTGGGTATATGGAGGATTGCGGAAAGGATAAAAAGAAGAACAATGATGAAGGCATCAGAAGACAATGATTGATATTACATTTAAATTTTTGAATATTGTATTTATCAGGGAAGCAAGAGAAAGGGTGTTCCATTGTTGGGAATTGTGAGAGAAGTAGCTGTTGGAGTAGAAGTGTCAGTTACATTTAAGTGTTTCAACAGTAAAAGGGTGGGGCCTAGATGCTAACCTATCAGGTCATCCCATAAGTTCTGTCCGAATTTTGAATTTTGAAACAAGTGACCAAATGTTACATTTAATTACAGATTCAATCAACAATGTATTTTACCTGATTATCTATGACTTCCCTCCATTTATTAACAAGCTTACTAATTCCATTACTGTAAAATTCTTTTGGCTTTGATTCGAAGAACTCACAAATGTCAGTTTTAACCTCTTCCTGTGTTACAAAAGCTGTTTCTTCCAAATGATTCTGTAAGCTATGAAACAAATAGTAATCTGAAGGAGCAAGATCGGGAGAATAAAGTGGATGAGGAATTTTCTCCCAACCAAGTTCTTCGATCTTTTGTGATGTGATTCTTGCTGTATGTAGTCGCGCATTGTCCTGATGAAACATCACCTGTTTTCGATTCACTAGAGCAGGTCTTTTTTTCCTCAAAGCTTGGTTCAAACGCTCTAATTGCTGACAGTATATTTGAACATTAATTGTTGCATTAGGTGGTAAGAATTCAAAGTGGATTATTCCTTGGCAATCCCACCAGATTGAAAGAAGAACCTTTTGCCCATGAAGTTCCCTTCTCGGCTGTGGCTGGGGTCCTTCCCCTTTACCAAGCCACTGTCTACGATGCTTAATATTTCGATAAATGATCCATTTTTCGTCGCCAGTCATAAGTCTATCCAAAAAAGGTGAAACAAGTTAGTGAGAATGGAGAGAAGAGCAGATGTCAACTCGGGATTTGAGGTTGTTTTCAGACAATTCATGAGGGGAACTTTTCCAAGTTAGGGAACTTTTCCAAGTTGTTGAAGATGACGATGAACAGTTGTATGGTTTGAACTGAGAACCACTGCCAATTCCTCAACTGATAAAGCAGGATTTTCTTCAAGGGCTGCATCAAAAACCTTTTCATCAAACTCAACTGGACGTCCGGTTCGATCTTCATCTTCAAGGGTGAAATCTCTACCTCTGAATTTTGCAAACCATCTTCTGCAAGTTCTTTCATTCACACATTCCTCTCCATAAACTGAGTGAATGTTTCTAGCTGCTTCGGCTGCTGAGTTTCCTTTCTTGAACTCATAAAGCATTATGTGCCTCAAATGATTCTTTGGTACTTCCATGTTAGCAGGGTTTTAATCAAACAAAATTTTATTTTATTGTTCTCTGAAATCAAATTTGATCAGTTTAAATGCATCTAAACATAAAAATAATGTCCAGCTCCATTAGACATTATAAAATACTCTTTTAATTTTGTTCATTTTAACAAAAAGTTAAAATTCAGACAGAACTTATGGGATGACCTAATAGTAGCATGCTTAAATTCATGTAGTCGGCGCACCAGGGGAAAATAGCTCATCAGAGCAGTTGCCATAAAAATATTTGTAGAAAAGACAGAGGGAAGCCACATTACTTTTTGCCCAGCAGTGGCAGCATACACAGTGGATTAAAGGAAAAATGTTATTCTTCCCCATGACAATGTAAGGCCACATACAGCAATAATAACACAAGAAAACATTTTAGAATTCTGTGTCTGCTCTACCCCACCCACTATATTCACCTGACCTTGCCCCAAAACACTTTGGTGGGGAAACTTACTCTACTGAAAAACAGATTCAAGAGTTCATCAAAAACATTTTTTACATCAAAGCCTGCAGAATTTTACTCAAAATGTATCAAAGAGCCGTCTTATATGTGACAAAAAGTCATTGCAAATAACAGTGAGTATATAATTGAATAAAGTGTAATTGTACTTTATTTTTATAGAATAAAGTTGATTAAAAAAAAAAAAAGAAATTATATATGACTCATCCTAATAAATTTTTTCTCAAATGTTTTTCTTTTTAATTTTACTTATAACAGACTCAGTAAAGAATTTTCTCAAAGAACATTAAAAAAGAATTTCCCTGCTAAATGCATGAAAAATATTTTATAGCAAAATATTTACATGCTTTGGAACATATACAAAATGCTTGTAAAAAATATTTAGTATACTGTGGTAGCAAGTCATTGTAAATAATGGTGAATATATAATTCAATAAAATGTAATAGTACTTTATTTTTTGAAGGATAAAGTTGATAAAACAAAAACAGAAATTATCTATGAATTTTAAACTGAATTATTCAATTAAATATGAGTGCATCAGTAAGTTTACACTGATGAAGAAAAATTTAGTTTTCAACATAATATCCTTCATTGCCAATCTGAATCTTTTATTACATATTCTTTTATTAATTTAATGTTTTATCGCTAATATTTTTAAATTTTAAACATTCAATTTTATTTATTTTAAACTTTTTTTCTTCCTTTATTTTTATTAAATTTTATCAATTTAATTTTATTTATCTGAAACTTAAATATCAATTTATACATCAGAATTGAGTGTAGACATTTGCTGGATCAGTTTAAATTTGTCACATTAATAGAAAAAAAAAATAGGACTTTTAACACTAATTTGCTCACTATCTTTGGTAGATACTCTCTAAAAATGTTGTGACTATCAAGTGTTCTTGCAGTCATGTTTCTGCAGGTGTTAAATAATAGTTTAGTAGACTATTATTTTTAGTGGGGGGTGGTATTTCTGCTTGACTTCCTGAGGTTGACCTTTGAGGTCAGATGGAAGACAAAACAAGGAAGTTGATTTTGATTGGCTGAGCCAGCATAGGAATAAGAAATATAGGAAGGGTTTTCAGTGAGTTGTTTCTTGTCAAACAATGTAGACATGTTTCCTTTCATGTCTGGAACTTCTCCCCAGCAGAGTGAGAGAGTGACCCCCTGGATAGTTAGAAGATACATTGACATTAATAAAATAGTTAAGTAAAATTCCCTGTGTTGAAGTTCTTTTATCTCTGGACTCAAAACAACTAGCAACCACCGGTCGCAAGAGAATACAACATATGAGTGATTCAATGCTGTTGACCAAGACCACCCCCACCAGGGGGCTATGCAACACAGTATGTTGAACTAAAATGTACTTGTTTTCTTTCATGACTATAGGAAAATTACAGATTTTTTTTACGTCATATTTATTATATACTTAGAAAACCGAATTAAAATGATGACTTTCCTAAATAACATATTCTAGGGATTCCTTTTTTGTCTGTGAAATTGTATTGTTATGGATTGGATTATTAAAATAAATAATTGAGACGATACTTACTTCATCCACCCACTTAATGGCACGGACCATTTTATAACGTTCCTTTTCACTGAAGACTGGTGGTCCTTTGTGCTTGGCAATTTCATCTGAAAAGTAATCAAAGACAAATTAAGTAACTACTTAGAACCTGTGTAGTCTTAAAATTGTGACACTATGAGATTTATATTACATTACCATACATACATACAATAGATTGAAAGTTTCGGGTCACCCTCTGGATTAAATAATTAGTAAGTTTCAAACCTTCTTTGGTTTAATTAAATCCTACTAAGCTAGGATCCAGTTTTTTAAAGAGAGGTATTTACCTAAAATTTTAAATCTGCCAGCCCCCTATCATAAGACAGCAATGTAGAGTAGGCCGAAAAAGTTAAAATGTTAAGCAAACTTTATGCAGTAATGTGTTAACTTTGTTCCTATAATTATTATTATTATTATTATTATTGAATACCTGATAAAACCATTCAGAAATAGAAAGTCCCTCTGGCCTGAAGTGAACTAGTGAATTATTTTTGAGCATGACAGGACACCTTCAAATTTTTATTAAGCTTTTGTAGAAAATATTTTTAGATTGTAAGAATCTTTTAGAGATTACAATGATTAAGTGATACAAGTCCTACTAATTAACTCATAGCTGGGGGAGAAGAGGTGGATTCATAAATTTTCCAAGGGTATTTGTGTACAAGTGAATATAACAAATACGACTGGAATTCAAATTCAATTCTTTAATTTCTAATTCTGAACCTCTATCCATTACATAGGTTGGGTTAAAACTAAAAAGTAACAAATGGTAATTTTTTTTTTTTAATTAAATGAAAATTTTCTTGATAATTCAAGAGGTATTTTTCAGGCCACATCATTGATCAAAAGGTCTCATTATAAAAACAGGACCCCTAAAAGGGATATCACCGCATCCAAATTGAAGCACTAGTTACAACATGAACAATATAAATGAGAACCATTAAAGCAGAAAGTTAGTTGTATATTTTCTTTCTTCTGTTCTATGCTTATGAATAAAATATTAAAAACATTCTGGACTGGATCAAGACCCATAATCGTGAAATTTTGGATTACCACGTTTTCATTACTGTGATTGTTTTCGAATCCTGCCATCTTGGCTTCTACTGATAAAAACAATTAAAAAGGGACACAACTCTAACTTTCAATAGCTGATGTTCAAATGAAAAATAAATTACTGTTCTCAAATTACAGTGTTTCAAAATAAAATTGTCAGTGTTTTCAACTTTACTCCTAGAGGCCATAGACATATCATACCATTTTTGGAATCAGGCCAACTCTGTAAGTAAATTACCCAGACCCACAATCCTGAAATTTTGGATTCCCAAGTTTTCATTACTGTGATTGTTTTCCGTGATTGCGACAAATTTTTTTGTACAATAATTTTTACAACTTGAGAATAAATTTGGGAATAATCAAAATTGTGAAATCCAGCGAAAGTCACCCAAGAAATAAAAATAATTGTTTGTATGGAATGTAAAGACTTACTTTGTCTTTAAATTAAGTGGCAGCAGAATTATTGTTGAAGGTAAGCTTAAATATTAACACAATACTTAAATACAGTGATCAATTTTGAGTTCTTCCGTAGTTTATGATTGCCTATCACATTTACTCCTCCCTACCTACTGTGATGAAGGCCAAATCAAGAGCCCTCCACAGGAGCGAGCTTAAATGTTGCCATATAGGACGGCTTTTAAGCTAGTCGGGGTATATGTACCCTATGAACTCTATGACCAAACATAAAAGTGCATAAATGGTGCCTCTCTTAGCCGCAAAATGAAGACAGAGATCCTTTTATTTATAATTTATTACAAAATGAATCCAGAACTTATACTGGTTAGAAACTGAATGGAGTAGGTACACAAAAACAGAAAAGGGCATAAGATAAGGATGTGCCCTCTCCCCACATGCGTTCAACCTCTACAGCAAAGCTATCAGGATTTATTATCAGTGTGTGTAACTTTACCAATATAAGCTACTCAGATGCCACTGTATTGATGGCTGACACAGAAAGAAAACTACAGGACCTCCTAGACACAGTAATAAAAAAAATTAAAAAAAGACTAGTCATCGAATGTAAGAAGACAGAAATTATGATCATCAAGAGAAAATGTCCAAAATATGAACTATGAATTGGATAATGACATCAAACAAATACAGACGTTTCAATATCTGAGAAGTGTTTTAACAGAGGATAAAAAAATACAAAACACATAGGAAGATGCTTTCCAAAAGCTAAGGAATGTACTAAACCCTCCTTCCTCATTACGTGCTTAAGAAATTTCAACTACCTCTTCCTGATGTTAACTGTAAGTTTCCTTTTTGTTTCCATTTTTTATAAAACACTGCCGTTGCTCACATGTTCAGTCCATGGTATTCTCAGCAACCTTCTGTAGAACCACATTTCTTTTGCTTCAAGTCTCTTACAAATCACAAATTCAAATATACAAATGTGCACATACAACTTTTGCCTACTTGTGAGCTAAGAGAGTGGTTTACTGGATTTTCTTGTGTATAATACGCATGTGTTTTCTGAAGCTAAGAGAGTGGTTTACTGGATTTTCTTGTGTATAATACGCATGTGCTTTCTGAAGCTAAGAGAGTGGTTTACTGGATTTTCTTGTGTATAATACGCATGTGTTTTCTGAAGCTAAGAGAGTGGTTTACTGGATTTTCTTGTGTATAATACGCATGTGCTTTCTGAAGCTAAGAGAGTGGTTTACTGGATTTTCTTGTGTATAATACGCATGTGTTTTCTGAAGCTAAGAGAGTGGTTTACTGGATTTTCTTGTGTATAATACGCATGTGTTTCTGAAGCTAAGAGAGTGGTTTATTGGATTTTCTTGTGTATAATATGCATGTGTTTTCTGAAGCTAAAAACGGAATTATTTACATCCTTGAGTATAAATACAATCCCTAGCACAGTCTTCCCTATGAACATTTTTTTCTTAAAAATTGTACCATATTTATATTTCTGAGAAGGTATTTTAACTATTTACACTATTTACATTGTTCAGACTGTTGTCTGTATCTTTATTGCCATATTCCCAATGTTTCAGCCTTCTTCAGGTCATATATGTTGGAATTTGTAACTGAACCCTTTATTTAGTTCACTAGGGTACATTGTGTTTAATTCCACGTGCCATGCCTTTTTTTGATATCTCATTTTCATTTAAGTGGACTAAATTAAGGGTTTGGTTCAAAATTCCAACGTTTATCACCTGAAGAAGGCCGGAGTATACAACAGCCAAAATGTTTTGAATATGGCAATAAAGATGAGGACAACAGTCCAAATGCTGAAAATAGTGTAAATTGTACAATATTATCCAATAAAATCTCAATGTCATATTATATATATATATATATATATATATATATATATATATATATATATATATATATATATATATATATATATATTACATTAAAATATTTAATTTTTCACAATATTAAGGTACAGGCATGAACTGGATTTTTAGCTATTGTGAGTTTCTTCTAATTTTCCTTTTAAAACTTATTTTCAAATTTTGGGGGAAAGGTGCTACTAGAGATACCCAGTAATACATTTTAAGGTGTTAATTAATCTATCACGCTTTTCTGTTTTATATGACTTTATTATATTTCTGTATATTAATAAACTATGAAAATAAAATATGTTGTCTTTTATTAAGAATGAAGAGAGAAAACTTTATAAAAAAACAAGAAAATCTAAATATAAACAAACTTTATCTTGTGAGCAAAACTGAATTCTAAATATGCTGATTCCCAAAGAACAAATATTGCCAACATATCAAATACATTTTGTAAACAATTGTTATCAACACCTGTCTATTTTGTCTTTTATTATCTATTGTGTTGAGTGTATTTACAATCTTGTTGTTTTAAATAAAAGGTTTTTTAAGGTGAGTAAAAAATTCTGAAAATGTGTACTTCTGTATAATATGACCCTCTTTTTTGACTTTAATCTTTAGTGAGTCTCAAAATGACTTATTTTCTTTTCTAAATATTACCCAATTTGTAGCTGGGAACTGAGTACTAATAATGACTAGAGTTAAACAAGTCTTATTACTTTAGTTGATATGACTGCAGGTGAATTTTTTTTTTTTTTTGCTACAATAATACATCAAGATAAAAAATATTGCACTGGAGGCAACTGAAATGTGGTTAAGAATACCATAGACTTAACATGTGAGTAATGAGGAAGTTTAAGTAAAATGTCGACAAAAAAGGACACTTATACTTAGAATCAAGAGACAGTCAAAATTTCTAGGACACTTAATAAGGAAAGAGAGCTTGGAGAATTTGACACTCACAGGATAAATGAAGGCAAGGGAAGCAGAGAAAAATATTGAGTAATCTAATTAAGCAGTTTGTGGAAATAGATGACAGAACAAGGACTGGTACGGATGGTAAAACAACAAACATTACAAAGAACTACAAAGGAAAGAAAATTGTGTCCATGGCCTGAAATGAATGTGGCACATAGAGGAAGAAAAAGATTGACAAAAAAAAAAATGAAAATAAAATGCAAGTCTTTCTAGAAAATCAATTGTCATCATTGAATTTCCTCCCCCTTTTTTTTTTAAATGTTAAAACAGAATGCGTGTATAATATAAAAAGAAAGAAAAAAATACTTACCATCTGAGTGAACACCAACAATTAAATAATCACCCTTTTGTTTAGCCTGAAAAATAAAAATATTAATTGAAAATCATTAAAAATCTATAAACTAATGAAAAGAATACATTCTACTTGGTATAACCAGTTTTGTTGAATGAAGGTAAGATTTTATACAGACAAAAATTGTTTGATGATCAATTTCAATAAGAAATAGATGTAAAAATTGAATGAAGTTACAATTTTAATTAAGAAACAAATTGCTCAGTTGTAAAGGTTAAGTGCCCTACTTTTTTTTTTCAACAAGTAATAATGGAATCTGTATTCATTGACGATGTATGAAAAAGTCGTCTGATTAAAGCAGCAGTTCAATACCAACAATTACCAGCTGTTGGTAAATATACTGGAAAAAGCTGATTAACAATGTTGTATCAAAAAAACCTAATAGTGAAAGATGTGAAAGTGATTCAATTAGTTATTCGGTACACAAAAGCAGACTGGAAAAGCTTCAGATCTTACATGGCAGAAACTCAGCCTTCTTCAAATATACTACCTCCAAAGCTGCTGCCCTCATCTCAGTACATATCCTTTCTGTACTGTGAATTCCAGCAAAAACCAAACAGCCAGCTCTGTTTCAACCCTGAATGAGCTACAGATATAACTCATTCAGAACTACGCACAATCAATCCAGGAAGGTTCTAGAAAATGCAAAGTGTAGCTATGCACAAGCAATTCAGGTAAACGTTAAAAGCAATCAAATTGGATCATGGGAGTTCTGGAAGATCTCCAACAAAATTCTGAATAGAGGCAAAGTGTCAGTTCCTACTATTATAAATAGCCCTGAGGTCATCTCATACTCATCAGATGGCAAAGCTCTTCACCTCAATCTTTGCCTCTAACTCAACATTAGATGACAAAGTCCATCCCCTTTCTGACTTCCCAGTAATTTTTTTTTTTTTTTTTTTTTTTTTTTATTACAACCCAGGAAGTTTCAAGACTTATCAAAAGTCTTGACCCTAGGAAGGCTACTGGTCCAGACAAAATCCCTGTAGTTGTCCTTAAGAACATTAACCCAGAGTTGTCCCAGATTTTAGTGAAATTATTTAACCGCTGCTTGAAGGAGAAATCCTTCCCAAGTCTGTGGAAGGTGTCGAGTGTATTAAGTGTTTTCAAAAATACAGGTGAACACTCATCCCTCTCACAGTATAGACCCATCAGTCTCCTCAGTGTCAGTTGCAAGCTTTTTGAGGCTATAATCAACAAGAAGGTTGTTGATCAACTCTTGAGTGACAAAAAGTTTGGGTTTCAGTCAGTCTGGTCCACTGCTGATATCCTAACTACCGTTACCCACAGAATCAAGGAGACAATACATTTCAAGGACGATCACCTTAGATATTTCAAAGGCCTTTGACAAAGTATGGCATAAAGGGCTAATGCACATGCTCTGTAGCTATGGAATCACTGGAAGATTCTTCTCAATTATAAAGTCTTTCCTAATGAATAGGTCCTCCCTGAAGGTAGTTGTTACAGCCTGTCTTCTGAAGCCCTAGCAATCAAGACAGGCATCTCCCAATGTGCACTTCTTGTCCAACCCTCTATTTTACATAAATGATCTGCCTAAGAGTATACCTGATCATTTGTGAATATCTATGCTGATGATACAATGGTATATGGGTATACTTCCAAAACTCTAGATAACCAGAGTTTGGCAGCTGATCTCTCCTCTGACTGAGCTTTAACAGCTCAGTGGGAAAAAAAATGCCTTGAAAACCAAAGTAGTGACATTCAATCATTGCCTATTGGACCCAAAACTTTCGCCAAATGCAATGAACAAATGTTACCTTAGAGAGGCCTGTGCCTTGAGCACCTGTTGTGACTTCAACTTGAAGTCCGGGTTGAGTTTAACTAGAGTTTAATCCATTGCTAAATTGCTGGAAAAATGATTGGTTCCCTGTAGTGCTCCAGTAAGTACCTGATACCTCCAGCTATCGACTAGCTTTATAAGAGTCAGATCAGGTTGAAAATGGAGTTACTGCTGCCATATATAGGCAGGAGCTACCCAGTATTCAATTTCCTGTCCAAAAAATTCAAAAGTGTCTCCATGTCCTTGTGGGTGATGAATTATTTCCCACCCTAGAACCCCTTTCTCACAGACAAAATGTCACAAGACTCTCGCTGCTCTATCACTATTTCCAAAGAAAGTGTTCATATGAAATACATTTCTTAGTTCCACCAGTTCTAACCTTCACAGTTAAGATCCGTCATACCACACACATTATAGCAAACCACTCTCATTCCCTTCGCATTCCATTGGTGAAATGAAAGTTCCGCCCAAGCAGCTTCTTCCCACAAACTGCCACTTTGTCAAACTGACTTCCAAGAGGATGCTTCCCCAACCACTAGTCTTAACCTGGTATGGCAGGTCTTAGCTGTGAAGTCTAGGGTTAACCGTTATCTTCATATATCTGCATAAACTATACTTTGAGTTTTGGGCCTTGAACTGAGTGAACATCATTGTAATAAAAAAATAAAAATTGATTTTAAATCTCAAAAGAAAACAAACTAGCTACTGATAAATGGGAACAAATTCTGATTAATTATAAAAATGTACCAATTCTAAGAAAATAATTTTGATAGATGAAAGATAATGCCTGTTAGGATATTTCTAAGTTCTTGGTTTGAATATCTAACAAAATTCAAATTCCTTCAATCTGTGAGCCATAGAATTTTATGCACACACTAAAGACCATAGAATGCTATCTGCACTGTTAATACAAGTGTTGCTAACAGAACAAAATTATTATATGCATAATGTAAATGCAGTGATGTTGATTTTACTACAGAATGAATTGTTAATACTTTTTACTACAGAAATCAGGAAGAAAAGTGGTTAAATATTAATATAAGCATTCAAAAGGTTCTAAGCTTCACCCAGAAAGAAGAGCCATAGCTGAACATTTTTGTTGTGACAACACACAGCCACTTCTTATGAGAAAAACTAATTCAGATCTAAGTCTTAATTTCTGAGCAGATGGGGGCCCATACACAGGTGGGGAAGTGTGCGACAAATTTTGAAATAGACAAAACAGAGGCCCAAGCAGTCACAGTATCTGCAAAAGAAAGGGGTATGACATCCAAGGAAATCCATAAGGACATGGTGCAAACACTTGCTGAGGACTCCCCTTCCTATCCAACTGTGAAGAAGTGGGATGAAAGATTCAAATAGGGGGTTGGAACAGTACAGAAGATGACCCTTGGCCTGGTTGTCCAAAAACCACTGATGAACATGTTGGTGTCATTCATCGTATTTTTTTGGATGACAGACATCTTACTGTCCAGCAGATAGCTAAATCCATAGGCATTAGTTCTGTTTTGGTCCATACCGTTTGAACAGGTTTTGGGAATAAACAAGCTGTTTGCAAGATTGGCCCCAGGAATGCTGACACCAGAGCAGAAGTTGAAAAGGGTTGACATTTCCAGGACACTTCTGACTCGCTTTCAAGCTGACACTGCAGATTAGTAATTAGAGATGAAATCGGAGTTCACAACTTTGAATCTGAATCAAAGATTCAAAGCAAAATGGTGCAAACTGTTTCTCCACCCCCGAAGAAATTCAAGCAGACAGTGTCTGTTGGCAAGGTGATGGCTTCTATTTTTCGAGATTCTAAAAGCATAATCATGATGGACTACCTCGAAAAGGGAAAAACTATTAATGGACTGTACTACACATCAGAATTAATACAATTGAAGGAAGCAATAAAGAGGGAGGCTGAGGGCAGGTGTGCACTTGCTCCAGGAAAATGTGCCCATTCACACTGCTCAAGTTGCAGTAGCTGAAGCAGCCAAATGTGGCTTTGAATTGCTACACCATTCCCCCTTACTCACCAGACTTAACTCCATATGTCTTCTCCCAGTTTCCTAAACTCAAATCCCACCTGCGTGTTTGCCATTTTGGAAACAATGATAAGATCTTATGTGCTATGGAGAAATTTTTGGAGGACCTGCATGCCACCTTCTTCCTTGATGGGATTGCAATGCTTAAACATCATTGGATCAAGTGCATTGATGTCAAGAGGGACTATATTGAAAAATAGTGAAAAACTATCTTGTTTCTCTAACTCCTGGATGAGGCTTAGAACTTTTTTTAACAACCCTTTTAAAGCTTATTTGCACACTATGCCAGATTTTATTATGCAAGTCAATATTTTCACAATAAAATGGATATTAATCAAGATTGATAGAATCTTCAGAATACATTTATATGATAAACATATATGAATTTCAGTTTATATGTTTTTAGAAATACGTACAATTATGTATTTCATAGTATAAGATTTTGTAATATATATCAAAGGTTGTTCTTCAAATTGTAAATAAATTTACATGATAGTTGTTATTTGAATAAGTTTATCTTAAAAGATATAATTACTTAACCTGTGGTACTGGGGCCTCAGGGAGTTGATCAGGAAAAAAAAAAGAGGAAAAAGACTTAACTGGATGATAATTATTGAAATTCTCAGGAAAGTGGATTGAAAAGTTGAGAACATTAAAAACAAAACACATTAAAAATTGTGTTTTAAAATAATAAGATGAAATCAAAAACACTTCCAAGAAGAATCAAACCCAAATTTAACTAGATGGAATTCGGTAAAATTGAGCAAAACCAAGATCACCAAATCTTCCCAGCTTCTCACCAATAAGAAAGAGACAATGTATCATCAGAGATGTCAGTCCTGGGAAAATGGAAAAACATGTTTCCAATATCTTATCTTAAATGGGTTATTTACTTCATTAGCAATCTTCTCATCCTCTAAAATCAAAAACACAATGTGGCAGGGGAGTGAATAGTTGTGAGGAGATGAATGCCAGCTAGATCAAGTGGAACAATGTTCATCATCATGATACCAGTGACAAACCAGCAATGTGTTAATGAGTGAGGAGTCAGCTAAATTGTAACCACGGTAGTCTGAAGGTACCTGAAGGAGGGACTGAGAGGGTTACAAACCATGCTACTGGAGTCTCACTTCTGATCTTCAGATGGGTTTGGTTAAACCAAGATCCAAGAGGTGAAACTGCATTAGTGCAGTGAGGTAATTATGTGTTTTCAAGATGAATTTATTCAAATAATAACAACTATTTTAATATTTTACACTTAAACTTGACATGGTATATAGCTCATCAACAAATAAAATTCTGTGACTTCCATTATTCTGTCCATCACACCCTCTAAAATAGCCATATATTGACCAATCAAAACCAAATTTGGGGGAGAAGTACAAACAGGTAAGGGGGTACAAGTACAGTTGGTTTTACTAGGGTGTGTAGCTTAGTACAATAAATTTTCATTAATTATTTTTGGCAAAATTAAGTTTTATTATTTAACACATAAAATACTCCCACTATTTTAAAAAACAATTTAATGATTAAAATAGCAAATACTTATTTAATAAAAAAGTAATATTGATTTTTCTTTAAGTTTTATATATATATATATATATATATATATATATATATATATATATATGGTGGTATTCCGGGCTCTGGCCTGCTGTCTTTGGTCAGGATCAATCCTGGTATCGAAGAACAAGCCATCAGCCCACTCGTCAAACATTGATGGTGTTTGACACAGCATTCGGTCTTTAAGTTGACTTCTTCAACTATGACCTCTCTTACCCACGTTGTGATTTTTGATCTTAAGAGAGTCAAGCTAAATTATCACTGGGGTATCCTCAACCATGCTAAACCAAGGAGTTGAAAACGCACACACAAAATTGAAAAATAAAGTGGATGACGCCCAAATAAGTCACGATATGATGTTTATATCAAAATAACAAAAAAAAAAAAAATTACATTTCTTTTTTTTCCAACCCGTTCTAATATTTGGCGACAGAACGAAAATTTTGGGTAACTTCTTTAAGGGTGGCCAGACTTGACAACTGAATTTATCTTCAAGTACTGTGGTTTGTACTTTCTCGAACAGCACAAGGATTTCATCGGAGTTTTTCTTCTTCAGCAGATAATTATGATTTTCAATAGGCTGGCAAAACAGCGTCATGGCAGAAATCTCTTAACTTCCCATCGCAACTTCACTCTGACTGCAACTCCAACAAACCCCAACTGCAACTGCTTTGGCCCTCATGAGCTCTTGTATTTAAGGGTGTCCCTTCCAATTGGTGTGATGTGGACGAATAGGTGGGTTTTATGCAAATCTCCTAAAATTAAACCAATTTCTTTCTTTAGTTTTCTCTTTCATACTTCCAATTTTGGAAAATCCCCTCCTCTTTCGGGAGGAGCCCTTATATGATATCAGCCTTCCTGATGTCATCTTCTGCCTTTACAATTGCTCACAATTACAATTTTTTCTCAGGGAAATTTTGTCTGATAATTTTCTCAGAACGTATGCCTCGGATACCTTTCAACAGACGACTTGACCTCCGAACCTGCCAGCTGTGTTTCACTGAATTGCAGTGTGTAACTTTTTCAACCTGTTCTCAATATCCTGGGAAAATGAATCTGTCTAACAAAAAAAAAAAATTGTTTTGTTTAACCCTTTTTGTCCATACGCCATGTTAAATATTGTTATACACACATATATTAAAAAGAAGAGAGAAATTGCAAAGGTTTTTGATTGTAATGTAGATTTTTTTTTAAATATATTATGTTTTATTTTTCATAATTTTGCTACACGAGTTTCCCGTCTTGCAACCTTCATCAGGCAAAGAGTGGATATTTCCACATATTATTAAAAGGAATTAATTTTTCTTATGTTTTTCGATGTTAAATATTCTCGATATTAGACATTTTCTTTTTTGTGTGTTAGTGATCCAAATGTCTTCCTTGGACTGGCAGTGAAAAAGTTCTGTGTGAAGGGTAATAAAACATTTAAGATTGTCCAAGAAAGGATGACAAAGATATCTGTATTCTTATTTTTTAATGACCCCTTCTATACTTTTGAAAACCCCAAACCAACATGCATAATAAATAAAAATTTAAACTGCAACTCCAAAAATGTGAAATGTGATTTATACACTCAAATGCGCAAAATGCAAGAAGTCATATATAGGTATCTGCCAACAACTAAACAACAGGATCTCCCTACACAAAAGCAACATAAAATTACCAGACAACAGAAAAATCTTTGTATCACATTACATCTATAAATGTAACCAGGGTGAATTTAAAATTATGCCAAGTTCCACAGGTGGAGTTCCAAAGGATAGGAGTTCCACAGGTGGGAAGTGCGAGAAAAAAATGTTACAGTAGAAGTGGCAGTTGCATATAGCTAGTAAAACCTAGTTGTCAATCTAATGGTCCACTAAAATTCATGTAATCGGGGCTGTTAGAGTAAACTGTGGATGCAGTTATCTCCCTTTTTAAGGAACTCTTTAAAAAGAGGGAGCAATTTTATACTTTCTGTACATTTTATCTGTTGTAAATCAGTTGGTGAATAAACCTGTTACGTTGTACATCCCTTCTTCCATTCTCTTCCTACTTACTTGTCGTTATAATGTGTCCACTTACCACACAACTCCAACAGGGGCACTGGGGGGGGGAGAGCTCATTAGCACAGTTGCCATGAAAACGTTTGTAGAAAAGACAGAGGGAGAGCCATATCATGTCAGTGAGAAAGTAACTGATGTCAAGATGCCTGGTCAGGATCGATTACATTACAAATCCTTCTTTGGATTTTGTCAAGAATCTTCAGATGTACGGCAAGTGCACCAAACCAGATATGGCAACAGTATCCAATGCACAGACGAATGGTAAATTGATTTGTACCATAAATTACCTCAACATGAGGGTAGAGCAACTCAGTTCTTAGCATAGTGGTGAAGGCTTATGCAGAACCAACCACACTTTTTGGAAGAGCGGAATACAGAGAACTGGTACGCATAATATGCCACAAGATCCATAAATGACCTTCGTCAGGTTTTGAATTCACAGTTGTCCTTCTCCTAGACTGGTTACCAGCCAAGGCTATAAGTTCCAGTCTGTCCTGCTATTTACCCATAGCTGGGAAAGAAGAGATTGATTCAGGTGTTTTCCGAATTTATTTTTTGTGGGGATTAAAGTCGATAATCTCTGTGGGCTAAATTTCAAGTCCAGCTGAGATTGGCAACTTGGATAAAATTTTTTTTTTTTTTTTTAAAATCACAGTTTTCTTTCATTCCAACCAAAAGACGTCTAACAAACAGACAGTAATGGCTTTAGTACAAAAAAAAGTTTATATATATATATATATATATATATATATATATATATATTGGACTCTCCAGTCATTTTCAACATATGATGGTCAAGCAGCTCAGTTCTTAGAACTATCCAGACTATCCGCTCATATCATTTGATTATAGTGCTGAAGGTTTGTGCAGAACCAACCACCAGAGAACTGGTGCACAGTATGCCACAGAGGCACAGTAGAGTAATGAATAGTGTCTCAGATTGAGGAATCGGAGAGCAGAGTTCAAATTCCAGCCAAATTCTTTACATTCACTTACATGCTAATACCCTTGGGAAAGGTAGGAATCCATCTGTTCTCCCCTCTATCTATGAGTAAATAGCATAACATGGGTGGTGAATGGTCTAAGAGAAGGACAACTCTGAATTCAAAACCTGTGGAGCAGTGACCACTAAAACTCCCAGCTGAATTGGAAAGATTCACTTGTGCATAAAAAAAATATTTTTTTTAAATTTAAAAAAAAAAAAAAAAAAAAAAAAAAAAAGGGAGAAAAAAAAGGAAAAAAGGAAAAAAAATGTACTGGTCTAGATCATGATTATCTGATAAATATACAGAAGGTTATGTCAAAAACTTATTTGGTGCTAAACATAAGTAATGATCAATTTATTTGACATTTTGCAGATTTTAATCGTTTTAATATTCAGGTATATACAATAAAAAGGACAAAAATTTTATCTAACGTATTTTTTTGTTAGCCTTATTCAAAGTTGTGGAGATTTGTGCCAAAAAAGCAGACAAAATATAGTAAAAAAGAAAAAAAAGTGTTAATTTGACTGAATTCTACATTGTAGGGGATAAAGCAACATTTGGTCATTTTTTAAAAAGATCGTCAAGTTAAATTAGTCTGTAACATAGCATCATATCAATAAGTTTCCAATAACTTCCATTTTGCAATTAGAATTTTTTTTTCATTCATCAATAACAATCAATTTAGATCCAGCCAAGGCAAAATGACCACGTCCAATTTTGTAAGAAACAGCTTGAATGTTTGGTAATATAGTCAAAGGATGTACTTTTGATTGATTATTCAAGATCAATACAACATGATTATTTCAACAATCCTTGTCTGGGATATCTGGAAACAAGGAATAATATATGCATAGCTAGAAATAAACAGTAGATGAAATAAAGAGTTTGGTTCAAAATTCCAATCACCTGAAGGAGGCTGGAGCATACAATGGCCAAAACGTTGTGAACATGGGAACAAAGATGAGGACAACAATCTGAACAATGTAAATAATATAAATAATTACAATATCTCATCTCAGAAATATAAAAAGATATAACTAGAAATACCTGTAAAAATTTCAGTTTTTCTATTTGAATTTTCTGATGAATCTTTATTCTAACGTCAACGACTGAATAAGGTCATGAGGAGTTTTATGGCAACAAAATACCCGTAGAAATTTTCCTATTGCATTGTTAAATATTTGAGCATAACAACTTTAACAAAATATTGCACTAACAGTCATAAATATGAATGCTGGTCATTATTTAAAGAAGTTAGGGGATACAAATGAAAAGATCTGAGAGTGACAAATTTTTCCATTTTGCTGAAACAGATGTTAAACATTTCTTTCTTTCTTTTTCTTTGCTGAAACGAAGTAACATCTCTGATATACATTTTCCAGTCAATCAAAATAGAATAGTCAATTATTTACAAGGTGCTGGCAGGGTATAACAGTTGTGCTAACTAAGGTAGGGACATGCAGAATTATAAGATATTTACTAAGACTATCATATATTGCCATAAAGTGGGTAGAAAGGTTAAAGTGGATAATGCCCGTTTGAAAATAAAACTTCAAAATTTAGTCATCAGCAGAAAAAAATATTGTGTTAAATAAATGTGATCTTGTTTTGTAAAAATAATTTTTTTTCTTTTTTAAGAAGCAAACAAAGTAAATAATTTAATATTAAAGTTGTTATAGATTTCTGTAGTTTTAGACTTGTAAACATTAGTCACAAATTTATTTTCTGCAGCATTTGTAATAACAATTGTAGTCATCAGACATTTCACATTACAGCAAAATATTCAAATGGAGCCCCAAAAAATATTATGGAATTATCAAACAAAAAAAAAAGTCAAAATAATCTGCTTAATGAAAAAAGTTAAGATAAGCAACATAATTCTGTTGGCAAAATATTCAGTTAAAATTAGCACAGATAATGTATTAGTGGATAGCGTAATGGTTATCAGCATGGAAAGTGAAATTGGCATGCCAAGTTCAAATTCAGGTCTAGCCTGCTCCATTCATTTTCAAACAAATTCTATTGGAAAAGGAAAGGTATGATTCCATCTTCACCACCCACCACAAGCTATGGGTTAAATAGTAGAATAAACTGAGCATTTATCCTTGGATGGCAGTCAGTCTATGAGAATAACTACACTGAATCTCAACCAATGGAGAAGGCAACAGGAAACCACTTTACTATTTTTCTAAAAAAGTCATAGCAATTCATAGATAAAGATAGGGTTTGAAGAGACAGAATCGCTGACAGGAGGGTGGTATTTAAAGAAAACAAAAAAAAAAAAAAAAAAAAAAAAACAGAAGTATGTAATTATTTCAAAGAGTCACTTACATTTACTTTCCAATGACATGACACATTAAACTTATTAAAAAAAAAAATGAAAACTAAATTTAGGATCTCTTTGAATTTTTATAGCATTTTATTTCAACAAAACCACTATATGAATATATATTGTTAAATTAACATATTAGTTCAACTATATATATATACTAAATGCATATTTGGGCAACAACACAATATGTCTTTTATTAAAAAATAACTGACAAAATACTTCTATTAAATATTCGGTAATTAAAAATATGTCTACCTCTCAGTAACTTACACACTATTTGTAATTACCAAAATCTTTGAAATTGGTTAACAGATTAGCTGAAAAAACTTGGCACGAACAATCATTTTGACAATTTCTACACACACTAATCTGGTTAAAAAAAAGTAATCTCTTGTTGGCAAACAAGAAAATCACAATAAAAATAAAGTTAACATGTATTTTCCAGTTATTTTTAGGAAAACAGATGATATACAATATGTGCATGTCTGTAATTTTTTTTTTTTTTTTTTACAGTAAAATGATTTTATATACACAAGTATTCTAAAAACATTCTAGCAGTGTAATTTCTAAAACTGTCTGAGCATTCATCCAGAGAGTGACGCTATTCCAAAAAGGGAGTTCCAGGAATGCTTCAGGAATTTATATATTGGTGAGCAATAAAAAAAAATCGGGTACATATTCAATCCTTTATGTTCCCATGTACAACATACAACCCATATTTTGATATAAGAAACCCCAGACACTTGTTGTATTTTCCAACTAAATTATCTGGACACTCATTACACACATCTCTCTCTTATATATATATATATATATATATATAAGGTTACAGAGAGTGAAAGCGAGAGAAAAGAGTGGGTGTAGGGACGACTGAGCAAAGGGAAAAAGGACAGGGATCAAGGCAACAGAAGATGGTGATTGACATTGCATTTACATTTTTGAAGATTGTAGTTATCAGGGAAGCAAGTGAGAGGAAGGATGTTCCATTGTTGGGAATTATGAGAGAAGAAAAAGTTGAAGTAAAAGTGTCAATTACATTTAACTACATATAAACAGTAAAAGGGCGGGACCTAGATGCCAATCTAGTAGCACACTTAAATTCATGTAGTTGAGGCACCACACACTTTAATTATTCTTTATCTTATCATTCTGTCAGATTCTGATCCATATTTGATCTACATTTGACCCTAAACTCACAATTTTACTTAGTCTCTCATGTCTCCAACACCACATAACAAGCAGATCAAAAATAATACTCATTGTTTCCACATCCTGCTGTTTCTCAATTTTACAAGTATTTTTGTATATATAAATGTTAGGAGGTTATAATTATTTACTCATAACTACCCTACAGTGGCATGTCTTTTTCAAAACAAATTTACTAGCTCACTTCAAGCCACAAAGAGGTTTTTTTTTTTTTTTTTTTATGAAGGGTTTTTTTCATACATTCAATAATAATAATAATAATGATATTATGATGATGATGAAATTAACCCACAAGTTGCCTCTTTTGGCCTAAGCTAACATACTGGCTAATGGTAATCTTAGGGCTGGTGGATTTAAAATTTTACATACCCCACTCCACCTTTTCTAAAATATTGGATGCCATGCAGTTATAATTTAAATATTTTCAGCACCCTAGCTCAGAAGGAACTAACTAAACCAAAGTAGGAAACTTACTAATTATTAAATCAAGTGAGTGACCTAAACTTTTGTGTGAGTGTTTTTGTCGTAACTATAAGTTCGACGTTAACAGTTTCTTCTATTTGTACTTCTTGTTTCCCCAGTCAATTTTCATCTTCAAAAATCTAAATTCAAATCTCAATTGTTATCTTCTGTTTTCTTAATTCGAATAGTGGATCGATCAAGGCAAGGGGGTTACAGAAGATTTGGAGCGAGAGCAGATAGGAATGAAAGGTGAAAGGATGTGGAGAAGGGAAGTGGATAGATCAAGGCAACTGGAGATGTCAACTGACGTTATACTTAAATAGTTGGAGATTATATTTGTCAGGGGAACAGGAATAAGGAAGGGAGTTCCACAGGCAAGATGTGCGAGACATGAAGCTATTAGAGTAGAAGAGACGTCTACATCTAACAGTTTCAATGGTGAAGGGGTGGGAACGGGATGCCAGCCTCATAGGATGTTTAAATTCATGAGGCCTGGGAACCAGCAAAAGCAGTATATATATATATATATATATATATATATATATAGACAATAAACACACACACCATATATTTCTGCATAGAAGGCAATCTTTAGATAAAACAAGGTAAAAAAAAATATAGCAAATTTTCATGAATTTATTCTATACCTGTAGCATAAGATGACTGCTTATTGATTATATAAAGATGATGTTATTAGAAATGTTACTTACTGTATCCTTAGAAGTTCAAAATAACTAAACAGATTCTATATCATGTTCTTCCTACACATGTCCCCTAAAAAGGAAACCATTATTTTGTTTATGTTTCATCACATGATCTCTCGTGAATAATGATTCTTCTTCTTTTCTTATATCTAAATAGTTACAAACTGCTTGTTGTACTAATGGCCATTTACTTATACTTTGTCAATCACAAAATACTACTAATAACAGTACAATAATGTATGATAATAGTACATTCCATTGCGGTGAATGCAATCATAACTCGATGTTTACATTTTCTCAGCTGAGTTTGCATGGATACAAGTTGATTTCATTGATATGGAATTATTTTTCAACTAGGCAATTTATTACAAAGTTATGGCAGTAATATATAAGGTTGAAATGGTTTTATTCCTTTTAATTATCAGTTTATTTGCTAATGTGAATCTTTTCATATATGTTATTGGTGATCACACAGAGGCCAAGATGAGCCTACCATCAGGCATCACTCAGAATTTTAATTTTTTTTTAGAATTGTAGTACAAGACAACTCCTAATTTTTAAGGGTGAGTTTTGGGATTTAAAGATCATCTTTTTTACCGAAATATATGGTGACCTAGATAGTAAATATGTAAGAATGACAATGAAACCAAATACTTGGATATTAATTAGATACGCATATTTAGCATGAGATTAATTTTTTTCAAGCAAGAAGCCAAGTATGCAATCAAATTAATTGTAAACAAAATGGCTAAAATACTTCAAATACATTCTTAATATTCATGGGAAAAGCATTGGTTAAAACATGTCAAGCTCCCTGGCAGTGGGCGAGTTCAGTCCTTGGCAAACTGCACTGAAAAGTTACATGCTATTGTTCAGTGAAGAAACGGCCAAGCAACATATAAGTGAATAAGATTTGTGCATATTAAACTGATATAAAATATCTCCTATGCACAGAAATTGGAATGTGAACAGTCTTAACTTGTGGATTGAATAAAGGGTTTTGCATTTGAAATTCCAAAGGTTACCAAAGAAGAGATGCCTGAAGAAGGCCAAAGGATACAACAGTTAAAACACGAATAAAACTAACATACATATATATATATCATTAAATAATATAGACATATTATGTCTATTTATTTTTATAATAATCCTTTCTAGTTCTTGATATTAAGTTGAAATTCATCAAGGAAGGTGCCAACCAATACTGAACAAAATTTATTATGAGTATAGTAGCAATGTTTTAAAATGCATTTGAGTTGACTAATATTTAACATCTTTTTGAAATTTACCATTTTGCAATTTTACCATCTCTGGTTATCACACTTGTTTACAAAACATAACCACAACAGTTAATTTTAAAATAATTATAGCAGAGCATGTTTGCAGGTGTCTTAAAAAAAAAAAAAAAAAAAAAAAAAAAAAAAAAAATCACTGTAACAGCAATGATAGTTACATTAAATTTGTCTTTGCAATTCATCCCTGAAGATGATCTGAGGAGATCAAAAGTACTTGGGTTAACAAAAAATTCAGCGCATTCCATTTCAACTTATCAAGAAGCTAATTAGACAACTAGAAAGGATTATTATGAAAATAGACATGATATGATTACATTATTTAATGAAACATGCTTGAATGAAGATATGCTTCTTATATATATATATATATATATATATATATATATTTTATCACTTTAAACCAGGATTTCTCAACATTTTTTGCCCAAGTTCACATGGAAAAATTTTCAGCCAAGTAGATATTCAAAAGCATACCAAAATTGTTTGTTACTAGTTCATAAACTGACTATATGATGTAGTAAAAAAGACCAAATGGCGGAAACAAGTTATGCTGACCTATGTGACGGCTGCTACTGTTGTATTAAAGAACACAAAAGCAATCTTCACCATTGAGAACTCCTGAGTTGTCTGTCAATGGTGAAGTTTTACTTAGGAAAATTGCTTAAAAGTATTTAAAATTTAGATTTTTTAAAAAAAATATTTAAGAAAGAGTAAGTAAAAAGGTAACATCTAAAATTAAAAATTAAAATAATATATAATATACAAATAATAATACATATAATAAATAAAATAATTATTAAATATAATTATTAAATAAAAATTATTAAATATAAATTAATAAATAAATAATTAAATTAATATTAATTAAAAAATAAATATTAAATATAAATTAATAATAAATATAAATAAAATATTCAATATAAATTAAATAAAAAATTATATAGAAAATATTAAAATAAAATGCATATAATAAATAAAATAACAAAAATAAAAAATAAAATGAAGTAATAATAATAATAATAAAATAATTAAAAGAGCAAGATGATAAATGAATAAGAAAAGTAATGAAGGTAAAAAAAAGGAAAAATCATAATAATGATAAAAAAATATATTGAAGATAAATTTTTTTTTTTGCTCTTCCCTTACCTGAATTATATCCAGAAAAAATGTTATTTAATAGGAAGAACAACTTGAATGCTAATGACCCTTCTCAAAACTGTATAGAAAAAAAAAAAACAAAATAATCATGGTTTCTGGGGATATTTATATATTATCTAGGAATGCAATCCAGTTATTCCCATTTAATCTCCAGTTTTTTTTTCAATCTCAAATATTGGCAGTGCAAATGTGGCTTTTTAGTCTTGCTAGAGTTTTACATTCTCTTATGGCAACATTGGCATCTTGTTGCTGCTATATAAATGCAACATAACATGTAATGAATGACTTCTTTGTCTGTCTCTGATGATTTTTTTTATGACTGCCCTACTTAGATAGATGGAACAAAATTCATTATATGGCAAATTCTGTGCCAACATTCTCAGGGAGATTAACATCAAGACCCTTACGAATATCTCTATTGAGTTTTCAAAGTCTCTCTTAACATTTTGCACTGCTTCCAAGTAGGATGAAAAATCTAGAGCTAAGTTTTGCCAGTCATTTTGCATGATGCTTGTTTTCAGTGTGTTCTTCATGCAATCTTTATACTTCAATTTCAGCTGGTCTTTTCCCTTCAGCCAAATTGTGGAAAATGCTTTTGGATCCTATCATCCTTCATCCTGACCATTCTATTTTGGTAGACCGACTATGTTTGTTTGGTTTATTTTGTTTTACAGCATATCAACCTCAATGAGTTGACAAGATTTTTAGGATATGTTCGTATGAATAGAATATGTATTCTTTGTAAGAAAAAAATTTGTAGGAGATCAGGTTTCATTGATGTATTTCTGTAAAGAGGGTGGAGAGAATATTGCTGGCAATTTTTTTTTTTTTCAAAAATGTAATCTTGGTATTTTTACTATAAAAATCTATTTGTATATTTTCATAGTGTTTTGATCCCAGTTTGGGGGGTTCATTATTTGAACATAGCTGGGGCCCTAACAGATGCTACCACCCTAGCAATTAAGAGGTTGTTCTATGCTCCTCAAAACCTCCCAATCAGAGGCCTTGCTGCCGGATGTAGTTTATTGTCATACCCAGGATAGACTATGTTTGAGAATATCAATATCACTCGTGTATGAGTAGATATGTTTGCTTATCTCTGGTTCACACTCCTCCCCAGTATTTAGAATAGAGGTTTATCCCTTATTCCCCATTTAGGATTGGGTTTCTGGTTCCTTCTCAAGTCTTTTTATTCTCTTTCACTCCAAGTATCCCCTGACATGTTAGCGGAATTATTGGTTTGCTTCAGATGAAGTAATTAATAATAATAATCATAATAATATATATTGTTAAATATGGAAGACAAGGAAAAAAATTTTATTTAGTTTTATCAGTGTTCTTACATTTTCCATTTGGTGCAAATGAGGAGTGCAAAAACTGCCCATACCACCCCTTGTCCCATGCGCCCCTTCCTTAGCCATATGGGCAGTTTTTGTACTGGCTCACTCCCATCAAATGGAAAAATGTAAGAACAATGGAAAAACTAATTAAGAAAAAATTAATTAAATTTTCTTTGTCCATCATACCTAAGGAAAGATGTTTAAAAGAAAGTTAGCAGCCCAAATAAACATTAATACATAACAGTTTTTGATTCTTTACCCATAAAATGTATCCTTCTCCTCCACCATTCCAGATGTTTTCACGTCAGTTATAGCATAAGCTTGAATTTAACTTGACAACTAGTTTCCCTCTTATATAACTTAACACACATGCATGGTATGTTATAAATGCAGTTCTTAAACTTTCAGTGCAAGGGACCTATTCTAGTAAAATGGTTACAAAAAAGTAGTATTACTATTAAATACCAATGTGATTTTTATAACAGCAAGTAAATATACTGAAGAAGAGGTTGTATTGTCTAAACAATGCTGAATAAGTTGATGAGTTTTCTCAGGGTTATAGAGAAAGGATTCTTACCTGCCGAATAGCGTTGGCATGTCCATAATGAACCATATCAAAGCTGAAAGAAAAAAAAGAAATCAAATAAAATTTAATGATGAAAGGAAATAAATTAAAGATGGTTGTGGTAGCAGCAGGAATCATGAAATAAAATCAACAATGATGGGGAAAATGCACAAAATTTATATATATATATATATATACATATATATATATATATATATATATACACACACACACACACACAGACACACACGCACAGTGAGTCATCAACTTATGACAGAGTTCCATTCCTATATGTCATAATACAGTTTTCCATGCAAGTCAATTTCTGCGAATAAGCACTTACACCACTCAGCTATGCTAACACAATAGTAAAGTAATAATCTGTGACATAACACATTCTTATTATATGTGTTAACACAATTAGGACTAAAAAGCACATTGATTAATTGATTTGATTGTTTAATGCCATATCAACTCCATAAGGGTCATTTAATGCAGAAATTTTATTTTCTTGGGAGCTTTGAAGTAATAAAGATATATGTTATACTTCTTTCAAAGTTGAATACATGGTAGATGATACTCAGCTTTTTGTGCATATACATGTTTGTGCGGACATAATTATTAGAGGCGGTGATATGTGTGTTTTATGTTGTAATTTTGTTGAAGTTATATTTTGGAATATAGTTTAAGAAATTGTAGGATATTATATGGATTAATGTCACCATAGTTCTTTCATGTTGATTGGTTGATTTTATTTAGCTATATATGAACCTCTGTGGTTATTTAACACCAAAATCTAAATGTTGAAAAATTTTATGGTTTCAGCTAAATATATTTTGAACACAATTGTATGCCTTCAATTACAAACAATATGCATTGTTGGTAATTCTACTATAAAAAGTATTGCTGGTCATGTTACTATAAAAATGTATTTTTATACATTTATAGTGTTTTGATTAGGAGGAGGTGGGGTTACTATTTGGCCATAGATGGGACCCTAACAGTTGCTACTACCCTAGGCCAGGGTGGATCTGGGAACAACGGCATTTAAGAGGTGGTTTCACACTCCTCACTCAAAACCTCCTGATCAGAGGCCTTGCTGCCAGATGTAGTTTATAGTAAAAAAAAAAAAAAAAAAAAAATGAAATGGAGGACATAAATATAATGCAATGAGATGAGATACAATCCTTATCCTTGATAATCATCACAACAGTCGAACTACAACAGCCAAGCAACTAGTCAATGTTCATCACTGTTTCACTCTTTTCAGAGCATTTAACAATATCTAATTTCATTCCCATGCTTTCCTTTTCTTAGAAGCACGACCATCAGAAGAGGTTACACTTTGCTTGGGAGCTATAATGAAAGGCAATAAGTTTCCACAAACACAACACAAATGAAAGAGTGAATACACAACAATCCAACATGGCGTACAACCAGGAACTGACCCACACTGCATTCCTCACTCTAGCACTGTATGACAACATATTCTACTACATCATATGTACGAGGCAAATGGCATAAGTCAAAACAGGATCAATGGAGATTGCTTCATAACCACGAATTGTTATAGGTTGGGACTGCTATAACCTGGGTACTTACTGTATATGAGTTTGGAACACCATAAATTATACTAACACTGCTTAACAAGTCAAATGCCCCTGAAGCCTGATTAACCAATGAAAATTGAACAACACAAAAATAAAAATATCAGAATTTTTTTTTCTCTCCATTCCTCATTCTCTGATGAAGCATTAATAAAAGCGAAACATGTTAGGTTGGTAAACATTTCGTATTTGTTCTTTATCCTATCATTCCGTTGGATTCCAATCCACATTAGATCCTAACTTATGCATGATGTTTACATAACCAATGAAAAAACACACAAAATTTAAAAACTGAAATATAGCTTCACATTATTTAACTTCTAGAAAAATTAGTTAAATTAAGTAGTGAAACATTAAATTTCTAAAAGTTTTCCTACAAGTTCCTTATTTACACACACACACACACACACAATTGGTCAATTGTTTCTGAGTATGTTCATCTGCTAGGGCAGTCAGATAATCCCTGTTGCAGATGCTTGCTCAAGCACATTTGTATTCCTTCAATATTCATTGAGCCAATATTTCCTGGGTATGACAATCAACAAAATCTGGCAGAAATGCCTCTGATCAGGAGATTGAAGGTTTTGAGGAGTGTAGAAACACTTCTAAATTGCTGTTGTTCGCTGGTCCATCCTGATCAAGAGTAGTAGCACCTGCTAGGGTCCCAACAATGGGCAAATAGTGATCTCCCCCCACACACCAAACAAAAGCAAAACACTATGAATTTATAAAAATACATTTTTATTATAACAACCAACAATACATTTTTAAATCAAAATGACCAACAATACATTTTATGTGTAGTTGAAGGTGTATAATTGCATTCAAAATATATTTAGTGGAACCATAAAATGGTGTTCAGATTATTTAGATTTCAGAATTAAATAACCCATAGAGGTGTTGATATGCCACTAAACAAAACCAAACAACAGTTTCTGGGAAAGTGCATATAATCTGGAATGCTCAAACCCTAAGTCATGATGACATCATTTTCAGGCACTTCCTAACAGTGCCATTTGCTGGGGTCCCTCGCCGCAAGATAATATTCTCAACATCACATTTTTGACAAATCAACAGTGGTGTAATTTGTACCCAGGTCTCATGGACAGAACACTAAGATTTTAACTACTTGACTATAAGGTAACATCAATCATCTACTAAGTGACAAAACTTTTACTTAAATATTATATATATATATATATATATATATATATATATATATATATATATATATATATATATATATATATACACACTCACTCACAAAAGAAAATGGATGATATATTATTTTAAATGTTATATTTTAATGGATAGACATGTTTCAGTGGACACACTGTTTTTTTAAGTGTGAATTCTGTTTGAATTTCTGAGCTAGATCATTATTTACACTATTTACATGCAGACTACTGTCCTAATATTTGTTGTTCTTTTACAGTTCAGTCATTGTGCCCTTTGTTTGTGAACACATTTTGGCCATTGTGCCATGGTGAAGCAACAAGGCCCACCCTGGTTCAGTAAGAACAATTGTGAATATTAGCAATTGGCAGTTGAGTACCTCTGAGGAATTGGTGCTGAACAAGAGTATCAACTTTGCCACCACAAGATAGCTCCAATGGAGGAGATTGCCTTGAAGATCCTGAAGGCCCATGCAGATGAACTAAGATGAAAAATGAGACAAGCACTAGAAAAGGCCAAGCCACCTAAATCAAACTTCAGAAAGGAAGAAAGGTTGGCAATGAAGACCTTACAAAATGATGTCAGTACCATCATATGACCAGCTGACAGAGGCTACACTTCAGTGGTGATGGATAAAATGGTATACTTTGAAAAAAAATTGGCAAGCCTAGTTGGGGATAGCAAGGTGAAAAGGGATCCGACCTTAAAAACAGTCCCGAGTATGACAATAAGTCACATCTAGCAGCAAGACCTTTGATTGAGAAATTTTGAGAAGTGTGGAACCACCTTTTCATTGTTCCCCGCTCCACCCTGACCCAGGGTGGCAGCAGCTGTTAAGGTACCAGCTATGGGCAAATAATCAACTCCCAAACAAAAGCCAAACACTATAAAAGTATAAAAATATATTTTATAGTAAAATGACCAACAATACATTTTGTCTGTAGTTGAAAGCATGCAACTGCATTCAAAATATTTAGATTTCAGCATTAAATAACCCATAGAGATTGATATGCCTCTAAATGAAATCAACCAAACAACCAACACAAAAGAATTCTTTCATATTATCCCATATAACATCCTACAATTTCTTAAAGAACTTAAACTGTATTCCAAAATATAACTTCAACAAAACTACAACATAAAACACATATATCACAACCTCTAGTAATTATGTCCACATAAACATATATATGCACAAAAGCTGAGTATCATCTACCATGTATTCAATTGTGAAAGCAGAATAACATATCATTTTTTATTACTTCAAAGCACTGAAGAAAATTAAATTTTCGGCATTAAATGAGACATAAGGAGTTGATATGCCATTAAACAAACAAGACCCTAAAACCTGAGAGTTGACTCAAGGTTACACCAAGCTGCCACATTTGTATGATCTCCCCAAGATTCACGAAGTTGGTATTCCATTGAGACCAATAGTTAGCTGCAGGTGCTTGGCATGCCAATATAGTCAACCCACTGACAGGGGTGTCCTCATCCTACGTTAGAAATGTAGGACATTTTGTGAAATTGATCCAAGGAGTTCCCATCTATTGCAATCAGATGGTAAGCTTAAATCTGGTAAGCCTGTTCACCAGAGTTCCTACAGATGAGAACCTGGCATTAGATACCCTTCTGAGACAATGTACTAAAATTCCAATAGATAATCTGATGGAAATGTTGATGTTTTGTGTCCAGACATTCTTCAAACTAGAGTCTGACATATACCAACAGGAAGAAGACTTGAGTAGGAGTTTACCGCAGTCACTAATGATGGCGAACATATACACGGAATACTTTGAGGAAATGGCTTGAAGAAAGCCACCACTAAAGCCAATGTATGGCTGAAATACATAGAAGACACCTTCATACTCTAGCTACATCAAGAAGCTGTACAAATACTGCAAGACTATGAACTCAATCAAAGACGAAAATAATAAATCAACTAGCCTTCCTGGATGTACTAATAACACGCACAGAGAATGGGTTCAAAACATCTGTATATCACAAACTAACCTTCACCGGACAATAACTCAACTTCAATTGCCATCATCTATACAGCATGAAGAAAGAATGTTCAATGCCTACAACATCGGTAAACATCATAACTGGTGACACAGGTCTGGGTATGACCATAAACTACATCCATCACCAAGGCCTCTGATCATGAGATTAGAGGTTTTGAGGAGCTTGGAACAACCTATAAATTTCTGCTGCTCCTAGGTCCACTCTGACCTGGGCTGGAAGTACCTGTTAGGGTCCCCAGCTATGGGCAAATAGCAACCCCCCCCCCAAAACAAAAACACTATTAATATATAAATATACATTTTAATAGTAAAAATACCAGCAATATGTTTTTACATAAAACAACCAACATGTACATATAATAAAATGACCGGCAATGCAGGGTGAGATGAGTAAATTGTCACCATTTTATATTTTTCATTTAGCACATGCATGTTGTTTGTTTTTGATTTTGTTGACTGCACAATATAGTACGGTCAGTTGGGCACCATCTATGAGAAAAAGAGCACCATGATGCAATTCACTCCACCAGAAATTTGGAAATGGCATGCTGTACTGCTTGGCATTCATGCCAGAAGCTCCAATACAAGCATTTCAGAGTGTTTGGGTGTCAATATGAGGGCAGTGCAGGGGGATTCAGAAAGAGGTGGATGAGTCTAAATGGTGATTACAAAGGTACCGCAACTTGGAAAACTCACTCTGATCATTCTGATAAGAAAAGAATGCAAGAATTTGTTGGCGAGGGCCTCTGACTCAACACAGAGGCCTACATTAAGTGCCTTGAGGAGGTAGTGCTGGTCGGGGAGGGGAGGCTGCTGGAATACCCTGTGTCTGGCAACAGGACTGCATCATACCACACAAGCAGGAGAACCCAGTCATTGCTGTCAGATAATTTCTGCAACTACGAGGGTCATTCAATAAATAAGGTGAATTTTTCGGTATAAGGACTTCTAATACAGATAGAAGCTAACTCTTTTTTAATTTTTTTTTTTGTTTTACTTCTTTTTCACATGGATTTAAATTCTTTTGCAGATTAAAAAAAAACTTTGAGAGTTTTTCCGATTAAAAGAGATGGCCGACCAAGAAGCATGCTCCAGGATTGAACAGCGGTCAGTTATCAAGATTTTGGTTGCTGAAGGATGCAAACCAGTTGAAATTCATAGGAGAATGTCAACTGGGTATGGTGCCACATGTTTCAGCCAAAAAAATATCTACAAGTGGGCTAAATTGTTTAAAGAAGGACAGAGCAGTGTTGAGGATGAAGACAGGCCTACAGAAGTGAGATCTCTTGAGGTGATAGAATCAGTCAATGACCTCATTCAGTCTGACAGAAGGGTGACAGTGGATGACATTGCAAGGACTTTGAGCTTATCTGTTGGGACAAATGCAGGGTCATCAGTCAGAAGGAGTCATCTTGAATCATGACAACGTAAGGCCTCACACAGCAGCCCAAACGGTGCAGACCATCAACAAGCTGGGCTGGGAACTGCTCCCTCATCCCCCTTACAGCCCAGACCTTACCCCTTCAGACTTTCACCTGTTTGGTCCCTTGAGTGTTCACGAGAGGCACAAAGTTTAAAAGTGATGATGAAGTCAAAAATGTTGTGAGCGACTGGCTGAGACATCAGTCCAAAGATTTTTACGCTGAGGGAATACGGAAGCTTGTGCACAGATGGGAAAAGTGTGTGACAGTGCTGGGAGACTACGTTGAAAAAAAAAAAAAGTAAGCTTCTATCTGTATTAGAAGTCCTTATACCGAAAAATTCACCTTATTTATTGAATGACCCTTGTACATCACCCCTTGCATCTGGTCACCTAACTCCCCAGACTGCAACACCCTTGATTATTATGTGTGGGGCACAGTTGTTTAAGAGACCAAAAAAACTTCTTGTAACACCAAAGATGAACCAAAGGCAAGGATTATGGTAGCATTCACCAAATTAAACAAGGAGACTGTCCCAAAGAGTTTTAGGAGATTCCCAAGTCATCTGAAGGCCATGGTTGAAACCAATGGCGATTTTATTGAATCTTTAGCATTTCAAGATATTTTTGTGTAATTTTGGCAAATATATCAGTTAAAATGAGATGTCAGTGTTATTTTCATTTTCGCATAACTTTTATCCAATTGCACCCTGTACATTCTATCTGTAGCTTCAGCCATAAAATTGTGCTCAAATTATTTAGATTTCAGCATTAAATAACCTATAACGTTTGATATGCCGCTAAACAAAATCAACAAGTAGCAACCCAGACACATACCAACAAGAAATGATCAGCATCAAACATTCTTCAGAATAACAATTACCCTGCAAACATAACATCAGCATCTACAGGTGGGAACAGAAGGGTCAAAGAGGAAGACCATAAAATTGCCATGGTTTGTTTACCTTACATCAAGGGCTTATTGGAAAAGATTCAGAAGATCTGCGGTCCATACAACATCAGGACCATATTCAGAAGCAGCTCCACTCTATAGTAAAATCTCTGCCGAGTAAAGCTTAACACAGGATCAGGAACTGCATGTGTTCCATTCCTTGCAGTTGTAGCAAAATATATAAAGGTGAAACAAGCCACCCCTAAAGGACAAAGTCATAGTGAGAGGTTAGACAATCGAATCAAGCATGGCTGATCATGTATTGAGGGAAAAGTGTAGTAATCAGTCCCTGTGGAATGAAGTGAAAATACAGGACAAGGAAGTACACTGGAGAGTTTGAAAGAATAAGTGCATATGCTCGGCTATGAAGACTTCATAAGCCTGGCATAGAAATAAATACAATATGGGAGCCGTTAATAAAGAAAGACAAATGACAGCAAAGTTTTCAACAGGCAGCAGCAGGAATCAGCAGGCAGGTTAGGTTTTAGGCTCCAAGTTCAACACTACAGGACAATAGCCGAGTGAATTAAAGTGTTTGCTCATGAATTTGTTGACATATTTGTGAGTTCAATCCCTGGGCCAGATAGTGTGTACAAGCAAGCACTAAGTGAGCAGTAATAAAAATAAGATCTAGGAGATATCCCTAGACATGGGCAGTGGAACGAGAACAGTAGATTAAACTATAGATTAAATAATGGGTTCAGTTCAGAATTCTCTGCAGGTTACCCAGATCGTTATACATCTGATGAAGGCCAGAGGGCACAACAGGTAAAACATTGTGATAACAACACATATGAGGACAATTGTCCGAACATAAATAGGGTAAAAAAATTATATCTTCCAGCCTGCACAAGTGAGAGTCATACTAAAGAAAATGTGCCCTCATACACACTACACATAAACGTGCTAAAAAGTTCCTATCCCAATACAAAAATCCTAGCAAATGATTACACAATAGAATTTTTTTTATTTGTTCAGACTGGGTACTTTTAAGCACCCACCTTTTGTGTGTGTGTGTGGATAGATATTTACTGTAACTCATTTCAGAGTACACAAGTATTATTCTAGTATTAAAAAACTAAAAATCAATGAAAATAAAAAATAAAAAAATTCATGCTTCAGAATACACAAACTACTTGTTAGAACATGCTGTTATAACATGACCCGAGATCTAAAATTCCTTTGCTGTTAAAACTGCCTACAAATCCAAGATAATATATAATCCCACAAAATTATACAAAAAAAAATCTCCAAAACATGACAGAACAAAGGAAAGAGACTTGGTGGTCCTTAAAATGTCAGGGTGATAATTGAAATTATATGAGAATGAGAGGGGGAGGGATAGACATAGAGTAAAACATAGTATCTTCAGGATTGCTATATCACACTATTTCAGCTGTTTTTTAGATGGGAATTATCATTATTATACATTGATCTATTCAGACTACTATCCTCATCTTGCTTGTTATAGTCCCAACCTTTCAGTTGTTTTTTAGATGTGGAATTATCATTATTATACATTGATCTAGTCACACTAGTATCCTCATCTTGGTTGTTATAGTCCCAACATTTCAGCTGTTTCTTAGATGAGGAATTATCATTATTATACATTGATCTATTCAAACTAGTATCCTCATCTTGGTTGTTATAGTCCCAACCTTTCAGCTGTTTCTTAGATGAGGAATTATCATTATTATACATTGATCTATTCAAACTAGTATCCTCATCTTGGTTGTTATAGTCCCAACCTTTCTGCTGTTTCTTAAATGAGGAATTATCATTATTATACATTGATCTATTCAGACTAGTATCCTCATCTTGGTTGTTATAGTCCCAACCTTTCTGCTGTTTCTTAGATGAGGAATTATCATTATTATACATTGATCTATTCAGACTAGTATCCTCATCTTGGTTGTTATAGTCCCAACCTTTCAGCTGTTTTTTAGATGGGAATTATCATTATTATACATTGATCTATTCAAACTAGTATCCTCATCTTGGTTGTTATAGTCCCAACCTTTCTGCTGTTTCTTAAATGAGGAATTATCATTATTATACATTGATCTATTCAGACTATTATCCTCATCTTGGCTGTTATAGTCCCAACCTTTCAGCTGTTTCTTAGATGTGGAATTATCATTATTATACATTGATCTATTCAGACTAGTATCCTCATCTTGGTTGTTATAGTCCCAACCTTTCTGCTGTTTCTTAGATGAGGAATTATCATTATTATACATTGATCTATTCAAACTTGTATCCTCATCTTGGTTGTTATAGTCCCAACCTTTCAGCTGTTTCTTAGATGAGGAATTATCATTATTATATATTGATCTTTTCAGACTAGTATCCTCATCTTGGTTGTTGTCACAACATTTCAAGAATTTCTGAGAAAAGGAATCATCATCTCTTAATGTTACTTATGGGCTATCTTATTAGTTGGACGACTCACCATAATGAAATTATTAACAAGATCATGTCACAAACGATTGCTATCCAGTAGTGAGTTTGACGCTCACTAAACATTCTATTCTTTCGATTATCGCACCCTTTATATTTCTTCAAGCATCTATCAGTTTGGGCAAACTGCCAAGAATTTTGAACTCAACACTTTATTCAATCTACAGGGAGATTTTTCTCATTCTGATATGCACAGCAGGAAATATATCAATTACCTCTTCTTGCTGAATTCATCCTAGCAAAAAATAACAGATACATCCTCATCTCTGGCACAAAGAGCCATAAATCGAATAAAATTTTCAGTTCAAAATTCTCAGCAGATTACCTTACATCAGACACCTGAAGAAGGCCAGAAAGAGCAACAACCGAAACTTAGTAACTATTACAATCAATACAAGGCCACTCATCCAAACAGATTACAAAAAGCAATAGATTATAATCTTAAGTTAATTCAGAAATGTTCTAGATTTCAGAATTCTGAATTAAATTATGATATTGATTGCAAATGACAATCAGATCAAATGATTTTATTACTAGACAAACTAACTTGGCCACTTTTTTTTTCTAGGACTTAACAGAAAAAAAAAAATTTTAGAGTTTGTCATGAGAAGCCATATGACCGCACCCAAATTAATACTGCTAGCTTTCTCCTCCACACCACCCACTTATTTTTGTGAATTCGAGAACGGAATGGGTGGGGACAAAAAATAAATAAATAAAAAAATCAATTAAAAAGTAGAGATTCAGTCTGAGTTATTTGGGTGTGAGTTCCAAGAGAGAATTACAATCACCCGGTGAGGATATTAAAAAATAAATAAAATCACAGCTGGAAGAAAAGTAACAATGTTTTTTAATGTAAAAAAGCCACCCAATTATGAAGAGTTAAGAAATATTGCGTACTGTACGAAAGAGAAAAGATAAACTTTATATAGGAAACCCGGTAGGGAGTCTATTGGAGTGCGAAGGTGTGCAAGCAGACCAATTCACTGAAATTCACCAGACTGTTGTGGCCTTGTGCCAGTCTAAGCAAAGCTTTGTAAATACCAAATATAGCAAAAATAAATGAGCTCATTTAAATAGAAAGTCCATTAAAAATTCTGACCGAATGTTTTTAGTAAAACAACCAACTTTTATTGTTTTATGAATGAAAATATCTTGTTACTGCTGGAATTATTTACCAAATTTGCGATAACACTTCTTGTCACCGACGTTTTAGTTAATCTTGCAAAAATAAGCAAAACAAAACAACTATCGTTTTTGTTAACTTAAAACTAAAAAAGTAAATAATTTAAATTAACTTATAAGGATTCATTTTTATTTACAATTACACTACACTACCTACAGTCTTTTCTTTGTATATATATTTTTAGTTAATTTTATTTTCAATTAGTAAGTAAAATCTTAAAGGCCGTATTATTTCTCACTCGGTAAAAAAAATATATGTTTTAAAATTGTATTTTTTTTTCTCCAATAAAAATATGATCAGAGTGAAATTTATTTATCATCAATATTTATTTTAGTTTTCCTGTCATTGTAGACGTGTGAATAAAATAAAATGTTTGTATAATTGAAAACAAACAAACTAAACTTCATTAAAAATTAACATTAAAAAGATTTGCCGACTGGTTTACCGTTTTTAGTTCATGCTTTTTATAGTCAGAGACAAGAAAATTGTAAATTCGGCAACGATTTTTTTCAATTAAAGAAAAAAATAGATGAAAAATTAATGTAGTTTAAGTTTTGGGATTTTAGTGTAAGATCTGTAGTGTAGAATTAGAATATTATTATAAAAAGTTATATAAACAAACTTTTTGAATACATTTTTATTTTAATATTTTTTAAAAGAATTTAAAAAGCGGCAATTTACAATTTTTAAAAAAGCACTAGTTTTCTAGTTTACTGTTAGTGGTGACTAAAAATAATCATAAAAACAAAAATAAATCTTCACACTCTTCTTTTTATCCATATTATTTTCATGTCAGGAATTATTTTCCTTTATCAGAAACTGTCAATGACAAATAATGCAGGTGTAATTAATTAAAAACAATAATGATCGCTTCTATTGTTTCAACATTTGTTTCCATGTACGGTCTAAAGTTTTGGCAGATTTTTTTAAAAAAATGTACTAAGTAAAATTTACATGTTTAACACCAAAAAATTAAATTAAAAAAAGGTTATGTTAGTAAAAAAAAAACTACATTTTTGAACGATAAAGCAATAAATATGCAACATGTCACTTTTATTTTTATGCAAAAGTGATATTGTTTTTAAAAATAAAACATCTATTTACAAAATAAAGACAATTTTTCCTTCTTATTCATTTTTACACAGGTAAAAAAAAAGTGAAGTAATATTTTTTTATTCCGACTCGACAAACATTTGAAAAATAACTCAAGACAGGGAGGGAAAAATGAAAAAATTAAAATAGTTATTTATACCAAAATGGATTTTCTTTTTACCAAATCGAACATCTGATTTAATAATCAATCATTCAAAAAACAAAAACAAGAAAACCACTTAAATTGATAACTTACCAGCCATCTACCCACACCCGGGTTTGTTTCTTTTCCCGTTCCATGTTGTTGTTAGGATATCTTCTGTGTGAAATGCTCGATACACAAAAAAATGTTCGCTATTGGAAAAATAATCCTGTTACTACTTCTCATACACGTTTAACTTTCACTGCTTCCCTTTCTCTCACAATATTTATTACGTAGAACTCTTCCCTTTCTCTCACTGACTCAATACCTTCAGTGTCAAAATATTTTATACTTGATGAGAGAAGGGGAGAAAAAGTTGATGAGCAGCAGGAGTCGCGACAACCTTTCACCTCCAGATGACAAAACGAGGAGAGAGACTTGCTTATCTCCCTTGTTGTTAATCAATTGTCTTGCATTACTTATCTACCTTGATAAGATTATTTAATTTATCAAATCTTTGATATGAAGATCATTTATTTATAGACCAAAGCTTAGTTTGGGCAAAAGGCCACAAGTTATAGAGCACCAAGTGAGGATCGAACTCACAACTCATTAGTAAATATATATATATACACACACACACACACACACATATATATATATATATGGTTTAAAAATGATAATTGAAAAAATTCTTAGTTCTTGCCGACGCATTTCATTTCATCTTCCAACTTTATCGAGGCAAGCAATTAAAATGCAAAATGTTTTGTAGTTATAGTTACATCAAAACATTTTGCTTTTATTGCTTGCTTTCATAAAACTAAGAATTTTTCCAATTGCTATTTTAAATCAATTTGTCTTTATTTTCAGAATTATTTCTGGGAAATTTAACTATTATTGTGTATTTGGACAGCAATCCCTCTTTTATAAATTTCATTAAAAACTGAAACTGGCAAGGTACTATGGATAAGCTTTTTAATTTTTTTAAAAATTTTTCTTTATAATTTTTTTTCTGGACATATAAAGTTTGTCAAAAGTGTGTGTGTGTGTGTGTGTGTGTGTGTGTGTGAATTCTAGTGGACATTTTTTTATGTCTGTCTTGTAGTGTATGTATGTTTGTGTGTGTGTTTAATTCATAAAGATAGTGGGAACGAATGGGAAAGTAAAAAGGCACATTAGAATTCGGACACATAAACACACCCTCCTACACTAAGACCGCAAGATATAAACATGTGAAATCTACGTGACTAATGGAAATAAGCGATATAGAATTTGAAACTATTGTTATTCTCAGAAACCTCTCAATACAATATTCAATTGCAACAAAAAAAAACAATTCAAAATATTTTTCAGCTTTAAATAACCCATAAAGAATTGAGAAGTTATATAAAACAAATCAATCAATACAATAAAATTACAGCTATAAAAAGAAAAAGATTCTTCAAAGAAGTCAGAAACATTTTTTTGTTTATGATGGAATTTACTAATTAGCTAAAAAAAATGATAGAAGTTCATAGAAATCTGGGGGAAATGTTTTCATGGCTGAATAATATAGTGATTCTATGAATTTATATGACGAAAAGAGGATTTCCTCAAAAAATGACAGGAACCTTTGCATCAAACTAAAACGGAATATACAATTTAGGTGAAAGTCGTTTTTATAGTTGGAATGCTAACATTAAGCCATACACCAACTTATGCACATTTCATTAAAAACGACTGACAAGGTGCTTTTATTTAGTTTTTTATATAATTTCTCGTGCGATCTAATAAAGTTTTCCTTTTCAGAGGATAAAAAAAAACTATCCGAATATTCTTTTTATCCGAGCGCTTTCGGCTATACATTTAGCCATTTTCAAGGATTATATTTCAACTGTTAGAATTAGAAATAGAAATAGTTTGTTACAGTGTAACCCGGATATAAGAGCCCCGGATATAAGAGTAACCCGGATATAAGAGAGATTTTATCTGGTCCCAAATTAGAGCCTGTGTTAATAAAACAAAATAGACCAAACCCGGATATAAGAGAAACCCGCGTATAAGAGACTTCTTCTCCGGTCCTGACAACTCTCTTATATCCGGGTTACACTGTATATGTATGTTTTATAAAGTGATTCTTTTTTTTTTTTTGTTTCAAAACACGGTCAAGATATTATGTCCATGTTCAAAGTTAATATTATTAAGTGTTGGTTTGTTTGTTTTTATTAGTAAGGCTTCCATTATTTTTAGCCTTTTTTTGCAAGTGGATGATGCTATTATATTAATGTTGTCAACAAGTATATTAGGGAGGACAGGTTATGGCATCCAGTTTGTCAATATTTTAAGACACATCATCTACAGAAAGGAACATTGGTCAGCATTTAAAGACTTGTCATTAGTCCTTTCTCAACACAAAATAAAGCCATTTTGGAACAAGATAGTCATGAGCAATGCAAAATGGATTTATCATGGGAATTGAAAAATGAAACAAATCAAGTTTAGATCCAGGATAAATTCAGCATCCAAACCTAATCAGAATCTACAAAATAAAATGAAATATTTTGGGTATGTCTTTATTAAGAATTACTAGAACCTGTAAAAGTTGTTACTGTGTAACACTGCAGTGAGCTATTGGTGTGTTTGAATAAGGCATCTGTAAAGATTATTTACTTTTTATCCTGGATAACGTCCTTCTTCATGCTATGAATATATGAGGAATAAAACAGTTTTTTTTTTTTTAATGATGGAAAGCACTGCAATACACAATTTAATTGAAACACTGGTAGGTCATAGAAAGCCTTGAAAACGATTTTGATGACTGAATGATAATGCAATGATTTTATATGAAGAAAAGATTTTTTTCTCAGCCTAATATGAAGAAATACACAATTTAACTGAAAGGTAGTGGAAGGTCACAGAAAGAAAGGGAAACAATTTTGATGACTGAATAATGAAGCTATGATGAAAGATATAGTAAATAAAAGAAAATACTGTAAATTTTTGCATCACTCTAATACTTACAAAATATAATCATAATCTTCTTTGATTATGTTTAGCTATTGGCACGGTCCCTATCCAGAATTTTAAAATCATTTAATAGTCTTGAATACCTTTTGTCTTTATTTTATTCAGCATGTACATTTTGAAATTATTATTTGATAAATAAAGAGTTTTTCAAATTTGAATTTATTACTTTCATGTCATGTAATTGATAGATCATAAAATAGGAAACAGATAATTTACTACCGTGCCTCTCCACTAAAATAAAGCAAGAAAAAAAATTTATCAAACCTGACAGGTAAGTGTTTCTTTAATCAAATAAATGCAAATAAACATTAGCCTACCAGACATCTTAGCTTTGCATATGAGGCCTAGGGGATTTTTTTTTTTTAGTCAACATGCCATCAAATATGGTAGGTAAGAGTTTCTTTAATCAAATAAATGCAAATAAACATTAGCCTACCAGACATCTTAACTTTGCATATAAGGCCTAGGGGATTTTTTTTAGTCAACATGCTATCAAATATGGTAGGTAAGAGTTTTTTTAATCAAATAAAGGCAAATAAGCTGCACACTTTTCTTTGTTTCTTAATACTTTGCTTAGCTCTTAGAAGGCATCTTTCACTATTCTAATGTGTCTTCAAATTTCAGTGTCATATTTTCCATCCTGTGTTGAAACACTTCCGAGGTATTTAAACTTTTGTACTTGCTTGATTTTGGTAAGACAGTGCAAATTTACCATATCTAAAGTTAAGATATCTGGTAAGCTAACATGTTGCTTGATGTTTCTGGAACTTTGTGGATACCAAGGACAGTGAAGGTACTTCATGACTGATGTTATCTCACAGAAGTTCTTATACCCTTCACTTGCGAAGTGGGTGTCATGGTCGGAAGGTACAATACAGGGTTTCTCTCGGTGGCAGAGGAAGAATTGGTAGAATCCACATGCTGTATCAATCACATGGTCTCTGGCACAGAGAATGGCTGTGAGATGTTGGCTAAAGCTGTCCAAAATTGTTAAGATATAGCATTTGTCTTTTGAGAATGGCATCATGATGAAGTGGGGTAGTTTAGGTAAACCGATGTGGGGTTACCGACCAGCGATGACATAATGTGGCAAGATGCCAGTTGTACTGTTAGCAGTGGCATTCATAGATGACACAACAGATTTGAGGACGTTAGTCTATTCATAGTTCCTGTCCTCACAGAGAATATAGAGAGTGTTCTTTAATGTGCTCGTACAAGGATGCGGTCTGTTGCAAAACCTTCATCTTTTGGAATATGCCATCGTTGAGAAGTTGCTTAGTGATTTTAATAAATTCAGTTTCCACCCTTGGATAATTTGCAAGCTCATGTTTTACACGGATTGTGGATGCCTTGTTCAAATCAGTTATGAACCGACTGACATCATTACCCGGATGAAAACATTTTATGTCACACATAGTGTCACATAAGGACTGTAGTCGCATGAGCAGTTCGTAGCTTGTTGAGGTCTGGGATGTGTGTGCAATCCTGATGAAGGCAGAGTTGAGAGCAATCAGCATTTCCTGTAGTTCTGTCTGAAGTCCATCAGCAATTCTGGCTTGATGCTCACTTGTGAATTTTGGGTCTGTTTTCAGTTTGAGGACGGCAGCTCATTGCTGTTTGATTAGTCGTAGCATTTTGTGGTGAAAATTCCTGAATTTTTCAATTATATTAGTTGTCACCAGTTTTCAACAGTTGTCTTATGTCTTTCTGAATTTACCGTTTTTTTTACTGGGCACCCTGTAGTTTCTTGTTCCCATCCTTTGTTAGAGTTAGATGAGTGACCACTGACTGGATTGGTTCCCAGAGTAAGACTTTGTGAATGATTTTGTTTATGCTTCTTCACTGAATCATAGTCTCGTCTCAGTAGTCATCAGCATTAAGCAAGTCACCACAGGATAATTGGTTAGCCATATGTGGCTGCTGACATTTTCCATCACTCCCAACACCTTCGTATTAGCCCAATCTAGTTTTTTGTCCCCACCCTTCATTAAAGTTAGGCTTACGGCCATATCAAATTGAAACACCAGTTCTCATACAATCACGAAAGTTAAGCAATGTTGAGCCTGGTCAGTGCCTAAATGGGTGACCACTTCTAGATACCAGGTGCTGTAAACTTGGATGTGTGCTTGGTATGGCTTATAGCCATATCACATAGAAACACTGGTTCTCATACAATCACTGAAGTTAAGCAATGCTGATCCTGGTCGGCACCTACAAGGGTGACTGCATAGAAATACTAGGTGCTGTAAGCTTGGATATGGGAGTTGATATGGCTTACAGCTATATCATGTTGAAACACCGGTTCTCATACGATCACCGATGTTAAGCAATATCAAGACTGGTCATAACCGAGATGGGTGGCCACTTGGGAACACCGTGTAAGCTTGGATATGCAAGTGGTGTAAGGAATTATCAGCTCTCCAAGGTCCAATTCCAGTTGGGTTCGTTATATTCACTTACACACAAATAACCTTAGGAAAGGCATGAATCCACCTCTTCTCCCACAGATTATGGGTCAATTAGTGGAACTTGTATCAGTAAATCATTATTATCTCCCAAAAAAATTCTTACAATCTAAAAATATTTTCTGGCTTTAAATAACCTGCAAAAGGGTTGATAAGCCATAAAAAACAAATCAATCAATCATTAGAGCTGATACACTACAGCCAAACAGAAGGACTGTTTCCACAGTTGTTATGAAGAATTCAAGTTTGATTTCAGATGTTAAACATGATTTCTATTTTGTTAAAATCTTTTACAGTGATGTCCAAGCCTTTCCAATTCTGACACCTAGAAACTTGCTACATGAATTCATTCAGGAGCTAAGATACAGAAAGTCATTTGCTTGCTTGAAGGTGATGTCCTCAGTTTTCTCTTTATTTTAAAGCATTTACTCATTTTATATATCTAGTTTAATTTACTTGGTAGCATTTTTGATTTAATTCAGAAGCATGTGTGCTTGCTTCAGTGTATCAGACTATGTTATCTAGCTCATCATTTTTCAAACTTTTTTTTTTACTGCAACCCACAGCAAGAATCACTTTTTGCATTGCAACTTATTATACCTCCATGTTATTACATGGAGGTATAATAAGTAAAACTTAAAGACAAACTCTGTTAACAAGGTTCATTTATTTAGCATCAACAATTTACATGTATATTTCTTATGATTCACACATATTGGAATTGTATGTATCTATTTGTATTATCTATTTGTATGAATATAAAATTATTACTTTTAGAAAAACAAATTTAAAGGAAATTTCATAATATTAGGTGTCTCAAAGGAAGTCAAGTTTGCTAAGGTTATCATCCTTAACAACATTCATGGAAGTTGCATTTTAAGATGTATCTGTTAATGTCCTACTGTTCCTTCATCGTTCTTCTTTTTTCAAAAGATTGTTTCTGAAATCTTCAAATAGAACAATTTACAAGTATTACATGTACAAGTTTAATTCCTATCTGCTCTCACTCCAAATCTTCTGTAACCCCCTTGCCTTGATCGATCCACTATCTTTCTCCACATCCTCTCCTTTACCACTCCTATCTGCTCTTCCTCCAAACCTTCTGTAACCCCTTGTGTGCTAGTGGCTTCCAGCCTTGCTTGGGGTGAAAAGCTTAAAAAAAAAAAAAAAAAAAGTTAAAAAACAAACAAACCCATTCTTAAATTTTGTAGAAACAACAGCCAACTCACTGAAAATCCTGAGATTTCAAATGAACACAACACATCATCTTACTACCACAGAAAAAATGTACCAGTACTTGACTTTGACAGTGAGTCGGGAAATTTGCTTTTAACCCTGACTTCAGATGCAACTGTATTGTTCAACGATCTTAATGGCTTTCACAAAGATAAATGCACTGCATACCTTCATAGCTATGTTTTGGTGTAAGCTCTCTTTGTGAGAGAGAACTGATGTCACTCAGTCCACAACAAGGTTGATGAACAAGATACATAGACACAATAAGAACAAACTATATATAATTATATTTAAAAAAATAAAATATAATACAAGCTTACCTCGGTGAAAAAATAGCAATGATTTATGAGTGCTGTGCAACATTTAGAGTTGTTTATATTCTGCACTTTGCTCTCACTTGCATAGATTTGTTTTTTTCCTTTCATTTTTGTTGCAACCCATTTTATTTATCTCACGAGCCATTGAAGGGTCAGGACCTACAGTTTGAAAAACCCTGGTCTCGATTGTCTGTATTGCATGTGACACTAGTTGTCCTCTACGTGTGGCTTTACTCAGTTTAAAATCCTTTCTTTGCAGTTTGCAGTTGCTTCTTTAATAAAAATATATCTTCAATCAGTTGGTCAATGAAGGTATGTGCTGGTCACCCACAAGATCATTTCTCTTGGGTTGGTTCCCAGGGTAAGCCTGTGAATTATTTAATTCTTGCATCCCCAACAATATCCACTAAAACTTATGACACTTCAACAAGAAAGCTTTCTTTTTTTATACTATTGTTCACCCAACATAAGGCTCAAGAGCCACTCAAAGTGGAAGGTTACTGAATAAGGTTGTTGTACATGCTCAGAGAGAGGATTGATTTATTAATTTGTTTTTACGGCTTCTCAAACCTTTGCAGAATATATCATTGCTAGCGACATAGCAGATAAATCTAGCCTGTTTGAATCTGGAATCCTAAATATGGCTACTCCAGAAACACAGAAGAATCTCTGGCAGCTCCAATTCCCATTGAGAATTTAAAGCTGAAACATATTTGGGGATTAACAATTTTTTAAGGATAACAATGATTTTTCCAGATATAAGTCCTACTTTTTAACTCATAACTGAAGGGGAAGATGGATTCATACTTTTCCCAAGGGTATTAGTGCATAAGTGAATGTAACGTACCTGACTGGAATTCAAACTCAGCTCTCTGATTTCTCATACCAAGCCGCTATTCATTGCACCACCCGCACATCCATACTTAAATGGAAAAAATAACAAGTGCATATTTTGAGCATATTCAGGATAGATAACGATTGAAATAAGATTTGAAGAGGTTATGGTTGTAGTTATCAGGGAAGTATCCTCTAGGGAGTTTGTTTCACAAAGTAACAATTCTAGAAACAAAGCTGTCTGAGTGAAACTTCATCCTTACCAATGGAATACAAAGGAAATGAGGATGAGTTGACCCTATTAATGTGTGATGGCAGGTCCTAACTGTAAAGGTCTGAACTAAGGAATGTAACTCATCTGAACATTTGACATGGAAATAGCACCAGAGTTGCAATGGGTTAGCAATGTTTCATCTGTGGGAAAGAGTAAAAATAATTTATCATCCACAAGGCAATGTAAACACATTTGAACTCTATAAATGCTGGACAGTAAGGACTGGGCAGCTCCAGCCCAGTTATGGACACAATACTCCTTTTTTGTTTGTCATATTTCATTTGAAGGTCATTTAAATTTTGTAAATATAATGGTACCATGCGAATATATTCTTTTATAAAATTATAGCAACACAATGATAACAAAATCTTTTAAAATACAAGCTCTCAGATTATATGAAAACAATCGTTGTCTTTTGGATTTTAATTTAAAAATGTTGGTTCCAATCAGAATGGGAATGTTGCCATTAAATTAACAATTTTGGCACAAGACAGAAGGGAAAATGGGGTAGGACTGGTCAACACTTTCTATCCTCGACCTAGCTAATCAGATTCACAACCCATTCATTCATTACAATTTGCTCATTTACTACAAAAACTCATCCATCACCATTCAATCCTACATATGCCACAATAACACATATTCACAGGGAACCTATAAAAAATGCATGACATAAAATTTCAAAAGTTCAACTGTCCTTTTATTTTTTTACAAAAATATATAAAAATATAATGAAGAGAGGGGATGAACCCAAAAACAAAACTAAAATGCAACAAAATATTCAGACTAAAAATAACAGATGTTAGTAGGACCCATCCATTTCACATAAATAAGAGTGGCTGCTGTATTCTGCAGATAGGCAGAATCAAGAAGCTTACTCACTAACAGCGAGGGAAGGATAAAAATAAATGATGGCATGGGAAAATGAAAATCAGAAATGCAAAATATTTTTCCCTCCCCAGTTTATAGGTAGAAGCACACAAATGCATGCTGGGATTTCTTCCTAGCCAATAAGATAGGACACTTGGCAGTGTCATCGGACTCAGTCCTGACTTATCTTGCCTTGAAATCAGAACACTGCATTCATTCATCTGAATTTGCTCTTGTGTGTCAATCGCAATTCTTAGTCTGTGGACCTTTTGCCTTATTACTGTTAATTTGCCTTGCATATATCATTTGCATACTTTATATTATTTTTTGTCCTGTTCTTTTCTTTTTTTCCCTTATTGCTTTTCCTGTTATTGCTTATTGCAAACTTTCCTTTTAACACTTCAGTTTTTTTTTGCAGGCACAAAGGTTCAAGTTTGCCCAGGTCTTATGGTTGGAATGTGTTGGTTCCAATCCTTGTCAGAATGACCGTAAAACACTTTTCCATCTCCAATTTATAGGCAGCAGCACACAAATGCATGCTGGGATTTCTTCCTAGCCAATAAAATAAAATAAATAAATAAATGTACTGTTTAATAAATAAATGGAGTGTCTACTCAAATATGAGTAGACACCAAAAATAAAGTTTAAAATTATATATATATATATATATATTTACAGTGATATTCACCCTGTACAAGACCCATGAGCCACACAAGGTATAGGGTTACATAAGGAAAAGGCTTTAGAAGGAAGCAGAAATGCAGTCCTAAACAGGGAACAAGGGAAAAACCTCTACTACAGTTCAAAAGACCAGAGAGGAGGGTGAACCGGTTGACAGGCAAACCTATCTGTCTATCTCTATCTATAAAAGGCATGATGTGTGTGTGTAAAACACTTTTCCCATCTCCAATTTATAGGCAGCAGCACACAAATGCATGCTGGGATTTCTTCCTAGCCAATAAAATAGGCTAGTTCTCAGTTTCATCTGACTCAGTCCCAGTCTGTCTTGTCTTGAAATCAGAATGCTACATTCACTTATCTGAATTTGCTCTTGTGTGTCAACCCCAATTCTTAGTTTGTAAACTTTTTACCTTATAACTGTTAATTTTCCTTGCACATATTATTTGCTTGCTTTTATACTATTTTTTGTCCTGTTCTTTTCTTTTCCTTGTTATTGCGATCTTTGTCAATTCTGTTTGTAGGGCAATTCTCCATTTATTTACATTTAATCATGGCCATTCACTCTACAAAAAAATTAAAATATGATATAAGTGTACCACAAAAACAATATCTTTTAAAATAGAAGCCCTCAGACTATATGAAAACACTCTTTAATTGTCCTTTGCATTTTTATTTTTAAAAAAATGATATAATGGCACCATAAAAAGATAATCTTTTAATACATTATGACACAATAAAATCATCTTTTAATGTTTCAGTATCAACAGAATACCCAACAATAAGACAAATAACTTTAAAAAATTTTCAATCAGAGATTAGGAACTTATAATGAGACGACAAAGAATAGGAGTAGATAGGTCCAACTATCACCCGGTTCTTAACCCTCCCCATGCGGGGACCAGTGTTTCACTGTGATGTGGTTATAAAACTTAAGACAGGAGAAGCATGCATCAAACACAATGGGTGTTATATTAAATTTTTGGGAAATATATGAATTTGTTATGATGGGCCTTGTTTGACTCCTGTTTTTGGTTAGTAAAATATAACATATATATACATCCCAACTACAAAGTGAGACATTTATACATATATATAATCAGAAGGATTTATTATCAGAATCATTTGGTTGCACAAGTTCAGTAGACATATGAAAGTTCTTGTAATGCAGTTGTTAATAAATGTTTATGATTGGTGTTTGTCTTGGTGAATAAGTGATAAGTCTATCAGTAAAAGGCAATATTAAACATGAGAAAATGATATTTGTGTAAAACTTATCTGTCATCTTCATTCCTAGAGCAGCTCAATTCCATGTGCTTTTCTTACAAGAGACTGATAAAAAAAAAGAGAGAGAGTCTTTAAATTTCACGCCAGTAGGACGGTTTCCTTTTTTCTATGGAATCATGGGAATTAGATTTATTTTTTTACTTCTCATGATTGTGAGATCACTACAAATCCAACTCTTCTCCCCTCAGCTATGGGTAAATAATAGGACAGACTGTGTTTTATAGCTTTGGGTAGAAACCGGTCTAGGAGAAGAAAAACTCAGAATTCAAAACTGCATGTAGCCTGATGAAAGCACAGAGGAGGCAGCTAAGGAAAGTACTCAATGATCCTGACTATGGTCAATTCCTTTTAAATTAAAGTCACTACGACTTCTACCTAAGCAAGAAGAAAGCTTCAAATTAGTAGAAGACTACACAAAAATAAATAAAATATAAAAACATACCATAATCTTATTCTCCTCTCCTTAACTAAGGCAGTCTACTTGTAAGAAAAAAAAGGTCCCATTTATGCTCAAAAGAGCTACAATTCTTTTTTATTTTTTTTGGTTTGCCTATCACCTGGTTCATACTCCTCACTGGTCTTTTGAACAGGAGTAGAGGATTATCCCTAGTTTCATGTTTAGGATTGAGTTTATGGTTCCTTCTAAAGTCTATTTCAACTCTATACTTCTAACATCTCTGCCTAAGACTCTGAACTTTTATTTACTATTTATTTATTTTTTTTCCTCAATAGGAATAGATAGGTTCACCTATCATTCGGTTCTCACTTCCTTCTGGTTTTTTGAACATCAGTGTTCTATTCCTTGTTTAATGTTTAGGATTGGGTTTCCAGTTCCCTTCTAAAGTCTGCTTCAAACCTATACTTCTAATGTCTCTGCCTAAAAATTTGAAATTTTATTTACTATTTCTTATTTCCTCAATAGGAATAGATATGTTCACCTATTGTTCGTTTCATAAACCTCCCTGATTTCTTTGAACAGTAGAGGTTTATCACTTGTTTCCTGTTTAGGATTGGGTTTCCAGTCTCCTTCTAAAGTCTATTTCAACTCTATACTTCTAACATCTCCACCTAAATGCTGAAATCTTATTTACTATTTTTTTTACTCAATAGGAATTGATATGTTTGCTTATTGCTCACACTCCTTCCAAGTCTGTTGAACAGGTGTAGTGGTTTATCCCTTGTTTCCTGTTTAGGATTAGATTTCCAGTTCCGTCTCATTTGCTTTCACTCCCAGTAGCCCTTTGCATTTTAGGAGCATTATCATGTTTCTTGGGGTGAATTGATTGAAAAAAAAAATGTACATATTAAAATGACTGTGTCACATCCTGGCATCATAACCCTAACCCCCATATCTGGGGTTGGAGAGAACAAATGAATCTCCTCAGGTTTTTGAATTCAGAGTTGTCCTTCTCCTAAATCGGTTGCCACCCAAAGCTATAGGACGCAGTCTATCCTGCTATTAACCCGTAGCTGGGGGGAGAAGAGATGGCTTCATACCTTTCCTAAACATATTAACTTGTCAGTGAATATTATGAACTCAGCTGAAACTCCTATCCATTCGTCCACCGTGCCTCTAGAATGCAGTGATTGTCAACTTGACAATGGCACACAGGGCTTGCTATTTGAAGTGGAATTTGAGAATAGTTACACAACCTGACCATATTTGTGTATTTGTTTTATTTTGTTTTTATTTTGACGGCTTGACAGACCATCATGTCAAAGGAGATCATAAGAATGCTGACGGAAGAAAACAGGAATTTTAATGGAGATTGAGAACTGCAATATTATTTTTTGTCTGCTAAAAATAAAATGATTTGTTTGCTTTGTGAAACTACAAAATCAACATTGAAGAAAATTCAATACTCATTAGCATTATGCCACTCATGAGGATCACAAATATTTAAAATTAGAGGATGTTGGAATTTAATTTGAGAACAATATTTTACAAGTTCACATTCTTGCTATTTTTTCTATCCTCACTCCAACCTTTTTTACTTTCAAAACCGGCTCCCAAAGCCTTGATTCTTATCAGAGAACAGAATACATTTTCTGGCTAACAAGAGAGCTGGAAAATATAAAAAGGAATTCCGCCACCATTATTCTTTCCATGGTGCCATAAAGTGTGGGGGGAACCTCACAGCTTGATGCAGTCCAACCTGTTTTCACTACTTTCAAAACCGGCTCCCAAAGCCATGATTCTTATCAGAGATAAGAATATATTTTCTGACCAATGAAGGAACCAGGAAATTTGTTCAAGAATTTTGGATTAAAAAGTCCCTGATTCTTTGAAGCGTACCAAATCTCCATAAATTTGGAGAATATTTGCCTATTTGGCAATGAGAATTTCACCCACCATCTGTTTTGTCAATGACAGGAAGCACCAGTCAACTTCAGAACCACTTTGAACCAAAGAAGAGCTACCTACTAAAGGGCTGTCAGGAACAAACGTCAACCCACAATTCAAGACCAATTCAAAGCTGCATCCCTTCACCACTCCTTATGTCGTGCTCACTGGACTTCTGTCGTCAACCTATGAACTCACTCAACTCCAGAAATTCCTATATTTACTACCATTTTCCTACTCTACAAGAACTGTGAGTGTTTCTAAGCATTAACAAAATTCTACTTGCTTAAAGAACTTTTTAGGTGCTCAGAGAAATATTTTGAGCAAGCCTTTTTTCTGTTATGAACATTTTCTCTTCCCTTAAAGGACATTTTCTCTTTTCCCTTTCTTTCATTCTTTATTGTCCTTTTATCCTGTTACCCTTTTTCTTCTGTATATGTAAATAAATACTTTCTTCTTTTATTGTTACACACCGAGCAGGATTTTTTACTTTATTCATCCGTGCCTAAAAGAGAGAGTTTGTCTGCTCTAATCTTGCTGTTTTTTACTCGCATTTTGTCGCAATTTTTTAATATCAACCCTTGGATGCAGGAAGCCCGGGACAGATTTCCTAGCAAGGGAAAAGTGTGAAAGCTTGCACTGCAGATATTTAAAAGATGAAAAGCAAAAGAAAAGATAGTTATTTCAAGCAGTGGTGAGACTCAGAAATAATGCTACTGAGGCAATTTATAAAGTAGCTTATATCAGGGCCAGTGTGTACGATCCCTGAACCCTTCCCTCTCAAGGAGGGAAAGCCTAATTGGGGGCCCATGGCAGTGCTTTGTGACCCTTGCTATCTTATCAACATTTGCTTTTATTTACCTACATTTACATATGTTACAAATTAAAGTAAGCACAACTGGCTATTAAAAGATGAAAACTTTGCAGATTTGGACGTAATTCCGGAGTCTTTTTTTCGTCCAAAGCTGTGAATTTGTTTTTTGCTCATGTTAAGTCTCGAAAGAAAACACTATATAAAAATCTCTATTTTGTTTTAACCATAATGTTGCAGGTGTTAAATTATGCAACTTTTTAACAAGAAAAATCTCAAGTTGATGTTAAAAATTGTCACAAAACATTGCTGATTTATTTAAGATGGAATGGTCTATTATGACATGTCTCTAATTTGTATTTAGATATATTGTATTTATTTTCAATTTTTCTAGTTGAATTCTTCACGTATATTGCATATGATCCATTATTGTACATAATTAGGTTAGAGTAAAATTTGTATTTTACATGAATACTACCTTATGAAAATTGAGATGTAGTAGACTGCGGGGTGTGTATCAAATATTTTGGGGTGGGCATGTATATATATATATATATATATATATATATATATACTAGTCATATATATATATATGTATATATATATATATATATGTATGTATATATATATATATATATATATATATATATATATATGTATATGTATATGTATATGTGTATGTATATATATATATATATATGCATATATATATATATATGCATATATATGCTGATATATATATATATGCATATATACATGCATATATATATATATGCATATATATATATATATATGTATATGTATATATGTATATGTATATATATATATATATATGCATATATATATGCTGATATATATGTGCATATATATACACACATATATATATATGCATATATATATGCATATATATATATATATATATATATATATATATATATATATATATATATATATATATGTTGCTGAAAAATTCTCAATCCAGCCAAGAAACCTTTCTCAAAATATCAGATTTTTTAGTCCAAATATGTGAATTTGTTTTGCGCATGCTAAATCTAAAAAATGCTGTTTTTATCCAAAATGTTAAAATTCTTCAACATATATATATATATGTATATGTATATATGTATATGTATATATATATATATATATGCATATATATATGCTGATATATATGTGCATATATATACACACATATATATATATGCATATATATATGCATATATATATATATATATATATATATATATATATATATATATATATATATATATATATATATATATATATATATATATATGTTGCTGAAAAATTCTCAATCCAGCCAAGAAACCTTTCTCAAAATATCAGATTTTTTAGTCCAAATATGTGAATTTGTTTTGCGCATGCTAAATCTAAAAAATGCTGTTTTTATCCAAAATGTTAAAATTCTTCAACGTTTTAAGAATAATCCCACGTTGATGTTAAAAACTGCCACAAAACATTGTTCAATTATCTAAGATGGAATTATCTATAATAAAATGTCCCTATTTGGTATTTAGTTACATTGTATTTATTTTCATTTTTTCCAGTTGAAGTGTTCACCTACATTACAGATTGTCCATTATTGTACATAATTAGCTTACAATAAATTGAATATTTTATATGAATATTCCCTTATGAAAACTGAGATGTAGTAGAGTGGGTGGAGGGTGCCCGTATTATAGATTTGAGACACTTGCACCACCCTATTTACAATTTTTAATTTGTGCTTGTTTGCAGGATAAACTATTTGAAATGCAAAGGTTATTTTCTGTAAAGATTGTAAGAAAAATAGTTTTAGAATTAATAGAAAGGCCAATTCATTGAAAGGTTGATAAAAAAAAGTGCACACAAAGATATAAATCTCAAAGTTTAGTTTTGCCATTGTCGATGTTGTCAATGAGTCATTTGGTGCTTTGTCACTAGCTTACCTCAAATGGGATAAAGGAAGTTGTCATTTAGCGTAGGCATAGATAAACTCGGCATTCTTAAGTTGTGGAGACATTCTCAAAATGGGGACTGACATTTCTAGGTCATTTCTGACTATTGAAAAATATTTTTTTATAATACTTCTTTTTCTTTCTATGTACCATGTCATTTCAAGAGTAGGTGATCATAGCTCTCCACCTCCCTTGCAGCTCTCAACATGTTCCTTCCCTCTGCCACCTCCCCCCTCCATGTTTTGGTTAAGGCCACTAGGTATGTCATGCATTGTTTTCCCTTGTCTCTCTTTCCCTCTATTCGACCAGTGAGTATCAGATTCTCCAGGTCCTTCTTCTTTATTATGTGCCCCAGTAACTTCAGCTGCCTCTTCCTGATCTTAAATATAATACTTAGGAGGCTCATAATTAATGATCCACCCTATCGAATGCCTTGGACTGATCCAAATTGAGCAGTGCTGCTTCACCATCAACTTTTCTATGATCTAGCGAACCATATGAAGGTTGTCCTGAATAGCCCTGCAATTCATAGCACAAGTCTGCTCAGGGCCAGTCAGACTAGAGAGGACAAGCTTCAAATAGATGGCCATGACCCTTGCCAAAATCTTCACATCTGCATTTAGCATAGTCAAAGAGCGAAAATTATCTATCCCATCCCCTCTGCTTTCGTTCTTGAAACAACTTGATGACACCCCTGGTGAAGCGTTTGTGTATGTTCCCATTGCTCAGCCAGTGGCATCTGAACATCTGTGCCAGCAGAGGCACAAAAACGGGCGATAGCCTCAAGTACACTTTGTAGGGAGACTGTCTATCCCCAGAATCATGTCTCGGCCGGATAGTTTAACCGCTTCTCAGATTTCCTCCTTAGTGATGGTCCCCTCGCACATATCCACTTTGACTGTCTCGAGACAAGGAAAGTCGGCTAGATAGGTATCGAACTGAGCGGAACACAGTCTGGGCTCCCTGGTGGACAGCTCTCAGAAATAAGACTGAAAGGCCTCTCAGATGCCTTCGTTTGTAGTCACCTGTTGTCCATCCAGTGATGTAACACTAGGAAAATATCAATCAGATGTGCAACTCCTCTTGCCACAGTTCAGCGGTCATGTTCGTTGCCTTGGCAGACATTCGCCTTAAATGAGCCCTAACAGCTTGGTCTTTTTTGATAAGTGATGGAAGACAACAAACAAAGCTTCAGTAAAAAAAAAATATATATTGCCAAATTTATTGCTGATGGCTGGAGCTGCTGTTGGCTGGCTGGAACTGCAGGCCAGCTGCTACTAGAACAGATACTACGTTTTGATCCTAGGCACATTGGTGCTATGGATTGTTAATATTTAGCAGCCCCCATCCCCGAGGGATGTATGTGACACAAGGCCAAGATTACCATGGCTTCTCCGAGCCCGTAGGCTCGGCCAAAAATATTCCCTTAGAACCCACATATACAGGTTCAGGGTCTGTCTATGTCCCCGGACGAAACTTTGCCCTTCGGCAAAGACTCGTCTGGGTTCCTCTCTGCTCAAGGCAGAGAGTTCAACAGTTGAACAGAGGCTATGGCACGGCTTCTTTGGTTATGGGTTGTTGTTTTTGTTGATATTTTAGGCCTTTTTATATGCTGAATCAGTTTTACAACAGTCACTGGTGATGAAGGTAAAGTTTCTTTGTCTAGTTGTTTTTTAAAAATCTGGGAGTGCCGACAAGATATAAGAAAAGTCGACTACACTTTGATCTTAGGCATGTCTGCAGATAACATATTTTTTTATATAAACCATTTCATATGCTGAATTAGTTTTACAATAGTCGTTGGACCTGGAAGGTGAAGTTTCTTCTTCCGGTTATTTTTAAAAATGTTGGAGTGCCAACAGAATGCATCAGGGCTATCATCCTAAATAACTGAACATATCAATTAATAATTATATAATTAATAAATAATAATAATTAATAATATATAATTAATAATATATGCATGTTTCAAGATGCTTAGGAAAAGTGACTTTCCTCCTGATTTGGTTTGTCTCATGAGTAGTGCATCTGGTTGTGGTTGTGGACCTGGTGCCAAACTTGTGTCTGGGGGCATATGTTGGTTTGGTCCTGTTGATAGCAACGGTGTATGTAATGTTACCACACTTGATTGTGATGTATTTATCAGGTCAGCTGATAATTTTGAAGGGATCTTGGTAGCTGGGTGTGAGTGGTCATTTGACTGCATCATTCCATATAAAAATATACTCGCAGTCTTGAAGGTTTCTTGGTATGTAAACGTCCTTTATTATGTGTCATGTTGGTGTGTATTTCAACTGTACTATTTTGTTGCATAGTTCTTGTGTAAAGGGTGTAGTTGGGGTTGAAATCGTATTTGGTATATCACAGAAATATTGTCCTGGTAAGGATAGACATGCATAAAAAATGAGTTTGGCTGGTGTGCAGTCTAAAACTTCCTTAACTGTATTGCTGACAGAGAGGAGGATTATTGGTAAGTCGTCAATCCAGTTAGTGGTGTCACGTCTCGTATCCAGGGAAGCTTTTAGGCATGTGTGAAATCTTTCAATCAGATCATTTATCCAGGGGTGATAAATCATTTTGATATGCTTAGATCCAAGTAAATTGTTGAATTCCTGAAATAAGGATGATTGAAATTGTACTTCGCAGTTGTTCAGGATTACTTGTGGTTTTCCAAAAGTTGGAACCCAGTCTTTCAGAAGCACTTTGTTGGATACTGTGCTGGCTGTAGTGTCTTTGATTGCTAAGGCAGTTAGCCATTGGGAAAATTAATTGATGATGGTCAGCAAGTACTGGTAACCTTGAAACGTTGGTAGAGGTCTAACAATATCAATGTGTATATATGTGAAGCGAGCGTTAGGGTTGGTTCGTTTCCTGGGGTGTGACAAACCATGTTGAATGCCATTTTCTTGAGTATGGGGGTGGGGAATTAAAGGTCTGGGGGCATTTAGTGTGACATTATAGTAGAGACTCTTGTTGCTGAAGGGGACTAGGAATTGCTGGAGGTGCAGTGAAGTGTTTGTGAGTACTTCTTGTATTGTTGAGTCTAACTTTTGTTCATCAGCTATTAAATCATGACTCAGTATGCTGTCAGCAAGTGTATTAATGTCATCTCTTGAAAGTGTATATGCTACTGTATTATCTTTACCTTTTATGTAGCGTATGTCTGGAGAATTTTGAGATGTAGTCTAAGTTCTCAAAATGTATATTTGTCCAAGTTAGTATTCATAGTCATTGTCAGTGATTTGTAGTTGGTGTACCTAGCAAAATCTCTTCTCCGGATCAGATAGCGAAATGTTTAATAATTAAGTAGATATCTAGTAGCTCACCGAAGAAAGTACTGTATCTGGTTGAGCTCATGAGAGTTTAGCCAGGAAGAAAGCCATTGGTTTACAGGATGACTTTAGTTATTGCTTGATGACTGCACCTACTCTTGTGTCAGATGAGTCTGTAGTTAGTAATATTTTCGTCTGTAGATCGTTGTTGATGAATGACAATTTTGTGAAGTCGATGAGTGTGGTTTTTGCAGTATTGTATGCGTGCAAGGCATCGCCCTCCAAGTGATACTTTTGTTCTTCTTCTTCTGAAGATTTGTCAAGAGGTGAAGTATTTCTGAACAATTCAGCACAGACCTTTGGTAGAAGTTTACCATTCTGATGAAACGTTGTAGTTGTTTGATGGAAGTTGGCGTAGGAAAGTCTTGGATGGCTTTAATCTTCTCTGGCAAGGGTGAGATACCATCAGTATCAATGTTATGTCCAAGGAAGTTGATGCTTGGCAAGCCAAAGACACATATGTTTAATTGATTTAAAGACCAAAATGAGACAATCTTTGAAATGCTTCATGGAGATGTTGTTTGTTTGTAATCACTAGCTATCAGGATATCATCGATGTAAGCAAATGTGAAGGGAAAATGGTGTAAAACTTCATTAATTAAGTGCTGGAATGTCTGAGTGGTGTTCCTCAGGCCGAATGACATTTTTACGAATTCATATAGGCCAAATGGCATGGTAACCACTGTTTTGGGAATGTCATCAGTAGCCACTGGGATTTGGTGGTTAGAATATATGCAAGTTCCCTGCAGTTCTGATGCAAAGTCATGTATATAAGGGACTGAGTAGCGATCAGGTATGTTTGAGGAATTGAATTTCCTGTAATCAACGCATACTCAAAATACTTTGCTTTCCGGTTTCAGGACCAGGTGTAGCAGTGAGGCATATGGATGGGTCTTTGCTGTTCTGAATTAATATTCTTAAATGGCAGTGTGATTTTATATGCACTGCAAAAAAACTGTTTTGAGTATAGTTGTCCTGACATTGGCTTGAGTAAATGACCATGTAAAATCACGTTGCATGCCAATGTTTAAGGTAAGAGCTTAAGTCACCGTGTGGGAGCCGTTAGCTGCTTGCTTAAACAGGGTGGGTTCGAGAGCATGACCGTCTGTAGTGGGTATCATGCTGATCGTTGCTCCTGTGTCCATGAGGAACTATAGTCCGATGTTTTTACCCGATACATAGAACAAGCAGCATTGTATTTTTCCATCAGCTGGATCCACTGCGACCCTCCGGTATTTCAGTTTCTCTGGGTTTTTGCAGTTCCTTACTTTGTCTTAGAAGATTTGACGGAACCAGCAGATATCCAGGTTGTTCCGTCTCTGCTGACTGAGGCTGCACCTGCTGTCTCAATCCGGAGATTTGTTTCTTGCTCTCCTCAGAGTAAATTGCATCTGATTCTGCAGGTTTGCCAATGTCTTTTCTATGCATGTGTCTATGTTGGCAGGTTTGGGGACTTTGTGCAGTGAGTTAAATCCCCAGTTGAATGGAGCAAAAATCCTGCCACCAACGTCAGCCAGATTGTAAAGGGGTGGGGGACTTCCATTATTGGTGCAAGTATCTGTACCATTGTTGTTGTTAGTATATATATCCACAGACCATGGAGGATGAGTTCTGCCATAGTGGGTTGATGTAAAATGTTATAAAGCACAGTAAAAGGGACAGAGTTCTATCACCTCCACAGGGCGCCCTTGCATGGAGTATTGCTGCTATATATGGTCTGGAGCCCCTGCTGTTTGCCTCAGGGTTCTTGATAAGATCCAGAGACGGATATGCAATGTAATTGGCCCTGATCTGTCATCTCGTTTGCAGTTGCTCTCTCACAGACGCGACGTTGCCTCGTCTTTTTTACAAATACTTTCACGGTGATTGCTCCAAGGAGCTGCTTTCGCTGGTTCCTAGGCCTCATGAATTTAAACGTCCCACGAGGCTTGCATCCCATTCCCACCCCTTCACCATTGAAACTGTTAGATGTAGACGTCTCTTCTACTCCAATAGCTTCATGTCTCACACATCTCGCCTGTGGAACTCCCTTCCTTATTCCTGTTTCCCTGACAAATACAATCTCCAACTATTTAAGTGTAACGTCAATCGACATCTCCAGTTGTCTTGGTCTATCCACTTCCCTTCTCCACATCCTTTCACCTTTCATTCCTATCTGCTCTCGCTCCAAATCTTCTGTAACCCCCTTGCCTTGATCGATCCACTATCTTTCTCCACATCCTCTCCTTTACAACTCCTATCTGCTCTTCCTCCAAACCTTCTGTAACCCCTTGCGTGCTAGTGGCTTCCAGCCTTGCTTGGGGTGATAAGCTTAAAAAAAAAAAAAAAAAGGTGTGGATAAAAAGTTCACGGAGTAACTCTTCATCAGAACGTCTGGTCCTCATGACAATTTCACTTTTCAAGTATGTATGGCTCTGTTTCCAGGACATTTTAAACTATGTCAACTCATTGACTACGTTTGGTGGCAGAGCTTGCACCATATTGACGAATCTGGATCTATGGGAGGTGATTCTCCAATCGTTGAATATCGCTTCAAGCTGCAGAAACCAATTTTCTAGCGTTGATTTCATTACGTGGTGTATGTGTAGCACGAGTGGGTGTTGACGTATTGACCGACATCTCTATGGTGTCTTCATTTGATGCCATATACGGTGTTTATTTTTTACATCAAGTAATCACTTGTTGCTGTGTCTGTCGCATCATACGTCACTCCTGTCAGCACCCCCACATTTTAAAAAATGTGTGAGTGCCGACAGGATACGACAAGTTGTTAAGCTCAAATGTTTGACAGTGTTGTTGGGTTGCAAATGGCGATTCTCTCCCTTTTGTTGAGGATCCGGTGAATGACGTCAGAAGATAGAGTGTCGAAGGCAGTTGTGATGTAGATCCCAGAGAAGGACGTCCCTAGCTCAAGCGGTAGGTCTTTCAGGAAAAACCACATGGCCTAACCTGGTTCGTAGAGAAACCGCCATAACTCCAGTTTTCCCTTCGGGAAATATTACAAGTAAAATTCTCTTTTCTTATACACCATTTGTTGTTGCATGCATACGTTATAATTTCTCTGTGTGGGACAAGTGTATATTTGTATATATCTAATTTTCTGTACGACATAGTATTATAAACCTCTCCGAGAACCAAGCATGTTTATTGTTCTTTTTCCATTCAGCTATTCTGTCCTGTTATTATGTCGCGGATATAACCATGCCGATAACAAGAGAAATGTAATTGGGAAAATAAATATTTCTCTCCCTTGCTCTCGTTAGGTTGGTGACCATGACGCGATTCGAACACATAAGCAAATATGAAATGTTTATTTATTTCATAAAACAACAAACAGTGTGTAAAAAAGGGAGCCTTACTTGTAATATTTCTCAAGATTAAGATTCATCAGAATATTCAACTGTGAGTAAAACCGTAAAATTTTCACGGTTATTTCTAATAAATAAATAAATAATAATAATAAATATTTCCTTCTTAACCAAAAATGTCATCCAATTTGAAAAAGAAAATTAAGTCACTTTGTTTCAAACTTTATCAAAATACGCATAAACATTATAAATATCTTATCAAAAGTTGTTTTTTTTCTGTAAACATTAGAATAGAAAACCATAGATTAGAATTTTGTCGTCATTTCCAAAAATAGACAAAAATTTTGAGTCAATCAAATGAATTCGCCCCCAACAGCAAAAATATACTGGGTGTATTTTCTCTAACAATCAAAGCTCACTGACGACAATAAGTTTCTACGCACGTAGCCGCCCACGCATGTGTTCTAGTTTGATTCAAAGAAAAGAAAAACATTTCCATTTATTAATCAAGCAGAGCGTTTCTCTGAAAGATAGAAAAAAAGGTTAACTTGCTGGTAAAATAAATTTGAATAAAAATCGCTAGCTTACCTAATTCAACACTCGATTCTCCTAACAAGTGCTCGGTCAGCATCGAGTGAAATACGCGGCCGACAAAATATAGTGTCGCAGTTAGCTCCTCCTCGGACGCTTAATCCTTCAACAGGGGTCTATCTCCCCTGGCTATAAATACTGGCTGACCCTTCGCTTCGATCTCTTTTCCGGCCCAGGCCTTGGGCCGCCACCTCGCGTGGAGATGAGGTAAAATCTCTCTTTTTCGACTTAGTCCTTGGGCCGCTAGCTCGCGCGGAGACGAGGTAAAATCTCTCTTTTCAACCAACTCCAATATGTGACCTCTCACAGATACAGTGTTTCCCAAATTCTGGGAACACGCTAAGAACAATACACGTACGTACGAACACTCACAACACACACACACATAATTTCTCCATACAAACACTAAGTAACTGTTCATGTCTTTGTGTAACTTGTTATTAATATATATTTTTTACCCATATATATCGGTCTTGTTTGTTTTCTTTGTCTTCTTTGGACTTAATTAAAGTCCAACATTCCCAAGTAGCTGGACCGGCCAGCAGGAAATCTTAATCTTCTGATACTACTCCACATCTTCACCCGCACGGTCCGCTACAATAGCTTTAACGTCCAGATTCAAGATGGCACCACCGTGTTTCATCTAAACTGCTTAAAACCACTTATCACAAAAACTTTAAAAACAATTTTCACGTTCATACAAACTTAATTTATCTCAACTCTTGTGTTTCTGCAAAATAGTAACCAAAGGAACAATTTTCACGTTCATACAAACTTAATTTATCTCAACTCTTGTGTTTCTGCAAAATAGTAACCAAAGGATTTGTTGTGGATCCGTCTACCCTGATTTTATTTACTATCCGAGTTATTGGGAAATTTGTCCCGGCTTTCCCACATGAAAGGGTTGAGGTTAAAAAATTGTGACAAATATCGAATGAAAACAGCAAGATTAGAGCAGACAAACTCTCTCTTTTAGGTGGACCAATAAAGAAAGACTCAAAACTTCTGCTCGGTGTGTAACGATATAAGAAGAAAGTGTTTATTTACATATACAGAAAAAGGGTAAAGGTGTTGCGGGGCCGATAAGGATGCCGCCCCCGCAAGCTTATTGAAGAAAGGTGTGAACAGCCAAGACAATGAGGGGACAAAGGCAGAGGTTCAAAATACAATAAACGTCGATTTATTTATCCAAAATTTACAAGAATGTACTGTCTGGAGAAATGTGTTGAAATCGGTGTCGGGTCCGGTATGACTGGTTTCCTTCAGGGGAAGTTGATTCGGTTATATCGACAAAATGAGTGTAGGGTTGATCGGCGGCGGTAGCTGGTCGACTCCCGGAGGGGAGAATTGTCGGCGACAGTAGCTGGTTGACCGAAGACGCACGAAGATTCGTTAGATCGGTTAGGACGAGTCCCTAAACAGGGCCGAGTCAGTATAGTGATACGACTTCCAGGGTGGATCAACCACGTAGGCGGGATCGCGCCGAAGTGTAGCACTTGAAGCTGGAGTCAGAGAGGCGATACGTTTTCCAGGGCGGATCGACCGCGGAAATGGGATCACGCCGAAGAGTATTCTTTCGACGAAGCAGCGGAAGCTCACAAAGGTAGCGTACTACACTTTGATATATTTATTGTATATAAAATACAATTAGGGCACAAGGCCAAAATGGGGAGGGGTTGAGGCTGGTCGTCACTAACTATCTTATAACTAGTTAATCTGATTCATGACCCATTAACACAATACAGTTTTCACATTCACCACAAGAACTCGTCCGTCGCCAATCAATCCTCCATATGCCATAATACCGCATCCTCTCAAGGGGAACCTACAAAACGCGCCCACATGCCTTAAAACTTTAATGATAATAATTATATATATATACAATTCTCATAATGAAGAATGAGAGGGGAGGAAGATGAACCCAATAATAAACTACAACTCGACACAAAGTAAACTAAACATAACTGATGTTTGTAGGGCCCGTTCAACCCTCAAAACGGAGAGGCCGCTGTATTCTGCCCATTGGACAAAATCAAGAAGCTCTCTCGCTACGGGTGAGGGAAAGGGATAAAATAATACGGGTATGGGAAAATATAATGCTGACCCAGTCGAGATGAAAGATGTGGGGCCAAAACAAACTGGGGGGGGATCTCGACTTGAATCATAACCAAAGAGGCAGCCGGGAACAGGCCAGGAACAACACTTACTCACATTAACTAGGTACACTGAAGCTTGTCTAACCTAACCAAGGGGAGTGCTCCGCAGGAAACCACCCCGATGTGACGTAGGTTGACCTAAAAGAGAAAATCAAGGCTAGCCCTTTTCAAACGAACCAAGCTCGCCTATTTCACCCAGCTTTCGCTGAAGACTGTCGAATGCAAGCGTTTTCTATCAGTTCTAATCTTCATCTTGAGCTGATGCTCAAAGAATCGGATCAGATCCTGATGAGAAAGACGGATGCCTCGCTTCTTCTTGTCGTGTCGTCCAAATCACCATTCGAGCCGTGGCCAGCAGCATCAGAAACACTTTGATCCAGGCCCCCAGGCCGAGCAGCTTGTATTTGGACGAAAAAAGGGGCTAACAATATGTGAAAAGATTTGTTCAAGTACTCCCTGGCTAGAGGGAGTAGAAACCGTAGATATAAAATTACTCCCCATGTTGTTTGATGTTTGAGAAGCGCTGCTTAATCCGATGCTCACAAGGTACGGTTTTGGAGTCAACCATATTGGCCAGTCGTCCAGTTTCTCGCATGCTGCTTGACTTAAATCTGCGAGATCAGGGGTTGTGAAGGTCAAAGTCGTTTTTCTAAGGAGCGGCTAAATGGCGGTCGCGACAAAGGGATAAAGACAATTATGAAAGAAAGAAAAGGAAAAGAAAAAGTCCTTTAACTTTAAAGGGAAGAGAAAATGTTCCTAACAGTAAAAAGGCCTGCTCAAAATATTTCACTGAGCGCCTAAAATTCTTTAAGCGAGTAGAATGTTGTTTTGGATTAGAAACACTCAGTTTTCCTCGCAGTTCTGGTAGAGTAGGAAAATGTTGGTAGATATAGGAATTCTGCAGTTCAGTGAGTACGTAGATCGACGACAGAATTCTTCTAGGTGAAAGGAAGCAGCTTTTAAGTGGTCTTTAATAGTGGGCCGACAGCCCCTTGGTAGGTAGTTCTTCTTTGATTGAAAGTGGTTCCGAAGATGATTTGTGTTCTCTATCGCCGACCTCACAGAGAGTGGTCGAATTCTCACTGCCAAATAGGCGAAGATTCCCCATATTTATGGAGATTTGGGAGGCTCAGAAGAATCGGGGACTTTTCCCTCCAAAATTGTTATACAAATTTCCTGGTCCCTTCATTGGTCAGAAAATATATTCTTATCTCTGATAAGAATCAAGTATTTGGGAGCCGGTTTTGAAAGTAAGAAAAAAAAGGTTGGAGTGAGGATTGAAAAAATAGGTTAGAATGTGAACCCGCAAAACATTGAATTCGTGGTTCCCAAATTAAATTCCAATACTGTGTCGGGATTCCAAATATTTAACAACAATAACACATCTGAATAATATACATAAAACCTAAAAAAGGTTATTTTCTGAAGGAAAAGTACAAGCAGAACGTCAGCTAAAAATAACATTTATATATTCTTTTCAGAGATATACAATGACAATAAAATTTTTCTTGCAATGAAGTTTGTTTTATCAAGCCATTGTTTGTAGTTCTGTGTGAAATGTGTGGACAGACTTACTTTATGACGGTCATCCTAATGTGTTTGTGAGTTCGTTGATAAAGGCTTAGTTGACAGCTGTGTGTGGTTGGGTGGGTGCGTGTGTGTGTACGCACGCTCCGAAATTGCTGTGAGCCCCGAGAAGCAGTAGGCTTCTATTTTTATATCCGTAAAAAGATTCAAAACCTAATTCCACATAGAGGTATGAACATTTTGAATACAAGGTTTTCATTGATTAGAAAATAATTTCACACTGGCTCGCAAAAATCTTTTTCTCGAATTTGCGAGAGTAGCGAAGGGAGTTGTTATTATTTTCTAAATGGTCCCAAAATAACACGTGGTAGATCTACAACTACGCCCGCCAATGATGTTGGTGAAATTGCTATCGCGAGTCGAATACATGTTTGCGAGAACTTTGGAAGACAGCTTATATTGTCGATTTTTCACGGAGACGCAGCTATCCCCGTGTAAATTGTAGATTTCTTTGTGTTAACTAAAATCTTTGAAGAATGAAAAAGGTCAATGAGTAGCCTTTGGAATTATTTCACCCTTTATCTGTTGAGCCTAGAAGAAAGAGTGCCGTTTAAAGTTGAGAATGGAGATGACTTTCATGGTATTTGAATAGTATTTTCTCGTGTGGTCTTGAAGAAAATGTTTGGTTACTTCAAAATCGTACGGTGAAAGTCGTATTTATGGTGTTAGTGAAAAAAAATTTGTGATGTCTGCCGGTGGTAGAAGGAGTCAAGCATAATGGCCTAAAAGAGAAAAAGGGCCAAGCAAAAAGCAGTAGAGATGAGTGTTGTTTACCTCTCCTGACCGTGCCGTCGTAATAGTAATTGTAATGGCGATTAGGATTTTTTTTCTTTGGCGGGAGTCACACGTGTTGCAAAAAATCTATTTGCTGACCCGGAGAACATCTAGTCCAGATAGTTACATTGTGTAGATGTGTTTTAGTGATTTGAAATGTGTGATTTTACTCTTTTTATCTTTTCTAATCACAAATTTTGTAACTGTAAGTTGTTTTTGTTGAAAGTATTCTGTGTCCGCCGTGCGTAGTGGGATAGGTAGAAGCTTGTCGAAATTTTTTTCACTGGCTCTCGGTTTGAAAAAAAAAGTGTCGAAACGATGCATGAGTTTGTTTGATACAATTTTGTGTGTTCTATCCAGGAGAAAAAAATATCACGTCGTGATCGCCAATCTGTTCCAGGTGACATGGCAATGATATATCAAAGAAGAAATTTAATACTATTGAAGGTGTTTTTGTGTAAAAGTAAGTGTAACAAGAGTGTGTGGTAGACACGTGTATATATGCATGCGTGTGAGAGAATTTAAAAGTCAACAGAGGGCCAAGAGAAACGAACGCGCCTCAGCTGCAGCGTTCCTATCTATTTGCGACCTACATCTTACCGTCCCTGAGCAATGGGGAAAAGAGATCATTTATTTTTGTATTTTAACAGAAAATGTGGCACAAGGCCGATGTGGGGAATGGGGAAAAGGTCGGTCTTCTGTCTTAACTTTTAAACTTAGCTAGCCACAAACGCTGACCCAATCATACTAACAATATTTCTTGCACCAAAACAACACATTCTTACTTACCACACCCACTATAATACCTCAATGACTCTATGAAAATACTAACTAGACCCATATGTACAATTTATCGTTTGTGTGTGTGGGGGGGGGGAATAAAAATAACAATTTTAAAATTTTAAAAAGTAACCCCAATGAGTAATTACAATATGAGACAAATAACTATTTACAAGAAACTAAACAAAATCGTGTTAATAATAAAAAACCCACAATCACTAAATGTGGCAGAAACATCAGTTAACTGGGCGAAATTAATGCGGGACTATAAAAACAAAAACATTCATTCATCTGAAGCACTCATACAGGCATGCATTCATTCAGACACAACAACAGATACGAAAAATCACACCCGAAACGAAAAAACGCCCCGCATCCACCAGATAACTGACGTCACTGACCACCTAACGAGGGAGGGGATGGGGAATTAAACTTAAAGAAAAATAGGGACAGAAATAAAAGGGGCCAATGAGCATACATACCCTAGCTAAGTTTACTGGAAAATGAAACTAAAGAATAAAAAACAAAACCGGCATCAAAGTGCCACTCCAGGTCAGCCCCTTTCACACGACACAAGCGCGCAAGATTCACCCACCTTTTGCCGAATTCAGATGAAGAGTGTCGCCGCCTTTCCGACCTAATCTTGACTTTAAGCTGATGCTTAAAGTACAAGATCACTTCTCGCCTCCATAGAATCCCTTCTGACGTGTCGTCCAAATCACGACTCTAATAACACCTAGCAAGCATAAGAACACATAGTGTTCAGCCCTCGTCAACGGCGGAGCCACATTGCTACAAACAGAAGCGGCCTCAAGGACAAAGAACTTTCCAGACAGCATGCGAACCATGAGGCCTTCAACATACTTGCACATCGGTGCTACCACTGTGCAATGAAAAAAGGCGTGACCAATGGTCATGAATTCCCCACTACAGCGGCGGCAGTTTGGATATTTCTCCAAGCCCGCTAAGCAAAGTCTTTTGGCGACCCAGCCAGGTGAGTGATGCCTCATTGTTATTGAGGCATTTCAACCCGGGCGCCCAAGGCCATATCGAGCGAGCCTTCTGCTTCGTAAGACCGAGCTCGTCAATCAAATCATCACGAACGGCTCCCCTAACTAACACCTGATATAATGCCTTACGAGACAACGTCTGGACGTTGGAGAGGCCATCCAACGCCCGTAAGAGGATTTTCAGGGCACGACGGCATTCACGATAGAAGGAGCACTCGACTTTGGGTAAACGGTCAGCCTCCTCCTCGGCCGAGTGCACACTTCTCAGGGATGGGAAACTCTTACGGGCGTCTTCCTTCCAGAAGGCGCCCACATCATCCGTTTCGCGACACAGGAATCCGATGCGAAGCATATATTGACGAATCTCAATGCTAGGCATACCTAGACCGCCTTCAGATGGATGAAGGCAACAGATCTCCCGAGAAACTCTGGCGGCCTTGCCTCCGCACAAGAAGGAGAACAAGAGCTGCACTAACGCCAGTAAAGTGTCAGACGGAAGTGGAAGCACAGAGAGTCAGTAAAGGAGAATCAGGTAGATGTGTGAAACACATACTTCCGCCCTCCCCTTTAAGGAAAGATTCCTCCGAGACCACAAATTAATTGCGATCTCGGCCTTCCCTTGCACCTCCAACCAATTCATATCCAACTGGAAATCAGGACCGAACCAGACGCCGAGAATCTTGACCGGCCCATCCGTCCAGAGGAAAGGTCCGGGAAGAGAAACTCCCTTCCACGCATCCAACCGCAAGCCAACAGACTTATCGCGGTTGATCTTGGCCCCTGTCACCATCTCGTAACCACTGATTTCTTTGCTGACTTCGTTAATCTCGGACCTGCTCGACACAAGAATCGAAACGTCATCAGCATAGGCGGAATACCTGGGCGCGTTGGTAACGCCAGGTTTGGAAATTCCGCGTAGGACAGGATTCGTCTTTAACTTGAGAAGGAAAGGTTCCAACGCAAGAACGTACAGCAAAGGCGAAAGCGGACAACCTTGACGAATGGAGCGAGACAATACGAAAGGCTCCGATCGTAATCCGTTCACTTCCACCAGCGCACCGGAGGTCGCATACAGAAGTCGGATCCAGGTGCGAAAGTACGGCCCGAAACCAGCCGCCGAAAAACAGCCTCCAAAAACCGATGGTCAACCCTATCGAATGCCTTGGACTGATCTAAATTGATCAGCGCGGCTTCACTGTCGACTTGTTCGATGATCAAGCGCACCATATGAAGGTTGTCCTGAATAGTCCTGCCCTTCACAGCACAAGTCTGTTCGGAGCCAATCAGACTAGAGAGGACAACCTGCAAACGGTTCGCTAAGACCTTAGTCAAAATCTTTAACTCTGTATTTAACATAGTTAAAGGGAAAAGAGGATGAGAGAGAATGTTATTTCCTATTTATAGGCATAAGGAGCGTCCCCCCAGCGACGTTTTTTTTAGGAAGTAAGTGAGGTAACTCCACGAAGGACAGCGAAGACAACGGCTGAAGCGTTGTAAGTATAAAAAATAAAGATAAGAAAGCCAATAGGAACAGAAAGATGCATCATAATGATATTTCTTCAGGATTGGTATCCTTACTTACATGGTTAAATTAAATTTTTGTTCAATTACCTTGATTTGTTGAATAGACATTGCGTTGTCACTGATCTTGTAAAAATGCTATTTTACTTGATCATGTCGGTATAAATACAGATTAAAGACTAGACGGACATTGGGACCTTAATTTAAATCTCATCTCATACATTGTTTTATTCCCAATAAAGTTCAATCTGTTTGTTTCTTTAAGAAATAATGTACAACTATGTTAAGTATTTGGGTGGATTTAATTTAATTTAGGGAATATTTTCGTTTGACACCGTTCTTGACCGGCTGGATTGCAGTGAAGCATGTTGCAGTGTTATTTTCCCTCTAAATTTGCACTCATTATGAAATCTAGCAATTATTCCTCGCCGGCCCCCGATCTAGGGTGATGTTTTATTCCTCCTGCTTATTTGTGACTTGTCGATTGGTCACTAACTATTGTTTAGGGTTCGGCTGCGACTGCTGAAGTCCTGTCCACTTAAACTTTTTTTTCTTATTACGGGCAAGTACTTTGGAATTTTATCATAGTCGTCAAAATCACCTTTTCATTCATTGTTATTTGCTATGTTTTCTGTTTTCATTCTTTTGTGATAGTTAAATTATTACAATATTGATAATGTCAATATGTTGGGGGGGGGGGGGGGCAATGAGTTGTTTTTATCGAAAATTTAAACAAAATAGAGAATTTTTTTTAATCGTTTGATGCAAATTTCAAATAATTTTAGATTTAAAATTTAAATAATTATTCCATTTATTTATTACAAAGAAGATGTTCGTTATTTATTTATTTATTTATTTTTATGACAACACTGTGAAGCCCAGATTTTTGTAGATTTAAACTAAAAAAGCAAAAAACAAACAAAAAAACACGGGATAGTTAAAAATGGTATTTATAATTTGTTGCTACAACAATTAGAAGACAAAAGCACTCTTTTTTTTCATTCATTGAAAAAGTGTTTTTTACATGCAAGAAAAGTCTAATTTTGTGATAAAAAGAAGAGGAATTTACCTTCCGACTAGTTTTTCAATTTATGAAATAAATTCTTACTTCTTTATTTAAAAACAAAATCCCCGGTCTTTTTTTTTTATTTTACTATTTCTATTTATTTTCAAAATAGGTTTTCTTCAGTGGCTAACAAAATAATTGGAAAAAACATGTTTTAAAAATTAAATAAATAAATTTAATTCTAGTCTATCCTTAGTCTTTTATTTTTCTAAGACTCAGATAAATAAACTTAGTTATTATTCTGCAATATGACTTTTCTTTTTTTTACTTTTTTATTTCTAAAAATTAAATTTACCTTGAGATACATTTGATCAGGTGAATAAAGGAAAAACATATCGAGAAATCATTAAATTTATTTATAAAACATTTTTTAATGAAATAAAAACCCTTCGACTTGACTAGTGTAATTTTATTGCGTCAAGTCAACTTTTTCTTCCGTTCAGTAGCAAAAATGTCTTGAACGTCCATCGTCACCAGGCTGTTAGATATAAGTTTTATGATCATTACCAGCATTTTAAAAAGTTACAAATTAAACATTCATTTAATTTAAATAAAAATCATTTTAAAATTATTTTAAAATAATTTTTATTCATTTTTATTTTATTATATTAAAAAAATTCTATACCACTAAAAAAAAAGTGACTCTTTCTTTTTACACCAAACTTTATTAAAAGTTCTGCTAATTATGCTTTATATAACCCAAAATAAAGTTGACTTTTAAAACAATTACTGAAATGAAACGTTTGAAATTTGAATACTTAGAAAGTTTTACCGGTGATTGTTTATTTTTGACAAAAAGAATTCAGATTGTTTTAAAACCAGGTTTTTAAAAAAAAGTCATTACTAAAAAAATAGTTGTCTGCCAATTATTTATCTAGCTGCTAGCAATACTGTTCATAACAAATTGAGTTGATTGAAAAATACTTGTATTGAAGATAAATATTTTTCCTACCAGGTTTCTCATTTCTTAAATAGACATTTACTAATATTTTATTCTTTTTCCTGCTGATATGAAATAAGGTATCGTCAAGTTAAGCATCCAAAACAAGTTTCGTGTTCCGGAGACTGAATTATCTCCCTTATATTTCTTGGTAATACGGAAACTTCTTTATGCTCCATGTGTGTCCCCCACCTCCAGGACGTAGGCGATCATTACTCTCCACAATTTCCTGTCCTTTGTAGCTCTTTGTCTTTGTTATTTCTCATAAATCTTTTCCCGCCATCCATTTACTCGTGCTCCCTATGTTATGCGTTGTTTTCCTCTCTTCCTCTTGCCTTCAATCTGTCCTGTGAGTATCAAATTTTCCAAGCGCTCTTTCCTCCTTATATGTCCCAGAAATTTCAACAGTTTCTTCCTGATGTTAAGTATAAGTTTCCTTTTTGTTTCCATTTTCTCTAAAACCTCGTCATTACACACATTTTCCGTATATGATATCCTCAGCATCCTTCTGTAGAACATCATTTCTGTTGCCTCAAGTTTCTTCCTCATCTTTGAGGAGATTGTCCAGCATTCACTGCCATATAGGAGGACAGATATTGCATAACAATTCAGTAGTCTTTTCTTTGTTTCTAACAAACTTTTTCTTTCTCTTAAATACTCTGCTTAGTTTTTGGAATGCATCTTTGTCTATCCCAATGCATCTTTGTATTTCAGTGTTGCACTTTCTGTCCTCTGCTAGAACACAGCCCAGATATTTAAATTTGTGTACTTGTTTGATTTTTGTATCTTTGATATACACTATTTTCCTTTTATTTCTGATGCAAGACTTTTTTAAAAGGAGTAGATCCGACATTTTTTTGCTTAAATTACTTATTTTTGCTTTACACATTTTTAGTCTTCTTGTTTCAAATATTGAATTTTTTTAGGGTGGGGAGAGTGTGCTCAGGATATGAGGCTAGGTAAAGCGATCTGAGGGAGACCATTCAGCATTTGAAAATTGTTTTGGAAGCTAAATTTGATGATAGCCAAATATCTAATATATAATAAAAGAAGAGATGGTTGTCTGTCACACACTGTCACAATACATTCCCCAGTCATTCAGGACAACCTGTACCCTGGAAGCAAAAAGAAATTAATTTTTAAAAAATCCAAAGAATCTGCAATGTTATTGGTCCTGACCTGGCATCATGGTTTCATTCACTTTCCCACTGCCATAATGTAGCTTCCCAGTCAGTCAGTTATGTGTCATGCGTCATACACACTTAGGGGATCATATATCGAAAGATACATGACTGACAAGGCAGATTCTTTCTGCGGTAGACCAGTTGCCATCCAAGACTATAGAGCCAGGTATGTCCTGCTATTTACCCATAGCTGGGAGGAGATGATTCATACCTTTCCCAAGGGTATTAGCATGTAAGTGAATGTAATGGATTCGACTGGAATTTGAACTTGGTTCTCCAATTCCTCAAACCGAGCCACTATCCATTACTCCACCATACCTCCCTATGCTTTTCTATAAATACTTTCATGGTAATTGTTCTGATGAACTTTCCACTATGTTATTTTATTCCCCTCCCCCCACAGACATTGAATTGTAAATATGGGGACGAGTTAGTATTTTCAGAGAGACAGTGAGGTATTATGGTGGTTGTAGTAAGAACTGTACGTATGAATGTGGTGTTTTGGTGTAAGGAATAATGTTCGTACAATTGGGTCAGTGTTTGCGGCTAGCTAAGTTATAGTTAAGACAGAAGAAGACCGTCCTTTTTTCCCCAATCCCCCCTTCGGCCTTGTGCCACATTTCTGTATATCCTACAGAATAAATATCACTTTCCACTGTGGTATCTAGACTTTATGAATTTAAGTGCAATCCTATATTGGTGACAAGGTCTCATCAATTTACAGTTGAATTGACCAGATGCTACCACAAGATCTTTGCTAACAGTTTCTTTTCTTGCTTATGGAACTCTCTTCTGACTCCATGCTTTCCAACCAAATTTGATCTTCAAAAATTTAAATGCAATGTCAATCATTATCTTCTGTCTCCTTGATTCCTCTTCTTTTATTGTTCCCGCTCCTTAATAATGTTTCTCTTTTTTACTTATTCTTTCAAACTCCGTAACTTCTTGTGTCTCAATGGCTTTACGCCTTATTGGGATCAAATAAATTTTTTAAAAAAAATCAGATAATTATAAAATCTTTTGCTAAACTTTTCAGAAAATAGTAATAAATAGAGTTATGTTTTAAAACCTTTTTTAGAAATATTTTTAGGTCTGTCATTGAATTAAAATATACATGTGTACAGACACAAACAATTTTAATGAAATTGGACATCTGTGTTGGAAGGGCTGATTTTCCTTTCTCTCTGGTAACAACCCCTGGATAACAGGAAAAGAGTCATTTTTATGATACCTGTATTTAAAATGAACATGTTTTCTAATAAATGTATTTTAAATGGACTCGAATTTTATTTGAAATTTAATTATCTTGATGATGAAGCAACATGTATGTACTAGTTATCTTATGAAATCTGAATTGATACAATGGTTGTCTTGAAAGTAATGCTTGTCAGTTCCTTTATTAATGATTGTTTTTGGTTTTTGTTTAGCGGCATATCAACATCTCTATGCATTATTTAATGCTGAAATCTAAATATTTTGTAGGCAATTTTATTTATTTATTTTTTTTTTTGTGATAATAATGGTTTAGTGATACAAATCTCACTAATTAACCCATAGCTGGGGGAGAGAAGAGGTAGATTCATACCTAATCAGAATTTGATAAACAAGAAATTATAATGTGGATACAAAGTGGGGGGTTCAATTTTCTATTACAATCAATATATAAATTCATCCCTCACTTTGTGGTCATGGTAGTTTCTATACATTTATATTCCAGAGAATGTAAATAAATCTAAGACATGCTGCAGTATTTGATTGTTTGGTTTGTTTTCTACGGCTTATCAACACTTTGCAGGTTATTTAAAGCCAGAAAATACTTTTAGATTTTAAGAATTTTTTTTAGATAATTAGTGAATTAACCATTATCTAGAGGGGGATGAGGTGGATTCATACCCTTTACCAAGGGTATTTGTGTGTAAGTGAATTTAACAAACCCAACTGGAATAGGAACTCAGCTCTCCGAGTAACAATTTTGAGCCATTGTTCATTACGTCACACACACACCCAAACTTACAGAATCTGGTATTCCCAAGTGGTCACCCATCTAGATACTGGCCAGGCACAATTTTGTTTAACTTTGGTGATTGCATGTGACCCATTGTTTCAATGTGAGATAGTTGTTGAATGTTTTACTATTTGCACATCTAAGCTTACAGCATGTAGTATTTCCAAGTGGTCACCCATCTAGCTACTGTGCAGGCTCAATGTTGCTTAATCTTGGTGAGATTGTTCAGCATTCACTGCTATATAGGAGTCTTGATATTACATAACAGTTCAGTATTGTCGTGATATTTCATCTTGTCAGTAATTAAGTCTAAAGGTACATTAATTTTTGGACCATTTTTTTACTCAACCAAACAATATTCTTATTCTTTATTTTGAGCAAACTCAAACAACATTAACTCATTTCTTCCAATGGGATTTGTTAGTCATGCTGTTTTTCAGTTGCTCTAATACTTACATTGTTATTACAATTCAGTACTAGTGTTTAAACTTCTACTAGCAACCACAGTATTCAGCTAACTAGAATAGGTTGATCCATGCCATTGTAGTTAACTGTCGTTCATCACCAGCCATTCATCACTGCATATCAAGCCAATGTATCGATCTGTGGATGCTTGCCTATCTATACAACTGGAGGGCTGCTGCCCACTCCAGGTTTTTTGCCATTGGTATTTACTTCTCTAGGTGAATAAGTTTTTGTCTGACACCTAAACATTGACCTGCCTGGCTAGGTATAAACTCCCAACAGCATAGTTGTCTGGGTCATCAGAGGAAACAATCCACTTCACCATGTCAAGGTACTTAATCATGAAGTGGATAGTAACAAACAGGTAGTAATAACTGTAAAAAGATGTTACATCTGTTATCAAATTTGGCAGGAGTTTTCATCAAACATACATTATGAAAAAGAAATGTGTTTAAACAAGCAGAATAACATTACTGACTATTTTCTTTATGGTAATAGTGATATTAACCATTTTCCTATAAGGAAACATTTGACATTTATTGACCAAGCTTGCTAGGTAGGATATGCATTCTTTTCTTCTATCCCTCTTGACGTCAATCTGTCTAGTGAGTATCTAATTTTCCAAGCCTTCTTTCCTCATGTGTTTTAGAGACTTCAACCCTCTCTTCCTGATGTTAAGTATAAGTGTCCTTTTTGTTTCCATTTTCTCTAAAACTTTGTTGTTGCTCACATGGTCGGTCCATAGTATTCTCAGCATTTTTCTATAGAACCACATTTCTTTTGCTTCAAGTTTCTTCTTCATCTAAGAAGAGATTGTCCTGCATTCACTGTCATATAGGAGGACTGATATTAAATAACAGTTGAGTATTGTCATGATATTTCATCTTGTCAGTAATTAAATAACAGTTGAGTATTGTCATGATATTTCATCTTGTCAGTAATTAAATAACAGTTGAGTATTGTCATGATATTTCATCTTGTCAGTAATTAAATAACAGTTGAGTATTGTCATGATATTTCATCTTGTCAGTAATTAAATAACAGTTGAGTATTGTCATGATATTTCATCTTGTCAGTAATTAAATAACAGTTGAGTATTGTCATGATATTTCATCTTGTCAGTAATTAAATAACAGTTGAGTATTGTCATGATATTTCATCTTGTCAGTAATTAAATAACAGTTGAGTATTGTCATGATATTTCATCTTGTCAGTAATTAAATAACAGTTGAGTATTGTCATGATATTTCATCTTGTCAGTAATTAAATAACAGTTGAGTATTGTCATGATATTTCATCTTGTCAGTAATTAAATAACAGTTGAGTATTGTCATGATATTTCATCTTGTCAGTAATTAAATAACAGTTGAGTATTGTCATGATATTTCATCTTGTCAGTAATTAAATAACAGTTGAGTATTGTCATGATATTTCATCTTGTCAGTAATTAAATAACAGTTGAGCAAAGGTGCATACATTTTTGGACCATCTTCTCATTGAAAACATTTTCTAAGACAACATAATTTATACCTAACAATATTCTTCTTCTTTATTTCGAGCAAACTCGTTTCTTTCGATGAGATTTACTAGTCATGCTGTTTTTCAGTTGCTCTAATACTTACATTGTAAGTACAATTCAGTACTAGTGGTTACAACTTCTACTAGCAACCACAGTATTCAGCTAACTGGTTGATCCCTACCATTGTAGTTAACTCTGTCGTTCATCACCAGCCATTCATCACTGCATATCAAGCTAATGTATCGATCTGTGGATGCTTGCCTATCTATACAACTGGAGAACTGCTGGCCAATTCAGGTTTTTTTTGCCATTTGGGATTTGCTTCTCTAGGTGAATAAGTTTTTGTCTGACACCTACCCATTGACTCTCCTGGCTAGGTTGAATCTACCAGGGAATAAACTCCTAACAGCGTCTAGGTCAGAGGCACATGCAAGTCACTCCATTATGGCACAGAAAAGTGTTATGCAAATAGCTACAATTTTAGTTACTATTAATACTACATACATTCTTCTATGTGCTGTGTCCCTTCTGGACATTGGTGATTATGGCTCTCCACAATTTCCTGTTCTTTGTCGCTCTTAATAAATGTAGTTTTTTTTTTTTTTTGTCATCTCTCCCAAACCCTGCTCCGCTATCCATTTACTCAAGCTCACAAGTTGGGTTATGCATTGCTTTCCTCTGGCCCTTTTACCGTCAATCTGTCCTGTGAGTATCAAATTTTTCAAGCCCTCTTTCCTCATTATGTGCTCCAAAAATTTCAACTCTCTTCCTGATGTTAAGTATAAGTGTCCTTTTTGTTTCCATTTTTCTAGAACTTTGTTGCTCACATGTTTGGTCTATGGTATTCTCAGCATCTTTGTGTAGAATCACATTTCTGTTGATTCATGTCTCTTCTTAATATGTGAGGAGATTGTCCCACCATATAGAAGAACTGCCATTACATAACAGTTCAATACTCTTTTCTTTGTTTTTAACAAAATTTTTCTGTTTCTTAATTCTTTGCTCAGCTTTTGGAAGGCATCTTTTGCTATCTCAATGCGTTTTAAGATTTCAGTGTTACACTTTCTGCCCTCTCTTAATACTGTATCTTTAATGCTTTGATGTAAACTGTAGCTGACATTTGTTGCATTTTACTTCTTTTGTATATGAAACTGATTCCATCAATAAGACCTTTAATGTGTCTGAAGACATTCTTTTCAGAATGAAACATGTAAAAACTGATTTTTGTCTCATTGATTCTGATATTTTTTAAATCGTCCCAAGCAAGATGCAAGAGGTTGCTGGGAGTGGAAGAGAATTAAGAGACTTTAGTGAGTAGAAAGGACAATAAAAGAACAGGTCTCAAGAAGACAGAAGATTTTTAAAAATTTTAAGGATATAGGTGGCAGGGAAGCAAGAAATTGGAAGAGATTTCCACAGGCATGAAGTGTGAGAAAATAAACTATTAGAATAGAATTTACAGCTACATTTAGCTATGTTTAAATGCATTCAGTCAAAGTACCAAGGAGGAGAACTCATTAGAACAATTGCCATGGAAATATTTATAGAAAGGACAGAGGGAAGTCATGTCACAGTGGTGTGAAAGTGACTGTGTAGAGTAATTAACCATGGTTAAATGTAACTGGCAAAAATGCCCAACAAACAGAATGTGACAAAATTTGCAATAAACAATAAGAGGCAGAAAAGAACATGGCAAAAATCATATTGAGCAAACAATATATGCAAGGCAAAGCGACAGTAATAAGGCAAAAAGGTCACAAACTAAGAATGTTGTTAGTGCATGAAAGGGGATGCAGACAAGTGATTGCAGCGTTCTAGCTTCAAGACAAGGCAGAAAAGAAGTAAATCTGGTGAGACCAAGAAGTGGCCGATCTTATTAACTAAGAAAAAAATCCCAGCATGCATCTGTATTTTGTCTATAAATTTTGGGAAGGGGATGATTTTACAATCCTACCCACTGCGGATTGGGGTACCTCATTGTGGTGTAATGGTTAGCAAGCTTCTTTTTTTTTTTTTTTTTTAAATATTTGAAAACCTTTTTTATTTCTATATATTTTTAACATATACAATAACAGGAAAATAAAATACGCCATTTTGATAAGTAATGGAAGAAAATAATTTTTGATCAGTTTATCTTTCATTTCATTATTATTGCTTTTTTATCATTTTAATGTTCAAGTCATTTGTATATTCTACAATTATTAAGTAAGCAGCATAAAATTGGGTGTGGGGAGAAATAGCCAACAACAAGATTTAAATTTGAATTCCACATCCTTTGGAAAGTGTCTGATATGGACGATGGTTATTGCAATTTAATAATGGTGCCGAGTTAAACTTAATTACTAAACTATATCCGAAGAGAAAGAAAAGAACATGGCAAAAATAATACCGAGCAAACAATATATGCAAGACAAACAACAGTAATAAGGCAAAAAGTTTACAAACTAAGAATGTTGTTAGTGCACGAAAGGAGACGCAGATGAGTGATTGCAGCATTCAAGCTTCAAGACAAGACAGAAGTAAATCTGGTGAGACTGAGAAGTGGCCTATCTTTGGGGCTAGGAAGAAATTCCAGCATTTATCTGTATGTTGTCTATAAATTTGTGAAGGGAGTCTTTTTGCAGTCCTATTCCCACTGTTGATCAGAACCAGCAGACTAAAGTCAAGATGCCAGGTCAGGACCAATAACATTACAAATCCTTCCTTGAATTTTGCTGAGAATCTCAAGATATATCGCCAGGGCAACAGAGCAGCAATATTTAATATCATATTTTGCATAGAGCATGAAGTCTGGTTATTTTAGGTCAATATTTGATCAATTTTCGCCATGTTTTATCCTCCCTATTAACTAACTTTTTCATCGATTTGTTGAGTCTCTTGGAAATTATTTTATGGTTAACTTTTTTATTAAGCATTAGTATCATTGAAAAAAAAACCACTTCTGTTCAGTGATTTTATATATAATCTCTTCTTTTATGTGCTGTATCCCTTCAAGACATGGTTGATCATGGCTCTCCACAATGTCCTATCTTTTGTAGCTCTTAGTAAATTTTATGTTTTCACTATCTCTCCTAATCCCTGTTCTGCCAATCATCTGGACAAGTTTTTTAGGTAGGCTATTCACTGCATTCTTCCGCCCCTCTTTCCTTGTCAGTGTCAAATTTTCTAAGCTCTCTTTCCTCATTATGTGCTCTAGAAATTTAAAATGTCTCTGATGTTAAGTATAAGTGTCCTTTTTGTTTCCATTTTCTCTCATGGTGAGCTAAGTTAAAAAAAAATTGGTGGGGAGGGGGCATATATTAATAAAGCATCAGCAATATACTGGAAATATGTTGACTATTTAGTTCAGGGTTTCCCAACCTGGGTGATATCGCTTAACTGTTGGGTAGGTGATAAGAAACTGAACAGAAAACAGTGGGGACCTGGAAATTTTGGTAGGCGATATAGAATTTTGATTATTTACATTGTCCTCATCTTTATTGTCATGTTCATGACATTTCGGCCATTGTACACTCTGGCCATCTTCAGGTAACTGGAAACATAGTGAACATGACAATAAAGATGAGGACAACAGTCCAAATAATGTAGTGATTTTCCAAGCATATAGCTCAGATGTGGCACAAGGCTGAAAGTATGGGACACCCAGTGAGGATCGAACTCACTACTCAGTCGTAATAGTTCTAGCGAGACAAGCTTGCTAACCATTACACCACCTCAAGGTGCCCACAGTCCAAATAATGTAAATAATTACAATACTTCATCTCAGAAATATAGATAGGATTTTGAGTATTTAAAATGTATTTCAACATATGCCACTTGAAAAAGAATATTCAAAAATATGCAAAGAACTGTATTAAAAAAAAAATAAAGCAGTAGGCTAAATGGGAATAAATGGGTTACATTCTGGATAAGATATAAATATCCTCACAAAGAATATTTTGATATTTTTTATAGATTTTTTTTTTGTTAGAAGTGTCATTAACATTCAAATAGTTGTTCAGATGAAATAACACTTTTTTCAGATATGAAATCAGATAAGAGAAAACCAAGAACAAATTTGCTAGTAAAATTAAGAAATGGCCTCAGGTAATTTTTTTTATCTAATATGAAATTGTCTTTACTTAATTTTTTTTTCCATATTGGCAATCTCAAAAACTATCAAGACAGTAAAAGTGCCCATGAAAACATAATTTACCCATCACTGTATGCTTTTGAATATTTACTATATAGGTGAATGGGGAAAAGTGCATGATGATGCAAAAAAAGTTAGGAATCCCTTGTTTAGGTAAAATACTTTGGAAGGTACTAGTTTCCAGAAATTCTAAGAAAAGACAAGCTTAAGCATTAAGTGGAGATTCCTATTGGCAATCCTAATTTTTGTTTATAAAAATCATTGTCGAAAGTAATGATCTAAAACTGTTAATTGGAAATCCACTAATAAAGATGATCTCATAAACTTTTATTTACACCATAACTACAAAATAAAATCCAGAATATTTATTACCTTTCTTAAAGTAGAGGCTTACTAAAGGAGGTTGTTTTATGAGCAGTACAAATAAGAGCTAAGAACAGATTATGAGGATATGTGGGAAAGATAACAGTTAACCCTAGACTTGAAGAGGCTTACAGTCAAAATATGTTGAAATACCAGTTCTCATACGATCACCAAAATTAAGCAATGTTGAACTTGGTCAGTACCTAGATGGGTGACCTATACCAGGTGCTGTAAGCTTGGGTGTATGGGTGGTGAAAAGGGATAACAGCTTGAAATTGGAAATTAGAAGGCAGAGTTCCAATTCCAGTTAGGTTTGCTATATTCACTTATGCATAAATACCTTTGGGAAAGTTATGAATCCACCTCTGAATGGAATGGTTATGGTCTGTCCCATTGTATGTGACATGGCAGGTTCTAGCTGTGAAGGTCTGAACTGGTGGAAATAAGGAATATACCTTGTCAGAACATTTGTCACAGAAATAGTGAGAGACTTGCAATGTTTCATCTGTGGGGAAAGGGGTTGTAGGGTGGAAAATAATTCATCACTCACAAGGCCATGTATACACGTTTGAACTCTATTCAAACTGGAAAGTGAATACTGAACAGCTCCAATCCAGATATGGCCCGTCCTGGGTATGATGATGAACTACATCGACGTCCAGGGTAAGACGATAAACTACATCCAAGAGTAAGGCCTCTGATCAGGAGGCTTTGAGGAGCGTGGAACCACCTCTTAATTGCTTGTGTTCCCAGGTCCAGGTAGCATCTGTTAGGGTCCCAGCTATGGGCAAATAGTTAACCCCGAAACAGAGGTAAAAAGTATTATAAAAGTGTAAAAATAGGTTTTAATACCAGAAATACTTTGTAAAAAATTATTACCAGAAATAAGTTTTTGAAGAAAAAAATAATATTACCAGCTATACATTTTTGAAAAAAAAAATATTACCAGCTATACATTTTTGAGGAAAAAAACATTAACAGAAATAGATTTTTGAGAAAAAAACATTAACAGAAATAGATTTTTGAGAAAAAAACATTAACAGAAATAGATTTTTGACAAAACAAAAATATTACCAGGAAAAAAAAAAGTTGTCAGCATTAAATGACCCATTGAGGTTGATGTGCTGTAAAACAAAACAAACCAAACCAAACCAAACCAGACCAGATATGGCAGAAGTCCTCCATTTGCAGCCTGATCTGGTTCTTGCAAAGGTAGAACATAAAAGTGTGTGTATGGGGGGTGGCAGCTACTTACTGGAGTGGTACAAGGAATCCTTCATTTTTTCAGCATCTTTAAGAAGTTCCACTTGAGGTCTGGAGTGAACTTGAATCCCACTATGTGTTCAAGACAAGGGTCCCCTTTGAGAGAACACCTGTTGAGAAATTCAGTGTCTGCTCAGCGATGATAGAACATCATTAGTTTGGTTTTGGAGGTATTGAATGTTACAAGCCAGTTACTCCCCCTTTGAACTATTAGAGCTCGGTCAGAGGAGAGATCAGCTGTCAGACTCTAGTCATCTAGATTTGGGGGGGGGGGTGCACCCACACACTTGTATCATCTGCAGAGATATTTGCTAAAGGTCAGTGTAGGTTCTTAGGAAGATTGTTAATAGACAAAATAAGACTAGTAGTACTAGAGAAAATTAAAGGAAGTATTAGGTTCATGCCTTTATCGATTGGAATATTGATTTTTATTTTATTGATTTTCTTTAGAGTTCATTACTATTGAATACATCCACAGTATTGAAGTGGTCTCATTTTTAAACAAAAAAAAAAAAATTAAATTCATAATTTATTCTTTCATTGTATCTTCTGTGTACAGAGCTGAAAATAAATTTATGCATGGACATAGTATTGAATTAATTTTCAGCTAATTATCTTTACACAAAGATTATTTTTGCAGGAAAAATTTGATTCCCTTACAGTTTGACTTATAACTTTTTAAAATCAAAAATCATCTACATCGAAATATACAAAGGCAGAATAAAAGTAGCACACTTTTAACTGTTTTTCAATATTAGTTTCTTTTCGTCAAATTTTGCCGTGCATAAGTCAAGCAAAGTTTGAAATCACATCAAACATCTCAGGACATGTGGGGGACAGATTTGTTTACCTTTAAATATGCCTTACTATCATTTAATTTTGTTGTTATTAGAAACACCTTAGATTTTAACAAAATACAGTGTAACCCGGATATAAGAAAGTTGTCGGGACCGGAGAAGAAGTCTCTTATATCCGGGTTTGGTCTATTATATATACATTAACACAGGCTCTAATTTGGGACCAGAGAAAATCTCTCATGTATCCGGTTTTCTCTTATATCCGGGTTACACTGATGTGTGCGTGTGCATGTGTGTTATAATTATTTTAAATTTATCCATTGCAGCTATAGAATTTTTTGCAAAACAAGTGTCCCAATATAAGGGAGCTGATTGGAAATTGGTAACATACAAAATAGCATTAGATGTTTGTTATATGCACTTCAACATGTTGCTGCTACATTCCTAATAAATTTTGTTGATTGTTGGTGGGTTGCTTTTGATATACAGAATGATCTTGGAGATTGAAGTACTTGGGTAGGAAAAAACTACAGTGCCTTCCTTGATAAATTTCATCTTAACATCAAGAAACTGATTAAAGAACTGGAAAGAATCAGCATAAAAATAAACAGACATATGTCTATATCAGCCATTCTCAACCTTTCCTCCATCATTGACCCCCTCAGCTTTATGTATTTCTCCATTTACCCCCTACTCCCATATAAAAAAGTTCATAGCCATCATAAAGCATTGCTGATGAATTATTTTTTAAATTATCAGGTACTTCAATTATTTACCCCCGACTATATAATTTTTTACCCCCTAGGGGTAAATTTACCCCTGGTTGAGAACCTCTGGTCTATATTATACAATGAATCATGTTTGAATGTAGATATGCTGCCTATATATATATATATATATTGAAAATGCAATTATTAAGAGAAGGCTCTGAAAATAATGTCTTCTATTTATTTTTACAGAAATGCAACAGATACAGGAAAAATAATAACACTATTAGAGATTTGCATAATACATTGTCAATGTATTATGGAAATGTTGACCTCTGCTTTTTTCCTATATATGCTTTTAGTATTTGCTATGCCACTATGTATATAGAATCATTAGAGGCAATGAAAGTCAATGTATTACGGAAATGTTGGCCTCTGCTTACTTCCTATATATGCTTTTAGTATTTGCTATCGTACTATGTATATAGAATCATTAATGAAATGTTTTTTTCTATCCAACCTGTAAAATTACCATTAGTATAAATAGCTAATAAATTGAAAATTTGTTCTTATTTTGTGATTAATGTTTTTATTTATTTATTTTAGCCGGATGCTCTTCGCAATGGAATTTTTGACACTGCTTATTGGTTACTTGCTTGTATTTTCTTTTTTTACCGTTGTGTGTATATGTGGAGACCATCCATCTTGCATTAATGGACCAATTGGCTGGGTCAAACGTTCATTAACAAAGGTAAATTATTACTTTTTCTCAATTAGTACCCATATAAGAAAATAAGGTTTCCTTTTATTCATTTCATTAAATGCTGCATTTAACTGTTGTCAAAAGTTTCAAATCATTTGATAATACTTGATACTAAAGTAAGATTTATTATCATCATTGACTATACTGTTAGTGCAGACAGCTTAGGAATTCTTAACTATTTTTTGTTTTTTTAAATGCTATCTTCATCTCAAAGCATAGGTGATTATGACTCTCCACAGATTCCTTTTCTTTATCATCTCTGAATTTGCCTTCATTCTTGTGAATGATTTCTCATTGCCTTCTCCGTGGTTTGGAATTAAGAGGTTTCCTTCTGAGACTGGTCTCCACCCAAGGTTACAGAGTCCAATCTAACCTGCTATTTGATCCATAGCTGAAGGAGAAGAGATGGATTCCTGCTATACCAAGGGTATTTGTAAGTGAACACAGCAGATTTATCTAGAATGTGAACGTGGCTTGCTAATTCCACTTTCCACGACAGTATCTGTTACACTATCCACACATCCTGTGTCTAATTATTCCTTTTCTTATTAAGAAAACAACAATTAATAAACTTAGTTATCTCCCTTAGATATTTTTTTTTCAATTTATTCTCAAAGTTATACGATAAATTATAATGCATGAACAAAAATTATGCCATTTTTGTTGTGCCATACTAAACTACAGAATGGTTATAAATGTAATTGACAGAATTCTCCACAAGTGGAATTGACAAAGTTCTTAATAAACAATAAGAAACGGCTGGCAGAGGTAGAACAGCACAGAAAATAGTATGAAATATATAGATACATAGACAGATAGGTTCGCCTGTCAACCGGTTCACCCTCCTCCTTTTGAACTGTAAGAGGTTTTTTCCTTGTTTCCTGTTTAGGATTGCATTTCTGCTTCCTTCTAAAGCCTTTTCCTTATGTAACCCTATACCTTGTGTGGCTCATGTGTCATGTACAGGGTGAATATCACTGTAAATATATATATATATATATATATTTTAAACTTTATTTTTGGTGTCTACTCATATTTGAGTAGACACTCCATTTGTTTATTAAACAGTACATTTATTTATTTTTGTATACTGGCCTGATATATTTTTTTTTTTACTCACCGATAGCACAACTCTGAGATTCATGCATCATGTAATCCAATGATTTTCAAACTTTTTGAAGTCAGGGCGCACTTGAAATCCTACCAATAATTGTAGGCGCACTATGTACAAATTTCAGAAAAATATGTTATAATGAAGTCAAATATTGCAGAAAAGAAATAATACAATAAAAATAAAATGAAACACACCTTAAGGGTTTATGAGAAACATGAGTCTGATGAGTGTTAGTGATTTCTTCAATCTTTAGGTGTATATTTGAGAGGCAAACTCTCATTTCTTCCTCAATACATTGAAGATTTCCTCTCTTTTTGCACTTATTTGTGGTTAAAGCAGAACAGCCTAATTCACATAAATATGAATGAGACAGATACTGAAATATAATAAAGTATATTTATTTCTTATATCTGGACACATATTTCTCTGGAATGCTAGGATGCACAAAGACATCTTCCAGGACACACCAGTGCACCCAAGCACACCATTTGCGAACCACTGATGCAATCATTAGATGCTGATTGAAGACTGACTGTTGTACAGTTTAAATATTTATATATATCTGGTACTACAATGATAGCAGAGCAGTCCATTTTATTTTAGCGGTGGAGGTAAAAATACATACACATATACAAAAAACATATATGCACACACTTACAGACCTCCAAGTACAAAAATATAATTATAATTCAAATACAAATATACACATCTAATAGGTAATTTTAAATATAATACAAATGTACACATGAATATAATGACATATACAAATATACCTATTTTTTTTTTTGTGACACCTTTATTTCTTATCCCACCAATGTTTTTTTTTTTATTGTTTTATAATCTCTATTCAACTATTTGGCATAAAAAAAAAAAAAATCAGCCTTATAGGTTTCCCAAAAATATCCGCTATTGTGTCTAAAAAAATTTAAATGATTAAATATAGGTTTCTTTATATATAATTAATAAACAAATAAATCAAAAATTACCTCATATGAGGAGTAACCTATTCCAGCAGATGATGATATCGGTCATCTGTCTTATCAATCCCAGTGTGGAATGAGTTCACATCTATAAAGTTAGATGAGACAGGAAGTAGAATTTAGCTGTGAAACCTAACAAATCAACCTAAATCCAACTTGCCAAAAACATCTAATACAAAGTTTACACATTTCAATGTTTTACTGAAATGTGTAAACTCTATTAGATGTTTGTGGCACAGTTCATCTGACCCACCACCGCACTGTGCCACAAAGGAGCAAAAATATAATTATTTATATGGAATTATCAATAGATTGTAGTTAAACTTACTAAGTACAAAACATTAATATAAATGTAAGTAAAAATACCAAAATTTGGCCAGTCTGAATTTTGCATCTGGCAATAAAAATGTTTTAGGAAAATCAGTGAAATAAAAAATTTGGTGACTTTTTGCAACTTTTGATATCCAAGCACTTTTTGTGCAAGTACATGCAATGAAGTTTCTAAGAAAAGCGATACAAGTTGAAGAAATTTATCTCTGGTATGGTATCAGTGTTAAGAATAAATTATGTCTGTGATCAAACAATTTCATAAAAGGAAGAAAAAAAATCAGTACATTGAACAAGGTTGACTGAACTTTTGAAAGCAATTCTCTTGGTTGGATGCAGCAATACCAAAACAAATATTAATTATATCTTAAAAGGTAAACACCAGTTTCACAAATCTCACTAACCTTTTGTGCTGCTTAGTCTGTGAGATTTGGATATGTGTGCACTTGGTGTTATATAACTATTTTATTTCTAATGTCTCCTTTGATAACTTGTTGGTAAATAAATGTTTGTTGTCTTTATTTTTTTGTGCATTCAGTGTATTGAACAAAATGGTTAACTGCTCTGCGCTTGTCATTCTTTTAGTTTTCTGACCCTATGTTAAAAGTTTGATGACCTCTAGTCTAATGTAATGTCCTGTGTAACTGCTATTGGGAATGAGGCAGTACAAAAAGAATGCAATTTACTTATTTTATTAATTAATTTCTTTGTTAATTTTTAATACTATTATAATATGTGCTCACATCTTAACTGAAAGTTGGAAAAGTATTATAAAAAATTAAACACAGACCTTGTCAGTTCTTTTTAATGAAACTAGATATATCACCATCCCAGCAAAGCAAGACTTGATTACCTTAAGGAATTCACATCTGTTGTTGGGACCTTTTTGAAGTTTTCATTTGGTAAATTTATTTTCACACCCAAAACATGAAGATATATATATATATATATATATATATATGTATGTATGTATGTGTGTGTATATATATATATATATATATATATATATATATATATATATATATATAGCATAATGAGAGGCCACGTATACTTTCTTGATATGTATATAATATCTGGATAAAATAAATGAAACAAAATTGGGTGTTTTTTTTTATGAAAGTATTTACAAAAACACAGAAATAAATACTTTCATAAAAAAAACACCCAATTTTGTTTCATTTATTTTATCCAGATATTATATATATATATATATATATATATATATATATATATATATATTCCTGCCTATAACTCATTAATATACACTATCCTAAAAATGTAACAGATGCATTAATAAGTTAAGATAATGTCATTCTTTTTTTCCTCTAACAGAATTGTTTCTATTTCTTTTAGGCATTTTTTTGTTTGATTCCTAAGCAAATTGTTGACCTTGGTACAAGATTTGTTTATTATGTTTACCAACAAAGGTGAGTAGCAACTGAATAAAATCTTAGCTGTTCTATCTTAAGTTGTATTCTCTAATTTTATTTTCTCCATTTCATATTTTACATCTTATATGAAATTTAAGAAACTTACTGTTATTTTTAAGCATGTGTAAAAACATAAACCTATAGAAATAGTTTCTTTTAATACAGTTTTTAAATAATTCAATATAAAAAGATTTAGGCAAGTAAGACGTTCATATAAAGACCATTATTTGCTTTCTCACACACATTTCTTATTACTATAAATGTTATATTGAGTGAGTAAATGTGTTTCAGTAGACATCTGTTTTTATTTTATATATCATATCTATTTTTGGTAGTGAATTTAATGTCTACTGGTCTGGAGATAAAGTTTCATTAAAGATAATGTGCCTCTTTACAGGAATCAAACCTGTATTCCTTTTTTAATCTGGGGAAACCACTTTCAAACTAAGTGGGCTTTACCATTAAGCTACGGGAAGTCATCTCGGCAAAGCAAGTCTCAATTACTTAAGAAATTCACATCTTTTGTTGAGAGCTTTTGAGGTTTACATCTGCTAACTTTATTTTCATGCCCAAAACAGGCAAAAAGTCATTTTTTTTAAGTAATTAATGATTATTTTAGTCTGACATTATTTCTTATTACTAAATTAAATTTAGTCACTATACATGTTTGAATAGACATCCCTGTTTACATTTTGAAATAGTGAAATGTCTACCTGCTCAGAGATTTAAAATCTAACTAAATAATGTACCTGTTTAAAATATGCTTTATTCATCTAATTTGCTGTTCTATTAACTTCAAGAAATTAAGTGTGCCATATGGAAAGATTATCGTACAAAAATTAAGGAATTTCTTTTACACAACTTAAAGGTCTGAGAATATAAATGATCAACTTATATACATATGTATAATACTATTTTTTTCTACCTATTTCACACTCAATATATCCACTATCCAAACCATAATTGATAAGTTTCCAAAATTTCTTTGAACTATTGAACTCTTTCTTTATGCTGCTCTTGTTGTCACAATGTTTCAGATGATATATTCTTCATATATACAATCTCTCAGGAAAGAGATTTAATCTTTTTTTTTTATTTCAGAGAATGGGTTCTTTTCTGTTTTAAACTTTTCTGTTTCAAGAAAATAGCAACAGATAGCATTTTTAAAGTTTGTTTATAACAACATCAATAATGTTAATTATGATGATGATTGTAAGCACATTCGGTCCCACTATGAAATGCTAGGAGCAAAACGGATCAAGCAGCAGTTTGAATAGAGTTGATGAATTTACTGTGCATTGATTTGACTTTTCAGTGACCGGTCTCTCAATTTAACTTTCCACCCTAAGCCCAGTGGAACAAAGTTTTTAAAACAGTGTTTTCAAAGTTTCTATAACAGACAGCATTTTTTTTTTTTTAAATATCTTTTAAGGGTTTCCTTATTCACAGATTCTGTATTTGTGAATTCATATTTTTGTGGGATGCTTGTAAGATTTTTCTCCCATCAAATATTTAACTAATTCATGAAAGATACAACCCCACGTTTTTTTCTTTTTGTTTTTGAAGATATTTATCTTTTAAATGTTCTGACATCTCTTCTATTTATTAGGAATCCTACAATGCAGATCGTGTTTGGCATCTTGGTACTCTCTGGCCATGCAATTGTCGTGATTGACATCTTCCCGATTCTCTACGGTATTTTCCACGATGACAACCACGTTCTCGTGCCTATGCTGCTGCTGTTTCTCAATCTTTTTGTCTTTTACAAATTATGCGGAGCTGATCCAGGGGAGATAACTAAGGATAACCACGCAGTCTACTCTTTCGTCTACCCTTACGATGGCGCAATCTATCAAAAGAAAACAATTTGTAAAACGTGCAATTTCTCCAAGCCAGCCAGGTCGAAGCATTGTAGTAAGTTGGAAATTCCGCTCGATGAGTATTTGACATTTTCTTGTTTTGGATTATTTGGCATTGTGTGTGTTTTTATATATATATATATATATATATATATATTATAATATTTTTTGTTTTAAAAATATGATTCCTTCGCTACATAAGAGTTCTCATGTTTCAAAAGCGAGAGCCGAGACCCCTAACATAATTTTTTGAAGGTATGTTGAGTTAAGGTGCCTGGACCCGCTTCCTCGTCAAGCGAGAATTTGGGAAATTTCCCAAATTCTCGCTTGACGAGGAAGCGTGACCAGACACCTTAACTCAACATAATTTCAAAAATTATATTAGGGGGTCTCGGCTCTCGCTTTTGAAACATGAGAACTCTTATGTAGCGAAGGAATCATATTTTTAAAACAAAAAATATTATAATATAAGCTCTACTTCTGTATGGAGCACTGTCTTTTTGAAAATAAAAGCAAAAATACTAAGGAACACTGGATTATTTACCTAACGTGTTCTTTCCTATTTTTCTGCATACCTGCATATATATATATATATATATATATAACACGTCATTAACCGCAATGTGATATTTGCTTCCTGCGTTTCATATGCACAAATTTATCGTTGCATAGAATCTTCCATGCAAATAAAACAAACTATCATTGTTGCAATGTCCTCATAATCATTCTAAAACAAAAATTACCATCTTTGTTATATAATTTATTATTTAATTTATTGTAATGTACTTGTAATCTCTGATGATGGCTTATGTAAGCCGAAAGCTTAGACAGGATTAACAATATAAACATGTATCAACATAGTGATTTTTTTTTTGTGTTTCAGTGTTAATGCTAAAAAGCTTATTTGACAATATGAAAGGAATTTACTTAAAATAAATAGACAAAACTTGTCTATATTATTTAATGAAACATGCATTATTGAAAAAATTCTGCCTAAATACACGCAATATAGATATATAAACACACACACACACACACACACACACATATATATATATATATATATACACACATACACACACTGTCTGAAGTTATTAAGCAAATCATATAAACTTCAATAATTCAAATTTGGTTTGAAAAAAATTATCAAACTTTAAACAATCAATTTAGAAGTCAAAACGAAGCCTGAGTTAAAATTTTAGGTAGTATCAATGTTTTATTAAAGTTATTTGATGTATTCTAAAAAAACTGCCATCTGAAGTTATTAGGCAAAACCAAATAATCACATCTTACTTCAATAAAAAAAATAAAATCATCAAAAATTGATCAACACTTATAATAGAACAAATAACAAACACATATGATAAATCTTTGACTCCAGTAACCCTTCTCATAAGTAATTGCCAGTAATCTTTTATCCATTGATTTTGTTAATTTCTTTTACTTCAGCAGGTTCATTTTCTGACATAGTGGTTTTAATTGCTTCCCATAGGTCTGATTTGCTGTTATACTGTTTGTCACCTTCATATAATTTCATCTTCAAAACTGACCATAGATTTTTCGATCAGATTCAGATCAGGACTTAATGGAAGCCATTCCATTATCTTCGCACCTGTAGATCTTTTATGGACAAAGAATTCATGGGTAAGCTTAGATGCATGAAAAAGAGCATTGTCATGCATAAATACACACTTCACTTTGAAACTACGAGACTGGGACCAATCTTAAAATCGCAATAGTTAGCACTATTCAGTTTAACTCCTTTATCAACTTTAATAGCCCAATAATGGTTTAGTTGACAATTCCAGCCCATATCATAACACTACCACCTCCTTGTTGCCTTCTTTTAGCTATAGGCATGTGTGAATTGGATAAAATCCATCCTTTGGCCCATCTATCAGGCCCATGTCACTCGAGCTTCATTCGTAAAAATTAATTTAGAAAAATCAATTTTCTTGACCCAATTTTGACACTTTAAAATATTTGCTTTAGTGAGAGGAGTTTGACTTGGAGATTTTTTACCGATCCGAATTGACAAAGTGTTCTATGCCTTTTGTCCTTCTTCACTTCCTCAATTCCAGCCCTTTCAAAAATCTGAGCACTAGTCAAAAGTGGTTGTTTTGCTATAACTTGCTTTAGTTTACATTCATCTCAAGGAAGCGAGTTCTTAAAGTATTTTCCTTTACTTCGAGTTCTCAGCTTATATTTTCAACAGCCTTCTTTATCGTTCAATGATCTCTGCAAAGCTTCTTTGATATCTCCAATGTGGACATTTCCTCACCTTTCTTATTTTGTTTTTCAGCAGTTTTTGGATCCTTCCCTTCACCCATGTTTCAACATATGGACAAAAAAAAATAGTTTTTATTAAATTTCAGAAGTCTTAAGCTAATATTAGTTTAATCTGCATACTAAATTCAGTAAGTCCATTTTCATGAATTCCAAATATCTCAAAAACTAACCATTAAAAATGGCAGAAAATTTAGTTAAATACTTTACTAAGAGTGGAAATGGACAAGTTTAAATTTGACAAATATTGGTTCATAACTTTTTGAGTTATTGAGGTTTATTTGATTTGCATAATAATTTCAGACAGGCTGTATGTTTTTATATATATATATATATATATATATATATATATATATAGCCATATGGGTGTGTAACTGAGTGGTTAGAATGTTTGCTTTCTGACCTTGAGACCCGGGTTCGAATCTCACCACGGTTAATTTGTCAGGAAGGAGACTTTCCGATGTTATCGGTCTGGAGGGGGACAATCCCAGCATACGGCACCTTTGGAAAGTGCTTGAAAACTACACCATGGGTTGATCTAAGCCTTGTGAGTGAAATTGGGTAAACAACACTTGGGAGCCGTCGATAGCTGTGCTAGCACAAAGTCACAAGTTATCATGACTGAGGGTTTGAGTGTGCTGGCCTTGTTCAGATTGTTGATCACACTAGGTAACATGCTCTCTCCCAGAAACTGTAACTAAGGTCTGCTCAGCATAGGTGCAGGTTGGCCCTGTGGGTGTTAAACAAACACAAATGTGCCTGATCGAGAGTCTGCAATAGGGATAGGCTAACCGCCCTAAGAGACAGGTATCCTTGAATATGAGTTGCCAGCTATTATTAAATGTGTGTGTGTGTGTGTGTATATCTTTTACTTTTTGTTGACATTAATCATTTTATTTTTATTTAATAATTTCATTTTTATTTTTTTATTAAAATAATTTGGTCAGTACTCCAGGGATTTAACAATAGAAATTTTTCAACGGTTGATAGGGTTAATGTATCTGTTACAAATTTGGGAATTTCTTTTATTTGTCAAAGGTAAGTCTTGTAAACATTCTCATGCAATATCTGTCTATGTAAGTATATTCACTCCATTCATATCTGTTTACCGTATTTACCTTTGCATAAGATGCCCCCTCCCACACACACACACACTATTCAAAGATATTTTGTGAGAAAAAAAATTTAGTATGTTTTATCATATATCTATTAAAATGTATTTGAAAGTGGTTTTATAGGGGAAAATATATGTATTTTGTGCATACAAATGCAATATTGTAACAGTCTACTGGAATAAAGTATGAAATCATATATTGTAACTTTAACCTTCAAAGGAAACTAAATTAAATTTGCCAAAGCAGAAAAGAAATACTGGTACATTTGTATCAATGAGTACTAACCAAGGTGATCCTTAACCCAGGGGCCTCTACACCATGTTTAGATCTTCAGTAAGGGGTGAGGGGTGAATATTTAACATGCAAAAGTTTGTTGTTGGAATTGGATTAAGGAATTATTTTTTTTAAGAAATTTTACTTTTTACCTTTGGATTAACTTAAGTTTATTATTTAAGAATCAAGATACCGAAGTAAGTATAATGTTTATTTATTTTATCTGAATTTTGCATATTTTATCTTTAAGCAAACGTTTATGGTGCAAAATTCACAAGAAGTGTCATTAAGCATTTTATCACAAAGTTGATTTAAATTTAATATTTTTCTCTGTTATTATTCTTCAACAGTGACCATGTTAAATATAAAATTATTTTTTAATGAATAATTTGTTTTTTTAACAGAACAAGCAGGTATTATATTTTTTCTTAAATATATTGGATTTTTCTGTCCTTCATAAATAGAAGATATTAAAAATGTAATGTTTTTCATTGCAAAATTAATGAAAAATGAAACTTGTTAAAGAATTTATCAAAAAGTTAATTTTCAAAAATTAAATTCAATAAATTTATTAATATTTTACAACTATTCTTAAAAATATACCACAAAATGTAAATAAGACATTTATTGTCTTTGTCATATTGTCTTTCTCTTTTTTACATTGTTTACAATTATTTTAAACGGTGAAATTCACAAAAAATGTAATTATTAAGAATTCTATTAAAGAAAGTTAATTTAATTTTTTCTTTATAATAATTCTTCATAATAATGAATATCTTGATTTATAAAATTAATTGTTTTAGGAATAATTTATGTTTCCTTTATAACATGTGAAGTATGTTGATACCATCTTTGTGAGAAAACAAAAAAAATGAATGTAACTTTTCAATTGCACTGCTAATTTTCCCAACATACTATAAAGAAATTTGCCCTTTGAAAAAATTTAATTTAATATTTTTTCTATTATATTATTCTTTATAACAAACATATTGACTTAAAATTTAAAAACAAATTATTTACAGGTATTTAAAAAAAAATGTATGTTGAATTTTACTATCATTTTTGTTGTTAAAAAGGTAAAGCAAAATTAACCATTTTAATATTTTTACAGTAAATATTTAAAAAATGGTAGTGTAAAAAATATTAAACTGGTTGATTTTGTTCAGATAATTGTATTTTATGGGGGAGGAGGTGATTGATCCCCCCCTAAAATACTATTATAGAAAAAGTAATGAGGTAGGTTCAGATTGCTATGTAACTCAACATAAAACAGACCCTGACCAGTAAACCAGTTTGGAAATCCTATGAAGCCTTGTAATTCCTTAAAGATGATGGAAACAGGAAAGTAATCCTGTTTTTTCATTACACTGGTAGTAAAGTGGGTGTCTGAGTTACATTGATTTTACATTGTGAACTGAACCCCTTCATAAAATTTAAACAAATAAATAAAAAAGAAAAATTGGATAATAGTAAGTAAATTAAAAACGTTTTCAAAAAAGTCCAAATTAAAATATTTAAATTAGAATGTGGGTGATGTGTAGCTTTGCAATAGAAAACAAAATATGTAACTTTTTTCCATTGCTACATTAATGAAAAATGCCGTTTAAGAATTTTTTTCTGATAAAATTAATGTCGAGTAAATTCAATAAATCTAAATTTTGTTACCACTTCTTAAAATCAAATTTTAAAGATCAGGTCATTGATCATGTAACTATGATATACAAATTTTGTCTTCCCCAAGATCAGAATGAGTGAGAACAATGGTTAAAGTAACCCAAGACAACACTGTGGACAAACCAAACACTGTGAAAAGTACAATCCAGAAATTCACCATCAGTATGAGATCATTTGCTATCAAGTGTATTACCTAGTCCTCAACTGAAACCAAGAACAATAAATAAAACGTCAGCTTCTTTGTGAAATGTGCAAAATGATGAGTTGCCACAGTTTCTAGAAAAAAAACTAAATCCTCACTTTTGAAAATTTGTATCAGAATATTGCTCAACAGGATTTTGTGTCAGCAGTTACATGATATAAATCAAACAATCAGCTGTTCATCCAATCTGTTGATTTTTTTTTTTTTTCATTGGAAGTAGTTCAGTGTTTTTTAACATTTTGAAAACTTGAGATCTGAATGTTATGCTGGTATATATATATATATATATATATATATATATATATATATATATTTATTTTTTTTTTTTTTTTCTCTTTCAAGTTAAATATCAATGTTTTCATTACTGGTCACAAATCAATGAAGCAATTTGTTATCTTAGTAACTTAAAAATTGATAAAAAGATTTTAAAAGAACATATTAATGTTATGTCACCAGAAAGGTTTGGGATGAAATATGATTCTAATATTCTTATCAGAGCATTTGAATATTTTGTTACATCTCAGTCATTATATAATACAAAGGGAAGTTGCAGTTGATATTATTATTTTTTTTTCTCTAGGGAACTGGAAGGTAGGTCTTTGGGTATGACCTAAAACTATGGTTTTGTGGATGTGAGATGTGTTGTTAATGTGTGTAATATATATATATATATACACACACACACACACATATATGGGTGTGTGTATGTGCAGTGGACACAGAGAAAGTTTTTTTTTTAATTTTTCGGTTGGATGATTAACATGAAGTGTGTGCATGTATATATCTCCATGAGAGAAACAAATCATTACTTACCACTTCAACCTGAGCGTGTCGCCATGTTCCTTACCAGATCGAAACCGTTACTGTGTTTGCTCCCTTTTTTATGGGAGAGTGTGGATTGCTGGTGAACTAAAAGTTATCCGTGATTGCCAAGAGGAGTTGCAGTGTGATTGGGAAAATGACGGATGGTACACAAGTTGATACCTGATCAGTATCAGCTAGGTCACCGCAGAAAGGGGATATGATGTTGAAAGACTTGAAACCCTTAATGAACCTTGGCTAGAAACATCACTGATGATGTGTACCAAAGCATCCAATAGATGTATTTTACAAAATAACAGACTTCAGAATGATTTTAAGTTTTCCAGTGTGAGAACATTATCAGCCTTAACATCAAAATTAAATGATTTTTTAATTTTCTTGGTGATATTTTTAGTAAAATCTCTGAAAATCAAAAAAAAGTGTCTTCTTTTAGTTGATGAAATTCTACAATATTAAAGAGGAAATTTATTTGGTTTGGCTGAAAATTCTGAAGGATTAGCAAAAACGATATTGGGCATCATGATAAATGTTTAAATGGTGGCCAAAAATTTTACGTAAAATGATCCCAGTTGCAAAATTAGAGGTAACTTTTTATACAAATATTGTTTTATATACTAGTGATGTAATCAAACAATTAAATGGTCAAGTAATTGCAATTGTAAGTAACAGCAACTGGATGCATCAGTATTTTTTTCAAAAAATTTAACACTATTTTAATAAGTCTTGGATAACTAGAAATAGCTTATACTTACTAAAATGTTTGCCGTTGTTTAAAAGTTTTTGTGATCAAACTGTAGCTGCTGTTAAAAGTGTACCCATTATTAAATGGCGAGGATACTGCAGAAACAGTTCATTTCATTGTTTTAAAATTTTGGAAAATTGTCAGTGAAAAATGATCAACTGAAAAAGGTTCTATCAAATTTATATGATGAACATCTGTTATTTCTTTCTAATTTTGGAAAAATGACAAAAAGAATGGGAAGAAATCAAGGAAAACGAATGAAATCATTTAACAAGAGATAATAGTTTAGCCATTGAACATACAAGCAACGGCTTAATTGATGTTTGTAGATATTTGCTAAGCAGTGTGTTCAATTTTGTTATACTTGGTGAATTTACTACAGACTATTTAGAAAATGAATTTGAAAAATTAAAACATTCTAGAGGTGTATATTTTTATAACAGTTCAAAAATGTTATCGAAAAATTTAATTACTGAAATTCTTAAATTAAATGTTGATGTCAACAAATATCAACTTTGATTCTGGCCATAATTGCTCAAAATGTGGACATTTGCTGGATGAAATGGGATAATTTGATAACTTACCAGACCTTGTAACTAGGTTCCCTCAAGATATTAAAATATCACTTTTGTATATAGCAGGCTATGTTACAAGAAAAGATTGTCTCACAGAAGAGGAAATATTTAATAATACTAGTTTTTATTTTCAAGAATATGGGCATTTTTTGCAAGAAATAGATTGTGGTAATTTAAAAATTCCACTGGATACCACATTTCAGTGGGTTTTTTTTTCTTCTGTTTTATAATGTTTCATGTTGTTAAATTGAAGACTTGCAGAAATTCTTTGACAAAAATCTTTGTTAGTTTCTGATATATATCATTTCAATATGAAAAGAGAACATGGAATCATATTGTCAAATATATTTTCCAAAAATTGTTTGATTCACCTAAGACAACTCGAGAACCGGCACTAAAAGTATATTAAAATTATATTTATTAGATAAAAATGTTGATACAATTCTCTTTAATTCTTTAGTATTAAAAAAATTCATATTTTTTCAAGTAGTAAAAATATGTTCATGAAGCTGTATTAAAAAATATACTTACCCATTCAGAGAAATATTTACCAGATATTTTTATTTTCAATTTTCCCCCTTTTTAGATATATTTAATTGGTTAACTCTCCAAATTATCCTGTTAATTAATTTTGTGTTCTTGTTAATATAAGTGGATTTTAATTATTAAAACTATGTATACTTGTAATATCTATTATTTCATCATAACGAAATAAGTATTTTCTTCATCTTCTGTGAAACAAATTGTACATGTAACAAAAATCACAATAATTTTCGTAAAGATTATCAAAATTATTGTTTCTCTGAAATTCACATTTTTTTTGTAAAGTATTTTCAGATTTTGTTGATACATGATTTTGTAAAATGTTGAAATTGCTTTCTGATTGTATTATACAATTATATTTTCTGTAATCAATTGGTATAAAATTAACTCCTTATTTTTTCAATATCATTTAAATATGTCTCTAATTTATTGGGGAATAAAGTGATTTTTGTGCATTTAGTTATTGTATGGCAGAGGAGGTTATTTTTGTTCTTTGTACATTTGCATTTATGGAAATAAGTCGATAATTGTAAGCCACTTTCTAATATTATGTATAGTTACTGGACATGACTAACAAGTTCCTTGCTAAAAATGTTCTCAGTAATTGTAATTTAGTAGTAATTTAGTTCTCCACATGTCCAGCCCCAGTCATGGACCCTAGGCCTGGGTTAGGGATTGCTTTGGTACTAGTACATATACACAAAGAAAACTGTTATAAAGTAATCAGTAAAGGACAATAAATGTGACTGAATAACGATAATTTGAACCTGGGAATGCTGCTGCTTTTGTTGTCATCCAATCACTCTAAATGGCTGAAAGGTGGCTGAAGTTTAACATTGCTTTCACATTTCTGGCACCATTTTTCATTCTAGATATGGAAATAAACAAATGTTTCTTAAAGGTATATATATATATATATATATATATATATATATATATATAATAGCTAGCCACTCATATTTGAGGATACCTGTCTACTTGGGCAGCTAGCCAGTCCCTATTGCAGGCACTTGCTCAGTCCCATTTGTGTTTGTTCAACACCTATGGTGACCACCTGTGGTTTATACTGCAACTATGCTGAGCAGGCCTTAGTTGCAGTTTCCAGGGAGAGAGTGTGTTATCTAGTATGATCAACAATCAGAAAAAGGCCAGCACGCTAAAACCCTCAATCATGATGACTTGTGACCTTGTGCTAGCACAATTATCAACAGTCCCCAAGGGTAGCATCTACCCAATTTCACTCACAAGGCTTGGGTCAACCCGTGGTATGGTTTTCAGGAATTTTCTTCCAGACCAATAAAATAACATCAGGATGTCTTCTTCCTGACAAATCAACCATGGTGAGATTTGAGCCAGGGTTTCATGACCAGAAAGTGAACATTCTAACCGCTTGGCCACATGCCCATATAAAGGTATAAGGTATAAACGTGCCCATTCTTAAAGGTAACACAATCATTAATGCCATGCTGTATTTGTGTGGATTATGTATGTTAGGTTAGGAGGTAGGGTGAGGTGAGCTTCCGGCTTAACTGCCGATGCACCGTAAGCAAGATGATGTAAGTTTGTGCCAATAGACTTATGGTTTGGCTGGTCATCAATATTTTATTATTAGTAATACAATTTACTGCAATAAATTGGCTTGTTTTTATTACTAGTAACAATTTTTAGGACTAGCTGACTTAGATTCAGCAGACACCCCAGCCTACCAGTACAGCACTCAGTCACTTCCTATCTGTAATACGGCTGTGGTGCAGGGCAGATTTTTTTTTTTGTTTTTGGTACATTTAAAAAAAAAGAAAAAAATGCATCCTGTGAAGGTAAAGACTCTGAATCTGTCTACAACATATTTGAGGGCTTATAAGACCCCCCCCACCCAATTTCAGCAGGTAATATTTTAAAATCCTAAGTGTGCCTGTCCCTCCATTTGTTAGTTCACATAACTGTTTTGCCCTTCCAATACCTCATAATAATGGTCTATTCCATTTTGATTGTGTGAAAAAGGGGGAAAAGACATGACTTGATTTCGGTGAGAAAATGAAAGGAAGATAGAAGTGTTTAACGTCTCCTGCCAATACATCATAAATAATGGACTATTCCACTTTGATTGCGTGAAAAGAGGGAAAAAGATACTACTTAGTTTCAGTGAGAAAATTAAAGAAAGATAGAAGTGTTTAATGGCTGTTTCAGGAAAATGGTGAAAAATCGTCAATTTCAAATCTTTTCATTTGTACCACCGTACTTCTTAAAACTAGCATTCATATTTATGGGTATTTTTCAGTGTGTCCAAGTCGCTACCAAATGTGATACAAGGTCAGTTTAAAGTGGGTTTAACAGCAATAACATTCATATTTATGATTTGTGTAATTATAATATTTTGTTCAAGTTGTTAAACTCAAATATTTAATGATGTGATAGGGGAATTTCTACAGATATTTTATTGTTGTAGAACTCGCCATGAGGTTATTTAATCATTAACTTAATTAAGATTCATCAGAAATTTCAACTGTGAGTAAAACTGTGAAATTTTCACAGGTTTTTCTAGTTTTAAGAAATGTTGGATGGCATATCAAACATTGGAACTTTATCCATGTTCCCATTTTGGCTTGGTTCAAAACAAGTTTCTTTTTATGCACTTATTACAAATTTATTACAAGTTTTATGTCATCAAATACAGTACTAATTTTTTAAATAATTGGTTTATAGACAAAACACTAATAAAAAAAACATCTTAATTTTTTTTTTTTTTTTTTTTTTTTTTTGAAAACTGTAGATAAAATGTAGATAAAATGTAATATAGCATTTACAGAAAAATGAATATACAATTTGCAGCTTAGTTGGAAAATGGATGTGCAAAACTTGCAGTTTGATGTATTTCAGTTAATAATTTTCTTTAATCTGTATATGAACAAAAAGAAAGGAATTTAACTTTTGATATGTAAATATCTCTCTTATACTATATGGTGATCAAATAATATTCATGTTAGACAATCCAATCCACTGTTAATATCAAAAACGTTTTATTGTGGATTTTGCTTTTCATTTAATTGTTGCATTTTTTTAAAATTCTTTATTCAAAGATAAGGAAACTGGTTTGCTATATAATAGCAACAGTATCACTATTTACATTTGGACTAGTATCCTCATTGTTGTTATTATGACAACATTTCATCTATTGTCCTTTTTAGCCAAGGTAACCTTCAGAGAATTTCAAACTGAACTCTTTATTTAATCTATGTTTCGCTGCCATGTCTAGGGATATCAAGTCTTGTTCTTCTTTGGTACTGGTCTGTTATTGCTCGCCCTCTTTCCACTGAATCAGTCTGCACTAGCCAGACCAGGGACTGAATTCACAATTACTTTGTCACTAACTTCATGAACCGACATTTTAATCCACTATGTTCCATGGGACAATCCTGAGCCATAAGCCTCTTCTGCATGCTGCTGCCTGCTTGACTGCATTCACCAAGGCTTCCCTGTCCTTATTGCTGTTCACGTATAAATAATGTAAATAATGACAACTTCCCATCTCAAAACTAAGGGCAGGAAAAACAAGTGAAGAATACAATGGCTAAAAAGTTGTGATAAAGACAACAAAGATAAAGAAATTGGTCTGAAAAAAAAAATCCTTGTATAATAGTAACAATATTTTTTGTGTGTTGTAGGTGTTTGCAATAGATGTGTTCATCGGTTTGACCACCATTGCGTCTGGACGAACAACTGCATAGGGGCCCTGAACAACCATTATTTCCTTGCATTTCTCATCACCCTCATCATGATGTGTGTGAATGGCTTTTATATGGCCCTTCGTTCAATTGTCAGTATTGCTCAATATTCAGGAATGGTAGATGCCTTGATTATGCAAGCCAATGGCAAAATGACTCCTGTTACATTGTCTGCTTTGGTCCAGGTAAGAGTTTTATAGATTTTTTTTTTTTTTCCAATTATTCTCATAAACTGAAAATAATAATTAATGCTGTTCAGAAGAATCTTATTATCTAAAGTTGATAGGTTTCAACCAAGTCCCCCACCATTCATCACCACCACGTATGGTAAAATATGGGGAGAAACCATAATTTTTAAAAAACTTCTTTTGCTTTTGCTACAAAAAAAAGAAGAAAAAAAGAAGCAAAAACATTTTCATTAATTGTAGAATTAGACTGTTATAAAAATCACTGTTTATTTGAAATGGTCATAAATCAATATTTACGCCATGTTTGATAGAAAAAATTTTAAAAGTGGATTATTGAGGATCTTTGCTAGGCCATCTCCATTTAGTGACAAGTAGAAACAACTTTCCAAACACCTATCAACCCCAATCCAAGAAATAAATATACCAAGTGTAAAGATTAAATGAAACTTTTCAGTAATTTTTTTTGGACATCTTTAAGTCATGTTGAAGGAAATGTTTTATACTTATAAAATAAGAGTAATAAATTGAATGTGCTGTAGAGAAAATAATCTAAAAAAATTAATAATGGTGTTATAAAGATGACCACCGTTTCTGGATGGCGCTTAAAAGAAATAATTTAATCATGCCAGCATTTGTATTTGGCAAACAAATAACCAATGACCATTTAATTAATTTGAGCTTTTCCACTCACAATCTGACAAGACATTGAAAGTATTGATGATATTAAAAATTTTTGTGATATTTTCAAAATACCATCATTATTGTTATTATCCTATTATAATTGTGCTTGTCACTCCCTTCACGAGTTCGCATGACTGTTACACCCTGCCAATACTTCATAAATAATGGGCTATTCTGTTTTGATACTACACTTTGATCTTAGCCAAAAGGCCGAGAAACAAAGCTGACTGCAATAAAAGTGCCATTTTTCAGATGCACAGTATTTTCAAAATACTATAATTATTATTAGTATCCCATTATAAATATACTTGTTCCTCTCTTTGTTAGTTCATACGACAGTTACACCCTGCCAATAACCTATAAATAATGGACTATTAATCATGTGGAAAGAGGGGAAAAGACACTAATTAGTTTCAGTGAGAAAATGAAAGAAGGGAAGATGAAAGTGTAGAGTGAGAGAGAGAGAGAGAATCAGATTAAGCTGATATGAACAGATACTACAGTTTGATCTTAGCCAAAATGCTGAGAAGCAATTGTATTTTCTTTCCACCCCACACTTGCAGGATATGACACAAAGTGAGTTTAATGTAGGGAGCCTGGGCATGCAAGCCAGGTTAAAAAATAGCCCAATCTCCACAACTGTTGATTACGCTGGCATCAATATTACTCCTGACACCCCCCACTTTTAGTGCGAGACTGGGCACCTTTCAATAATATTTTCAGTTGTGCTCTGTCCATAGACACAACTGAGTTGCTCTCTGTCCAAAGACGGAGAAACAACTGAGAGATTAAATGTAGTTTATCCACCCAAGGGCAGATACTACATTTTGCTCTCTGACAAGAGGCTGAGAAGTGATGGTGGATGTGATATATTTGCCATTTTTCAGATGCACAATATCAAATGACGGAAACCGAGTAAAGTAATCAACAAAAATCCAGTTACCATAAATAAAATAAAATCGTCTGCTGAATTATTTTAAAATTATTATTAAAAGAAATGTTTGTAAGAATGGGAAGAAAGAAAATAGAAAGAAATAAGGGAAGATAAGTCTTTAATGTCTCCTGCCAATAACTCATAATGAACTATTCGTTTTGATCACATGAAAAGAGGATAAAAGACACTACTTGATTTCAGTGAGAAAATGAAAGAAAGAGGGGAAGATAGAAATGGAGAGAGAAAATCAGATTAAGCTGAAAAGAACAGATACTATACTTTGATCTTAGCCAAAAGGCTGAGAAGTGATGGCAACCACCATAAATGCAACATTGTTCTAACACAATATAGAATGAGGGAAATGGAGTAATCCAGTTACCATAAATAAAATAAAATCGTCTGCTGAATTATTTTTAAATTATTATTAAGAGAAATGTTTGTAAGACGGTGATTTCTCTAGTTGTTATTATTTAAAAAAATATCTATTGTTTGTTGTTCTTATATTTTACTCCTTTGAAACATATTTTGTAAAAGTAATTTAATAAAAATTTTGAACATGAATGTTTTATTGATGGGGCCAACTGAAGTTAAATAAAACAAAATATGCAAGTATTGATTATTAGGTCTGTAGCTTATAAACTGAATTTTAATCTTAAATTTTCACTGTATAATATTTGATCTATGTATCTATGTGATCAGTATTCACCATTGAATTAAGCATATTAAATTAAGGTCAAAAATATTTATGGAAAATAGTTGCTTTTTTTTATGATTAGGCTCCAGACTTAGTGATGTTCCTATATATATATATATATATATATATATATATATATATATATATATATAAATATATATATATATATATATATATATATATATATATATAAATAAATAAATTCCCAAGTGGATAGAATCCAGGTAGAACTCAATGTCCAGGACAGAGTAAGAATATAATATAAAAGCCTCAAACACTAATATTCCATGGTTATAATTCATTACATTGGAATCATAATCACGATCCAATTCATCAGACCTACAAATTCAAAAACCTGAGAAGTGATAGCAACCACCATAAATGCAACATTGTTCTAACAGACAATATAGAATGAAATCAATTTTGAATTTGTAGATCTGATGAATTGGATTGTGATTATGATTCCAATGTAATGAATTATAACTATGGAATATTAGTGTTTGAGCCTTTTATATATATATAGTTTCTGTCATTTGATATTGTGCATCTGAAAATGCTGCATTTATGTTGGTGTGTGTGTGTATATATATATATATATATATATATATATATATATATATATACATACACACAAAGTCTGTTAGTGACTTAGTCAAACAAATCTGTATTTTTATTGTGGTTACCAATTTTGATTTCATAATAATGATTGTCTTTGTCAAGGTTGAAAATGTCAGTAAGTTTTTTTTTTTTTGTTTTACTCCCACTATTTGAAAAGGTAAAGTAGTTATGTGTTACTCTACTGCTCACTCACCCAATCTCAATCAGTCAATCATTGTGGCATGCCAGTGGTGAGACATTTTTGTTCAGATATCTGGTGATGGTGTACTGTTCAGGAAGAAGTCAACTTATGTCTTTTTCAAGGACAGTAATTGAACAGGAACTGCTTCAATTTGAATTCAGTTTCCTGTTTTTCATGTCAGTAACTGTCACAATAAAAGGCACATCCACTTTTATTATTATTTTAGTACATATAAAAAGGCATGAAACAAATCTTCCCTGCTTTGTGTCCTATACCTCTTGTCTTGACCATTACTTTCTCTCTCGCACAATTAAATACATGGACACCCCCCCCCCCCTTAGAATAAAATACTCACCAACATTATGAATGCTTTGAACTGTCTTTAATGTTTGCCAAAATTTGGAATTTGCAACCAAGAAATATATAACTGCCAATGGTTTCAAAGTGTTACAAATGGCTTTGTGGCAAATGCACCCAATAGTCCTGGATATGATGATAAGCTATATCTGGCAGCAGGGTCTCTGATTGGAGGTTTTGAAGAATGTGTAACCATCTCTTAATATGTTGTTGTTCTCAGGTCCAACCTGTCCTGGGATGGTAGCACCTGTTATGGTCCCAGCTATGTGCAAATAGTGAACCCCCAAACAAAAACAAAACACGATAAAATTCTAAGAATATGTATTAATAGTAAAATGACCAACAATACTGTAGTTGAAGGTATAGAATTATGTTGACAATATTTAGATTTCGGCATTAAATAACCCATAGGGGTTGATATGCTGCTGAACAAAATCAACCAACCAAATGCACCCAAATACTCAAAAAGCTCCTTATCGATTGATTGTTTCTTTTCTTTCCTTGCTTAAGGGCAACAAAATATGTGATTGATTTTAAGTTTATGATAAGTAAAGTATCATTTAAACCATAAATAGCTAACCTGTCCAAGAGAAGGTGAGAAAACAACAAGCTCACAAAAGTCACCAAGGACGGAGTGTACAACGCTTGTGTACTCGGAATCATTCTCTCCAACAGTGTCAGCTAGACAAATGTGTCAAAAGTATTTCTTTAACAGCCTTTATATGCACTGCTTGGGTCCAGATCCTGGGTATTTCCTGGTGGGACCATGTACCAAACTAGAATGTTTTGGACTGGGCCAGCAAAAACTAACCCAAAAAACATTCTGTATGGGCAGCACACTACAGGGTTTCAGTCTGTAGGACACCAGCTACTGCATCTGTAAATGTAACCTGAAATCCACTGAGAGTAGAGGGTTCGCAGGGGAAGAAGGAATTGTTTGAGTGCCGTGCTTGATAGAGGGTTTGCAGGGTGCAGGCATGTGCACAATATAGAAGAGACTAAACTAAATAGTCAAACAGAAAGGTAATAAGAAAAGCTGTGGCAACAAAAATACTCAATTGCAGCCATCTACCTTCAGGTAAAGCAGCTGTGCCATAGACTGCCATTCAGAAATTGCCTTGTTCAATCAAAGGCAGTTCCACATTAAAATGAAGCCAAATAAAAAGGTCAGAGATAAAGCATAAAATAAAAATATAATTTTCAAATATATGAAAGTTCAATTTCTTGAAAGAGACATAATTTAAAAAAAAAAATATTTTACCAATTTCTTTTTTCAAAAATGCTTACTTCACTTGTCACAGACTGTGCATCAATATGAGATATTCTTCTCATGTTAATTTTATGAGCCTACTCTTCCATGCTGGCTCAAGGCATGTTGGAAGAGAGTGTTTGAATATTTTCCCACAGTCAGTTGCCAATTCTTTCTGCAGTAGACTGGTTGCCAACCAAGGCTATAGAACTCAGTCTGTCCTGCTATTCAGCACATAGCTGGGGGTAGAAGAGATGGATTCATACCTTTTTCAAGGGGATTTACGTGTAAGTGAATGTAACAAATTGAACTGGAATTTGAACTCTGCTCCTTGATTTCTCCTTCTGAGCCAACATCCATGACACCACAATGCACATCCAACTTCTTATCACAAAATATTAAGGATTTCTGTTGAATTTGCTAAAATGTTTTCTGTTTTCATGACTTGGTAAAGATCAATGTTCAAATATCTACATTATATAGTTAAACAAACACTAAACTGGCATACAACATAATGATAAGGTATTGGCCAAGAAGTTTGGTTTATGAAGTCAATTTTTTACTTAATAAAGTACTAAGCTTTTGAGTCAACCCTATACAACCACTATGAGATTAATGGTAGTTTATTTTTAACCTGACAGTCACAAGTTTATTTTTTGTTTATATGTATATCTCAACATTGTATTTTTTTTTAGTTGTATAAGGTAGATAAGAATTGAGAGTTGATACTGTATTCTAATATTATGGTAATTTTTAGTAAAGACAACGAATAGGACAAAAATTGGCCTGAAAAATACCAGCATACTAGGTCTGATCTAACCATGTTAAAAAATAGCTTACTTTTAGTTCTTTTAAGTTACACCAATTGAGATCTCCAAATTTTATTCCAGAACTCCTTCCACTTTTCAAAACTGGCTGCAATGTCCTTTCCTCGAGATCATCTACATCTGCCTTAATCATGTATTTCCTTTAATCCTGTCCATGCCATTTCAATATTGATTTTAGCTTTAGGAAATGTCAGAAATCCTGCTGCTTACTCAATGATGTCCAGAAATGATCCAATCATCTAATATGACCCCCAAAAATAGCCCACCTAGGCTTCTTAGGTACCTTATTTCTTTTCAAAGTACTTCCTGTGAATCCCAGAATACCTTCCACTTTTCAAAACAGACTGCAAAGTCCATGGGATCACCAACTGCCTTAATCCTGTGTATCCCATTGCAATATTGATTTTTAGCTTTAGGAAAAGCCAGAATTTACATAACACACACAATCTCACTCAATGACATCTCCCTCCTGACTGTCTAATCCTCTGAGAAAGTGTGTCTGTTCATGGATGTACAGTAAAATCTTCTCTGATTGGTAGGCAAATTCCATCAAGGCCTTGCAGTCAGATTTCCAAATATTTATAATGACTGAATATGTTCAGGACTAGGTTTTTTTAAAACTGCAAACCATAAAAAATATACGTGTAAATTGTTGATACTAAATAAATGAACCTAGTGAACAGTTTGTGTCTTTGATTTATTACACAGAAGTATAATGGGTCATAATTCAAAATAAGTTTTTTTGCTGTAGATTGCAGTAAAAAAAAAAGTGTGAAAAATGCTGTTCTAGACAGACCATATATAATAAACTTTTTTTCTTCAAAATAATTCTAAACTTTTCTTTTTTTTACTTTTTGTAGCATCTTTTCATGCAGTTCCCTCGCATTATATTCCTCATGGCTTCTCTCTCAGTACTCTCTCTTTTAATGGCTGGCTTCACAGTTTACCATCTCTACCTTATGTTTACAAACCAGACAAGCAATGAACGCTACAAAATAGGATCAATAAAGAATAGCGAAAGATGCTGCAAGAAAGAGAACACAGAAGCGATACAATCCAAGAAGCCGAATAAGAGAAAGACTTTAAACACCAGACCTTACAACCAGGGTTTCTTGAAAAATATAGCCCAGGTGTTGTTTCCAAAGAATTACATTGAGAAACACAAGAAGGTTTCTCATAGATGAAAGAAAACAAAACCATGTTAAATACTTTAAAAAGTATATTCTCTTCATTGTGAAAAGTTGTTCTCTCATCCTAAAATGATACCAACTTTGCATTGTGCATATACATGGCTGTAAACATGTATGAAAACATAACTATATGTGCCGACAAAACAAATCATGCACATAAACATATATATATATATATATATATGTGTGTGTGTGTGGTGGCCTATTAGATGCTTTATTATTTAAGAATTGAATAAGTATTTTTTTTATTTATAGCTTTACATAGAATACATAAAATGGAAATGATTTTAACTGGTTAAGGAAAGTGGTGTCATATAAATGACCTCCATTTTTTTTTCTTCTTTGACTTCCCAACAGAAATATTGTATGCATTAAAATAATGGCGTGATGGTTTTTCAAATAGAATTCTACAAATTTTATACATTGCTCTATTGTGATTTTCTTCTCTTATAGATTTCTTCCAAGGAATAAAATTTAAAAATTATATAAACCAATAATAACACATCAATTCAGTTGAAATTGAGTCATTGTCAGCTCCACGATCTTATTGATCTCTGCATAGTACGTGCTATGCCAGAGCTACATACTTTTGTGAATTCAGAGTTGTCCTTCTCTTGTTGCTCTTCTGACTGGTTGCCAATTGAGGGACTAAAGAACCCAGTCTGCCATTCTATTTAACCCATAGCTAGGGAGAGATGGATTTATACCCTTCTGAAAGTTATTTGCACTAAAGTGAATGTAATGAAACTCAACTGGAATTTGAACTTGGTTTCCTTATGACTTGTTCTGATCTGCTATCCATTATGCCACCTGCACAGCTTTCAAAATGTAGAACAATATTTAAAAACATTAAAAAAATATTTTATTCAGTTTTTAAATGGTAAAGTTATTTATGGGCCACTGTGTGTGTGTGATATATATATATATATATATATATATTAATGGATTTTATTTTTTTCACTGACATGTTTTTCTTACTTCAAATGTTATTTTTAGAAGCTCCATTTATTTTTTTAAACAGTATTTATTTCGTCAACAAGTTTGCATACGCAATAAAACATAAAGCACATTTTCTTTAAGCTTTCTTGAGTATGCAGGTTATGTAATAATTGAAAAAAAAAATAAACAAGGTGTCTACTCAAATAAGGGTATCCACTAAAAATAATGTTTGAAGTTTTATATATATATATATATATATATATATATATATATTCACTATTATTTGCAACTCTATTTTACAATTCTGATGAGCTTTTGAAAGTGAAACATAATTGTGAAATAATGAGTTGAATAAATATAAAAATTGTGTTCAGCACTGAATTTTATACTTCTGAAGAAACGAAAGTGAAACATTAGTATAAAAACTTCTGAAAAATAAAATTTAAAGTCAAGAAAATACAGCCCACTTGCAAATGTGTACTGAAAAAAAATAGCATATATATATATATATATATATATATATATATATATATATATGCATACACTTATATAATGTGCACAGAAAAGATATATATTCATGCATGTAATCTGCCCATTTGTTGTGACCTATACATATACATAGATGTATATCACTACAAATGTGAAAATGGTTGTGTATATGTACATGTATATACCTCATCATCTAATAATTGACATTTTGTTTTTCATATGAAAATTTGTATGTAATGCCTCTTTATTTAATTACTTTTCATTATGAATTTTATTTGAGCAAAGATGCTATTAAAAAATAATAAGTATATCTTAAAAGAGAGACATGTATATAAAATGCACACTGTTTCATGAACAAATATTTTCTTAAATTGAATTTTATAATTAAAATTTAATCTTAGAGATGGATTAAATTTAGCATAGTACCCATAAAAAATGAGAAACTTATTTATACATGGATCTGCATGTTGTCTGGGGGTCAGAGTGTCTGTGTACTCTTGAAAGTTACACAAGCAATATATGTGTGTGTGTGTGTGTGTGTGTGTGTGTGTGTGTAGTCCCAAAATATGACAGGATAAGATACAAATAGGAAATGTTTATAGATATAACATTTTTCTGTGTATAATTCATGTGAACACTGCTTGAAAAGATAGATGCATGTGAGGTCTGCTTAACGAATGGAAAGCAAACCACACAAAAATAACAAAACTTTCTTTCTATTTCTCCTCCATATTTCATTCTCTGAGGAAGCTTTAATAAAAGTAGAACATGTTAGATTATGTTTCTTATCCTATCATATATTATAGGATATTAAAACATGTAAAAATTGCTACACAATTGCAGTTGTTTCAACACATACCAATGCATCTCCTCAGGCGATTGTAATTTACAATCGCCTGAGGAGACACAATTGTGTAGTGATTTTTATATGTTGTTTCAATATCCTGAAATAAATAATATTGCTCTACTTTGTATTGAGCCCTCTTTTAAATGAAATGTGTGAACATTGGAATTTTGCTCTATTTGTTCTCATATTATGTGGATATATATATATATATATATATATATATATATATGCGCGTCCTCCAACAGGAATCAAACCTGTATCCTATACACAACCGTCATATAACCTGACGTGCTTTTACTGATTTCGCCACGGAGGAGCGTTTCGGTTAGCAAGGTCTATTTTACTGTTTTTAAACTACAATTTTCCATGATTTTCTCTCGTACATTCATATCTGCTCGATGCGTATCCAAATGTAAACAAATGACGTCACACATTATGAAATGGACAAAGTCTGACAATTATTTTAAGACATTTTTATGTTTATACATTCTTTTTTATAGAAACATATATTTAAGTAAATGCTCTGTTTATAATAAACATTAACAACATTTACCAGCCTGAATGTCCGAGAAATTTTCATAGAAAATAGGCGTCCTCCAACACATATATATATATATATATATATATATATATGTGTGTGTGTGTGTGTGTGTATATATATATATATATATATATATATATATATATATATATATATATATGAGTTGATAAATAATTTTGAAGCCATCTATATACATGTTGTGTACACACACACATTATATATACAAAAGAGTAGATGCTGAAGAATTCTTTGACAAAGAAGGGATTCATAAAAAAAAAATTTCTGATATTTGGTCAGATTTAGGAAAGTCAGTTGAGCTGAGTACTTTTCATCTCATGCACACACAGGTACACAATGATTAAAAAAAATTGCTTAAAATAACTATGGATGAGAATATGTAACTTCTTACAACATATAGGAATACTGTTCATTCCATAATTGCAATTTTTTTTTCACATTTTTTTCCAAAGAAGCTTTTTATTTTTCATGTAATTTTATTTTAATGACCATAAGAGATGTAAATTTGTCTACAGTTTTTGTTGTTGAAAAAATTGCTACCAATGATTACACACTTCTTCCATTCCTCATTTGTGAAAATATTGACAAAATAACTTTCAAAATTTATTTTCACTTTTAACTTGAAGAAAAAAATCTTTACTGCTAAATTTGTTTTAAGATTTAAAAATGTAAAATTTTGAAAATGAGACCAGCTAAAAATAACGTTTATATTAAAAAGTTTAAAGGCATGGAATTATTATAAAGTATTGTTTACTTTTTTTAAAAATCATAATAAAAATGTTCAGTTTGATATCCAAAAATTTAATTTTCAAAATTCCATTTTCATTTGATTTAATGGAAATATATTTTTTTGACTTGAAATACATTTACAATATGCTTACTCTAAAACTTAAGAATTTTACTTAGTTAACTCTGGAAAGATTTAAGATTCCAAAATGTTTCTTTTGTTTTTTTTCTGTTCAGATGACTATTTTGTTTGTCACATTTCTTTCATTTGACTAACATTTTAAAAACACTACATTCTTCTGGATTTTGAACCTGTTCACTGCTACCTTGGATAGTTGTACTCCTGTACAGGGTGCCTAGTAAAAAAGCAGTAAATTCAGAAAGAAATTTATTTAGCTATCATGATTTATGCATAAACTGAACAATCAGTGTAGCTTTGCAGATAGTGTCAAGAGGAATTTAATTCCAAGCTTCAGATAAATTCCATTTCATTGAATCAATATCGAGAATGTCACGACGATGGTTTTGCAAGTGAGTTAGGAGTATGCTCCAGATACGGTAATCCATAACGTTCAGATCTGGGCTTTTAGAGGACCACTGAGATGGACCAATTAGAACTGGTGTATTTTCTCAAAGAATAATTTGTCTGCTCTTTTACTGGGCACCCTGTATAATACCACCAATATTTTTCTACTACTACCTTTCAAGGCAAAAGAAGAAGAAGAAGAAGAAGAAGAAGCAAACAGGAAAGAAATAGGCTAACACTGTTACTGAGTAAACTGGAAAGTCCTTCACAGAGACTCAGATACTGGTACATGGAGGGAGCTGGTCAGGTTCTCATTTGTACAGCAACCCTAAGACCTCACCCAGTCATGTGAATGATGATAATATTTTTGTTATTTACCATTAGAAATTTTTTTTTTTTTCCTTTTTAATCATTTCACCCAAAGCAAAGCAATAAAGCCACTAAGACAGTTTCTGAGTGTGAGAGAATATGAGAAAACTCTACGAAGGAGAGAGAACAATAAAACAGGAATTAAGAAGACAGAAGATATGTATCAGCATTTAAATTTTTGAAGGTCAAGGTTGACTGGAAAGTATGGAGCTGGACGAGTTCTACAAGTTAGAAGTATGAAAGAGGAAACTATTAGCATAGAACTTACGGTTACATTTAACCATTTCAGCTGTAGACCGTGCTGCTGATCTAGTGCTGCACTTAAATTCATAAAGTCCAGGTACCATAGAGGAAAGTTCATCTGAACAATTACCATGAAAGTATTTATAGAAAAACATCGAGAAGCTACATTATGGCAGTGGGAAAGTGACTGAAGCTGAGATGCCAAGTCTGGACCACTAACATTGCAGATTCTTCTTCTTTGTATTTTATTAAGAATCTCTAAATACATAGCAGAAGCACCAGACTTGCTGTGGGAGCAATATTCAAAACCTGGACAATGGTAGACTTATAAATATGTAAGATAGATTCTAATGAGAAAAATTGTCTGGCATGACACAATGAACCAACATTCAGAGTAGCAGAAAATAGCTCAATAAATCTACTTTCTAGTAGAGAAAATTAAATTTCACAAACTATAAAAAATTAGGCTAATGTGTATCTTCAGTACTGGCTTTTTTTCATTGTTTGTTTGTTTTTTGTTTTTTTTTTTCCAATCAATAATATGAGCTTGTGCCAAAATAGAGCTCTACAAATCAAAGTAAAAAAAAAATCCTGAGAATAGCTGCGGTGCTAAGCTTAATTATTTGCCTTCATTATGCAACATATTACAAGATGCACATGTGTTGCAATAAACATGTTAAATGCTTTGTACTTAATTTGTGCAGTTGAATTAAAAAAAAAACTGGAAGAATATAATGTTGGTAAAATTTGATATAATGAAACAGATTCTGTTCTTAAAAAAAAATCGGTTTATTGAAAAATCACCTCATTAAAATGTTAGAATTTTTTTTTTTGTTCATTTTTTTTTCTTGTTCTGGTTCAATTTTTATTTTTTATAATTATTTTTTTTTTTTAATTTAATAAAAATTCAGGTGCTTCAACATTCCAAACTTTTTCTCTCTCTCTCTTCTTTTTTCTTGAACTGTATTAATGACTTTTGAAACCTAAATGAAAGATTTTTCTGCAGGTGTCCATTTTGAGTAAAAATAATCTGAGCCAATTAGAACAATTTAAAAAATTTTTTTTATCAAAGTTCCAAACTCTGAAATAAAAAAAACCAAAAAAAAAACCACCATTTTTCCCTTCACCACACCTGAGGATGATTTATCAGGAAACATGACTCAAACTATGCTGGTGTGTCACTTATAGCAACATGCACTAGAAGCTCAAAATTTAAGCACATGTGCAAATCCCGTGACCCATCAGGGTCACAGGAGCACCACAAGGACTGCAATAAAAGTGGTTTTTCTTGGGCAAGATAGCCTGATGGAGCCCAACCCCCTCCAGGCTGGTTTTGAATTCAGAGTTTTTCCTTTTCCTAGCCAGTTGCCACCCAAAGCTATAAAACTTAGTCTGTCCTGCTATTCACCCATAGCTGGAGGAAGAAGAGGATTCATACCTTTCCCAAGGGTATTAGCATTTAAGTGAAAGTAATGAATTTGACTGGAATTCAGACTTGGCTCTTCGATTCCTCAATCCGAGCCGCTATTCATTACTCTATTGTGCCTCCATTAAAATTCAAGGTTATCCCACAAAAGTCTGACTTTTTAATCCATCCACCCACTTGGTGTCAACAGTATTTGGGATAATCACTCTCCAGCAGGATCATCCATAGTTGTCAAATTCTATTGTGTTTTTGTTTTACAGACAATATCTGCAGCCTATGATTAACCATCTTTGTACAGTTTCAGGTGACTGAATTCAGAGTTGTCTTTCTCCTAGACTGGCTGCCAACTACAGCTAGAGAGCTCAGTCTACCTTGCTATTTAACCTGTCCAATAATGTGTCTTCTTATTTTTTCTTTGCTGAAGTTGCGAATATCTTGTATAAAGTATTGTTTACATTATCATATGAAATTGAAATAAACAAACTTCTGCAAGATTTAGCTTTAAAATTGCATACCATATCCTGGCTCTCAGCTTTTATACAGCTGAGGTCGGTTGAACTGGTTAACTGGTCTTGGGTATTCATTTTGGTGTTTGTTAAAGTTTCCAGCCAAAAAAAAGATAGTCCTAAGTTTGTTGTGTTTTTTTTTCTTTCTTTTTTTTTAAGGATTTCACCCCCCAAGCTAGATAACAAAGACACTAAGATGCAGGTGGTTACTAAGTGTGAAAGATTATTTAAAAAAAAAAAAAGCATTATTAAGGCATGCGAACAATAAAAGAACAGAAATTAAGAAGGCTTAAGAAAAAAGTTGTTAAATTCAACGTGACGCACAATATGACACCTCCCTTGGGTCCAATGGAATCAGCCAGCTGTCAAAATCAATTGTTTTTGTTTAACAGACATGTAATATGATATGCAACCTCTTTGTATAGCTTCAAGTGGCTGTGTTTTGAATTCAGAGTTATCCTTTGCCTAGACTGGTTGCCAACCACAGCTAGAAAGCCCAATCTGCCCTGCTATTTAACTCATAGCTGATGGACAGGGTAGAAGAGATAAATTCATACCTTTCCCATTTGTGCAAAAGTGAATCTGATGAACTCATCCAGAATTTGAACTTGTCTTGCAGATGTCTTTTTTTAAGCTGTTAGCCATTACATTTATATATTTCTTTAATATATCTACTAATGTTGCTGCTTTCTTAAAATAAGGACAACATCTGAACATCTTGCTCCTCATCTTCCAAAATAAACTCAAGATGTAAAACTGCAGCCCTCCCAAGATAACATCAAAATACATGGGTCATCATTTTCTGAAATAATTCTCAAATATATCAGCTAAAATTCCTGATTTTTGATTAAGTATATAAATAAATAATTTGGTGTAATGCAGTGCTACTCAAAGTGGTGGTCTGTGAACTGGTGCTGGTATGCAAGTCATCAGCTACCAGTATGCAGACAGTGTCCAGGACACACTAAGGAATAAGCTTATTTTTTTTATTACTTTTATATGTTTTGATATTAAATTATTTTTTTGCAAAATAAATGGAAGATAAAAAAATAGTCAACTTTTATTATATTCATTATATATCGTTTCTGGTATGAACTAATATTACCACAAAATATTACAGGCACGTGACACATTGAGAAAAAAAATGCTGGTCCGTCATATCAGATAGTTTGAGAAGCACTGGTGTATTGGATAATGGCTTGGAATAAGAAATTGGAGTCAAGTTTGTTAAATTCACTTACACACAAATATCCTTGGGAAAGGTATGAATCCTCTCCCCTGCCAGCTATGGATTGAATAGCAGGGCAGACTAGGTCCTCTAGCCTGGGTTGGCAACCAGTCTACCACAGAAAGGAATGGCAATCTGCTGCAGGAAAATCTTCTGCCTAGTCAGTCATAAATTGAAAGAGACATGATCGCCCAAATGTGTATCATATCCAAGCACAGCTTAGATGTGGCACAAGGCCAAACATGCATCATATATGGCACTTTACTGATATAAATAAAATAAACTGCCAATCAATTCTTCATAAAAATTTTATATAGAACATTATGTACAATTTAGTAAAAATGTAAATTGTAGCCTAACTGTACTAATGTGACCGTATATCCAACTTCTTTTTTTAATCATTTCACCCCAAGCAAGGCAATAAAGTGACTAAGATGCGAGCGGTTATTGAGTATTAAAGAGAGAATAATAATAACAAGAATTAAGAAAGCAGAAAGGTACAATTGACATTACATTTAAATTTTTAAAAAAAATCAAAGTTGACTGGAAAGCAAGAAGCCAGAAGTGATTTCCACAAGTGAGAAGTGCATTAGAAGAAACTATTAGCATAGAACTTAGTTACATCTAACCTTTAAAACTGTAAAATGATGAGACCTTACTGCCAATCTAGTACTGTGCTTAAATTCATAAAGTCTAAGTACTATAAAGAAAAGTTCCTCAGAATGAGTACCATGAAAGTATTTATAGAAAAGGCACAGGGAAGCTTTGTTATAGCAGTTGGAAAGTAATGGAAGCTGAGATGCCAGGTTATGACCATCAATATCACAGATTCTTCTTTGGATTTTATCAAGTATCTCTAAATATATAATAAGAGTACCAGACCAAATATGGCAGCAATGTTCAAAGCAAGGATGAATTTTAGACTTATAGATTCTGGTGAGAAAAATTATCTAGCCTGACACAGTGAACCAACTTTCCTAGCTGCAGACTGAGCAAGTGATTCTATATACTCTTTCCATTTCATGTCGGTGGAAAATGTTCATCCAAGAAGGTGCACTGAGTCGCTCTCTTGAAGGTTAGCATTTGCCATGCTGATGGAAGGTAAAAGATCATTAAAAGAGAGTGGTTTTGTTTTGCATTAATTTATGACCCCATTTATGACCCCATTTCAGTTCAGAATGAAAAGGCTGACATTTGTTTTCAGTTGCATTTTGCAATCTCTGATCATGGATTTATTGTGATTACTGTTACAAGCTGACAATTTCAACACATAAATCACTTTGTCTAACAAGGCATTGTTCACAGAATTTGCATCAGACCTTTTCACTGGAAAATTTTATATATGCCAGTGGGTGCTGGAAAGTCTCAAGCCTGACCCATTTCTCCAAATTCTGACTAAATATCAAAATTTGGAGGGAATTCTTGTCATTGTTGATCCAAAAACATTTTATCACTTTGCTCCTTATATGTACACACACACACACACAGAGGGAAGTTATTATTCAAATATTTATAGAATCCAATCATAAAATATACTTACCTAGTTTTAACTGTCTCCTTCAAGGTAATTCCTTAACTGTTACTGCACACTGACTCCAAAAGGGGTAATGGCAAAATAGTATCATCATTTGGTTCATCCATGATATTCAAATTCCACAAAGTTTTGAGTAACATATATATCTTGTAACAAAATTTTCTTCCATTTAAAAAAACAAAAAAAGACAAAAAAAAAACCCTCACACACAGATATACATTATCATCCGAAGCCCACATAAACTAGAATTATAATACACATACGAATTATACATAAAAGCACTGCTTGACAAGACAGATGCATATGAGGTTTGCTTAACCAATGAAAAACACAAAAATAGAATTTTCTTACTTTTTCGCTTTCATATTTTATTCTCTGAGGAAGCTTTAGTAAAAAGCAAAACATGTTAGATTTATAAACGTTTCCTGCTTGTTCCTTATCTTATTCTGCCAAATTCCAATGCATCCCAATTCATACAGGGCATGATAGGTAAATTGTTGCCATTTTATATTTTTAATTTTGCGCATTGCATTGTTTGTTTTTAACTTGGTCAACTGCACGCTATAGTAGGGTCAGTTAGACACCATCTGTGGGAAAAAGATCACCATGATGCGATTCACTCTGCCAGAAATTTAGAAATGACATGCTGTCATTTGTGCCAGAAGCGCCAATACAGAGTGCTTGGATGTCAGTCTGATGACAGTACAGAGGATTCAGAAAGATTTAGATGATTACTAAGGCGTTTTGAGTGATCACCAATGATGGCGATGTTATCCCTCCATTCATCTTCCCACAGGGCCTCAGACTCAACACAGAGGTCTATGTCAAGTGGCTTGAGGAGGTTATGCTGCCCTGGGCCAAGAGTGTGGCTGCTAGAAGACCCTATGTCTGACAACAGGACTCTGCACCATGCCACACAAGCAAAACCCAATCATGGCCGTCAGATCATTTCTGTGACCACATCACCACTTACAACTGGCCACCTAACTCCCCAGACTGCAACCCCCTTGATTATTATGTGTGTAGTGTAGTTGAGAAAGAGACCAACACAATTCTTTGTCACATTAAAGATGAACTGAAGGCAAGGATCATGGCAGTACACATATAGAAAACGAAAAAAATGAGCAATGTACTGTGCCCCACGTAAGTTTTAATTAGTTTAATTAGACAATATCAACTGCAATTGTGAAGAAAAGTGAAATTAAAGTTAAACCTTTAATAAAGAATTTTTTAAACCTTTCACTTTGTTCGATATTTAAATTTAGTTTTAAATGAGTTACTTATTTGTTTGTGTTACTACCTGTTACTTCAGATTATGATTCACTGAGATTGAAAAATGGACAGACAGATGGACACATATATTTATATAGAAGCTACTAAGCATAGTAACATCATTTAAAATGATGGGATTAATTATGTATAGATTTGTACTTCTGCTTACAATCAGAGTATCTGTGCAGTATGCCTGGGATCAAAGTATAGCAGTATTTATTGTTGAAAAACCAACAAGTAAAAAGATGTGGAAGAGGAAGGCTGATCAACACTTTTTTATCATTTAATCTAACTAGTCACAATCACTGACCTATTCTTTCAACAATCTCCCTTTCACCAAACCTTTTATTTCTCTCTTGGACTAATCATCAAAATGCCATAATGCTAATATTAGCCATTCCCTTATAAAGAAACAGTGCTGCTGTCGTTTGAAATTTATAAAATCTTTCTCTTAAATCAAATTTTGCAAGAAAAGTTTTTCAAGTCTAGTAGCTGTTAATGCTCTTTCACATATTGATGGGTGTTTCCTTTCTAACCTTTTATTTGAAGTAGTGTGGAATATCAGCATCTTGATTATGGCATTATTTCTCTTTGAATTATATCTGCTATTCCTTTCAGTTACTGCGGTTGAAAGTCCTCAAGTGATGTGGTTTCTGTTATCTGGTACAGTTCTTTATTCATGATTTGGTAACGTCAGTCCACAAGGTTTAAAGGATGGTCCTTGCTGAGACCGACACAGTTCACTTTCTCAAAGCCATTTTTAATCATCAATCTCAGAAAGTGTTTGTATACAACTGTTTAGATATTTCTGAACAAGTTTGGTGCCATATAAAAGTCTTGATCTGATAAGACTATTGACGAACTGATTAGAGTTTTTAGGTTAATGTTTTGGTTTTGTATCAGCTTATGATGTTGGGCAAAACTATTCTTAAAAAGCCTAGAATATCTCTAGGAAGTCCTAATTAGTTACATATGGAGAATTCTTTTCTTTTTTTGTTGAGGGGAGGGGGTAATTATAACATTTAAAACTTTTATTCCCAATGAATAGTATCTGTTCAGTGATGGTCGTATACACATGTACATAATTCTGCTTGTTCTTGTTAGTAAGCACATGCATTATGCCCTGCCATTACCTAGATAAATAATGGACCATTCTGTTTTGATAGCAAGGAAGAAAAAGATATAGAGATCCTATTTGGTTTTAGTGAGGAAAAAAAAAAGCATACAAAAAAGAAAAATAGAAAGGAAGCAATAATGCTCTCATGCATTAAATGTCTGCTGAAGTGAAATGGAAAACCTTGCCAAATTTGAATTTTTTTCATTTGTACCCTCTTACTGAAATTATGACCTGCATTCATACTTCTGATTATTATTTCAATATTTTGTTAGTGCTATTAAGCTCAAATATTCAATAGGTGAAATTTCACTCCATCATGTTCAATCTATTTGATTAATGGAAAAGCATTAAGTGCATTGATAAGGAAGGATATGGAGTTAAAAAATGTATTAAATAATCGTTTTTCATTATTAGGCTTTATCTATCAATACATTTCACACAAGCAAAAGATATAAATATGTATGTATGTATGTAAGCATTTATTTTAAGTTGTTTTCCAGAAGAAAAAATTAGTTCCATTGCAAGATATGCCAGAACTATTTTGTCTTTATTTTATGGAAAGGAAATTTACCTGCTTCCAAAAATTGACCCATAATTCCTGCCTAATCAAACCATGAAATATTTTAAACTTGCTTGGCATTCATGATGAGTACCTTTGAAGAGTCTTTGGAAAGAAAGAAAAAAAAAAAAAAAAAAAAAAAAAACAACAACAACAAAGAAAGAGTACAAAAATGATTATTTATTTACATGGAAATACTTTTAACTTTCAAAGACTTACCCATAATACACAAATGCAAATGGGCTATGCTTTTATAACAAATGTGCCAGACAACAAATGATAAATAAAAAAACAAGTTTAAATAAAAAATAAACAGATTCTGAAATTCTTTTTTACTATATGCATTTTTTTTTTTTTTTTTGCAAATACGTTCGGTCTTCTATGATCAACATAGAACAATATTGAAATGAATAATATTTTATCATTTCAAAGATTTTTCTTTTAAATCTGTGAAATATTCTGACTAGAATTCCTTGTGTAGAGGGGAAAAAAAAAAAAAAAAAAAAAACTTTGCTGATACCTCTTTAATAACATACAATTCAATGGGGTGGGTAGCAAGTCGTGAAAGGAGTTAAAGGAGAATGAGTAAATAGTTTATAGACATTTATACAGTGCTTGTGTCATCTGTGTGCATATATATATATATATATATATATATGCAGACATGCTGCATATACGTATGTACGAGTCAAAATTGTAAGACAAAAATTGAGGGTTAATCTATATGTGTAAGAGTTCCATTATCATGAAAGCTGTACATGTCAAGAATAATATAAGCACTATAGAACAATATTGTGTCCTAATTGATTTCACTGGAAGTACTGAATACTAAAACCTCCCATCTTTCAGTTTTAAAGTGGCATATTATCAAGGTGTATCAAAAACATTTTCATTTCTTACAGATCTTCGTTCCAAAACTTATTTAAATGTACACATCTGAAGACTATTAATAGTATTCACAGCTTATTTGTTGAACCCCCTGGCAGTATGGTCAAAGGGTGGGGGTGGGGGCATGTGGTTTGGGTCACTCCAGGCCTACCACCAAACAGAGTGCTACTGTTATCTTGCAACATAAACAGTATTCACAGCATAGGATGTTGGTAGCTGCTAAGTTTATTTTTTAGGTCACCTCTCAGTCATTTGTTCTTTTCATCGACAGGCTGTATCCAATACTTTTTTAAGTATCTGTGCTGTTCCAAATATTATTATTATTATTATTATATATTATTTCTATATCTTCCTTTCTTAGCTGTCAGGCATGATGCCTGCTTGGGCAATCATGTCTTTTCAGTTCATGACCGACTTGGCAGAAGAATTTCTGCATTAGGTAGCTGTTACTTTCAGCAGTAGACTGGTCCCCAACCAAAGCTATAGGACACAGTCTGTTCTTCAACCCACAGCTGGTAGGGCAGAAGAGGTTGATTCATGCATTTCCTAAGAGTATTTGTGCATAAGTGAATGTAACAAACTCAATCAGAATTTGAACTCAGCTCTCCAATTTCTCATTCCAAGCTGTTATCTATAGTACCACCAGCACATCCAAACCTACAGTGACTGGTATTTTCAAACAGTCAACCATCTAGATACTGATCAAGCTCAATGCTGCTTAACTTCTGTGATTGGACAAAAACGGGTGTTTCAACATGATATGGTTGTAATAATGATTATATTATCATGATATTATATAATGATGTTATTATGTAGAGATTATATATTTTAATATTATTATCAGTGTTACTAAGCTTTCATTCAGATGTTATAAGGGTAGATATAAGCATTGTAAGTCTGCCAATTTTGAGGCCTTATTTTAAACAGAGTTTCAAAGCTGCATGTGAATTTGAAATTGGTTCTTTGATTTTGCATTCAGAGTCACTATCCATTACACTACTGTGGATCCATACACACACACATTAGATATATTAACAACTTTGGACATTAACTAATAATTACAGAGAAACAATACAGAATAAATATTAACTTTTTTTTTTTTTTTTTTAAAGTCATCAACTTAGGAAAAAGTGCTAGGATTCATTATTTAAGCATACAAATACACATTTCTTTCATTTTGGGATTTGATAAAGCCTAGAATCGCAAAACATAAATCTATTTTCAATGAAACGTTTTCCATTTGTCAAATTTCTTAAAACTTTGTCAGGATTCTATAACCTATTTTAAAATCACACATATATATATATATATATATATATATATATAGATATGTGTGTGTGTATGTATGTTTCATTGAATAATATAGACATGTCTATTTATTTTAATATTGATCCTTCCCAGTTCTCTAATCAGTTTCTTGATGTTAAGATGAAATTCATCAAGGAAAGAACGATAGTTTTTCCTCCCCAAGAACTTTCATTCTTCAAGATCATCCTCAGGGGGTAATTGCAAAGACAAACTTATTGTAACAGTGATAAAATCTGAATTTCAGTGTGATGGTGATTTTTAAAAAACATGCATAAATGCACTATGTTATAATTATTTTAAAATTATCTGTTGTAGCTATGGAATTTCTTGCAAAACAAGCGTCCCGATATAAGGGAGCTGACCAGAAATTGGTAGCATACAAAATGACATTAAATGTTTGTTACATGCACTTCAACATGTTGCTGCTACACTCGTAATAAATTTTGTTGAGTGTTGGTGGGTTGCTTTTGATATAGAGGGCCTCGAGAATTTAAAAATTTTTGTTTATTATCTTTGCGGTGTTGTCAACAAGTATTTTCCTGTATTGTGAAGATGGACAGGAACGTGTTTTTCAATGTTGCGGAAGATTATATATCTCCTTATCAGCATTATTTTGATTCAGATGTTATACAGGGAGATACAAGCATTGCAAGTTTGCAAAGTTTGAGGCAATATTTTAACCTAGGCTTCAAAACTATTGAAGCTAGTAGTGGAATTTGAGAAGTTAAAAGAAATGAATATCTGACACAACTGACCAAAACCGGTTTAAATGTTTTCAGGGAGGTGACTTATTCCATGTGGATTACAATCAGATTTCAACTGTGAGGCTTTAAAATGCAAGGTAAACAATAACCTTACCACCAGCACTCAAAAACGTTCAGCCGAGTTAGAATCACTGAAAGTTGCCATATGTAAAGCCTTACATTATTCTATGTACCAGGACTCTCCACAACTTCCTGCCTTTTTACTATCACTTCTAGTCCTGCTAGCCATTTTCACAAGCTTGTTTAGGTAGGTTATTCACTATTTTCCTCTCCATCTTCAATATATGCTGTGAATGTCAAATTCTCCAAAAACTCTTCATTATGTGCCTAGAAATTTCAACTAATTCTTTCCAATTTTAAGTATAGACCTCCATTTTGTTTCCATTTTCCTTAAAACCTCCTCATATATTCAGTGTATGGTATTTGCAGCATCCTTCTGTAGAACTACATCTCTAGCCTCAAGTTGGAAATTGTCCAGCATTCACTGCCATATAGGAGGACCAATAACAATGTTTCTAATGAAATTTTCCTGTTTCTTAATACTTTGCTTAGCTTTTGGAAGGCATCTTTTGCTATTCTAATGCACCTTCAAATTTCAGCATCACATTTTCAGTCAACCGATTAAAATACCTTAATAAATGGGTATAGGCAAAAGTTTCTAATGTTTGTCTTGTATATTTTATTATTATTTTTTTAATTATATTAAAAAAAAAAAAAAAAATCAGTTTTCTTCTGTGTCTGCACTGTTTAGTTTTAAGAAAAAGTTCTGGAAATTTTTGTACATATAATAAATGATGAACTTTCACATGGTCTTGACCAGGCTGATTAAGTTATGGGGGAGTTTCAGTTATTGTAATTTGTTTTGCTTAAAAAAAAAAAAATATTAGGATTAACACATCTGCAGAACATATCTGAGAAACAAATAATTTTGGGTGTATGGATTCAAATCCAAGATCAACCTATACATTAAATTGACTTATACATATGTATACACAGTAGACACACATATGCATTACATATATCAAATGACATTCAAGTCACAGCTGACTATGGCTGTTGATTAAAACATATCTGCCAAATAAGAAATTCTATATATTTTTAATGAAATCCTGTCATAATGAGTAATTAACAAAAACAAATTGTTTCACACACACACATTCTGGATATAGGTTTTGATTGATAGTAAATAAATTATAATCTATAAATATTTATCTTTGTAGCAACTTAATCTTTCTTTCCCTTTAATCTCAGGTCAAAAGACTGGGCTTTAAGAAAGAAAAATTATAACTTGATTGCTCATGCTTATACAGAAAACATGTTTAAATTATTTTAATTCTATTCAACTTAATTGTTATTTCAACCATGAAATAATTTGGTAGCATCTCATTTCCAACATTTGGCAAAAGATGGTTATTAAATTATCAATTTCTTTTCAATGGCAGAAACCCATGTATAACATTTTAAAACACCTACTAATAATAGTATTTGTTGCTTTTATTATTTTGTCTGCTTAGTTCTTAGGAGATATATTTTATGAATAGTCTTAAGTAGTGCTACGCACCCAAGAAGTTGGGTTAGCAAATTAGATTTACAGACCTTAGTACTATAGTAAGTTTAGTCTTCACCTGGTGCTCTACATTTATGGCCTTGTACCATACTACACTAAGTTTATTAGTCATCTTATTTTCTCAAATAGGGGAAGATAATATATGTTAATAGAATATCTCATTAGTAAATAGGAAAGATCAGGCTGCTAATAGTGCCCTACATGACAGTAAATATATAAATGAAATGTATGTAAAAGATGTTCACGACTCTTCCTAAAATTATAGACAATCTTAACTGTTTTATGCATAATGTTAGGTTTCTTTGAAGATTTGTATTATTAATGATTTAAAAAGCAAAATTCTTTTAGATTGTAAAATAATATTCACTAATATAGGTAAAAACTGTAGATTACACATGCAAAAAAAAAAAAAAAAAAAAAAAAAAAAGGAATCAATTAAACAAAATTACTTAAATATTGTGTCATTTTGACTGTATGAATAAACTGGTTTGTTTATAATACCTGTACTTTTCTCGGTAATAAATGTTATTTAACTTATTTATTAGAAATAAATAAAACTGACTATTCATCCATTGCAACATCCACCTAAATAAGATTGTGTCGTGAGCAGTTGAAATGGAGAGAGATAAAGAAAAGAACAATGGTGACAATGAGAGTCAAAAACCACTGAAAAGATGAAAGAATGTGACATGGTTTAAGCTTCATGCCTAAAAAAAAAAAAAAAAAAAAAAAAAAAAAAAAAAAAGTTGTATCAAAGGGATGGTTATTCCCTTGACATCACTATTACTAAATACACTTTTGACTCCATTGGAAAGGTGTGTTTTTAAAAAGCAATGATTAGAATCTGAATAAAACCCAAACATATGAAAATGGATTTATACATAGCACTATTAGACTAAATAAAAAAAACTCGTTTTCATAATTATTTATGAAATGGTAAATAATACTGCATTTTAGTTGGTTTATATATTTTGATAATTTCTTAATTATTTGTAAATTTTTTAATAAAAAAATTTTTTCAAACTTATTTCTTTATAAAATGGTAAATAAACATCACATTGTATTTGGTTCACATATTTTTGTAATCTTCTAAATAAATGTTGCCAAGGGAATCAAAAGTATATACAATAGTGGTGTCAAGGGAATAACCATCCTTTCGAAACACTTTTTTTCAGGCACAAAGGTTAAAAATTGCCAAGAATCAAATTATATTATAAATTGTTTGCTTATGCTTTTTATTTTTCAGTTGTATTAAAAATAATTTATAAGATTCGGAAAAAAAAAAAAAAAAAAAAAAAAAAAAAAAAAAATGCATGTCTAATTTTATGCTAAAATAAACAAAAAATTGCCAAATTTAGAATTTTTCAATTTGTTTCAAAATTGAGTTAGGTTTTTCATATATTTGATTTACTCTTTTGGTTTTAAAGTATTGATCAAACTCTGGTTTGAAATCAAAGTGAAGAACTAATTACAAATCCATAAATTAATGGCAGCAGATTCAAAACTCGCTATGGGAGTTGCTGGACCAATGAACACTTGATTTGAAAGGTATGACTATTATATTAGGTCGAGTACTAAGTATTATCCTTTTTGGGAATCAATTGTAATATTTTGAAGAATAAAGTTGATAGGCAAAAACAAATTATTTCACCTAATATCTTCTATATTAGATGTAACAACCATTATTCTGAATGGTATTTGACAGAATAGAACAGTTTTTCTAGCCAAAAGGGATTGTGGATTCCCACTGGACTGTTGGTTTCAAATGACAGTGAGTATCCAAGAGCTATAAAATAGTCTTACTCCATGTTTGTTTATTTCATTGAAGACTATGAATTAAAAAAAAATGTTTAAAATCTACAAAAGTATCAAACTATTTCCTTGTTAGGATTTTTAGTAAATAAACAATCCGGTGAAATATATTTATCAAGTTGCATTGAAACTCGATACAATGACATTTTTATTAATGAATACAAAAATCAAGATTTTTACCAGTTGAGCCATTTATCATGCAAGGACTTTTGCCAAATCTGATTTTTATGTAAACAGAAATCTTAACAGATCTATAATCCTAGTTCCTGGAGATCTGTTATTCAAGTAGCATCTCCATTACATTTATTGGCTAGAATCAAGAGGATGATCTTGAGCTCAATAAATTTTACATTTACCTATAGAAATGTGTTTAGGATCTCATAATAAAAAGGAAGTTTTACAGCTAGACAATATATGCTAGAGATGTATTTAAATCTCACAAGTAGCAATTTATTGGCTTATAAATAATCTATATTTGCATAGCCATATTTTGACAACTTTTGATTGGGAATGAAGATATTGTAGACTGGATCAGCTTGGTTTAATTAAGATTTTCCTTTTTAATTCCCGATAGTTTCAGCGAGTGTTAGATATTAAAAGAAAACATGTTTGAAAATCTGACCTATTTCCAAAACAAGAATAGAAAATACAATTAACAGTTCAATGAAGCCAAATATCTTTTCTATTATACACTTGAATAACTCCATTTATTGTGTTGTCAAGTAGATATAAAAATGCACAGTTCTATAATTTTCAGTTTTATGAAAATTTGCATTTTTTTTTTTTTTTTTTTTAAATACAGATTCATTCTCTATAACACCAAATATACATGTACAGATTATTTTTTTTTTAATTAAAAATGTTTAATATGAAATCAGGCAAAAAGGTATTAAAGTGATGCCAAAAGAAATAGCTGTTGTGATGAGAGTAAATTGTCTGGCTCAACTAAAAGATGAGTGCTAGCATGTGTCTATGACAGACATGTGTTTACCGGTCATAAATTTAGGGTAAAGTGTGATGGGTTTATCACTAAGGACACATATGGATCTTTGGTGGTTGTTGCTTACTCAGCTAATGCCTCTTCAAAAACTAAATCTAGTAAGGTAATTCATTCCAAATTTGGTTAATTCTCTGATGATCATCTGATAGAATGTTTTCAACAATAGAAAGAGAATCAACAAAAAAATAACTTTAAAAGATTAATGCTACTTAATGATTTCATACATTGAAATTGTTATTAATGTGAATAATTTCTTTTGAGTGGTGGTCTTTTCTTACTATTCAACATTTAAATATTCTGTCAACACAAAGACAATGTAAACAGGCAAACATTCAACATTTTTTATTCATCGCTTCACAAAGGAATATATTTGTTATATTCTTAAACAGATTACCTTCTGTAAAATCTATGAGGAAAACAACATTTTGTAGTAGACAAATCTTTAGTTTTTTTTTTTTTTTATTAAATGAAGCATTGTCAACCATTAATTTTTTTTACTACTACTATTTCTTTCATCTTAATTTTAGTTTTTTTTTTTTTTTATCAAAGCTATTCATTCTACAGCCATTAGTCAGTGGTTCAGATTGGAAATAAGCTGTCAGTGAAACTCAGACTTGCATCCCTTCTACCTCAGGAAGCCTGTCACTAGATAACAATGCAAAAATTCAATTCTAGCTATCTAGATTTATTCCTTATTTTCCCCAGACATTCAATGTCAGTTTTTTTTGTTTTTTTTATATTTAGTCTTCTACACTGTTGCTCAGAGCAGTTATCATACTCTGATTTCTCAAGATAAAAGTGAGCTAAGTTCAAGCCTTGTTGAGAGATTATTCTATATTTCCAATCCAAGCTGTTTATTAATGTCTGTAGAAAGATTGTCTGAGTAGTTGCAACAAAAAACAAATGAAATTAAGATGAAAATATAGTAGATAAAAGTGAACAATTAACAATGCTTCATTTAATAATAAAATTCATGATATTATTACTAATCAAATATGAAAGTGCTAAGCATTGAGAAAAAAAATAAAGAGTAAGGTTATATTGTTAGATTTGATCTTCTGTACGTTTGGCTCTTGTAGCCCAAATAATAGAGCAGTAGTTATAAATAAAGAGGCTTCCTAGAATAAAAAAGGGTTGCAAGTTCAAGCCTTGCCAGTACAATTTTCAGATTTACATCCAAGGAATGACAGCCTGAGTAACTGCAATAAAAAAAACAACTGAAATACTAGTCAAAAATTAATGAAGGAGCTTTGTCATTTCACAATCATTTTTATGATATGCTTCATAACTTAGAGCAAATACAAACCTAGGTCCTTTGCTGTTAGATTTGTTTTTGTTCTTTTTGGTCCCATGATTAACATCCTCATCTCCCCCCTTCAATATTTCACTCTTTAGTGAAAATGTAATCAAAATAACAAAGATGGTGATGCTGGTCTATATAATTGATGGAATAATAAAAATCTCATTTTAAAGATTTTAATCTTATAAACAGATGGACAAATGTAATAACTTCAAAAGAAATTATGATAAAAATATTAGAGAATATACAATATTAAATACATAAAAATTCAATAAGAAAATAAATTATGCAAGTCATTAACAATAATATATTGTATTTCATGCCATTTAACATGCCCCCTAATTTGTAAGCTAAGATTCCTGAAAAAACAAAAAAACAAAACAAAACAAAAAAAAAAAAAAACAAATATTCTAATGAAAAAAAAAGTCAACATTAAATGGCTCAGAGAAAAAAATAACTGATTGTAAAATTTATTCACTTAGTATTTTTGCATATGGAAAATTTATGACTACATCTTCATTCTCAGAATTCCTTAGGTAGGGTAATATAATGCATGCTTGTTTTGAGTGGTGTCAAATGTTTTTCACTTTCATATAAAGTGCTGATCTTATTTAAATGTTCAATTCGATGATAAACATTAAAGTGGGGGGAGGGGGGCTTGTTATACACCATGAAATATATGTCAGAAAACAAATAGGCAGAATGATAATATGAGTAGGGGTAATAAGTGGTTATATTTTATGCTTCACGAGAAACTTATTTCAATAAAAGAGCTGTAAAACATTTTACAAAAAGATATTAGGGGTATATAGAAATCATATTTTCAAATCTGCAGTGAAACAAAATCCAGTATCCTTTAAAACTGTTTAAATTTGGAACAGATATTTTAAAATACTGTTTAAAAATTTTGCTAAATGTGCCACAATATTTTCATTTGCTCCTACGGGTGTTGTTGCTTAAAAAGGTTGAAAAAACACTGCCCTAGCACAATGGTTAGCAAGTCTCTTTTCCACAGATCAATCACTAGTAGATTGAGCTTCACTACTGTGGCCTTGTGCCAAACTAAGTTCAATTTAAGGTTTCTACGATAAAATAATATTTAGCAAACTTATCTTAAAGGCCAGTTTACTAATAGAGTGAGTCCGGTTCTTGCTAGGTGCCCCACAACTATGGGCTTATACCAGATTAAGTTAAGCTTAGTAAATAAAAATAAACAGAAAAATTGTCACAAAATGATAGATCTGTGAAAAGAACATTTAATAGGAAATCCCAGAAAATTCAACTCAATCATTAACTGATCTATAAAGAAATATTAACTATATATATATATATATATATATATATATATATATATATATATTTTTTTTTTTTTTCAAAGTATAAAAGCAGTAATATCAATTTTTTTTTTTTTTTTCCTCTAAATTTTGGTTATTATTTTATATTCATCTTCTATAAGTGGGTGCTTCAAAGTTCTCAATCTGACTAAGAAGCACTTAATTGAAAAAAAAAGAAAAAAGAAAAAAAAAGTTATGAATTGTGATTGATGAAAAGGTAACATCAATTTAGTGGAGATTTAGAGTTCTGCTTGGTGAATGAGAGTCCCCTCCCCACAAGTACTGATTACTAAAGCAAGTTTGTCTTGTACACTTGATGCTAAAAAAAATCTTCCAAATCCTACTTGATCTTATGCTGCATTCAACAGAGTTGTTACTTTCACAAAGACCTAAAATTGTGTTCCATTTCAAGAGCAGGCCTGCTGATGATTGATGAGGTCAGTGCAATGCACATATTGCCAAAGCAGCTGCAGAGAAAGATTTGAGGACAATGAGGATGAATTGCTTACATAAATCAGGTTTTAATGCTGTCACTTCTCAAAACTAGTTGTTCATTTTTTTCTAAAGTGAGCAGACTGTATTACCTCCTGTGAATTTCTGCCTAAGGGCATTATTACAAGGCGAATATAAACAACCTCAGCTGAAGTTTGAAACTTGGCAATTTTATTTTTCTTGTCAATTGTACTGTAATGGATATTGGCTCAGAGTGAGAACTCTGAGAAGAGTTTGAATTCTAGTCGAGTTGGTTAGATTCACTTATGAACAAATACTCTTAGGAAAAGTATGAATACATCTCCCCAGCTATGGGTTGAATAGTAAAAGTTCTTTAGCTTTAGTTGGCAGCCAGTCTACTGCAGGAAAAAGTGCCTTGTCAGTCATGTATCAAAAGATACATAATTGTCCTAGTGTGTATCACATATGGCACAAATTATAAGCTACTGAAAATCAGTTATTTCCAAATTTATATTGTTCCAGCTAGTTTGAAAACACTTTGCCAATTCATTAAGGCACCCACACCTTATGAAAAATTTTGCTCATGATAAATTATCTGAGCAAATTAATATAGCTTTTTCTTTATGTGCCATCTACACTCAGGATGTAGGTGATCATGGCTCTCCATAATTTCCTGTCTTTTGCAACTCTTAATAAATTTTGTCTTGTTATTTCTCCCATTTAGCCAGCCATTTATTCAAGCTCACTATGTTATGTGTAGTTTTCCTCTTGCCTTCAGTCTGTCATGTGAATATTAGATTTTCCAAGCCCTCTTTCCTCATTAGAAGTTTTTTTAACTGTCTCTTCCCGATAAGTAGGTTTCCTTTTTGTTTCAATTTTACTCAAACTCATTGCTCACATATTCGGTCCATGGTATCCTCAGCATTCTTCTGTAGAACCACATTTCTTACTTCAAGTCTCTTCATATTTGAGGAGGTTGTCCAGCATTCACTGCCATATAGGAGGACAGATATCATGTGACAGTTCAATACTCATGGTTTCTAATGAAGTTTTCTGTTTCTGCTTACATTTTATATATGCTGATAAATGATTTAATATTTACTTTGCATAACATCTAAGATTATTATTGTAGCCTCAGTTGAAAATATTGAGAACAACAATCATTTTACAGATGACAAATAATTCCCTCAATCCACCACTATGTTTTCTTTTTATATATCTATATCATTTTCTTAATATCTCATCCATTGTTCATGGATTATCATAAAATAATCTATTTTTCTACTTCCTGATTTTTATCCCTAAGAATCAGGAGAGAGAGAGAGAGGGCCAAGATGCAGTGAGAATATTGGGGTGGGGGTCAATTCAACTGTGAAGTGAGTCTGTGTGTATTGATTTCTTTTTCTTTGGGGAATATGAGATACAGAAAGAAATTGATTTTTTCTTTCTCTATACAGCATGTCTGTGTTGTCATTATGTGTAACAGTTAAATAGCCTGCACTTTTATCACTCCAATCTGTCAAAGAAGAATAGAGTAAAACTTGTTTACAATCAAACAAATATCCAGATAGAGAAAATGATTTAATGAGGCAGTCATTATTTCCGTTTCATCTATGCTTGTATGTGTAAAAAAAAAAAAAAGATACCAAATATATACAGATAGCTAAAAGCCAATGTCACCAGGGATATTTTTACTTATATAAAAGACTGTCTAAATAATAAACGGATTAAGTAACATCATGTCAACATCTTGAAAACTTCCTGTCAGCATTCCCTTAAGTCATGCCTTATGGAAGCAACACTAAAGTTCAAAAGGTACAAAGGTGGAAGTTCACAAACCACTGGCATCAGGAACAGGTAACTATCTCTCACCAAGCAAGCAATAAAGTCATTAATAATGATTATATTATTTTATAGTGCTTAAAATTATAATCTTGTAACCTTCATAAATGTTATATGAATAAAGCATAAACAGAATTTTTTTTTAAATTCTTGATTGTTTTACATATCAGAATGCATTTATCACACTGAAAAATTAAAACTAGAAGAGAGAACCATATTAAATATCTTGCAAAATACTGTCAGTATCTCTAATCATAAAAGACTAAAATAAAACTTGAAAGATTGGCTTAGAAAACCAAGAAAAAGAGCACTTGATGCAAAAAAATGATTAGAAACATGCATTAAAACCAATAGAGGGAAAACACTGATTCAAAAATCTTGTTGACTTAGCAATCCAAAGTGATGATAGGAACAAAAGAGGTTTCACTTTATATTAGTAGATAGAGCAAATATTTTTCAGTAAGAGATTTATACAAAAAATACAAGTTAAAAAATAAGGGTAAACAATAACAAGAACTTGTAGTGAAGTAAGGTTTCGATTTTCCCTTGGGGTGCCCTACTACTGTGGCTGTAAGCCAGACAAAGCTTAACTGGGCATCTTGCTGTGAAGTAGTAGTTAGCAAGTTCATCTCAGATTATTACTACTATACAAAGTTCGATTTTCACTGGGGGTCCCCTGCTACTGTGGCTGTGTGCCAGAAAGTGAGATATAAAAAGTTGAAGAGATTTCAGAGAGGATTTCTTCAACTGGTTTCCATATGGCTTAGTTTTGAATAAGTCTAGAGATGAGAATAAATTTAAGATAAAAAAGAAAAAAGAAAAGAAAAAGAAAAAACCTATATGTTATATGAAAACAAAGATCCATTAAACAATTTCTAGCTAATAGATAAAACAATGAAAGTATTTTCCACTTATATACAGGGGAGTGCTGAAAGTTTGATCCAATACATTTCCAAAAAATCTGATTGGGGGGGGGGGGCTTCTTAGTTAGGCCAAGAACATCCTCATATATGTTACAAAGGCACTGTACATAGTTAAATTCCATAGCCTAATAAGAAAAAAATATATTTTACACAAATTTGTCAGCATAATATCTTGCCCTGTTAATGCACTTAATTCAGTGGTGAATATTAATCACACAGATCAAATGACAGCTGAATTTTGATACAAAATTTTCACTAATAAAAAAAAAAAAGTTGGAATTTGTTTTTCACTCTCAAAATCACTATTATCATCAATGGCTTGTGAGATCACCACACTGAACTAGGAACAGAAAATTAATCGTTTAATATCTCAATCTACATTTTAATAACTGGCTTTTTTTTTTTTTTTTTTTTTTTTAATGGTTTATAAGATGTATCTGTAGCAAAAAAATTATTAAATAATATCAGCAATAATACTTTATACTGTATAATGGAGGTGCAGAGTTGGTTTAACAGTTAACGGCACAGAAAAATGGAATCAGTAGATCAGCATCTTAGGAGCTTTATTGCTTTGCTTGAGGTGAAATGAAAAAAGTTCAAAATCCAGCTGAGCTAGCATGTTTTCCATTTGCACTGATGCTCTTTAGAAAGGCACAAATCTTTCCTTTTAGGTTAGATTATATCAGAATACTCTTGGCTGTTTGTACCACATAACCCAGTACAACCTGTTACATATTACTGGAAGAGTAGATGGGCACTGTCATGTAATCCCCATCGCCTTGAGAAATATTATGAAAGACCCAACCTGGTACTCTAATGATCTACTCGGATAATTTGATTCGATCCACACCATGTAAGAGTATTAGTTTTTCTTTTCTTCCTCCACTTAAAAAAAAGTAATCAATATTCTGACAAAGATAAAATGAAATCAGATTTTCATTTGAAACTTAATAGATTAAAACAAAGTTTGTGTGTGTGTGTGTGTGTGATATCAGTCCCATCATTGGGTGTGGTCATAAGAACACTTCACAGCTGAGCGCCTGACCAGCACCTTCCACCTGACTTGATTGTGGTGTCAATATCTGGGTAGCATGTCTTGGGTAAACAGACCTGGCAGAGCCCATCAGTCTTCAGATCAAATAAATATCTGAAATATGAATTTGATTAAAAGACCAAATTGTTTTTTTTTAATTTTCAGATATTCATTTGACTATTAGCAAGACTCTTGCTTTCAACCAGAAACTGATTATAGTTTTGTAAAATTACTAATTATTTGTCCCTAGCTTCTATTAAACTAAATGTGAAGAAAATATTTACATGATAGGATGGTGAAGATTTCATGATTTAAGACCGATTTCAGTGGAAATAAGGAATGAAAGACTCAACCAAGGTATCCAAACCTGTAAATAAAATATAAGTCAGTTAATCAATTAAATGCTCCCATATCACATTTTTTGGTTATAAGTAGAAAACTATATCAAATTTTTTTTATAAATTTATAATTAATGCTAGAATTTTTAGCAACATACAATACCAGATTTTAATTTTTATAATACTAAATAAAATAGCAAAACATATACTAGGTATATTCATAATTTTTCACTAGGAAATTGAAACTATTTTAAATATATAAATAAAAATTTTCAAATTTTCCAGAAATTTGTTCCCCCCCCCCACCTACTGGAATGGAAATAACCCATTTTTTTTGTTTTGTTTTTTTTACTTTAATCAACAATATTTTTCTATATATTATAAGTTCATTTAATGACAGGTGATGCAACTCCCCCTCTATGAAATATATTAAATTAAAACAATTCCAGTAGACAATCCATTTTTTTTTAGTTTTTCTCTTCAAGATCTGATGACTGGAACTTTAACAACTTTGAGAACATTTAAATTGAGTATTTTTGGGGTTTTTTTTTTTTTACATTTTTCAATGTTGTTATTTATATTATTTTACATTTTTCTATGAATTAAAGACATGCAAAAATTTATCTTTTTTGCTTGTATTTTACTCATTTGAAATATATTTTTGCAAAATAGTTTTTGTTTAAAAGTTTTGAACATGAAAGCTTTGCAGATTCAAACCAACTGCATGTGAAATTGTAGTTAGCAATTTTTCAAAGTGACTAGGGTCCTACTATAAATAGATGGGAGGTTGTACTGTTCAGCTTAGGCATTGATTATTTTTAATTAAACAAAAAATAATTAATCAATAAAACTAATTAACTTCCATATTAGTCAAATGGACCCATGTTAACAAGAACTTCATTATTTCTTTATGTTTAGAGAAATAATAAAAACCACACTTTGGAATGTTTTCAGCTTTTGTTTTTTGTTTTAGAAGAGAAATATTTCCTCCGGAATATTTTGTGTATACACTTGGAGGAAAAATTGTTTTAACTAAATCTAAATATTTTGTACATAATTTGATTTATTTTTCTTTTGAGAATGGTTTTAGTGATACAAGTCTAACCTATAACTGGAAGGAGAAGAGGGGGTTTTCATACCTTCCAAGGATATTTGCATTAAATATAATGAACCCAACTGAACTTGGAACTCAGCTCTCCAATTTGGAGTCATTATCCATTACAACACCCACACATCCAAGCTTACAGCACCAAATATTCCCAAGCTGTCATCCACCTACATACTGACCAAACTACGTTGCTTAACTTCGTTTAAGTAAAAGGTTATTAGATTTACTTTAATATTTACAGACTATTTTATCAACAAAAAAAAAAAAAAAAAAAATAGGTTCAGAAAATCCATTAAAAAATCCATTTTCTTTTTTTTGTTGTTGGATCAATTTAATGTCATCTTTTACTTTAATAATAATATCGATGTATGTGGTAAAAATAATGGTATATTTCGTGGGTACACATTTGAGTTGACATCCTTGTTTTTGCTTAAAAACAAAGCGAAATTGACATCTACTAGCCTGGTTAATTGCAAGTTTTATTAAAGAAAATTTACCTCTTGGCAAGGATAAAATCTTCATTACCTTTATCCCGAGAAAACTGCCTTGAAACTAGGTATGCTTTAACAGGTCAGCCCGGCGAGAACTCATAGCAAAGCAAAGCTCAATTATCCTATTTAAGAAATGCACTGCACATCTCCCATAAAAAGACTTTCATTGTCAAGGCTGGTAGGTATCATTTTCTGTTTATAAAAGAAAAATCAAACATGGCTATTCAAACATGTATTCCCACTAAAATGTTGGATTAAAAAAAAAAAAGTTTAAAAAACTTATGCTCAAGTAGACCGCCCCCATTTTAAACAGTATCTACGTCTACCAGCCTGTGTATTCGAGAGACTTAATAAAGAAAATGTGCCGCCTGGCACACACATCTCTCTTTGTAGGGGAAAATGCCATTAAGCATGGCAGGTTTTGTGACCACTCAGCCACAGAACACTTTCACAATCAAGGAAAGTTCAATTACCCCATATGCGTGTGTGTGTGGTGTAATTAGGCTGCAGCAGTTCTTTTAAATATTGTTTATTGAAAAGTATGGAAATTCTAGGTCTAAGTTTAATCATCTTTTTTTCTAAACTGCTAATAATCATCCACAATTTAATAAAGATGATTAAACTTAAGTTACTTAAGACATAACATGTCTGTACTTTTAAAAATAAAACACACATAGAAGGTAATTGAACTACTAACTTGATTGTGAAAGTCTTCAATTCTTCATTGTTCAACAATGGTGAATAAAATGTTATTTTTATACAGGAAGGAATACAGAACACAATAAAGCTCAATGAAAACAATTACAAAATTACTTAAATACTACCAATTTTCTAATTAACAAGTGTTTTTTTTAGCTAGCGCATACAAAATTTGTTACTTAGGTGATTGAGGTTATATTCATCACCCCTAATGATGGTAGTGTTTATTGCAAAGTAATTTTCAGTTTTTCAAAATTAGTACTTATACCATCTTCACTGGGACAGTTAAAAAAGAATGAACTGATTTAAATAAATTATTGTATTTTGAACTACTTTTTCATTCTAAAAACTTATTCAAAGCCAAAGGAAAGGGAGTCCAGAATGTGTTTCATTTTAAAGGGAAATAAATCACTTGTAAGAAGCAGAATTAGTTTGAAATGCTGAAGTGAACAATGCTCGATTTGTTAAACTTCTGAAGTTGTACCTTCTAATGTTTAATTATTACACAAGAAAAAATATCGCATGAGCAATCTCTTATCTAGACTCCAACTAAAACTGTCCGAAGTTAATTTCTGCAATTGAAAGATGCTGGATTTGTAATGTCAACTGAATATTAACAGAGAAAAACAAATGAGAGGGGACTCGGGGGGAGTATTCTTTCGTAAGAGATAATTAAAGGCAACTGAATAATGTTTGACTGGCAGAAATACTTTTTAGCTCTGTTTTCTTTTTTTCCAAGGAAAAGAGAAAAGAAAGAAAGAAAAAAAAAAAAAAAAAAAAAAAAAAAGTAAATAGTCGTGTACGTTTGTTTTAATTCTTTTTGCTTGGTAAATGATCTTAAATTCCATGGACATTTTTTATTTTATATTTTTCAAACTTTCTTCGTTTTTAAATAGGTTATTTTCCCTTTAAGATTTTTTTTTTTTTTTACGTAAGTAAAGGAGACGTGATTTTTACTTAATAGATTATTGTTTACTTTAATCACATGTAAATTTCAGAGTGTGAAACGTTCACGGAGTAAAAAGGAAATTGAAACAATAACAATGTATAATTGTGTGTTGTGTCAGTTCAGTACAACTATCTTTAACAACCAAAAAACAGAAAGAAGTTAGTTAAAATAAGTTAAAAAAAAAAAGGTTGGTTATTAAATAAGAAATTTGTCCATATATTTGGCACCATTTTTAACGGAATATATCGATTTCTTTTAACAGATTATTTGCATTGCATACTTCAAGATTAAAACAACACGTAAAACAAAATTCAAATAGTAAATAATAATGGTTGTCAACTTCAGATGTTTTAGTGACGTCACTTCCGGTTTAAAAGAAACATCTTCGTCTTTTACAAATGCATGAAAAAACGTGGTCCCCTATTTTTTCTTGCAGGGTCTTCTATGCATTTTCATCGTAGGTGTTTGTGTGTGTATACACGAAATGCTCTATCGTCCCAAATCGCATTTTGCTCTTGCCATTACGTAAATTGATAACGAGAGGGCAAGTATTTTCCAATCGTAGGACGGGTTGGCAGTTTAAATTGAGGAGGGAGGGTGACTAAGAAATGAAGGAAGAAACATTCTTCAAAACAATAAGTGTCCGTCACCACAACGAAAACAACCATTATTTTCAACAGCGTTATGGTTAAAGATAAATTAAAATAAAAACATTTTATGAAAAAAGAAGAAATAGAAATAAAATTAAGACAGTTGTAAATTGAATATACCTTTCTTTTTTTCTCGCGTCAACAGTTTCTAAAAAACAGTAAGTTAATAATACTCTAGTTCTAGTAGTAAGTAGTCTATGTTGAGTTCTTGTGGGTTATTGTTAAATTAGAATCTTTTTAAAACAAACATGCCTTAAAAATATTGACAATTACTTTTTCGTAAATTTAGGGAATTGATATTTTTAAGAAAATGATAAAAAACGTAAAAATGACTAAAGAGCAATGTTTTAAAAAGATGGAAGAAATATCGACTTGTTGAGAACCTTTTTTTTTTTGATTGTTGATTGAAAGAGCATTCCATTCTTTCATAAAAAAAATATCAGTAGAGTAGCTCATTAATGTAATTTTAATTAATTTAATAAGTAAATTGCTACTGGATAAAATTTGTAGAAAGTAATTTTTACTTATTTTTGAAACTTGTTTAGGTTTGAAGAATATACTTTTTTTTTGAATATTTTATATTTATTTTGGTATATTTTTCTATGACATAATCGACTGGATCATTGTTGCAATGTAGAGTACTTTAAAGAAAAGGTAATTATTTGTAATTATGAGGATGGTAAAAAAAATAGCATTACATTGGTGGAATAATTGCTGCTTCTTTTTATTTTTTTTTAAGTAATGATTTGATTGCGTCTTTTTTTCTTTTTTTTTTAAAATTAAAAAACAAAACAAAAAACTAAGCCCCCAAAGACCATCTTTCCCAAACTAAAGGCGGCGGTTCTAAGGCCATCACCCACGAAACAAAGCAAATCAACAAGAAAATAAAGAATGGCGGAGAAGTGCCAAACATACAAAAAGTTTGGAGGGTTACCGCACCGCTAGTTTTTTCTTGAATCGCGTGGTTAAAACAGTGACCATTTGCGGCATCGTCGACCTTAAAACTACGACTCAGGCAGAACTGACTGCCATTTGAATATAAATCTCCGATGATGGATCCTTTGAGGACTGCCGTGCGACATGCCTCGTAGAAATTGTTACAAAACTCTCTACATACTGTCAGTCTTTCCCTCAGGTAGAACGTGTTCTGGTCTGGGGCACAAATGTAACACATCAGGTAATTCAGGAAATTCTGGCAATTCTTGTCGGCACCAGGTAAGGGTTTCACCCGTCCGAAAGTGGCGGAAATTTCCTCCTGCAAGCAACAACTGTTGCTTTTAAACCAGGTACAGTTTTTAAGGCCCGGTTGGGGCGAAGGCGCTCTGTTGCTGAAGAAAGAGCAATACTGAATAGACGAGGTCGAAGGCGATGAAGAAGAAATGCTGCTATTGACCATACTAGGAACGAAGAGTACTACCAGGAAAAACACAGTCACAATGAGACGGATAACGCGCTTTGTACACGCATCCACCGACTTGTGGCTTGTCATGGTCAGTCCGCTTTTAAGCCTTTCTTCAACCCTTTCTCTTTCTTTTTTTTGGTGTTGACGTCTGCAATGATAGAGAAGAATTCGGCCGAAAATATTCGGCAATTTCCGAATAAAATCGGCTTTTCTCGTAATTGAATGATACTTAAGCCGAAGCGTAAAGTGACGGAGATTCATCGGTATTTTCCATAACGGCAAGAGCTTCTATAATTGTCATACTTCGGCAGTTTCCGGAAGGTCTTCGTGTGTGAATGAGGAAAATCACGATTAAGTTGTGCTTAAAGTTTATTTCAAATGCATGTTAAAAATAAACTACAAGAGTATTTAAAAAAATGCTTACTTAATGAATAAAGAAAATATTTCTTTATATCGATTTCACAAATTTAAATCCATGTATTTTTATCCAGAGAATAATGAAATTTAACGTCTGCTGTAAATCGTGATAAAAAATGTTCGGGATATTTCGGAAATGTTCGGTCCAAATGATTATTGATTTAGATGAGATTGATTTGTTTCGATTTGATTTATATTTTTTAATAATATATTTTAGTTTTAACTATGAAATGTATGTGTTTGAAATCATTGTTATAACGCAGTTATTTCTTTTCATAGAATCTTTTAGAGTAAATCTTTTGGTATAAATAATTCTCCGCACAATTTTAAAAAATTGAATGTCTACTGTGAGTGCACTGATTTTTTTTATTGATTCTTTTTTTTTAGGTATCTCATCATATTCGCATGGTTATTTATTTATTCAACAGTAATTGATCCCAAATCACAAGTTGAGTTTATAAAGAATTTTTCTTTTCAGTAAATATTCAAACAAACGCTAATTATTAATAATTTAATTAATTAATTAAAATCATATTACAAATAAATACAGATGACAAAAGAAATGAAGTCATATTCCAAATTTAATTTCGTTATTAAATTTCAAGAAATCTGTCTGACATTGAAAGCAAATCACTTTCAATTCAGCAATTTCTGTTAAAAAGAAAATAAACTGTAAAGTCACAGCCTCACCAAAGTAGCAGTTGCTGCTGAGGTTTGCGGAGGAATTGGGTTTTAGCGGGGTGGAGTTGCTAATCCTACATCAATCTGGGTTTGAATTGAATTATTCTTCTCCTAGGTTGGTTGCCAACCAAAACTAGTTTATAAAAATTTTTTTTTTAGTACAAAAGTTATTAAATTGTAAACTAATTACGAAAATTAGAAATTTTCTAACAGAATTTCTTTGAAAAAGTAACCGCCTAAAATAAAAGAAACCGAACTGACTATGTAATATAATTATTTTGTGTTTTTATGTATGTTTTACGCTTATGACGCCACCGTGAATGATTTGAAATTGGTTCCAACAAACGAAGGGACGTCGGAAATAAAAGTCACATGATATACACAAAAAACAGAATCATAGAAAACGAATGTAATAACATTTCAAAATACTCATGGAAAAACAGACAAAAAACTAAAAATGAATTTTAGTAAATTTACCGATTATATAAAACAACCTATTCGGAAATCTGAAAATGTTAATAAAAAAACTGACAGAGCTTGTCCACCATTAATCAACCAAACATGTTTTAATATTTATATACTTGTAGTGGAAAAGTCAATGAATTTATAAATAATCAATGAATAAACGGGGTTTATTCATGAGGCCATGGTAATTTGCGTGTTACTTTTTTTTCCACAAACAAATTTTAGGAGAAATTGTTCAACGTAAATTATGGAATACAGAACAAGAACAAATAATACGAACACAGTATTTGAACGAGAAAACAAATTCAAATAATTATTATACATCTATATACAAATTGTGATTTGAAATAATGTGGCATGTATGAACGGAAGGTTAATAGTTCATTTGTTCGTATCAGGTCAATTGAAAACTGTTCTTGAGTCGAAGTTAATTGTTCGTACAGAATGTGTGTGTGTGTGTGTGTGTGTGTGTGTGTGTGTGTGTGTGTGTGTGTGTGTGTGTGTGTACAGGAAAGAAAAAAGATAAGTCGTACCTTTAAGTTGAATGAGACAATATTTTTTGGTAGTAGTTGAATGGGAAAAAATCAACTTTTATATTATATAAATCTCAGGAGTACTTTTCGATGAGTTTACTTAGAGAAAGGAGTTTTTCTTATTCTCGAATTCAGGTTCGCTGAGTTTCAAAAGGCAGACTTGAAGACACATTTCGCTGATCGACGAAACGTACGTTTGTGTCGATTCAGATATTCGCGCATTTAACAAGTTTCTAAGAAGAAGCGCGTTCCTCCCTGTTTCAAAGTTCGCGCCTTGGCGGGAATATGTACCGACCGACCTGATTGGTTGACTTAGTCTCGACGGACCCGATTCTCCAACACATGCTACGAATGGTTCATTTAATATTTTGGGGATGTCCACGGTGTATGGACTATCTCAACAATTACCCCCCCCCCCGGAGATTAACGGTTGGGTGCAAGCGTTAATATGTGTCACAGGACTTAAACTTGGCCGGCCAATGTACGTGCCTGCCGGCTCAAGTCCGTACATTAGTATCAGTTGACGCGGGTTCCGCAGGTAGTGTTGGCTTTGAATCTTTCAAAATCGCGTCCGGTTGTGGGTCATTTGATGCGTAATTGTCGATGTATGCAGGTTTTAGTCGATCGACGGAGATCGTCTGGCGCTTGTCTGCGACATTGATTATGAAGTATTTGGAGGCTCTCTGCATACCTGGTAAGGACCCGAGTAGTTTGGTGTTAGTGGACGCTTGACCAAGTCGCGTCGAATGAAGACGAAATTCGCTGAATGAAGATCTGTAGGTATATAATATGGCTTAGTAGGCAATATCAGCCATTTTCTTTTTAAGATCCGCTACGAATTGAGTCGTCGGTGCAGAAAGTGATGTAGTATGGAATATCTGACCTGGCAGGGTCAGAGAAGTGCCAAATACTAAGTCAGCGCTGGTGCATTTCAAATCTTCCTTAATTATATTCCGCAACGCTAACATAATAAGCAGTAGTTTGTCTACCAACGTTCGTCCATTGTCTACTGCCGTTAAAGCGTACTTAAGTTGCCTATGTAAACGTTCGACCAGCCCATTCGCGCATGGGTGGTAGGCTGTGGTGCGTACATGTTTGATTCCAAGCAAGTTCGTGAACTCAGAAAAAAAGAGTCGACTGGAATCCTCGGTCACTCGTAATAATCGATGGACAACCGAACATGGATATCCAATGAACGAAAATGGCGTTAGCTACCGACTCCGCTGTGATGGATTGAAGTGGTATCGCCATTGGCCATCTCGTGAATCTGTCAATTATAGTAAGTATGTACTCACATCCCTCGATATTGTCCAAAGGATCGACCAGGTCCACATGAAGGTGAGAGAAACGTCCGTCAGGAGGAGAGAATGACGACAGAGGAGCTTTTGTGTGTTTATTCACCTTGGTGGTTTGACTCCGTATGCACGTGCGGGTCCACTGCTTTATGTCAGTAGCCATACCAGGCCAGACAAATCTAGCTGATATGGTCCGCCACGATGCATTACCACCAGGATGAAATTGGCCATGGAAATGATGGAAAACGTCTCGGCGCATGGAATGGCGGGATGTAGAGACGAGGGTTCCCTGTACTGACATCGCAGTATATCAATCTATCCGTGAATGGTAGAGGACGTTTTTCCAAGCGTAACGATGTGTCCGTCTTCACTGTTCGAAGAGTATCGTCTTGTTCTTGCTCATCCGCTAGAGCATCGAAATTCAAGGATTGAATTCAAACCAGACCTGGAAGAGTGTCTGCGACAGTGTTGCTACTGCCTTTGATGTATTGGATATCAGAAGTAAATTGTGATATGTAATCGAGATATCTGATATCTCGTGGATTGTGCTTGTCCGCTTTGGCACTTAGCGCGTATACCAGGGGTTTGTGATCTGTATAAACCGTGAATTCACGTCCCTCAAGGATATGCCTATAATGGCGAATTGCCAAGTAGATAGCAAGCAGTTCCCTTGAAAATGCACTATACTTCTGCTGGGCGTTATTCAATTTGATGGAGAAAAATGACAATGGTCTTTCTGAGCCATCTATGACTTGATGCAAAAGCGCGCCAATCGTATCGGAAGAGGCGTCTGTCGTCAGCGTTAGCTTAGCGTCGAGAGAAGAGTTCACATGACAGCTTCGAAAAATATTTTAGAGATTGCTTGGCCTGTTCGAAAGCATTGCTTTCATCAGCTGAGCGTGATATTCTTGCGTTCTTTTTGTGTCTGGATTGTAAGCTCGTCAATGGTAGGATAATGGATGCACAATTCGGAATAAATTGCCTGTAATAGTTGACCATGCCAAGAAATCGACGCACCTGTCTGATAGTTGAAGGGATCGGAAAATCGTTGATAGTATCTATTTTATCGTGAAGAGGAGTTATTCCCTCTTTATCGATAATGTGTCCCAAAAATGTGATTTTAGGCACCGCGAAGACACATTTGTCCAGATTCAGTTTTAGACCAAAATGTTGTAAGCGCTCAAAAACTTTCTCCAAGTGAGTTTCATGTTCGCGCATGTTCCTACTCGCGATGAGCACGTCGTCGATGTAAGCGTAGGTGAAGTCCAATCCACGTAATACTTCGTCTATGAGTCTCTGAAACGATTGTGGTGCATTTCGTAGCCCAAATGGCATACGAGTAAATTCGAATATTCCAAAGGGCGTAGTCACAGCCGTCTTGAGTATGTCTGAAGGTTCTATTGGAATCTGAAGAAATGCCTTCTTCAAATCAAGTTTGGTAAAAACAGTTGCACCTTCCAAAGACAGGGCGAAATCTTTTATATGCGGTATCGGATATTTGTCACGGGTGGTCTGCGCGTTGAGTGACCTATAATCCCCGCACGGACGCCATGTACCTGCGTCCTTTTTCGGCACCATATGCAGAGGCGTGGCATATGGACTCGATGATGGTCTAATGATTCCCAATTTTAACATATTCTCAAATTCCTCCTTGGCCACGCGCAGCTTGTCTGGGTGTAGCCTGCGTGGCGATGCATGCACTGATTGGCCGCTGGTTTTGATGGAATGCGTTGTGTTGTGTTTGATTGGCTCCGCTAATGTAGATGGTCTAAGTAAAGACGTGTATTTTTGAAGGAGTCGTTCGCTTCCATTTATTTTCGGAGTTATTGTAATCAACCCCATGGTAAACTTCGAAGTTCGAATTCCATGTAATTTAATATTCGTAGCAGAGTCTGTAACTGTTTGGGACGCCAGGTCCACTGATAGATTATAATAGGCAAGAAAATCTGCGCCTAATATCGGAATATCCACGTCAGCTATGAAGAATGTCCAGGAAAATTCGCGCCGTAGACCAATGTTTAATTTAAGGAACTTGTCGCCGTAGGTTTAATAGATGTTCCATTTGCAGCCTGTAGCTTTAACATGGACTCTCGAAGCTGCATGGATTTTATACTGGTCTTAGGAATGACACTGACCTGGGCACCAGTGTCTATTAGGAACCTGAGGTGATTATTCGAATCCTGGATGTAGAAAAGACGATTTAACTTGCCACGCCCAGTATCCAACGTCTTTAATGGACACGAGGCTGAACTTTTCCCGACTGAATGGCTTTCGAGGCACTGTTGAACAAACATGGCTGCCGACAATGTCTTGCTTTCGCGCCAAAAACCTCGTGGTACCAACATGTGTCAGTATGGCGGTCCTTGGTGTGACGAGACGAAGATCTGCTTGGTCGAAAAAACGTTTCTTCGGTTGGAATCGTAACTCCTTGATTGGCGTTTCTGCATGTCATCAAGACGTGTATGCAGCTTCTTAATCTCCGCCGTAAGTGAGATTTGTCGTTCAGTACTTGTCGTTGTAAGTTCTGCAGATTGTACCAACGATATCCTGTGCATCGGTTTTGTGTCGGAAATTCGATCCACGATAGCAGCCAATTTTTCAAGATCGACATCGTCAGTTAAAACAGCTAAGATTTGAGTCGTGTCAGTGTCCAGCTTATTGATCCAAAGTTGCTTGAGAACAGCGTCCGACATCTTATGCGCGCCAAGAAGAGTTTGCATCCTTCTTAGGAGCTGCGATGTCTTATTATTACCTAATTCTATGTCTGTCAACAGTTCTTTAAGCTTCTTCTCTTCGGAGCAGCCAGTTCGGCTTAATATGGCATCCTTCAAAATATCGTATGGTTTGTCCTTCGTTGGGCGAAGGAGAATGTCAGAAACTTCGGAAGCGACCTCCGCGGGGATTTTTTCCAAAACATAGGCAAACTTCGTTTGTTGTGTTGTAATATGTCTCGCCTGGAAAATTGCATCTAGTTGCGCAAAACATATCTGTACACTGGGGCTATATAACGGAAGCTCAACACGTAGTGATGCTTGAGTGGGAGATGTCTCGTCCGCCATATTGATTGAAACAGTTTTTGGAGGGAAATTTTAATACTGAGAATTTAGACCGAAATTCGAAGAAAATTCAGTGACCCTGAATGAAAGAATATTTTATATCGGGTAAATATTGTATCTGCTGCGAAAGAATCCTAACAGGACATTAATTAAAGCGATTTTAGTACGTGAAGCTTGTTGGCACTTGTCCTCACGTGAGTAGTAATTCGTATATGACGCGTCAGAATTGCCTGAATTGTTGAGGACGTCTAGTAGTGAATGTCTCCAATTTTTCTTTTGTCTCGTCGGGGATTAACTGTTCGTAGTATTGAAGTTGGATCCCGTATTTTATGAAACGTCAGCGGTTACCATTTGTAGTTTTTTTTTTGTTTTTTTTTTATCGATAGAGTGACAAATTATCGTCGAGAGCGTTGGGTAGCATCATATTGTATAGCATTTTTTTGAACGTCGATTTATTTTCTCACGTCAGGGATTAACAGTTGTTTTTCGCACGTCGGGAATTACTAATTTTGTAGTATTGGTGTGGAATCCCTTATTTTAAGAAACGTCGGTGGTTACAAATTTTGTTTTTCCACACGTCGAAGATTACCAATTTTGTTTTTGGCCGTACGTCCGGGGTCATCAATTTTGTTGGAGTTGCGAGGAAATGCGTGTGTTATCAATTTTGTTTTTCGTCGGGTTCGTCAATTTTGTTGAGAATAGACCCCTTTTTCCAGAACGTCGGCTGTTACCAATTTTGTTGGCGTTTTTTTTTAACGTCGGAGTCACCAATTTTGTAGTGGAAAAGTCAATGAATTTATAAGTAATCAATGAATAAACGGGGTTTATTCATGAGGCCATGGTAATTTGCGTGTTACTTTTTTCTCCACAAACAAATTTTAGGAGAAATTGTTCAACGTAAATTATGGAATACAGAACAAGAACAAATAATACGAACACAGTATTTGAACGAGAAAACAAATTCAAATAATTATTATACATCTATATACAAATTGTGATTTGAAATAATGTGGCATGTATGAACGGAAGGTTAATAGTTCATTTGTTCGTATCAGGTCGATTGAAAACTGTTCTTGAGTCGAGGTTAATTGTTCGTACAGAATGTGTGTGTGTGTGTGTGTGTGTGTGTGTGTGTGTGTGTGTGTGTGCAGGAAAGGAAAAAGATAAGTCGTACCTTTAAGTTGAATGAGACAATGTTTTTTGGTAGTAGTTGAATGGGAAAAAATCAACTTTTATATTATATAAATCTCAGGCGTACTTTTCGATGATTTTTCTTAGAGAAAGGAGTTTTTCTTATTCTCGAATTCAGGTTCGCTGAGTTTCAAAAGGCAGACTTGAAGACACATTTCGCTGATCGACGAAACGTACGTTTGTGTCGATTCAGATATTCGCGCAAACTAACAAGTTTCTAAGAAGAAGCGCGTTCCTCCCTGTTACAAAGTTCGCGCCTTGGCGGGAATATGTACCGACCGACCTGATTGGTTGATTTAGTCTCACATGCTACGAATAGTTCGTTTAATATTTTGGGGGTGTCCACGGTGTATGGACTATCCCTACATACTAGCTTAAAAGTCGCCCTATCGGTTCTTGCGAAGGGCTCTTGATTGGGCCTTCATCACAATAGGTAGGTAGGTAGGAGTGGATGTGATAGGCAACAATAAACTACAGGAGAATTCAAAATTCATCGCTGCATTTAAGTATTGCATTAATATTTAAGCTTATATTGGGATCGTCTATATACCGACAACACCCCACTGTTATAATGAACTATTCTCATATCACTGATGTTAGCTAATGAATTCCTTCGTTTGTAAATCGACCAACCACATTGCTCGTTACATGTTCCCGCCAAATACGAATTTTGGAACAAGCAAGGAACGCGATTTTTTATCTTCAGTTAGGAATAGATTTTTCATCGCTTAACTCATCGATTCGAACTAACTCACTCGCCAGCTACTCAAAGAATCTTAAATTAACATATCCAGCGGACATCGGTGGCCTGTCTCATGGTGATACCGTCGATAGTGAGATGGCGTCAGGTTCAATGGGACAGGCTGTCGGTGTCCTCACCCCAGCAATGTTCTACTCTGATGGGCGACCCTAATCGATTCGATAATGGCACTCTGGTTAGCTAGTTTGAATGTCCGAGGCCTGAGGTCGGAGTCTCGAAGGGTGAGACTCGTTCGCGACCTTCAGAGCCTCGGTGTGAATATATGTTGTGTACAAGAGACCCGTTTTTCTTCTCGCGATTATGAAGGCATTCTGTCTAAGGAGTTTACTCTTTATTCAGCATGTTTTGATGGACGCTCGAGGGGTGTCTCTTGGCTGGTGAGCAAGTCTTTGAAGGCTGCGTGTGCTCTTGTCTTCGCAGATCCGGCGGGCAGGCTTTGCGTGCTGGATGCTACCATAAAGGATAAGGCTTTGCGTCTCATTGGGGTTTATGGGCCCAATATCCAGGCTGAGCGACTTGCTTTGTTTCGGCAGATCGAGCCGTTTATGACGACATCACGTCGGTTAATCTTAGCGGGGGATTGGAATGCCGTCCTTGACCCCGATATAGATCGTATAGGGTCAAAATATCAACCGGGTACTAAAAACTGGGGAGTGGAACATTTTCGGGGCTTTGTCGATGGGTTTGATCTTATCGACAAGTACCGGAATGAACACCCTCAGCGGGTAGTGTGGACTTGGACAAATAGTGGCAGCTCGGCTGTAGGTGTGCTTGCGAGCTACCTCGACCGAGTTTTAATTAGGAGAGTCGATGTAGGGCTCTTAGGGTGTCCAAGTTTTCATTATATAGTTTATACGGATCATAGGCTTGTCCGGGTCCGTGTAAACTTAGATAAGCCTAAGGTTAGGATGACTGGTTACTGGAAATTCAATTGCTCGTTATTTGGCGAGCAGGATTTCCGGGACCAGTTTTTACTAATGCTACAAAGGGAACTGTCGGGGGCTGTGGTGGGAAATGCCTGGTGGGACAAACTTAAATCTAAAATTCGAACGTTTGCTGCCGATTTTAGTCGTCGACTCAGCGTAGATAGATTAGCGGCGCAAACGGCTTTAGAACAAAGAGTCGATCGGGCTGTGAAATCCCGTGATAGTGGGGAAGTAGTCCTAGCTAAGGCAGAGTTGGCCTCCTTGCTTACCAAGAAGGATCAAGCTCTGGTAGTTAGGGCTAGGTTAAAAAGAATGTCCTCTGAGGCGACGAATATGGCCGCGGAACTGCGTGCAGAGGAAAGTAGGAATGCTTCAAGACGGCATATCGCGAGCGTCACATTGCCGGATGGGCGGACAGTGACTACAAACTCGGGCATATGCGAGGCTTTTCGGGATTACTTTCGGGATCTTTTTACCAGGGAGCCCGGTCTGAGCTCTGCTCAGTTCGACACCTATTTAGCTGACTTTCCCTGCCTTGAGGCAGCTGAAGCGGCTGGGTGCGAGGGTCCCATCACTGAGTCGGAAATCTGGGAAGCGCTGAAAAAGGTTGGCCTGGATAAGTCTCCGGGATTAGATGGTCTTCCTTACGAAGTTTACTTGAGGCAGTCGCCCGTTTTTGTTCCTTTGCTGCAGCTGATCTTCAACAACTGGATGAAGCAGGGGTCTATACCTCAACGCTTCACCAGGGGTGTGATCAAGTTGCTGCGTAAGGGCAAAAGCGGTGGGGATGGGATAGGTAACTTTCGCCCTTTAACGATGTTAAATACAGAGTTAAAGATTTTGGCTAAGGTCTTGGCTAACCGTTTGCAGCTTGTCCTGTCTAGTCTGATTGGCTCCGAGCAGACTTGTTCTGTGAAGGGCAGGACTATTCAGGACAACCTTCATATGGTGCGCCTGATCATCGAGAAAGTCGACAGTGAAGCCGCGCTGATCAATTTAGATCAGTCCAAGGCCTTTGATAGGGTTGACCATCGATTCTTGGAGGCTGTTCTTTCGGCTGCCGGTTTCGGGCCGTACTTTCGCTCCTGGATCCGGCTTATGTATGCGACTCCCGGTGCGCTGGTAGAAGTGAACGGGGTAAGATCGGAACCTTTCGTATTGTCTCGATCTATTCGTCAGGGTTGTCCGCTGTCGCCTATGCTTTACGTTCTTGCGTTGGAACCTTTCCTTCGCAAGTTAAAGGCGAATCCGGTCCTACGCGGAATCTCTTTACCTGGTGCTACCACCTCGGCCAGGTATTCTGCCTATGCTGACGACGTTTCGGTTCTTGTGTCGAGCAGAGCCGAGATTAACGAAGTCAGCAGAGAAATCAGTGGGTATGAGATGGTGACAGGGGCCAAGATCAACCGCGATAAGTCTGTTGGCTTGCGGTTGGGTGCGTGGAAGGGGGTTTCTCTTCCCGGACCATTCAGCTGGACGGACGGGCCGATCAAGATACTCGGCGTCTGGTTCGGTCCTGATATCCAGTTGGATATGAATTGGTCGGAGGTACGAGAGAAGGCCGAGATCGCAATTAATTTGTGGTCTCGGAGGAATCTTTCCTTGAAGGGGAGGGCGGAGGTATGTGTTTCACATATCTACCCGATTCTCCTTTACCGACTCTCGGTACTTCCACTTCCGTCTACCACAGTACTTTCATTAGTACAGCTTTTGTTCTCTTTCTTGTGGAGAGGCAAAGCTCCTAGGGTATGTCGGGAGATCTGTTGCCTTCATCCCTCTGAAGGCGGTCTGGGTATGCCTAGCATTGAGATTCGTCTCGATATGCTTCGCATCGGGTTCCTGGATCGTTTGTGTCGCGATTCGGATGACGGGGGCGCCTTCTGGAAGGAAGACGCCCGTAGATCCTTTCCATCCTTGAGAAGTGTGCACTCGGGCGAGGAGGAGGCTGGCCGTTTACCTCGTGCCGAGTGCTCCTTCTACCGTGAATGTCGTCTGGCTCTGAAACACCTCTTACGGGCGACGGTTGGCCTCCACAACGTCCAGGCGTTGTCTCGTAGGGCATTATATCAGGTGGTAGTCAGGGGGTCCGTTCATGATGATTTGATTGACGAGCTCGGTCTTACGAAGCAGGAGGCTCGCTCAATCTGGCCTTGGGCTTCCGGGTTGAAATGTCTCAACAACGATGAGGCATCCCTCACCTGGCTGGTGATACGTGGGGCCCTCTGGGTCGGCAAAAGACTTTGCGCAGCGGGTTTGGAGAAATATCCAAACTGCCGACGTTGTGAGGGGGAAGTCGAGACCCTTGGTCACGTCTTCTTTCATTGCAAGTCGGTAGAACCATTGTGTAAGTTTGTTGAAGGTCTCATGGTTCGCATGTTGCAGGGAAAGTTTTTCGTCCTCGAGGCCGCTTCTGTTTGTAGCAATGTGGCCCCGCCGTTAACAAAGTCTGAACTTTATGTGTTCCACTGCTTGCTAGGAGTTATGAGAGTCGTGATTTGGGTGACACGTCAGAAGGGATTCTATGGAGGTGAGAAGTTCACTTCTTCCCTACTAATCTTGTACTTTAAGCATCAGCTTAAAGTCAAGATTAGGACGGAAAGGTGGCGACTCTCTTCATCAGAATTCGGCAAAAGGTGGGTAAATCTTGCGCGAATGTGTAGAGTGAGAGGAGCTGACCTAGAGTGGCACTTGGACCTCGGTTAGGTGCAGGATTTCGTCCCTCATGGGTTGAACAGAAGCAACCCGTCCCGGTATTAGACTAGTTAGGTTTAGTTTGAATTTTTAGTTTCGCGTTTCTGGTTAACTTAGCTAGGGTATGTATGCTCATTAGCCCCCCTTTTTTTTCCGTCCCTATTTTTCTTTAGTTTAATTCCCCCTCCCCTCCCTCGTTAGGTGGTCAGTGACGTCAGTTCTCTGGTGGTTGCGGGATGACTTTCGTTTCGTGTGTGTGTTTTTCGTAGTTGTTAGTGTGTCTAAATGAGTGTGTGCCTGTGTGAGTGATTTTGGAAGGATGACTGTGTTTTGCTTTTTATAATCTCGCAATTTTTTCGTCCAGTTAACTGATGTTACTGCCACACTTAGGTACTGTGGGGGGTTTTATTACTAACCTTATTTTGTTTTGTTTTCTTGTATATATTATTGCATATTGTAAATAATCATTGGGGTTTTTTAAATTGTTATTCCCTCCCCCCACAGACTTTGAATTGTACATATGGGGTCTAGTTAGAATTTCACAGAGAATTTGAGGAATTATGGTGGATGTAGTAAGAAAGGTATGGAAGAATGTGTTGTTTTGGTGCTAGGACTATTGTTGGTATGTTTGGGTCAGTGTTTGTGACTAGCTAAGTTTTTATTTAAGACAGTGGATGACCGTCCTTCCCCAACCCCCTTTTTCGGCCTTGTGCCACATTTTGTATATATTTTATATACAAATAAATATCGCCAGCTACTCAAAGAATTCCCGCCTCTCCAGAATTCTTCATCTAAGAACTTCCCTTCAATTATAGCAAACTCAGCAACAACAGTAGCTTGGCACACAACGAACTCTTCGAGTAATATTTGCAAAGTTGTTATTTTATCAACTACCAAGAAATAATATTTACTCATCATACAAGGTTCGCAACTTCGTTTGTTTGAACTATTCCTTCTTTCACGCATACACATTACGTTTTAAGCAGATCGCTAAATTGTCGTTTCTATCACAAGTTTAATTTCGTACAAACTTGTTCATTCCAATTAAAGAACTATTCAATCAAACTTTATTCGAACCACATGAACAATAACTATCCAATATCACGATCAACCATTCATACAACACTTATTTTGTATATATTTTGTATATAAACATGTTGGAAATATTCCTGTTTTAAATATTGTCTCGACGTCATTTTTTCATCTTTGTCTTATGCCATGTATGATATACTTTGTACTAAAAATTGTTTGTGGAATATTGAACACAGCCAAAGCCTAGGCCTTACAACTAAACCCCATTAAATTAACTAATCTTTCTAACAATATTCCGACGTTCCACTACACTTATCTTTTAAAAGTCTACCGATAATTCTTCTGCCGCCACTTAATTAAAAACATTTCGATGTACGTAGGTCCTTATTTTCCGTACAAACAATTTTTTTTCATGGTGCCTTTCTCTGGATTTCGCAATTAATTTCGATTATTGCCAAATTTATTCCCAATTTATAAAAATTGTTATTGTACAAAAGAATTCGTCGCAAAAAATAATGCAAAAACATTGCCGAAAATAATCGCAGTAATGAAAATTTGGGAATACATATATATATATATATATATATATATATATATATATATATATATATATATATATGAATAAAAAAACAAGAGGCAAGGAAAATGTATATATTTGCCTTGATAAAGTGTCAGATGACGAAACGCGTCGGCTAAGTGTAGTTTTTTCCTCTAGTTTTTTTTTATTCATTTTATCGCTTCTACAAATAGACTCCATCTGAGAATATTCACATATATATACGATACAAAGCTGCAATATATATATATATATATATATATATATATATATATATAATTACGCGTGCGATCCTGCCCCCGTCTGCGCGGATGTGCGTTCGCGCGTGTGCGCCCGTCTTCACGGATGTGCTACCGTGTAGTAGGGTGTCGTGCTTATTTCTCCCTATCTCCACTTTAGACTCACTCCTTATCTTTTTCTTCTTTTCTTTCAATTGTAGCTATATGTTGCTATTTACTTCCGGTTTTATCTCTAGACGAGTTATTGTTTTTAATTTTTGAGCGTTCTTGTCTTTTTCTTGAGAAAAGTTGTATTATTTTACACAAATAATTGATATTAGCGCGTAAATGATAAATACTTTTATGTCTTCACTTGGCTAAATTTCGTTTTCTTATTTGATTTGGTGGTATCTTAAGTATTAATTGTAGGAGGTTGCGTTTATATCAAATTTTCATTTATTATTGTTTGAATATGCTTTTATTTATACGCTTGCGTACACACGTACATGCATGCATGTACGTATATAGGTATACACACATGCATATGTATACAAATATAAACGCGTACACAGGCACATTTACACTTGTATCTGTACTTTGCTATTAATCAACTAGTGCTTTTTTTAAGCATTTCACCCCAAGCAAGATGGGAGTGCCAGTAGTACGCAAAGGGCCACAGAGTGTAAATAAGGGAAAAGACTGGGTATAGGGGGATGAGGAAAGGATAAAAGTACGGAGGAGGATAAAAAGAACGGGGATCAAGACAACAGAAGATATTGATTGACATTACATTTAAATTTTGGAAGATTGTAGTTATCAGGGGATCAAGTAAGGGGAAGTGTGTTCCATTGTTGGGAGGTACGAGAGAAGAAGCTGTTGGAATAGTAGAGGCGATTACATTTAACTGTTTCGACAGTAAAAGGGTGAAGTCAGGACTGATCACATTGCATATACGTCTTTGGATTTTGTCGAGAACCTCGAGATGAACAGCGGGAGCACCAGACCATATATGGCAACAGTATTCCATGCATGGACAAATGGTAAATTTGAAGGATGGATCCAAACGAGAAAAACCTTCTGCTACGACATAGACAACCAACTTTCGTTGCGGTAGATGCAGCTATTGATTCAATGTAGTTGTTCCACCTCAGGTCAGTGGAAAACGTGAGACCAAGAAGGCGCAGTGAGACGCTCTCGTGGAGTTTAGCATCGACCACGCTGATAGGAGGCAGGACAGTTGCTCTTTGGTGAGTAAATGACAGCAGTTTCGTTTTGGATGCATTAAAATTCACAAGCCATTTCCTGCCCCAGTCAACCACAGATTGGAGGCCGGTTTTGAAACCAACGGTCAGGCTAACTTTGTCAGATTTTCTATTGAGACAGGAGTAAATGGTAGTGTCGTCTGCGTAGTTGCCTACTTGAGAAGTGATGACGTCAGGAAGATCATTGATGAAGATCAGAAACAGTGTAGGATATAGCCTTGAGGGACACCAGCATTTGTATGGAAGGATCTGGAAGAGCACACGTTCAGGACAACCTTCATTTCACGGTCAGACGGGAATGATTGGATTAAATTAAATAATCGTCCTGTAATACCATATCCCTGAAGCTTACGTAGAAGACCAGCATGGCAAATCCTGTCAAACGCCTTCGATATATCTAAAGCAACAGCTCGAGCTTCGCCGTTATTATCACGAGCTTGATACACATATTCAGTTATGGTCATAAGCATGTCAGCATTAGACTGGATAAAGCGGAAACCATATTGTTTGTCAGAGAGCCGATCGTGGGAGGTGAGATTAAGACGTTGCCGAAGAGTGGTGGGAGTCTGATGGAACGGTAGTTAGATGGGTCATAAGGGTCTCCAGAGTTCTTAAAGACCGGGGGAACAGAGGAGGACTTCCAACAGGCTGGAAAGCAAGAATTGAAGAGGTAATAGATGTATAGTTTGGAGAGAACTGGAGCCAGGTCAGGAGCACAATTCTTTATGCACGTCTCACTCAGTATAGCCTCAGTTCTAGGTGGAAAATCAGGTGTGGGTACCCCGGATGAATTGTGTGTTGAGTTGGATGAGAATTTCCGAGCAATGCATTCAGCCTTATCATCTGAGGATGTTAGGACTTGGAATTGATTGAATAGAGGATGGATTGAGGATTTGATGCAATTTAGCACACTCTTTGAGAGCTGCCAATAATCTTTAGAACCAAACTTTCGAGACGCAATACGTTGTTTAATTCTATCAGCAAACAGTAACTTTGCTTTATTGAAGACACACGTGCAGTCATTACGAGCAGAGACAAAGAAACGTCTTTTGCCATCAGACATGTCGCTCCGGTATAGACAGAAGAAGTGATTCCTATGGGCTACAGCGGCAGAGCAAGCAGGTGAGAACCAAGGAGATGAGCGCGATTTAACTTGGTATTTTCTTGTGGGGATGAAAGCCTCGATTTTGGCTTTTACCTTGGGGGAGACCCCAGACGCACATTTTTGTACGGAATAATTAAAAACCACATTCCAAGGGACGTCGCGAAAGGAATCACAGGACAAGTCTGCGCGTTGATAACAGAAATATATTCTGTTAGTAGGAGGTTCATGACTGGAGGGATGTTAACAGATGTTAACAGACACTACCGTGTGGTCAGAGTTGCCAAGAGGGTAGAGCTTCGTAGCGCGACAAGAATCAGGGAAGGAGGTAAAACAGATCAAGAAGGGAAGCGTTACCGTCCGATTTACTGCGGAAACGCGTAGGAAAATCAACCATTTGCGTGAGGGATTGAGTGATTGAAAAGTTAAGGGTTTGGATGCCAACGAGGTCAGTTACAGAGTGTTTAAGCCACATAGTATTGTGGGCGGTAAAGTCACCGAACACGAATATATTTGCAAACGGATGTAGAGAGATAGCATTGTCTATATTATCAGAAATGCTATTGAGTACACAACTGTTTTGAGAGGCGGGAAAACGTTAAAGAAACAAGAGATAGCTTACTGAATAGAGGAGAGATAGACGGAAACACATATACGAATGGTCTGGAGATTTTCAAAGAAAGTTCTCTAACCAGCAGGAAATGATCGCGACCATGTGGATTTTAAAGTACTTTCTAAGGAGAAGAAGGTAACCACGAATTGAGAAATCAGAGGAAGGGATTGATGGGTTATGGTTAGTCTCGCAGAAAGCTTGTATATCAGGAAACTTATCAAGGAAGAACGATTCCACACTGCAAGAGTTGGTACGAATACCATGGATGTTTATAGGCTTTAGGTGATTTATTTTTTAGCTGTTTTAGGTTTATATTTTTGGTTGCTTATGGTGAGTTATATTGGTAAGGAAAAGGCCTAAAGTAACAGAAGCAGTCTGTTATCAAATGTGACATGATCAGAAAGGAACTGGCGCAGACTGCAACATAATGTGGCCTCGGGGTTGTCCACCATAGCCGCATGCAGGGACACCCATTCATGCACGACATGATACTGTAAGAATCCCGATATTATGCAACTGTTGATCAGATCAGCCTCTCAAGACGCTATGCAAGAGTTCGGGCTACTAACTACCAGTCGGGGACAGCAATCAGAAAACTGCCAATCAGGTACCCTCAGTATGAAGAGACGTTGTCACAAACATAAGAGATTAACGACAGCACTACCACTGAAGCCAGAGAAAAGGAAAGGATCCGAGAACCCTTTCCTAAACAGGGAATAAGGGATGAGCCTCTACTCCTGTCCAAAAGAAGGGAGGAGTATTAACAGCGCGATAAGAAAGCCTATCTGAAAAGTAAATTTATTTTTTCTATTTTTAGGGTATTATTTATGGTTGCTTGGATTTATAGTGTTTTCTTTGCTGTTTGAAGATATTAAGAGGGTATATAATTCCGTTTACTCACGCACGCACATATATCTAATTTTTAAATAGTGTATGTATAGTAAATTAAATATTTGCTTATATCATGTTATCGTTTATCTAATTTTTCAATTTTATTTAATGGTTAGTAGTTTAATTGTTTTTGCCTTGGTGTTATATATTGATTTATTAATTATGTAGGATTAGGTTTGTTCATTTGTAGTTGTTTGTGTGTGTGTGTATTTATGTTCATACACACACACGTATAGGTATATATATTTGTTCGTTTATTTATTCATTAATAATTAAGTTTTTTAAAGTTTATATTATATTTATTTCATGTAATTATTTAAACTTTTTATTATTTTAATTTATTTATTTGTTTATTTTTTTTATTAGTGCTTAGATAGCAAAGTAAGTATTTATCTATATGCCTACATTTATCATTATTTCAGTTTTCTTGTTTACCAGTTTATTTTGTTTTTTGTTTTAAACTAATTATTGCTAATTTTTCCTCTAAACATAGTTTACAAGTTTTACTGTTAATACTGTGTACGCCTGCTCTTTTTATATTTTTTCATTTGATTTTAGTGGGGATATTGTTTTCTTTTAGGCTCCATATACATTTTGATAGGGTTATATTGTTTGTGTATTTTTCTTTCGAAGAAACTTTTGTGGTTATAATATTTTTCTTTTAATTTTTTTTTCTGTTGCCTCTATGTAAATGTTTTCGTCTCTGTTAATGTTATGAGTTACGATAGCGTTGTACATTATGTTATTGGTTAAACATTTAGTGTTAAGTGGACAATTTTCTTTGTTTCTGCATTCTTAATGTTGTCATAATTCTTATTGGTTTTATTAAGTATTTATATTGTGCTTAGGTATTATTTTCTCCATGCTATCCATGCTGCTTTAAATAATTTTCATTGTATTTTTACTGATAATTTTTGGTAATTTTTTGGTTTTAAGGAAGTTTGTTTTTATTTTATGCTTGTAGGGGGTGTTGCACTAAATTATGTTTCTTTTTCTGTTGTTTTTGTCTGAATTGTTTGCGTTTTTGTATTCTAGTTTGTTTGAATATCCGCTGTTTCTTAGGGCTGATTTATATATAGGTGTTTTTTTTTAAATTTTATTTTTAAGATGCTATAATTTGTTGAAATTATTTTACTCATAGATATGGGTATTTTTTTAATATGTTAGGGGAGTGGTTATATACATAAAGTTTGGCACTGAGCTGATTGGTATTACTTTCATCATCCCGAATGCAGAGTTTCGTAGGCGGACTTGCCTGTCCACTCTTCAGGGGGTATCAGCAATTTACTGCTTATATTTTTCGATTTTTTCTTTTTTATACAGTTATCATTAGTGGAAATTTTTCCGTATTATTTGTGTTCGTGCGTACGTTTCTGCGCGTGCTGCCATTTATATGGGTAAATTGTGGCCATTTTATATTTGTAATTTCTCACATGCGCGTTGTTTGTTTTCTATTTTGTCGACTGCACGGTTTAGTAGAGCACCATGACGCAATTCACTCCTTCGCCATAAATTTGGAAACGGCACGCTGTACTGCTTGGCATTCGCGCCAGAAGCTACAATACTAACATTTCAGAGTGTTTGGATGTCGATCTGAGGAGAGTGCAGTGGATTCAGAAAGGGTTGGATGAGTTTAATAGTTATTAAGAAGGTACGGCAGCTCGTAAAACTCACTCTGATAAGAAAAGAATTCCCGAATTTTTTCGTGAGGGCCTCAGATTCAACAGAAGTGTCTGGAGGAGGTAGTGTTGCCTTGGGTCAAGAGGGTAACTCTTAGAAGACCCTATGACTGGCAACTGGACTCTGCGAAGTCGTCTGGAGGCCGTGGTCGAAATTAATGGCGATTTTATTGAAAAAATATTTTGGTAAATATATCTGTTCAAATGAGATGTTATTTTCATTTTGCGTAATTCCGACGACAATTTATTCATCGTACCCCGTACATAGGATAAAAAAATCGGAACAAAAAATCATATTCTTTTTTAAGTGAATTTCAAAGACAATATATAGATACTTGTACAAAGATTTATTTAACCACTTATGTGCAATTTTCGCTATCTTTGAGGCATCTTCATGAGTCCATTCCCCTAAATATTTCCAGCTTTCTGGGTGAGGAATTAGTCTAAGTGTTCTCTGCAGGCTTATAGAGAATTGAAGTTTTTCCTCTTAAGAGGATTTAGCATGGATAGAAAGAAGTGCTAATCCGAGGGCGGATGTAGTAGGACATCTCAACCAATCTGCCCCAATTACTACCAGATCTGTAAAGAAATGTGGGAAAATGAAACAAAATCGATAAATAAAATAATAATAATTAATAATAAAAAAGAAAATAAATATGTTTTCTCGTGATGCTAAGAATAAAGGAACCGGAAATATGATTACCACACTTGGTTTCGTAAAACGTCGTTATCCGGCGCTGCTTAAGTCTATTTTCCTGCCTCAATCTCTTTCTGGTCCTTGCTCCAAGATGTATTAACACGTTTCCCTGGTCCTGAATACTGACTCTCTCTTTCCACTTTCAAACGCATGGCGCTCGCACGTGTCTTCCAAAGATTTCCACCTATGCAGTAAGTCAAGCTTTCTCTTTGGTTGTTCCAACTCAGCACAAGGCTGACTTGAGCTCGACCATTAATACGATGCTTATACTTGCTTACTCTAACGTCTGGACCAAAAAAGAAAACGGACATATCCAAGAGTCATTAAGAACTTTGTTTCACTACATTTAATATAAAAAGAGATTAAACAGCCCGTGGTTGAAACTCCTCAAGTTTTTGTATGCTTCTTCTTTAATTATTTACATATTAACATGCACCTATCTAAAATAGATACAAACACGCAACCTTTTAAATCCCATAGAGACATGAAGTCTGGTGTTGTCTTAATTGAGGACGACACCCTTCCGACTAGCTAAATCCGAGCGCTTTTTATTAGTTGTTACCTTTAATCAGTCTAATTGAGAACAGTACTTTTTTCTTAATTCAACGTTTAATTTTCCAGGAACAGCTTGTCATAGAAAATGCCTTTCCAATCACACAAAGCATCACCTTGTTCGGATGCAGTCCCGCTTTTTGAGTGGGTAATGGTAGCTTATTTCTCCCCCCCCCCCACCAGAACATTTTTTTGCCCGACATTGTTGTAAACAATGCATTTTTCATTTTCGTTCTGTTAAAGAAAATAAGTCGTTTTTTGTTGCCTTTGAGCAGAGAATCGCAGATGGAAATGCAATCCATTAATTTTTTCTGTTCAATCGTGAAGCACCCAAACACCGTAGCGAGTCACATAACCAAATGTTTTCAAATGACTTGCAACGCTCATATAAAATAAGTGGAACATCTTTGCAATTTTTATTCAGCGTTTCGATTTGTTTGCCATTAACAACTGAAGACTTGCCCGAACGTTCTCAGGCTTCCAGATCAAAATGTCCACTTTTTAACCGAACGAATCACTTCTGAACAGTAGTCTCAGCTATGGCACCATCGCCATCAACGGCACATAGCTTTTTTTCTTTTGTTCTTTCCGGTAATAGCATAAAGTGAGGAAAAACATTTCATTTTCTTCTATTTTCTCTTTAAACCTAAAAAATTCAACATTCACAATTTACACAGAAATCATAGAGAAAGAGGGAGAGAGTAAAAGAGAGAGAGTAAAAGAGAGAGAGAGATACGTTGAAATATCACATTTCAGAATGTGTATATATATCATAAATTTAAGTCACATGTGAAACAAAATCACGTGTTCGAACGCTACGGATGAAAATTGTTACGAACATGGCCATTGTTAACAAGCACAGACACATACATATACATATACATAATTATAATATATCGCACATATAGTGCTAGTGTTAATAAAACAGTGTTCGATGAAATACAACAGAGCTATTAAGTATATATTTAAAAATATACGTATTATCCCTCACCGATAGAACGACTCAGAGTTTCATGCACAACGCAATCTTCAGACATCAGTTACATCTATTTCCTTTCCCGTTATAAGAATTGGCTCTTGCCATAATATCCCAGCTGATGAATTCTTTAATTGCCCGAAATAATTGGAGAGAGTAGGACTGTTTTTGTATTTGATATTACCTAGAGACATTCAATTATGATAGAAACGAAATTTCCAAGGATTTTCAGTGTAACTAAAATAAAATTTAACATCGTTACTGGAAAGTATGCCTGCACGATCGGTATACCATTTATCCTGTTTAAGGGACGGATCATATTTTTTTCGGCTGTTGCATTTGTTTTTAGAAACAATTATGTTGTCTTTGTTGTCTTCGTCGTCCTAACGGTGAAGGATAATATGTATATTTATTAATATATATATATATATATATATATATATATATATATATAATGTTGTGGATTCCGGGGATGGAATCCTGCACAAATAAATAAACAATGCCAGCAATTGAAATAGGAAAATAAGTGTATTGAACGTAAGAATACAAACTTGAAATGAAGATTAGTAGTCCAAGAATGCGGGTTAGTAGAAAGTATATGTACAAGTCTCTGTAAGCGAAGCCATAATTCTCTCTCTCTCTCTCTCTCTCTCTCTCTCTCTCTCTCTCTCTCTCTCTCTCTGGACTCTACGTATCTCAATCTTGTCTCAGCGTATCTCCACGTATCTCCAACTCTGTCAGTATAAGTATACTTCAGACGAGTCCATCTTGTGTAAAAGAGGAGAGCCCCACAACAATATATATAGGGGTTGGACAAAATAATTGAAACACTTGTTAAATTCAAAGAAAATTTATTTAATATGGAGTTGGTCCTCCTTTAGCCTCACATACAACTTTAATACGTCTAGGGATGGAATCATACAGCTCTCTGACAGAGGAATTTTCAGCCATTCTTCCATTAACACTTGCTCCAGCTCTTTAAGACACGACGGTGGAGAATAACGGCTCCTAATTTGTTGCTCCAAAATGCACCACAAATGTTCAATAATATTGATATCTGGTGATTGGGGAGGCCACTCCATGTGTTCTAGCTCACTTTCATGCCCTTCATACCAATTCTTAACCACTCGAGCGGGTTGTATTGGAGCATTATCGTCTTGGAAGCTACAGTCGCCATCAGGGAATAAAGTCTGGGCCATTTGATGAATATGATCCCCCAAAATGTTCAGGTAATCTTTGCTGTTGATTCTACCATTCAGGGCAACTATTGAACCGAGTCATTTCCAAGATATGGCGGCCCAAACTATCACTGATCCACCTCCATACTTCACTGTTGGAAGAAGGTAGTCAGGGTTGTAAGCTTCTTTGGGCTTCCTCTACACATAAACTCGTCCTGAAGAAAAAAATTTTAGCATATGTTTCAATCTACAACAAGAACAATCCAGAACTATTTAGAGAAATTACAAAATATCTAGACCGGCTTAGCAAGAATGACAAACTGAAAAATATACTAAAAACAACCAAAATAATTAAAAGCAAACGCCAATCTAAAAAACTGAAACACATATTAACCGCATCCAAATTTAACCAACACACAATACAGGGGGTCACAAAATG
>OZ038508.1:56383510-56421010 GCA_964036315.1 Acanthosepion esculentum | reverse complement strand
ATTTTTTTACTGTTCAGTTCTATAAAGTGCGTTACTGTACTCTCATACATCGAAAAGAACGGGAGAGTCCAATATATATTGTTACGTGTTGATAATTGTAACAAAAGAAAAAGAATGATTTTGCCAAAACAGAGCTAAATCACAAACAATATTTAATTTACTAAAAAAACACAAAATAAAATATATACAAGATATACGTTTAGCTATACAAAACTGAAAACACAGAGTACTGGCGAAGTGTTACAAGGGAGAAAGGGAGAAGAATCACGTGTCTTAACTATGTTAAGGCTAGCGAAGTAATCTAGTTGCTATTACTGGAAATCCATAAATGTGTGTAAATAAAGATAAATTTTTAGTTTCGCCAATGAAAATAGTCAAAAATCTATTTACCAGATTTGTCCCATGAAATTCTCTTTTGGATTTTTGTTGGTCGGCAACTTTTTATAGAGATTCTTTCGGCTGGATACAATAATCCTCGAATCAAAAGCCGGAGTTGATACTGGAAGCAATTCTTTTAGCAACTGACTTTTCAACAATATTTATTACTGTAAAATACAGCAAATGTGGCACAAGGCCGAAAAAGGGGATGGGGAAAAGAGACGGTCTTAATTAATAACTTAGCTAGCCACAACCACTGACCCGATCGTACAAAACAATAATCCTAGCACCAAAACAATACATCTATATTTACCTTTCTTACTACATCCACCAAAATACCTCATTGTCTCAATGAACATCCTAAATAGACCCCGTATTTACAAATCTTTGTCTGTGAGGGAGGGGAATAAAAACAACAAGCAGGGAAATTCCACACAGGACCGGATTCGCCTTTAACTTGCGAAGGAATGGTTCCAACGCAAGAACGTAAAGCAAAGGCGAAAGCGCACAACCTTGACGAATGGAGCGAGACAATACGAAAGGCTTCGATCTTACCCCATTCACCTCCACCAGCGCACCGGGGGTCGCATACAAAAGTCGGATCCAGGAGCGAAAGTCGGCTCCGAAACCGGTCGACAAAAGGACAGCCTCCAGAATCCGATGGTTTCCTATCGAAGGCCTTGAACTGATCTAAATTGATCAGCGCGGCTTCACTGTCGACTTGTTCTAAGATCAAGCGTACCATATGCATGTTATCCTGAATAGTCCTGCCCTTCACAGCACAAGACTGTTCGGAGCCAATCAGACTAGACAGGACAAGCTGCAAACGGTTGGCTAAGATCTTCGCCAAAATCTTTAACTCTGTGTTTAACATAGTCAAAGGGCGTAAGTTATTTAACCCATCCCCACCTTTCTTGTCCTTGCGCAGCAACTTGATCACACCCCTGGTGAAGCGTTGGGGTATAGACCCCTGATTTATCCAGTTGTTGAAGACCAGTTCCAGCAAAGGAACAAAAACTGGCGACTGCCTCAAGTAAACTTCGTAGGGAAGACCATCTAGCCCCGGAGATTTATCCAGGCGAACCTGTTTCAGCGCTTCCCAGATTTCCGACTCTATGATGGGACCTTCGCACCCAGCCGCTTCAGCTGCCTCGAGACAGGGAAAGTCGGCCAAATAGACGTCGAGCCGAGCAGGGCTCAGACCTGGCTCCCTGGTGAAAAGATCCTGAAAGTAACCCCCAAAGGCCTCGCATATGCCCGCGTTTGTAGTCACGGTCCGGTTATCCGGCAATGTGACGCACGCGATATGTCGCCGAGCTGCGCTCCGATTTTTCTCTGCACGCAATTCAGCGGTCATATTCGTCGGCTCAGAGGACATTCTTTTTAACCTAGCCCTAACTACCAGAGCTTAATCCTTCTTGATAAGCAAGGAGGACAACTCTGCCTTAGCTAAGGCTATTTCCCCACTATTACGGGATTTCACTGCCCGATCAACTTTTTCTTCTAAAGCCGTTTGCGCCGCTAATCTATCTAGATTGAGTCGACGGCTAAATTCGGCAGCAAACGTTCTAATTTTCGATTTTAATTTATCCCACCAGGCGTTCCCAACAACCGCCCCGTCAATTCCCTCTGTATCATTAGTAGCAGCTGGTCCCGGAAATCCTGCTCACCAAATAGTGAACAGTTTAATTTCCAGTACCCAGCCAACCTAGCTTTAGGCGTATCTAAGTTGACACGGACCCGGACAAGCCTATGATCCGTATAAACTATATAGTGGAAACTTGGACACCCTAAGAGCCCTACATCGACTCTCCTAACTAAGACTCGGTCGAGGTAGCTAGCAAGCGTCCCAGGAACCGAGTTGCCACTATTTGTCCAAGTCCATGCTACCTCCCGAGGGTGTTCATTCCGGTACTTATCGACAAGATCAAACTCATCGATAAAGTCCCGAAATGGTTTCACATCCCGGTTGTTAGTACCCAGTTTTTGCCCTATACGATCTATATCGGGGTCGAGGACGGCATTCAAATCCCCCGCTAAAACTACCCGACGAGATGTCATCAAGTACGGCCCGATCTGCCGAAGCAAAGCAGGCAGCTCAGTATAGCTATTGGGCGCATAAACCCCAATGAGACGTAGCGCCTTATCCTTTATAGTAACATCCAGCACGCAAAGCCTGCCTGCCGGATCTGCGAAGACAAGAGTACATGCAGCCTTCAAAGACTTGCTCACTAGCCAAGAGACACCCCTCGAACGACCATCAAAACATGCTAAATAAAGGGAGAACCCCTTAGACAGCAAGTCCTCACCGTCATGAGAAGAAAACCGGGTCTCTTGCACACAACTCACATTCACCCCGATGCGCTGAAGGTCGCGAGAGAGCCTCGCCCTGCGAGACTCCGACCTCAGGCCCCGGACATTTACACTTGCTAACCAGAGAGCCATAGTGAAGACCGATTAGGGTTGCTTTCCTGAATTGAACATGGCCGGGGTAAGGAAACCGACAGCCTCCCCCATAGACCCATGGCCCATCTCAGTCTTGATGGTATCGTCTTGGGAGACTCCGCCGATATCCTAAGGGAAAGTCAGTTTTAGTGCTCTATAAAGGGAGGGGGTGAACAAAAACCGGGACCCTCCCCGCACAAAACTGTTTCATTTTTCTTAGTTTATCGCTCTGTACGATAGCAATGGGCGGGGTCATTTTGAACGAAGTAATAGCTTCGTTCAACATTGACCAGATTTGTTTCGCCCCTATCTCAGATCTTATCACAGCACTCTTTGAACGTTTGGGAAATTTAAAGGTTCTTCTATATCTTTGTCCCCAAATTGTTTGATTGATAACAGGTATTTTAAATTTTTTATTCTGTTACCGTAGTTCCTGGCTTTCTCTGTTTGTAAGGGGGATATTTTACAAATATCTGTACCAGGATTGTAAATGTGTTCAGGCGTTTTCTTTTTTTCCGTTGGATCCTGCGTGGGGCTTCTGTTCCTTTTGTTTAGTGGAGGGGGCATTTCTGAGGATTTAATTAGAGAAGGACTGGGGGTATGGCGGGTGTATCTGATTGTCTAAAAGAACTGGGGGCTCTACTGAGAGGGATTTGGGACTGGGCAGAAGAAGTGGAAGGAGAGGCAGGTGTTGACTTCTGTCTACAAAGAGGGGTTGAGGGATGGGGAGAAGGTGGTGGGTCGGAGGATGTGGAGGGAGTGGCCTTCTTTGTAGATGAGGACTTTTGATGACGGGATGTAGAGGGCTGAGAAGACTGAGTAGTGAGTTTGGGAGGAAGAGAGTTCTTAGATGGAGAGGTTTTTGCTTTCCTTTGTGCATCTAACTTATCCTTTAGGTGCTTGATTTTCTCAGTTTTCTCATAACCGGGGTCGTGTCTTTTTTGTAGCTCCTGAAAGGTCGGAATGGAGGCCGGTCGATTGGGACCTGACTTCCAGAGGTCTTCTTCTCTGGACAGGAAGAGGAAAGGTGACCAGGCTTTTCGCACTTCCAATAAGCTGGTTTACGGCCGGTCACAATGACCGGCAGCTTCAGGTCACCAACGTCAAGACAGTTGGGGATGGAGCCGAAGGCCTTATGATTGAGCATAATATCGAAGCTCCATCCCCCAGTCAGGCTATCACAAGAAGCACCCAGAATCTCGCCATACTGGACCAAGAAAGCCGCCAGGTTCTCCCCGATAACCTGAGGAGGGACATCATATACTGCTACAGGTCCTTCGCCGGCCCTCGTACTCTGTACGAAGAATTAAATCTTTCGTAATCAACTTCCTGCTTGTGGCTCTTACGCAGTCTTCGGTGGTGGGTAACAGCACGTCCCACATGAAACAGCCCTTGCCCTTAACGATTCGGAGTGGCTTAAACCCCAGGGACTCCAGTGTTTTCAACACTGTGTCTTTCGTCGAACGACAAATTTTGCGCGAACGCTTGTGAACGCCGAAAACTGACACTATTCTTTTGTCGATTTTCTTAAGTTCAATTGGATCCTCCAAGAGCCCACCTTTTACCACAAGGTGTGCGTAACTCTTGGCACGCTCCAAGAACTCCGCAATATCGATAATGCATTTGGGAGGAGACTTCCAACAAGAGGGCGATTCCCCGGCCTCTGCATTATCACTTCAGTTGTCTTTTTGCTCTTTTCGGCCTCCGTAGATTTAGAGGCTTTTTGAGCACGTCTATAATTTCCTCACTTGTAGTAATTGTGGGTAAGGCTGGATACTCATCGGTATTATTCTTGTCAGGCTGATCTTTCTTAGGGATGAACAAATGTTTCCTTACCGTTCTCCTGAAGGAAGACATTTTAGGCTTATTTTCAAAATTAAAAAGGAAGGTACATTTTTTTCCTTTTTATCCATTTTTAAAGAGAAGGGGAGGGGAAAAGGGGAGAGGAAAAGGGGAGGGGAAAAGGGGAGGGGAAATAAATAAGGTCCGCCTTATAGGCGAAACTAAAAAGGAAAATTAACAGACAATAGAAAACATGCCCGAAAGCGAGGCAGCAAAAATTCAAAAAACAAAGATATGATAAATAAAAAGGTTTTACAACGAAAAACAAATGACAAAGGACAACATATAAAAACAAGGTTCACCTAAAGGCAAGAAAGAAATAAAAGCACAAAATTCGCCTAAAGGCGAAACAAAAAAAAAACGAAACTTTCAAAATTAGACGGAGCTAATTACAAAAAACAAAATGGCTGACGCTATGGAAGCGAGCCAAACAAATAAACAAAAGAAAATAAATAGACAAGTTAGACAATGCAAAGAGACAATACAGAGATTAGAACTAATTTGGCACAGAAAAATAAAAACAATATGCTAAAAACTTAGGGGACGTTAAAAAGAAAGAATTAAAGAAATAAAAAGAAATTAAAGTTAGTCAGAGAAAAGGAAAACTAGAATAACAGAAAAAGAGCAAAAATTAAGGGGGTCAAAAATAAACAGTGAGGAGGGGAAAAAAGGGAAAAGGAAAAAAAATATTTTCAAAATGTTCACAAAAAAGGTGGTAATAATAAAAACAAACTCAACCAAAAATAACGTTCAACACAGAAAGGGTAAAATCCAAAAATAACAGTCGGCAGCAGTCAGTAAAGGACAAAAATTTGACGAGTACAACGTCAATTCCGTTAAACAACTGACTTTTCAGCTGATAACCTTTTACCCAAAAACCTATTTTATAGGGGCTAACACCTAATTTGCATATTTCTAGATGTTTCTCGAATCATCTAGATTGTTCTTGAATATACTGGAATGATCTAGAATCTTCCAAACATCCTATTTCAAATTTCTCTATTTTATATCTACTTCATGAAAGAAAACTTTTTTGTGTTAACAGGTAGGACTCAGTAGAATCCCTTACTATAAATTTTAACCTTATTGAGACTTTCTTTTTATAGAAATACATCATCGTAACAATATATATATATATATATATATATATATATATATATATATATATATATATATATATATATATATATATATTTTGAACGATAAAAATTATTAGAAAAATCAATTAAAATCTTCAGACACACTGGGTTGTAGATTAATATTCTTATGCTTTTATTATTATTATTTCATTTATATTCCTCGACTAGTTTCGACCAACATGGCCATCATCGGGAGAGAAAAAAAATGTCTCTGCTTGCTATAGCAGTAAACTACAGAAATGAATGTCTTGTTGAAGAAAACGAACGTTTGTCTGTAGTTTTCATTTGTTTTTTTATTGTTTATTTATTTATCTTTTTAACATTCCTTGTGTTGGTCAAACAGTCTCTTTTAAGTTGTCATTTGAGATAAGAGCTATATTCCCTTTTTTTTTTTCTCCGGTCAGTTCAACAGTTTATTTGTGTTTGGGGAGGGGATGGTAAGTGTGTTTGTGTGTGTGTGTTTGTGTTATTTAGTTTAGTGTGTGTGTTATTTAGTTGTTTAGTCTCTGGTAAGTGTGTGTGTGTGTGTGTGTGTGTGTTATTTGGTTTTTAAGGGAGTGAGTGAGTATATGTGTTAGCTTGTATATTGCTGTGGGTGTGTGTTATCATTTGGCTCATTAGGAAAGTGAGTGAGTATGTTGTGTGTGGGTGTATGTATAGGTGTGAGGCCTCAACACCTCCGTAAGCCTGTCTTTTTTCTATGGGTATGGAATGTGGGTGGGTTTTGATTTGTAGGGTTATGTGTTGCTACTATCTATATTGTTTAATTTATGGTTTAACCCGGCTGGAAACAGGGTTTGTAAACGTCGCATCCACTTATTTTCATGGAACTCTAAAATTCTTCTAGTGTTATCTGCTTTGGGCTTTTCTATTCTCTCAATTATGGTGAATTTGGCATGGGTTTTGAAATCGTGTTTTTCTATGCGGAAATGTTGTTCTACAGGTAATAATTTTTCATGGGGAGTCGACTTAATTCGATTGCGGTAATTATTGATTCTGTAGTGAAAGGGCCATTCAGATTTTCCTACATATTGTTTCTGGCATAGTGTGCATTCTAGGAGGTAAATTATGTTATGACTTCTACAGCTAGTCGTGGTAAATTTTGAAAGTAGATTTAGTGACTGAGCTAGTGAATGAATTCGTGTGTGTGACGTGATTGCAACATAAACTTCTTTTGTTGTTACATGGTTGGGAAAATCCTGTTGTTTTTGTTGTTAGTTTATCCCGGATTACCTTGTCCCCTAAAATGCAGTTATTACCTATGATTTCTTTTAGGTTCTTAGGTCGACGATATGCTAGAAGGCCGGGTTCCTTAAATAGTTTTTTTAGGTCTGGTTTGAGATGTAGTATTTCCCAGCGACTTTTGATTATTTGGGATAGTGGAGGCAGAGTGGGGTTGAAAGTGGTTACTAGAGGAATGCGGCTAGATTTAGTTTTAATCTTGTATATTAGGGTGTTTTCTCTAGGTGTGGAAATTGCTTTATTTATTTTTTCCCTGATTAGGTGTTGTTTATAGCCACGTGTTGTGAATTGATGCTCCAGATTTTCACTGTGTTTGTTTAATTCTTCATTGTGGGAACATATCCTTCTGAGTCTAAGTGCTTGTGAATAGGGAAGGTTCTCTTTGAGGTGTTTAGGGTGGGTAGACTTAAAGTGTAGATAGTTGTGGGTGTCGGTGATTTTAGTGTGTAGTGTCGTTTGCAGTTTCCTGTTTTCATCTATGTAAATGTGAGTGTCTAAAAATGTTACTGATGTTTTGGATTTTTCATAGTCAAATTTAATTGAGTCGTGTACCGTGTTTAGGGTCAAGAGAAATTGGGTGAGTTTGTCGTTACTGCCCGTGTATATAAAGAATATGTCATCGATATATCTTGCGTAGAATACGCAGTCGTTACCAATGAGGGAGTAGATATGGGTCTCCTCAAATTTTCCCATGAATATTGTAGCATATGAAGGAGCTGCAATGGTGCCCATGGCACAACCTCTTATTTGAAGGTAGTGTGCTCCATTGAAATTAAAAGTGTTAAATGTGAGAATATGCTCCATGAGTTTTATGATAACTTCTGTGGAAGGTTCTTGTTTTCCTCTTTTAGCCAGTGCTTCCTGAAGGGCGGTTAGCCCTTCGAAGTGCTTAATGTTTGAATAGAGTGACCTTACGTCCATAGTCACTAGAATAGCATTCTCTGGAACTGTCTGTATGTGGTTAATTTTGTTTAGTAGATCTGTTGTGTCTCTGATGTAGGATTTTACTTCCTTAGCTAGGGGTTGTATGTAATGGTCTACATATTTTGAAATTTTGGTCGTGTGGCAGTTGAATGATGAAATGACGGGCCTTCCTGGGTTGTTGTTTTTGTGTATTTTAGGGAGGAGATAGAAACGAGCAGGTGTAATGTTTGTGGGTGTAAGTATTGTGCATGTTTCTTTGTCGATTAGGTTGTTGCGAAGCATTATTTTTAGTGAGCTGGTTAATTCTTTTTGGTATTCGGGGAGGGGATCTGTATGTAAGCTTTTATAGGTTTCTTTGTCGGCTAGTTGTTTGTTTGCTTCTTTAATGTATTCTTTGATCCCCCAGATCACTGTGGCACCCCCTTTGTCGGCCTGTGTTATGACTAGGTCATCTCTATGTATCAGCCTGTCGAGGGCTATACGTTCCCCTTCAGAAATATTGTTACGTGCCAGCTTACGTGTTATTGTTTTCTTTATGTCATTTGCTACGGCTATTTCAAATGTTTGTATAGTACTGTCTGTGTTTTGTGGGGTGTATTTAGTGTTCTTCTCTTTTAATGTATCAAGTATGGAAGGTGTTTGATCATTGTTCCCGTAGTGGGCTTTTAGCCGTATTCTTCTGAAGAAGGATTTCAGGTCCTTTGCCAAGGTGTCTTTATCAAACCTTGGGGGACTAAGGCAAAAGCTTAGTCCTTTATTTAGTAACTTGAAGGTGTTAAGTGAGAATTTGTTATTACTTAAATTTATAACCCGCCCGTATGGGTCAAGTTTGAATTTGCAAGCATGACGAAGTTCTTTCGTAAAAGCTCGAAAGCTTGCATTATGTCTCCTATTACGGATGCTATATCCCCGTCCAGGCGTCCTGGTTGGGGGCTTATTCTGTTTTTTTGAAGGTTGGGTGTGTTTGCTGTCGATTGTCTACTGGGGGCTAATCTGTGTGGTCTGGGATGTCTAATATATATATATATATATAAGGAATTTTTAATTATATAATCTAACGGTTGTGGGAACAGGTATTGAAATATTTCAAATTTTGCACATAATAGAAAACTTACCTTAGGACAAAGTAGATTGTGCTTAGGTTTTGAGTATCTGAGTTTTATTTTCATTCTTTTTTGTCCTTTTCTTCATATACTGTACAAAAGTGCGATATCTGTTTCTCTTAATATAATGTTCACTAGAAATGACAATCTGGCTTAGTGATTCATTTGCACAATCTACACCATTTATATTCTCATATATATATATATATATATATATATATATATATATATATATATATATATATATATATATATATATATAATTTTTAGCGATGGAATATAAAAGTCACTGCATATAATTGTATTATAATTTTTTCAGTTGTATTTCTGATTTATTAACGTAGTGTTTTCTTTTTTATTTTACGAAAGAGAGAGTTTTACGAATTTTCCTTTGGTTTCTTAACTATTTTGTCTCGTAGCGTCTCGTTGCATACCCAGTCATCGTCGATAAACCAGTGGCCCCACTTTTTAGCTCTCATCATCTTACGTCTATTACCAACTATCCAGTTATTGTTTATTAACAAAGGATCTGTAGCATCTCGCTCCCGTTTGGACATGCGGTACCACAATCCATCAGTGTACCTTTCCCATGGAAGAAAGGCAAATTTTATACCGAAGACTTTTTTACGAAACAACTTTGTCAAGTAGTCCTGTTCATTTTTCATTTCTACCTCGTAATTATGCTTTTTGCTGATATTCGTTAAAAGATCCTGCGTTTGTTCATTGAGTAATCCCCAGAATTTCTTCATCGTGTTCGTTGTGCTGAAAAACAGAAAACCACCGGCGGGTAAGTCTCCCTTCTTACTTCTGCTCGTTCCGAGAATGTCATTGTCTTTTAAGTTATTTAGACACTCAGGTATCGGATTCGAGAACCACACGCAGTCCACCTCGAATAAAAGAAGACTTATGTCCTTCAACAGCAACTTATAGATAATATATGTACGCGTAATCATCAGCTTAGTGTAGCCAACCCGTGCAAATAACTGCTTTCCTTGAATGTCGAATTCTTTAGGTAGGCAGACGAGATTGACCTCAGGCCACTCCCTCTTCAGTTTATCGAAGCTTTCAGTGTTTGTAACGAAAAACAAGACTTGGCTATGTATATTCATTGTTTTTGTATTACACAGCCAACTATAAGCAAATGGAAGGTAAGCATCGTTGAGTAGTGTCATTAAAACCGGTGGCTTTCTTTTGATAATTTCTCTGCTTATTACGACTGCCTCCTCTATAGCTCTCTCCAAAAATGCGAGATTATTTTTCTTCGAATAAAATGTAGACACGCTTACATTCTGGTGTTCGGCTCCATATTTAATGTTATACATTAAATTCCATTTCGAAAAGTAATGTTTATACTTAAACAACTTATTTGTCTTTGATATATATACCGTTATGCATATTGTCATAAAAATCAACGACTGAAGAAAAAGATAGAGTGTTTTGCGCATTGTAACAAGATAGAAATTAAAGTTTCGATTAATGATAAGAAATTGGATTATTTATAATCAACAAAAGATAATTAAGCAATCATAATTTTCTCAAGGTTCCAGTTTCACGGAAGTCGGAGCATAGATGAAACATCCCGAGTCAAACAAATAACAGTGTAAATATAAATTTAAAAACGAATCAGATGGTTTCCATTACAAATGGTTTTGTCAGATATAGTGGAACTGTTTGCATAAACATTGCTCGTAGTAATTCAGAGTTAAAAAAAAGAACCTCTCAGCTGTTTCACACCGTGAAAAAAGAACGTATTATACGTAATTCTTTTATTCTGTTTAAATGTTATCTATGCAGATTTAAATGTCAAAATGTTAACCATCAGTAAGACGTGAATATCATCTCTCCAAAAATAAGGATGATAAAGTTTATATTGCCAGAAAGGTTGTTCAAGTATAAATGTTTTTAAAGTCTGTTCAAATATGCATGTTTTTCAGTTAAAAAGGAACATCTCAGCTGTTTTACGCAGTGGAGAAATAACATATCCCTAATTTTTTTTATTCGGTTTCAATGTTATCTATGCAAATTTAAATGTCAAAATGTTAACAATCAGTAAGAAGTGAATGTCATCACTCCAAAAGTAAGAATGTTAAAAGCCGTCGTTTATATTATCGGAAAAGCTGGTTAAATACCAACAATAATACGACTGGGAATAACACAAAGTTTATGGTTGTTATACTCTACTTTAAATTAACTCTCTTTCCGATTCACCCTACGTGTCCACCGGATGTAAATGCTAAGAACGCAACAATAACATTTTTTTAAAAGTCGTACTCTGAGCAGGGGCTCAAAGCATCACACCCGGCTCTCAAAACAAATCTCCCACCAAAAAATATAAAAGGAGCTAATCACATATGTTGCTTCTAAAACATAAGGCATGATCCACATAGTCTGCTTTCAAGAGAACAGTTCATGACACTGTCCGACTCGTGGGCAAGCCGTCCACATCAATGTCAGTGACTACACTCAGCCAACCTGACAGACGGATCTACTCCAGGATTGACCATCTCTACCCTTCCTCCAAGTTGCTTCCCTTACCCACGAAATGACATTTCGCCTTGATCTTCTATATCGGCACTATAAATAATTTTATCTTAACAACCCTTGCCTTTATTTCTTCAGTGAATAAGAAAGAGATCTAATTTCATGCAGAGTATTACAAGGGGAATTAGTGCTGTGTACTAATGCTCAAACGAATTAGACTCAGTCAGTTATGTGCAATGCGTGATACATCTTTCGATACATGACTGACGATTTTCTTCCGCAGTAGGTTGCCATTTCTTCCTGCGGTAGACCATTCCTGCTATTTAAGAAGAGGATTCATATCTTTCCGAAGAAAGAGAAGAGGATTCAAATATTTCCCAGTCAGAATGAATAATAAGAAATACAATAATCTGTACTATTTAAATATTTGTTATAGCCAAATGGAGAAACGAAGAGAAATAAGTGTATTCAGACAATGTGCGTCTGCCGACTTAGCTTATGATAAAAAAAAACTCTGAATGTCTTGTCAACAGTCCTTGTTGAATAAGTCCTTTTAAATTCCTTTAACTAAGTAATAGTAACTAAGTAATAATTTATCTTAAGGTTGCCGTCCCTGTTTTTCCGTCATTTGATGTCACTCTTTAGAGCTGGTGGTAAATGGTAAATTTTCGCTTGGAACCCACTGAATAAAGTAGTAGAAGAAAACAATTCTTATGGTTCTTTGAATTTATATAGCCAGTGTCTCATGACCCTTGTAGGGGCAGTGATTTTCCTCCCTTTAGTCATTATGTACTCCAGTTTTATAATGTGCTTGATTAAGCTGCTTTTCTGATTAATTATTCTAAATTCCCAAGAGAGGCACTACGTAAATTGACTGGTCTGATCGTAAAAAAAATAGGGGGAAATAATTTTGTAGATTGGCATTCGTTAGACGTTTCTATGCCACGGCATTTGTCAGAATCGAAAAATATTGATATATTATGAATTTAGAAGGAAAGTCCTGCTCATAAAATAATTTTACATTTATATCTTGATCGGCCTATGAACTGTCTTTTTAATATATTACTATCAAATTCTTTTCTCATTTCGAGATATTCTGATAATAAGAGGATTTAACCTGAATTCGATACAAAAAAGCTGGGAAAATACATAAACGACTTTTGACTCGAACTAAGAATTGTAAAAAAAAAAAAAAATACCAGAATAAATATTAACGATTTTTTTTTAAAAAGCTACTCGTTTTGTTCCTTTAATCACGAGAAGGGCCAGCTTAGTAAAAGTAGTAAGATTCATTATTTAAGCATACACAAAAATAAACACATTTCATTCTTTCGTTTTCAGATATGATTAGACCTTGAATATCGAATTTTCTATCAAATCTATTTCATGAAACTTTTCCATTTGTCAAAATTTTAAAATTCTGTAGGGATTTCTATATCCTAATTGTTATGGGAACTTACCCATAATAATAATGGACTATTCCGGACATTATAAATACTGCGCCTCAAGAGAGAGCGGAGAGGATTATTGTAAGAACATATGGGGACTAGTTAGAATTTCATAGAGAATTTGAGGAATTATGGTGGATGTAGTAAGAAAGGTATGGAAGAATGTGTTGTTTTGGTGCTAGGACTATTGTTGGTATGTTTGGGTCAGTGTTTGTGACTAGCTAAGTTTTAATTTAAGACAGATGATGACCGTCCTTCCCCAATCCCCCTTTTTGGCCTTGTGCCACATTTTGTATATATATTATATACGAATAAATATCGAATTATTGTAAGAACATTGGAATAGTGATACATGTCGAGACCACATAGTTCACTCTAACCAAAACTGATAGTCATTACTAATACTTCTACTTCTTTGTACATATTTCTGTTTGTAATATATCTGTGTTATTCCATACCTGTGTTCGAGTTATTCTTCATTGGTTCTACCTTGGACCATCACCGTGGTACAAGGAACTTGAACATAACACTAATTTAAACACACACACACAAATATATATATATATATATATATATATATATATATATATATATATATATATATATGTATTGTATTTATGCAGCAATCCCTGTTTTGTCAAAGACGGCTGCGATTAAACTTTTTATTTAATTTTTCTTGTGTTCGTACAAGTGTTTTTATTTCTGAACACAAGGTATATAAAAACTGTCCGAAAGTTCTGCAAGTCCAAGCGTTTTCGGCTATACTGTAAGCCATTATCAAGGATGATTTTATTTTTTACTTGTAACTGAATGAATGGGTTGTATTATGTATGTATCTAGAGTTACAGGAATGTTTTATTTTCCAAACAGGGTCAGCACATTGTGACCGTATTCATATTTAATATTATTGAGTGTTGTTTGTTATTTCTTTTTTATTATTAGGGCTTCTATTATTTTTATTCCTTTTTTTTCATGTGAATGTAATTATTTATGAGTATGAATCAAACCAAACTCATAAATAATTACATTGGTCACACTACTACATGCCTATGCAGACGATTTACGTTACACCTATCCGCCCATAGCTCCATTAGTACTCATTTAAACACACACAAAACCCTACCACACACCATCCGAAACATACTAGTAGAAAATATAAGCATAATTGGACATTTTAGCTTTCGGAAAATTAAATGGGGATGAGAATTAAGTAGGAATTTAAGATCCCTACCAACACAGGTTAGTGCAGCTTTAATGTTATCTAAATTAAATGTTAATCACTTGCATCTTAAAAAAGTCATTTTCTAGGTACCAAAGAAACGATATTTTAAATAATTTAAATGCCTTCTTTGAACATAAATTTTGGTTTTAATTGAGAGATATTAGCCTCCTAAAACTAATCCGTATTAAAAGAAAAATTCATGCCACTTTAGCGTGTGTCTTACCGATCAGTGTATCCAGGGGTCGGCAACCTAAGGCATGCGTGCCTCACTTGGCACGCCAAGCAATTTCCAATGGTACGCAGACGCAAATGACATCACGAAGTCCGAACCAATGACTACTACAACGCTAAGAAGCTCACGATGGCGACGGTTCGAGGTAATGCTTTCTCCATCATAGCGGCTGGCAGAGGATTGAAAAAATTGTTTATAGTTACGTTATTCTGGAATTGTCATCATTGGTCGACTGAACTTGCTTTGTTTCAATGACTTTTGTTTTGTTATTATTAGTTACTTTGTTCAATAAATATAGTATTTTTTAAGAATGAACTCTCGCTCAACATTTACTCAGCTTAAGGTAAGCGAAATGGAAGACTATTAAATATACTGTGTCTCGCAAGTTTCCATACGATTGAAACATGGAATTTTAATGTTAATCTTTGTCAGGAATTAAACAAAAAATTACATACTTGACTTAATTGTCTATGAATGTAGAAGCTCACTCGTTGGACTCACATTAATAATAAAAACTTAAGAAAAAACTTTTAAAAACACAGTTAATTTCTGTTAATGTAGTTTACATATTAAATATATTGTAGAACAGGTATATTGACCTTGACTTATAAAAAAATACGTATGCTGTTGGCACACACTGAATGATTTTAAGTCAGCACATAGTCAGCAAAAGGTTGCAGACCTCAGGTGTGTCCTACCACCACACTTGTATCCTACATTATCTAAAATAAGGGGAAAAGAAAAGAGGGATTCCATTGTTGTATCATAAAAGTTAAAATAAAAAACAATTATAAAATAAGAAATTTGATTAAATGTCATAAATAAAAACATTCTGAATGTCTATCGAGAAAAAAGTTCGGACAATACCGTAATAATGTAGGATACAAATGTAGTGATAGAATACACACTAAAACAGAAACTGATCGGTAGGACACGCTAAAACGGTACCGAATAATTAATTTCCGTACATAAATAAATGTCGTTAAAAAACGTTCGTTAAAGAAAAGATAAAAAAAAGCCCCCAAACATAATAAAAAAATAGAATTATATTGGCAAAACCTTTGTTATCATTAAGATGAAAGATCAAACGTTTTTTGACGTGAAAATTATTTTTTCATCCTATTTTAGAATCTTGGAAATTTTGGTTAAGTTGGCCGATTTTACTGTCTTAAAATAATTGTCGGACTTTGCCCATTTCATAATGTGTGACGTCATTTGTTTATATTTGGATACGCCATGAGCAGATAGAATGTACGTGAGAGAATCATTGAAGATTGTAGTTTAAAGACAGTAAAATCAACTTTGCTAACCGAACGCTCCTCTGTGGCCAAATCGGTTAAAGGCACGTCAGGCGATATGATGGTTCCGTATAGGATACAGTTTCGATTCCTGTCGGAGGACGAATATTTTCTATGAAAATTTCTCGGACATTCAGGTTGGTAAATGTTGTTTAATACTGTTTATTATAAACAGAGCATTTACTTAAATATTTGTATCTATAAAAAGAATGTATAAACATGTCTTTATATATATATCGGACTATTCCCAATTCTAATATATATATATATATATATATATATTAGAATTGGACATAGTCCGACAATTTATTTAAAGACATTTATATTATGTTTAACGTTCTTTTTATAGATACAAGTATTTAAGCAAATGCTCTGTTTTATAATAAACAGTATTAAATAACATTTACCGGCCTGAATGTCCGAGAAATTTTCATAGGAAATTTTCGCTCTCCGACAGGAATCGAACCTGTATCCTATACGGAACCATCATTTCGCGTGATGTGCCTTAACCGTTCGGCCACAGATGAGCGTCTGGTTAGCAAGGTCGATTTTACTATCTTTAAACTTAAATCTTCCATGAATTTCTTCTATTCATATCTGCTCTATTAAATAAATTGTCGGACTATGTCCAATTCTAAAATATATGACGTCATTTGTTTACATTTGATACGCTAGAGCAGATATGAATAGAAGAGATTCATGGAAGATTTAAGTTTAAAGATAGTAAAATCGACCTTGCTAACCAGATGCTCATCTGTGGCCGAACGGTTAAGGCACATCACGCGAAATGATGGTTCCGTATAGGATACAGGTTCGATTCGATTCCCGTCGGAGAGCAAAACTTTCCTATGAAAATTTCTCGGACATTCAGGCCGGTAAATGTTATTTAATACTGTTTATTATATAAAACAGAGCATTTGCTTAAATACTTGTATCTATAAAAAGAACGTTAAACATAATATAAATGTCTTTAAATAAATTGTCGGACTATGTCCACTTCTAAAATATATGACGTCATTTGTTTACATTTGATACGCTATTTAATACTGTTTATTATATAAAACAGAGCATTTGCTTAAATACTTGTATCTATAAAAAGAACGTTAAACATAATATAAATGTCTTTATATATATATATATATATATATATATATATATATATATATATATATATATATATATATATATATATAATGGAGTTTACGTTGTATTCGTCATGTAATTTATTTCAAATATCTAATCCTTACTTAAATTTTCCAAACTTCAGGATGTCGATAGATCAGCTAACATCTCATAAAAACACTTTCATGTTAAAAAATGCTTCTCTGCGATATTTTAAATTAAAAGTAATAGTGGTTTCAATTTCGATTAATTAAAATTTAAATCAGTTAATTTTTCATTAATAACGTTTCAGCAAACTCTATTTTATTTTTGAAATATTTTTAAATAAAATTATGTTGTGTTGAAAAATTTGTCAATATAGACTATTTTATAGATTTTAATGATAATCACAAAAAACCATTAATTTAAATTTGGTTTGAAATAGACCAAAGTATTTTGCTTATTAGAAACATTAAATTTCATTAGCTACCTCCAAAAACGACATTTTTAAGATCCATTTAAAAAAAATAAAAAGAATTTTCTTGAATCTTTTATTTTAGTTTTAACAAATTAAATTTAATATTTTCAATAAGCAAAATACTTTGCTGCATTTCAAAACAAATTTAAATTGATTGAAAAAATGATTTTTACATAAAAATCCTTTGAAATTATATCTTAACACAAAGGTTTTCACGATAAAATTTTCTTTTTGTTATGTTTTATTCATTTTTTTTTTCATCTTCTTGTGTCATGAAATATCAGAACACTAAATCAATGAGGCCGGTTAGAAAATATAAAGCAGGGAAGGAATAGGTTAAATGCTAATAATTTAGGTATGTGCCAAACTAGGTGAGCAAACAATGGTGATTTCGTTAGTTACAAACACAGACTCATATAGGCGGGTGGAGAAAAAAATAAAAAAGGAGTAGGACTGATATTAGACGAAGACATGAAGATATGTGTTCTGGGATACTATCAATTATCAGAAAGAATTCTTGTCATTAAATTGAAGAGGAAGCCTTAGAAAATTTCCACCATAGCACCGACAGCACAAAGTACAGAAGTTGAAAATTTTTACTATACGCTAGACAATGCCAAGTCTCAATCAGAGATCAGAAGAAATTACAATTGTTATGGGAGACATGAATGCCAAAGTAGGCGAGGAGGAAGATGGTGATTTTTTTAAATCAATATCACCCCATGCAAGGCAGTAAAACCACAAAGACACAAGGTGTGGAAGAATTACGAACAGAAATATTAATATTGAGCGGGAAGAGAAAAGAGTAATCAGGAAGACAGTGGCTAGCGATTGACACTGCATTTAAACTTTTACAGTTGGCTGTAATAGCAAATTTAGACCAAGAACTTGTAATGAACACGGAGAAAAATGGTCTAATGGTGCACGGCGAATGATGAGGTAGTAGCCAACCCTTGGTTTCAAGAACACCCAAGTAGTATATGGACATAAAGAAGCCTAGTGAGTGGAGTGAAACGAAAAATCGAATCGACTATATAACTATCAATAAGAGATTGGGGAATGCAGTTTTAACCTGTAAAACGTACCCAAGTGATGACTGCGGGAGCGACCACCTTCCAGTGATATTTAAACTTAAGTGTGAAACTATGGAAATAGAAGAGAGCCAAGGCAACATACAAATTGCAATATGACAGATTCCTGGACGACCCGAATGGGAAGGAGAAATATATGGACAGTGTTAAAAGCAGATACAATGAACAAATTAATAATGGAATTCGGAGTAGAATACACTAAGAGAATCTTTAGTAACATCAGTAATCTATCTGTCTATATTTCTGAGATGAGGTATTATGATTATTTACATTATTTACATTATTCGGACTGCCAGGGACACATGGCCCAGTATTAGGTCTAGTGACTAGACCCAAAGAGTTGTGAGTTCAATACCAGGTTATAGCAGTGGTGAACCAAGAACTTGGAGAGTTGAGTTAAAGAGAAATAACTGAGACATCCGGAAGAGGCATGGCATGTAGAACTAAAACATTCTACTCCGGTGGACGAAATAAAGGGTTCGGTTTGAAATTCCAGTTACCTGAAGAAGACCGGAGCGTACAACAGTCGAAACGTTGTGAATATGGCAATGAAGATTAGGATAGCAGTCAAAATAATGTAAATAATGTAAATAATCAGCAATCTAGATAACCCTAAAGAAAATAGACATAGAAAGAAAGAATGGATAACAGATGAAATTTTCGACATGATGAAAAGCAGACAAAAACAATGATAAGGTGTAGTACAGAATATAGGACTCGGCACAAAAAATAGGAACGATCGGCTACAGATGAATGGCTCAACGAAAAGTGTGAAGAACTACAAATAAATAGTATTACAAATAAAGTAGATATGCATAAAAAATAAGAGGACTAGTAGAACACAAAGCAGGGTCACCAACAGCATAAAATCTAATGATGGGACACTGATATTAGATAAAGAAAAAATACTTCACAGATGGAACGAATTTTTTTTTTTTTTTTTTACTTTTAATCATTTCACTAGTACACAGGTGGTTACGGGGAATCAAAGTGAAAGATAAGACTGAGGATTGAGGAAATTACAACAGATGAACGGGATTCAAGAAACCAGAATATTGCGATTGATGCTGCATTTAACTTTTTTTAAGATTGTCGTAATCATGGAACGAAGTAAACGTAACTGTTCTGTACTCTTTTCTTTGTTTCTAATGAAATTTTCCTGTTTCTTAATACCTTGCTTAGCTTTAGGAAGTGTGAGAAAAGAAACCGTTGGAGTAGAAGTGGCTGTTATTTCAACAGTAAATAGTGGGACCTATATGCAATTTTAGTAGCACGCTTAAATTCATGTATTCGGGGCACCGGGGGAAAATCCCCGACAGAGAAGTTACCATGAAAATATTTGTAGAAAAGAGAGAGAGAAGCCACGTCACGTCGATGAAAAAATGACTGAAGTCAAGATCGGTCAAGATCGATTACATCAGAAATCTCTCCCACGACGAAAGAGGACAACCGGCAATAAACAGAACTATCGAGGGACCAGTAATATTAAAATCTGAAGAGAAAACTGGTCAAACTAAACAGAAACAAAGCAGAAAGACTAGACGGAATTGCACTAGATTTGCTAGCAGCTTTAGATGATTTTTGCATTGACAAGATTACAGACATAATAGATGAAATATACAACAGTGATGATATGCCGGAAGACCTAAGTGAATCTATTTTCATAGCACTACCTAAGCAGCCAGGTACAAATGAAATGTGAGCTCCAACGTACAATCAACCGAATGAGCCACATAACAAAACTTATCATCCGAATTCTGAATTCGACCGGAAACAGTACAAGAACAGTGCGGTTTCGTTAAAGAGACTGGAACAAGGAATGAGATAGTTATGCTCAGGTGGATATAAGAAGGACTAATACAAATACAAGAAGATGTGCAGCCATTTTTTTAATAGATTACGCAAAAGCGTTTGATAAAGTTATCAAAAGAGAACTGCTAGGTAAGGTTTACATATTTGGGAAAGATATTAAAATAATCCCAGGACCTATATTTGGAGCAAACAGCCTGCACACGGACAGAAAATCAATTCAGTAAATATACAAAAATAGAAAGGAGCGTAAGACAAGAGTGTATCTTCTCGCCAGACTTATTCAACCTTTACAATGAAGGAAATAATAACATAATTAGAAGTCCTACAAGGATTCATTATTAGCAGCCAAAATCCTAACAACATAAGATATGCAGATCACAGTGTTGGTAGCAGACACGGAAAGGAAACTACAAAAACTCCCACAGAAGGTAGTGAAGGAAAGCGAGAAGGACTAAACATCAATTGCAAGAAGACAGAATGTATGGTTGTCAGCAAAAGGGATCCGCCCAGCATACAAATTACACACTGGAGATGCCAAAATCAAGCAAGTACAACAATTTAAATATCTGGGAAGCGCGTTGAGGACAGAAAGTGTGACATCGAAATCCGAAGGCGCATTGGGATAGCGAAAGAATGCCTTCCAAAAGCTAAGTATTAAGAAACAGGAAAATTTCATTAGAAACAAAGAAAAGAGTACAGAACAGTTACGTAATTTCAGTCCTCCTATATGGCAGTAAATGCTGGACCATCTCTTCAGAGATGAAGCAGCAGCAGAAATGTTTCTACAGGAAAATGCTGAGAATACCGTGGACTGGAACATGTGAGCAACAACGAAGGTAGGTTACATAATGAGGAAAGAGAGCTTGGAAAATGTGACACACACAAGTACTGAGTAAAAGAAAGCGCATAGTCTAAGCTTGTGTAAATAGATGGCAGAACAGACTTTAGGAGAGATAGAAAAAAGATAAAATTTAGCTACAAAGGTCAGGAAACTGTGGAGTCATAAACGTCTTGAAGGGACGTAGGAGATCCTTTTTTTAGCGAATTTTTGTAGATACTTAAATTTAATCCGTTAGCTTGGAATTAAAAAAAGATCATTTTTTAAAAATATTTTAAACCTTCGGTATCGATTCTTTTTTAGGAGGTACCTATGTTATGCATTTTAAAAACATCGCCACACATTGAACCGATGGCGTTTCGATGTGTAACGAGTGAACCTTCTCAATTTTTTAAAGTTTTATAGACAGAAAAATTAAACAAAAAAATCTCTTTAAAATATTTGTCCTAGAGATGTGTTACGAAATCACTTAGTAAATAGAAGTATTAACTGGATTTTGTAAACGTAATGCTTAAATTTTGCTTAAAAAATAACGAAAATAACATTTATTAACGCGCCGTAGTCTGTGAGTTCAGAGGTCAAAACGATAAATATCTCTTTCAATCTCACTCTTAAAAAGCGCGCGAAATTTTATTTAAAAAAAATTAAAAGAAATACGGAACATCAGCAGTGCAATAATCAAGAAATTGATATTTATGTTTAAAAATAAATTATCTTTAACCTTATATAACCAATAGTTTAATAATATATTTTGTTTATTCTCTCCGATTTTATTAAACTTAGTGGGATAAATAATTTTATTTTTTTATACTTCATAAGAAGTTAATTTTGATTTTTAGTTCAATGATGCATTGCTTTTATTTTTTCCTCCCTATTTAATATCATAACATATCTAATTTCACCCAATGTGGTCCTTTTTAATTGTTTAGAATTTAAGTTGTTCAATTATCATATTACACATCCGACAGGAAAAAGTAGTCAATCAAATGTGATATTCAGAATTATTTCGTTTTTGAGCATCCATACAATAATCTAACAGTTGGTAAAATGGAAAATAAAAATAAAAAAGTTCACCATCGAAAATGTTATCAAATTTTATATTTTACGATTCTTCAAGCATGTTTTTATTTAATAAAAAAAGAACTCTTCTTACGAATGAATTTCAAAATGACACTTAAAAATTATAATTAATTAAAAAAAACAAAACAGTCCGGCTGTTCCATGCTAGACGCAATCGTCAGGCGGCCTGACGATTGCGGCTAGCATGAAACAACCTGTCGCCTCTGAGTGTTGACTTCAATGTTCACTTTTTATATTTACATACGCTCTATCTCTGATATTGAGCACTTTATCCCATAAATATAACACACCTTAAAACTATATTTCTTCGTGTGTGTGTGTGTGTGTGTGTGTGTGTGTGTGTGTGTGTGTGTGTGTGTGTGTGTGTGTGTGTGTGTGTGTGTGTGTGTGTGTGTGATTACTTATCAAAAATAAGATGTATTGTAATGGGTTTTCAGTTGTACAAGTCAATCACCAAGCTAGCCTAACAACTGAGTGAAAACAGATACGAATATATTTTATTTTAAGGTTTAGCACATTTTTTTTAATGAACGGGATACGTTATAAGAATTAAAGAAAGACTTACCATGGAGTGATGTCGGATATCGTTAGGGTTTGGCTATCGGAGTATGATCTTTATTATTTTATTTTTGTTCATTTTTTGTTCATTTTTTTTTACGCTTCGTTGATTTAATATACGAAAGAGCAATGTAAATTTATCATAATTTAACGACCCATTAAAAATGGCGGGACAGCTAAGTGATTGATTTGCACAATCGACCTTCTTTTCCTTTTTTTCTTTTTTTTCTTCTTTAAAATATTAAATATAACCGTTTGTGACTATGATTATATTATAATTTAACTATTTTGTCTCGAAGCTTCTCGTCGCATACCCAGTCATCATCGATAAACCAGTGGCCCCACTTTTTAGCCCTCGCTTTCTTATTCTCATTACCAGCTATCCAGTTATTGTTTATTAACAAAGGATCTGTAGCATCTCGCTCCTGTTTGGACATGTTGTACCACAATCCAGCAGGATACCTTTCCCATGGAAGAAAGGCAAATTTTATACCGAAGACTTTTTTACGAAACAACTTTGCCAAGTAGTCCTGTTCATTTTTCCATTCTACATCGTAATCACGCTTTTTGCTGATATTCGTTAAAAGATCCTGCGTTTGATCAGTGAGTAATCCCCAGAATTTCTTCATCGTGTTCGTTGTGCTGAAAAACAAAAAACCACCGGCGGGTAAGTCTTCCGTCTTACTTCTTCTCGTTCCGAGAATGTCATTGTCTTTTAAGTTATTTAGACACTCAAGTATCGGATTCGAGATCCACAGGCAGTCCACCTCGAATAAAAGAAGACTTATGTCCTTCAACAGCAACTTATAGATAATATATGTACGCGTAATCATCAGCTTAGTGTAGCCAACCCGTGAATATAACTGCTTTCCTCGAATGTCGAACTCTTTAGGTAGGCAGACTAGATTGACTTCAGGCCACTCCCTCTTTATTTTAACGAAACTTTCAGAGTCTGTAACGAAAAACAAGACTTGGCTATGTATATTCATTGTTTTTGTATTACACAGCCAACTATAAGCAAATGGAAGGTAAGCATCGTTGAGTAGTGTCATTAAAACCGGTGGCTTTCTTTTGATAATTCTTCTGCTTATTACGACTGCCTCTTCTATAGCTCTCTCCAAAGATGCGAGATTATTTTTCTTCGAATAAAATGTAGACACGCTTACATTCTGGTGTACGGCTCCATATTCAATGTTATGTCTTAAATTCCTTTTCAGAAAGTAATGTTTATACTTAAACAACTTATTTGTCTTTGATATATATACCATTATGCATATTGTCATAAAAATCAACGACTGAAGAAAAAGATAGAGTGTTTTGCGCATTGTAACAAGATAGAAATTAAAGTGTCGATTAATAATGTCGATAAGAAATTGGATTATTTATAATCGACAAGAGTTGATTAAGCAATGATAATTTTCTCAAGGTTCCAGTTTCACGGAAATCAGAGCATAGATGAAACATCCCGAGTCAAACAAATGACAGTGTAAATGTGAATTTAAAAATGAATCACACGATTTTCATTACAAAATCTGTTGTCAGATATAGAGGAACTGTTTGCATAAAAATTTCTCGCAGTAATTCAGAGTTAAAAAAAGAACCTTTCAGCTGTTTCACACTGTGAAGAAATAACGTATTCGTAATTCTTTTAAATGTTATCTATGCAAAGTTAAATATCAAAATGTTAACGATCAGTGTCGAAAAAAACGTTGGTACATTTAAAAAGAAAAACCTTTATTACTAGGTTTAAAATATTTATTTATATTATTTTGTTTCCTTGATGTTCTCGTCCTCCGTTCTGGTAGTAATTTTTGTTAAATACAAACTTAATCTTCCTGACGAACATCAACAGGCGACATTCCAGACACGGTGTTCCGATTTCGTGTTATTCTGTAAACACTCAAAAATTGTTGTAGCATTATTTCATCTGACTCCTCCCCCTCCGATGTTTTAGTGCCCTTTTATCGACAAAGCGTTCCGCTTGTCCGTTTGATCTTGGGTGATAAGGGGGAGTTGTAATATTTTCTATTGATAAAAAAAAACAACAACAAAAAAACTTAAATTCACCAGACGTGAATTGAGTCCCGTTATCTGAAACGACAGTCAAGAACACCGTACTTTGCAAAAATCTCGTGTAGGAAATTTGACGTTACCGCGGTAGTTGGTCTCCTACACTTGAATATTTCTGGCCATTTAGTGTAACTATCAACTGCCACTAGATAGTATGCTCCGTTTAACGGTCCTGCGAAGTCTATACGGCATATCGGTTTTAGTTTTCGGCCAAGGTTGAATTTTGATATGCAGTGACTTCGCTGCCAGAGCAAAACCTCTGCATGATTTCACTAAATTTTCGATATCTTGATCCATTTTAGGCCAGTAAGTATAACACCTCATTAAGGATTTCATTCTAAAAATTCCTAGATGTCCTATGTGAAATTCCTTTAGCATACGTCTTTGCAACAATGCTGTTATCACAATTCTTTCTGCATACATAAGAACATCATTACATAGTGAAAATGCATTATTTCCAGTAATATTTTTTACTTTAAATCTTAATTGCTTCTTCATTTTCATTATAAAGTCGTCTTTTTCCGACTTAACTCATATTCCCTGCAATATTATGGGCTGTTCTTTTACAGTATTGTATAATACATTAATAATTTCATTTTCAGCCCTTATCGCCAAAATTACTGTGTCTTCAAGTGGTTCGCAGAATCTTGGTATTAGTCTAGATAATCCGTCTGCATGACTTAATTTTTTGGATGGTAGAAATTCCATTTTAAAATTATAATTCAATAGGATAATTCCCCAGCGCTGCAGTCTATTCGCTGTATGTGTGGGAACACTCATTTTTGTTCCATATATGGACAATAATGGACGATGGTCTGTCTGTAGTATGAATTCTCTACGATGTCTGAAGTTATGAAACCTTTTCATAGCAAATATGATGGCCAATGCTTTCTTTTCAATCTGGATGTAGCTTTTTTCAGCTGCAATTAGTGATCTTGAAGTATGAGCTATTGGTTTAGTTGATCCGTCCTCATATTTGTATAGTATCACTGCTCCGATACCCGAATCACCTGCATCTGATGCAACCACAATCTTTAATTTAGGGTCAAAATGAGCTAGTAATAAGTCCGATGTTAAGACTTTCTTGATCTCGTCGAAAGCACTTTGATATTTATCTGTCCAATCCCATTTCACATCTTTCTTCACCAGGTTATTCAGGAGTGCTCTTAATTCGTGCATGTTAGGTATATATATATGATGGTAATTAGCAAACCCTAAAAATGCGTGTAACTTTGTTACATTTGTTGGAGCGAACATGTCCTTTATTGCGCTCGCTCTTGAAGGATTCGGTCGTCTACCGTTTTCATCAATAATTTATCCTTATTATTTAAGTCTAGACATAAACAAATCGCATTTCCTTCACTAATCTTAAAGCCATATTCCTTAATTCTCTCAAATACTTTTTTTACATCTTCGGTATGATTTTTTCGGGTCTGACTTTTAATAAGTACGTCATCCAAATATGTTTAGAGCGCAATCCAAACCGGCAAGCATGGTATCCATAATCTTTTGGAATATGGTTGGAGCTGCCTTTATACCGAAAAGAAGTCGGTTGAATTTGTACAACCCTCTATGAGTGTTAATTGTTAACAGTTTTGAGCAGTCTTCGTCCACTAGTACTTGTAGATAAGCGTCTAACAAGTCCAATTTAGAAAATAAATTGCCTCCATCCCATTTGGCAAAAATTTTCTCTGGATTTGTGTTGTGGCCTTGTTAAGGCCAGAAATAAAGACACAAGAGAGGAATTGAGTTAAACAAATATATTAACAGTAATACAAACATATACAAACAAGAGTGTTACAGCAAGAATGTTCGGTCCGACTCTCAGAGCTGACTGCTGGAAACTTCACCCTTCAAAAGGCAGTATCTACTCCTATTTATAGCTGGGAGGCTCCATGCGTACGTGGGTAAATTACCAAAACAACTTGGTAACTGGTAGTTATGTTGTTTTAAACTTTCATTTAACCCCGTTGAAAAATCAGCACATACACGGATTTTATTATTTCTTTTTTTTAACGTAGACTGTTGGTGATGCCCATTAGGAATTAGTCTATTTTTGAGATCACGCCTAATTTTTCTAGTCTATACAATTCATTATTAATTGGATCTAATGCCGCAAAAGGTACACTCCTTTTGGGCTTAAATGTCGGTGTTACATTCTCTTTTAAGCCAAACTTAGCTTTTGCTTTCGTGCATGTCCCTAGACCTTCTGAGAAAACTTCTGGAAATCTCTTTTTCAGTTCATTTTTTTAATTTTTCAGTTGCCATATTAGTACTGATCGTAACAATATTTATCTTATTGCAAAAAGCGTTAATTGGAAAGTCCCAAACATCAAGTAATGCAAACCAGTCTGTTCCAAACAAATTAGCCGTATTCTTTAATACAAACACCACCGCTTTTTTTGGTTTTTCCTACAAAAGAAACGTTACAGCTGAATTCACCCCAAAAAGTTCAATTTTTTTCCTGAGACTCAAGACGCAACTTTATCAGACGTCAATAAACTGGGTTCACCCATTTTTCTCCATGTTTGTTTATTTATGATAGCGATATCAGATCCTGTATCCAGTTGCAATTTTATTTTAACATCATTAATTTGCACAAAAACATTTCTCTTTTGAGATGTCTTGTTAATTTCCCTTTTAAGCTTCTTCTCGTTACTCCATGTATTTATCATGTTTACATACGTTTTCCTTTTTCTCCATTTTTTGTATCTGCAACACGTACTTTTGTGTCCTAATCTCCCACTTTCGTAACATTTTTTGTTCTTGAAAAAACAATCACTTTAAAATGCTTACTTCCACAACCATGACAAGTATTATGGTTTGAGGTGGGCTTAGAGTATTTTTTTTCATGTTCTGTTAGGAGTTAAAAAAACGTTTGTAGTTTTTTCTCTTAGATGGTTGGACACTATGTACTTGTGAATTGTCTTTTTTCTCAATCCTTAGGGTATCGAGTTTCAAATTCACAATACGTTGACATTCTTCCGCTATTTTCTGGAAAGTTAATTTGGAATCCATTTCAGCAAGTATCCTGGATCTTATCTCTGCGTCCTTATTAGAAGTTAAACCTTGTATGAGAATATCAGGCATTTAAATAAATTAGGAGTTTATTTAACTTGAATTTCTCACATTCTCGATTCCCGAATCCTGCTTAATCTTGTTGATTATAGCTTCAAAAAGCTTGTGGAAGAGACTGATGGGTTCATACTGAAAGGGGGTAATTAGTGCTCGCCCGCGATCTTGAAAATCAGTTATACACCTTCCATATACTTGGGAAGGATTTCCCCTTCAAGCAGTGGAATTTCGCTAAGATCGGGGATAGTTCCGGCTTGATATTCTTAAGGATGACCATCGGAATGTTGTCTAGACCAGTGACTTTTTTAGGGTCAAGGCTCTTGATAAATCTTGAGATTTCACGGGCTGTAATAAATACCATTGAGATTATGCTCAGTGAGACAGTGGAAGTCGGGAAATGGATGTCCAATGTTTTTTAATGTTGAGTTAGAGGAAAAGATTGAGGCGAAGAGCGTCACATTATCTGACGAGGAAGATATGGCCTCAGGGCCATTTATAATAGTTGACACAGCAGCTTTACCTCAATTAATAATTTGGTTAGTGATTTTCGAGAACTCTCGGGATCTAACATCTTTTTTAGTCTTGGCCTGGGCCGCTTGTACATAGCTAAACTTTGCATTTTTGAGAACTTTCTTGAAGTGGTTGCGGGTAGTTCTGAATAAGGAAAGGGATCAACTACCCCTACACCGCTTCCTATGATAGATATTGACGTACTGCTTACGGGGAGCTATGGCTGCAGCGCATTCAGAAGTGAACCAGGGTTGGCTGTTCTTTTTTATTATTATTGGGATGTTTTGGAGGATATAAAACTCTCCATGCCAGAAAGGATTCATTCTGAGACAAAGGTAGTAGATTTAGAGGCACTATGTTTGAAGAAGGCTGAGAGAGGAGCCTCCGCCATGTAAGATCTGAAGCTGTCTCAGTCTGCCACCGTGTATCGAAAAATGGTTCTATGAAATGGCAAATCAGAGGATGCCTTTTTTGGCATCAGTTTGAACACTGACTATGGAATGGTCAGACGTGTCCATGGTGGAGGGGATAAAACCTTTGCGAAACATTTTTCAGGGCAGGATTTGAGGAAGAGGTTAATGAGGTTGTCCTGATGCCTTGTCGCGTCAAGAAATCAGGTGTGTTCTTCAATAATCTGAGCTAGCTTCTTCTATAATCTGAGCTATCAAAGGCGATAGGGAAGTCTTGATATTATCTGCCTTCTTCATCTGATTTGTTCGAGTGGACTAACCACTCTTTATGAAGAATATTGTTATCACTATAGATATGAAAGCTAGCCTAGGGAGATTCAGTGAGGATATTATCAATAGTCTCAGATATTCTGCCGAAAATTAATGTACTATCGTCCTGGGGACGATAAAGAGCGAAAAGTAATGTGGTACTGTGGATAAATGCCACACCGAAGCACATACCGGGTGTCACAGCAAAATTGTCCAAATCGTGTAACAGCAAAATTGTCCAATTGTTAGATTAATCTTTGAACCGTAGTATCTTAGAAATGATTAAAGATATCTTACTGGAATTCTCAGAGGTTTTTATAACACTATTCGACTCTACTTTGAGCAATAGGAATGTATAATTACTCTCTAAGCTTAACTGAAGAATCATGATGAAATCGATCATAAACGAAAATGACAAGTTCATCATTAATCCTAGCTAAGGATCATAAGCTCATGAAGGATTGAAATAAAGTTCAAATATATATTCAAGGATCATTTTCCAACTTATTCAAGATGATCCTCGCGCTCTCTAACTTACTCTTCTGGTGTAACAAGGTGCCTCACAGGTTTCACGTATGATTTCAGCTTCAAGTCTTTAAACACAGCTCATTGGACTATCATAGCTGAAACTCCTCTCTCACGTGCTAAACGTCTTGTGAACTGAGTTGGATTTTTCTCAAATTACCTCTTTAGCTCTAAGTTAAAATGATGATCCCTCTTCTTGCTGTAACCTCTTGATCCAGTTTTCCTCTCTGCTGTTCCCTCTTTTTTAAATTTATTCACTGTTCTCTTGATGGTTCTTGAATAGACTTTGAAGATGGAAGCCAGAGTATGAATGTTGGTACCATTACCAAAGGGCTGAATGATTTTTTCCTCTCACCATTGCTCGTTTGGGAAGACAGTGGGGCTGATAAAAAATGATTTTGACCTGTTCTCTTTCTAGCTGAATAACTCAAAATGTTTTTCAGTGATTCTTATGACAAATGATGTCAAGATGGCTAAGCATCTTTTCTGAAAACCTAGAAAAAAGAAACTCAATTAGTTTAGTTTTTTTTTTAGATATTAAACTTTTTGTGGGGTGGACAATTATGCTGTTACATGATTTGGACAATTTTGCTATTACACCCGGTATACAGCAAATCAGAGTCTTCGTTTATTGCATCTCCGCTACAGGGAAACCTGACTTTAATTGCCGTGGATGTGGCGGTTTAGATCGTTTGGCTATTAGGTATGAGTAGCACATGATTGAGAGCTCTTGAAGTGAGGTAGTTATCTTTTGGAATGCGTCCTTTTCTATCACAATGTGTCTTCGGATTTCAGTACCAAACTTGTTTCTTTTGCATTACTGTGCAATAAAAAAAAGGCCTGAAAAAGCAGATTGTCTTGCTATCTGTTTTATCAGGAAAATAAGATGTCTTCTTATTGTTGATTATACTTTGTCTTTATTAAATTTAATTTAATTTAATTTATTAAAATGAATGTGGTACTGTGGATAAGTACCACGCCGAACCACATATACGAGAGATCAGGGTCCTTGTTTTTTGTGTTTCTGTCGCAAGAAAACCCGTCCTTAATGTAGGCGCTGAGTCTGTGGTCGTGGTGATTTAGGTCGTCGTGTTTTGGCTATTAAAAGGCCGACATTGCGATTTCCTTCAGTGCGACTGAGTTATTAATCCTTGTTTCCGACAGAAATAGGAGGTAGATTTTGGTCTGAAGATGGTGGAGTTCCACCTCTGGAAAGTTGGAACGTAGACCACTCAGATTGGTGCAGGAGATGGTAAACATTAGGGTTTTTTTTAGGTTGGGTGTGATGATTTCGTTCGTTTTAATGGAATTCATGTATGGAGAGTAGTGTTTCTGGTGGAAGACTAGGTAGTTATACATCCACAGGCGATGTATGAATAAATAACCAAGATTAAATAGTCCCGAGATACAGCCGTAACTGTAGCCTTCATCATGGCATCGAGAGGCTCAACCGGAGACTACTGCACGGTTCAGAACCCATTTACGAAAATGGCAGTACAATAGCTCTGATATACATCTGATGATAGGATAGCCCATCGAAGTTAAAGGTTTGGACCCCTAACTATCAGGCAAATAACGTCAAACCCCAGAAAAACGCCCACCTCCAGCATCCTTAATTAAGAAACAAATAATCTAGGAAATAAGATACAGGTGTGATACCCCGAATGTACATGACTCGTCTACCCAGAAATCAAGGCAACATAACTGCTCCTTGGTTCAGAAACACAGTACCGGTCAGAGACTTAAGATACCAAGACAACTTTGTTTTCTTTTCTTCTTTTTGTAACAGTAGGGTTCACATTGTACAAGGCCCAGGGGCCACTCGAGGTAGAGGGTTACATTAAGGAGTACTTTATATGGATAGGAGAAGAAGATAACGGTTGACGTTAGACTCATAGTAGTAATTCTCTTGGGATTATGTTCCACAGAGTAGTGGTTTGCGGGAGGAAGCTGTTTGAGTGGAACTTACTTCTCGCCGATCAAATACGGTGGATGGTTTGCTATTATGTAAGTGACATGGCGGGTCCTATCCGTGAAGGTTAGAACTGGCGGAACCAAGAAATGTATTTCGTCCGATCACTTTCCAAGGTAGTAGCGATAGAGCAGTGAGAGACTCGCTATATTGCGCCTGTGAGAGACAGGTTGGAGGGTGGAAAATAAACTCGCTCATATATATGTGGACTAAAGGGCCCATTGGGAGAAGAGGGTATAGTGAAGGTTGCCCCATTTGATCTAATCTTATCTAATTAAAATTATTTTGGCAGTAGCAAGCATTGTCATGTATGTCTGTATGTTACAACCACAAGATTTACAGGTTTTTCAGTTTGTACATTAACTAAGTGATTTGACTTAACAATTAATTTTGAGCTCTATATTTTTACTCCTATTTGGATTTATCCCCCCCCCCCCAAAAAAAACAAGGAGAGGAAGTGAGATTGAAGAAGGAACAGTGGGGTTAATAGTATGGCTAACTCCGAATATATGTGCTTGTGTACAGTTATGAAATTGAAGGTATTGTTGGCTATTTATTTTCAACTTGGTATAATTTCAAATGTCTCCTATTAAAAGAAATTCGTCCTTAGAATCACAACTATGCTTATCACGTTAGTCATCATAAAGAAGTTAGCAGTTACAGTGCAACCCGGATATAAGAGACCCGGATATAAGAGAAACCCTGATATAAGAGGGATTTTCTCTGGTCCCAAATTAGAGCCATACTTAAATTAACAAAATAGACCAAACCCTTATATAAGAGACTTCTTCTCCGCTCCCGACAACTCTCTTATATCCGGGTCACACTGTACTTAGCAAATTCTTTTGAAACAGCTAATCGAGAAGTGGAATGATGCAGCGTAAAAAGATAATGTTATTCCAGTTATTTAAATATATATATATATATATATATATATATATATATATATATATATATATATATATATATAGTTGTATATTTAGGCAGCAATCCTTCTTTTATGCAAGTTTCATTAAAAACGACAGACAAGGTACTACGGTTAAGTTTTTTATTTAATTTTTCTTGTGTACGAACAAGAGTTTTCTTTGCTGGACAAAGCGTGTGTAAGAACTGTCCAAATGTTTTATTTTTCCGAGCGCTTTCGGCTATATCTTTAGCCATTATCAAGGATGATTTGATTTTTCTGTTTAATTGAGTATGTGCATTATGTGTATGTCTTAGTGTGTAGTAGTGGTGTTTTAATTACCAAATACGGTTAGAACGTTGTGGCTTTGTTCGTAGTTAACACACTTAAGACCACATTTGAGAAAAAATCCGTCCTTAACTTCACTTATGAACTTAGCCAGAAAAACAAACTTCCATTCCTAGATGTCCTTGTTGAATACAGCAACAACACTTTCATTACATCCTTATACAAAAAACCCACCAGCAAGAACTCTTGTCACCTAAACTTTAAAAGCGAATGTCCACTTAGGTATAAAATAGCTGTAATAAAAAACTTTCTAGAAAGAGCACACCAAAATTCATCCTGTAGACTACTCTTCCTCAAAGAAATTAATAACGTAAAACAAACCCTAATCAACAACGGCTTCCCCAATTATCTTATAGACCAACAAATTAGACTATTTCTCCTTAAAGTAAGTAATAATGAAAGTGAACACACAGTCGAAAATCACATACACATTTATTACAAAAACCAAATGCACTTGAATTACAAACAAGACGAATGCTCACTAAGACATATTATAAAGAAATACACCACCCCAATCGACACAAATAAAAAAATCAAATTAATTATAAAAAATTTAAGACAGCTAACCTCATCCTAAAAAATAACAACACGCCTGATAAGCCAAAATTGCAAAGAACAAACATTATTTACGAGTTCAAATGCCCCTTGTGGAACTGCGTTCCTAACGAAACCGGACTCATAAATAATTACATCGGTTACACAACCACATGCTAATCTAGACGCCTTACGTTACACCTATCCGATCACAGCTCCATTAGAACCCATTTAAACACACACAAAAATTTACCAGACTCCATTAGAAATATACTAGTAGAAAATAATATATTAATTGCTTCCACCTGTAAAAAAAGGTTAAAAATAATGGAGGCTTTAATAATAAAAAAGAAAAAGCCTACCCTCAACAATATTAACTACGAACAAAGCTTCAACGTTCTAACCGTATTTGGTAATTAAAACACCACTACTACACACTAAGACATACACATAATGCACATACTCAATTAAACAGAAAAATCAAATCATCCTTGATAATGGCTAAAGATATAGCCGAAAGCGCTCGGAAAAATAAAACATTTGGACAGTTCTTACACACCCTTTGTCCAGCAAAGAAAACTCTTGTTCGTACACAAGAAAAATTAAATAAAAAACTTAACCGTAGTACCTTGTCTGTCGTTTTTAATGAAACTTGCATATATATATATATATATATATATATATATATATATATATATATATATATATATACAGTGTAACCCGTATATAAGAGAGTTGTCTAGACCGGAGAAGAAGTATCTTATATCCGGGTTTCTCTTATATCCGGGTTTGGTCTATTATATATACATTAAACACAGGCTCTAATTTGGGAGCAGAGAAAATCTCTCTTATATCTGGGTTTCTCTTATATCCGGGTCTCTTATATCCGGGTTACACACTATATATATATATATATATATATATATATATATATATATATAGTTAGTTTACGAAAAACTAGGTAATGCGTATGGGTAGACACAAGGAAGATAAAATCCAGAGAGCTCAATGTTTAAATGTGTAAATTTCTTTTCAATTCATTTTTCGTTTCAACCTTTGGAAATAAAATCTGATGATCCGCTGTCCTTTAAAAGGGCTGTGGTGAAATAATTTATTATATGGAACCTTAAAGTTGTCTGTTTTTATTTAAAATATATATTGTTACGAACCCCCATCTAAATTTATTATAAAAACTATACCATTGCTTATATTTTAGAAGCATTCTAAAATAAAGAGCCCAGTACGTGTTGTGACAAATATGGCGACAAAGATGAGGACAATAGTCCGACTAATGTAAATAGAAGACAGCTTATAGAAAAAGAAAAGAAGAAAGCGAGGAAAGATCACAAAAGGAGATACTTATGGGAAAAGGAAAGAGTGGAAGAAAATATCTCGAAGGATGCCACACCGAGATGAGGGAGAAGGAGAAAGAAAGCAATTTCAACTGTCACCAAGCCCTTAAACAAAGGACGAAAGGGGAAAGAAAGAAAGAAAGAAAGAAAGAAAGAACAAACCACCTCAAGCGATAATGCTGCTATACCGAGACGAAAGAGAGAGGGAACGCATTTTTAACTTAATCGTCGGCCAAGCCCCTAGAGAGAACGAAAAGAGAAAGAGAGGGAGTAAGAAAAGACCTCAAACGAAGTCGCTTATAAAAGGAAATAGAAAAGGAAAAAGAGAAAAGAAAAGAGAAGTAGATATAAGAGACATTAGTGGAAAATAGATTTTATTACGAGATAAGTTCGTTGTTTTTCTTGTGCTTCATTTTTGTTTAAATGTACTTCTTTTTCATGTTTGTACTTTCATGCAGGTTTAGCATGAGATCTTTTTATTATATGTTTCTTTCTACTTGTCTTAGAATTTTGATGTTTTGTAAATTCGTGCAAGTATGGCACAAGGCCATACGTTGATTTGTGTTTTACCTTTCTTAGAGGATGTTTTTCCTCCCACTATTTTGTCCACAATGTTTAGATGTTTATTCTCGACATATTTTGATTTTTGTTTTGGCCGTATTTTTATTTTACCTTTCTCACATTTGTACGTTTGTTAATAAATTTATATTTCCTGTCTCCATTGTTGTTTGTCGCCTATCGTGTTTGTTCCTTAATCGATTCCGCTCGGCCATATTTGATCAATCGGAAAGAGACCCTTGGGAAAGAAATATATTTTCCGAAAATTGAGTAAAATGTAAATGTTAAAAAAAAAACACAGATTACGACCCTCCTCTACCTCCGCTATCGATAGGGTTGGAGGAAAGGGGGAGGGTCGTAACTTCAAAATAGATAAAATTAGAAAGGCATTATATAAAGAATTTAAAAGCATGGGTTTAAAAATTACCGTCAGCACTAAATTAAAAAAAGTTAACTTCCTTGATATAACATTAGATTTAAAGAAAAATACATACACACCTTATAAAAAACTCAATACGAATCCTTTATACATACACCCTAAATCAAATCACCCCTCATCTATAATTAAACATATACCTTTATCTATCCGAAAAAGAATTAGTACCAATTCAGCAAATGACAAGATTTTCGATGAACATATTAATTTCTATAATAAAGCTCTAAAAGATAGTGGCTACAAAAACCTAAAACTAACTTATATTAAAAATCAAAATGGTAAGCATAGAAAAAACAGAAGTAGAAAAATAATTTGGTATACACCCCCATACAACCAAATGGTAAAAAACAAATTGGGGCAAAAATTCCTCGCATTAATACTCAAGCATTTTCCCTGTGAAAGTAAACTAAGTACTATTTTCAATAGAAATACACTAAAATTAAGTTATAGCTGTACTGATAACCTAGAAAAAATTATTAAGAAACATAATACTAATATCTTAAATAAACACTTATACCAGAACCAAAAAACTTTAGACAATGGAAAAATACAAACAACAACTAATGAGGGTAAACAAAAATTATGTAATTGTAGAAACCCTCAAAACTGTCCTCTACAAAATAAATGTTGCATGGAATCATTAGTATACCAATGCAATATATCTTCTATTGAAAACCCTGAAAACATAAAAATATACATAGGTTGCACTAGCAATGAGTTCAAAAAAGGTACAACCAACATCAAAGTTCTTTTAGGATAAATAAATATAAAAATCAAACATCTCTCTCGAAGTACTTCTGGCACCTAAAAGAATCCAATAAAATACCTACAGTAAAATGGAAGTTAATAAGAAAAGCTAGAATATGTAGGTCATTAAATGACCCATGTCCTTTATGCATACATGAGAAACTATATATTACTAAGTTTATAAAAAATAAAAATTTACTGAATCAGAGAAATGAAATAGCTATATTATGCCGTCATTGTCAAAAATTTTCTTTAAATAATATTTAAAAAAAAAAAAAATTATCTGATAATATGCATACTCATATTTGATGTGAATAAATAATTTTAAATAATGTAAGTAATTCTATTACATTTACTTGTTTTATAAAAAATATAGCCGATTAAATTTAAAAGTTAAATTTAAAAGTAGAATTTTTTAAAATTGTAATTAAATAAACGGATTCTAACCTAAACATCTTTTAAAATTGTAATTAAATAAAACGCACTCTAACCTTAACACCTCTATCAAAGCAATACAAACACTTAAAAGAATCCAATAGAACATCTAAAGTCAAATGAAATTAATAAGTTAGAATATATTGGACATTAAATGACCCATGTCCTTTGTACATACATGGGGAAATTTATATTACTAAATTTATAAAAATTAAAGTTTACTGAATTAGTGAAATAATTTAGCCACTTTTGCCGTCATTTTCAAAAAGTTTACATAAAAAAAAAAAAATTAATCTGGGAATATACATATTTATTTATACTCGATAAGAAAAAACAATTTTACATACTGTAAGTAATTCTAATATATTTACTTGGTTTTAAAAAAGAAATATAGTATATTAAGTATTAAAAATAATTTTTTTTAGAAATGTCGTTAAAACATATTCTAGCCTAAACAGTCCCTCAAAATCTTTAAATATACAAATAGAAAAAATACCGTTAGAATTTTTGCCGTTAGGAAAAAAAAAACAAAATCAGACGGCCCGAAATTTAGCGGATGTCAGAATTTGTTGAAAGATACATCCCTACTCATCCCTAAACATA
>OZ038508.1:56188510-56378510 GCA_964036315.1 Acanthosepion esculentum | reverse complement strand
ATTTTAAAAGGTAAAGCTAAAAAAAAATTCTGTCTAAGAACGGTCAGCCAAGAATCAATCTGTAATTTATTAGTTATTAATTTTAGTATTAACAGTATCATTGCATGTGTTGCTCAAATGCATCTTTTCTGTCGCCTTGAGTTTCTTCTTCATCTTTGAGGACATTGTCCAACATTTGCTGCCGTAAAGAAGGACAGATGTGACGTAATAGGTCAGTATTTTTTCCTTTGTTACTAAAGAATCCTCCAGTCGAGTCAAGAATTAGAATTGAGAAGAAAAAAATGATTGAATAGTTAAGAGATATTGTCAATTGAAGGGAGAAAAAAAGGGGTGTATATATATCTCACATCTGCTTCAATAGAAGCAGGTGTGTTTTTTTTCAAGAGGAAAAGAAGAGTGGCAAATACTGAGGTGATGTGCAGTATCTGAAAGAATAGCGGTAGACGTAGAAGAAAAAAAATTCAATTAGAAGAAAGGGGAAAGTAATTCTAAAAAGCCAGAAAACCACAAATATGAAGAAAGAGGAAAACATTGTTTTCAGTCACATATTTATTATTGTGATTTTTGTTTTTATACAATGAATCAAGAGCAAGGGCAGAGTAATATCCAGACTGTGAAGCAATCTTAGGAAAGAAAAAAAAAGAGAAAAGAAAAAAGTAGATAAAAGAAAATATCCATATTATATCAAAGTTTGATTTGTTTGTCTATTAACCAGAATAGCTTGTCTATTAGAAAGTGTCATTTAGTATTTAAGTGTCTCCCAGCAAAGGCTTTCATAAAGATACAGAGAAAAGCATTGAAGAGTTACACAAACATAAAACCACTTGCACATTTGATGTGTAAATGTGCATATGAAAAGAGCAAGCAGCCTTTTTTTTGTTTAGATTAGAAAAATAAAAATAAAGTCGCCCTTCACTTTGGAAGTTTTAAGTTAAACAGTGTTGTAATGTCTTAAGTGGTTCAGAGGTTTTTATTTTCTTTCTTTTAATTTTATTATATATATATATATATATATATATATATATATATATATATATATATATATATACGTTACTTAAAAATCGAAAGCCAAAAATATATAGTGTAACAAATAAATAACAACAAGTATAATAAATTGATCTAAATACATCCAAATATATAAATAAACTAACAACCGATTACAACAAACTAGCCGTTTAGAAAAAACAAATAAAGATAATCAACCCAAATAGATAAATTAAAAACTGTTCCGACCAAAATAATAGTAAGAACAAACCACAACATCCCACCCCAAAATTCAACAAATAGATTTAGTCAATGACAAATAAATAAATATATAAGATAAAAAATAAAAATGAAAATAAATAAAAACAAGCAAAACAATTTGACCCAAATAAATAAGCAAACATCCGACTTCCGGTAAATGACCGCCATAATAGACTACCAACAATAAGCTATATAAACAAATTTTTACTACGTTAACAAAAAAACACCGATCAAAATAAAAAATAAATAAATAAATATATAAGATAAAAAATAAAAATAAAAATATAAAAAACAAAAAACAAAAAAACAAGCAAAATAATTTGACATAAATAAATAAACAAATAAACGACTTCCGGTAAAAGTAACCGCCAAAATAGACTATCCATAATGCACCACTGACCCTTATATATAAATAGCCGAGAAAAATAACAGCACGAGTTGCCTGACGATTGCACCAGCATGAAACAGACTGTCGCCTCTAAGTGCTGACTTCCATGTCCACTTTTATATTTACACACGCTCTATCTCTGATATTAAGCACTTTATCCCATAAATATAGCACACTTTAAGACTATATTTCTTCATATTCAGCTCCTGATTATCAGTAGAGCACTTTCACTACATTTATGACACAGTATGGACATAGAAAAATTTAGCCTCGACTACTCACTAAAAAACATACCAATCCCTTCCCCTTCCATATATAAACTAAAATTATTTGAAAAAACAGAAAGTTTCATAAAAAGAATGAGATGGAAAGCCCACTTTTTAATCCAAGATCTTCACAATAATAATAATACACTCAAGGAAAAATACGGGTTCAAAACAAAAAAATGTCCCCCGCAACAAAACGAATTAGATGACTTCGAGAAGGACTTAACTGACCTAGTTAGAAACATAAAATTCCATAAAAAACCAGATGCATTCCAAAAAAAGCTAAAAGAAGATATAGCTAAAATAAACAGTTCAACAAATGTATTTATTGCAGCCGACAAAACAAGAAATATATACAAACTAAGCCCTCCTACGCACAATAAATTACTAAAGAACAACATAACCAAAACATACAAAAAGGCACCCAAAACAATAGAACATGATATAAATAAGGAAGCTAAAGCAATCGCTCAAAAATTAGACCTAGATGACCGAATAAGTTGCATGAGCAAGACGCAAGCCTTTATCACACTAAAAGACCACAAAGAAAATTTCAAAACCAACCCTGCATGCAGACTCATAAACCCAGCCAAAAGCGAACTAGGTAAAATAAGTAAAACAATACTAGAAAGAATTAATTCTGAACTTAGGAAGAAGTTAGGAGTAAACCAGTGGAAAAACACAATAGCAACCATTGACTGGTTCAACAGCATAAATAACAAACAAAATTGCCACTTCCTACAATTAGCCATAAAAGAATTTTACCCATCCATAACAGAACGTACGTTAGATAAGGCCATCAACTTAGCTCAGGAAAAAATAATAAAAAAAACAAACGAAATCGACATCATTAAGCACTCCCGTAAATCATCATTATTTCACCATGAAGAAGCATGGATAAAAAAAGATGGGATATTTGACACTACAATGGGAAGCTTTGACGGTGCAAGAACATGCGAAATCATAGGTATTTAATTACTACACGAACTAAGCAAAATAATAGATAGAAATGACACAGGGCTCTACAGGGATGACGGTCTCATAATCTTAAGAAACTGCAACAAACAAAACACAGATAAAACTAGAAAAGCAATAATTAAAATTTTCCAAAATAACGGATTCGAGATAGATATAAAAACTAACCTAAACGAAGTAGATTTTCTAGATGTTACCTTCAACCTAAGAAAAGGCACACACAAACCATACAGAAAACCGAATGATAAACCACAGTACATACACATATACTCCAACCACCCGCCTTCTATAATCAAACAGATACCAAAATCGATTAACCGCAGGCTTTCCGACAATTCTTCCGATGAATCTATATTTAACAAAGCTAAGAAAGACTACGAAACAGCCCTAAAAGATAGCGGATTCCCAGCAACACTCACATACTCACCACAGAACACAAAAAAGACCAACAGGAAAAGAAATATCATATGGTTCAACCCACCATACAGCAAAAACGTAAAAACAAACATAGGAAAAATATTCTTCAAACTTTTACGCAAACACTTCCCGGAATCAAGCACCCTGCACAAAATATTCAACAAAAACACAGTAAAAATCAGCTACAGTTGCACCGAGAACATGGCACAAATAATAAAAAAACACAACAGGAAAATTATTAACAAACCACACGAACAAATTAAACCCACGTGCAACTGCAGAATAAAAAACGAATGTCCCTTAAACGGTAATTGTTTACAAAACAACGTAATCTACCAAGCCACGATAAAATCAGCAGATAATGAAGAAAAAGTATACATAGGAGTAACCGAAGGACCATTGAAACAAAGAAATTATGTACACAAAATGTCTTTCACAAATAGTAAATATGCGAACAGCACAGTGCTTTCTAAGTATATCTGGGAAATAAAAAACAAAACACACCAAAAATATCTTGGAAAATAAGAAAAAAATCATCAGCCTACAACAACCTATCAAAAACTTGCAAACTTTGCTTGGCGGAAAAATTATTATTAAATAAAAGATCCGAGCTAATCTCAAAATGCAGACATGAAAACAAATTTTTACTACGTAACTTAAAATAGAAAAATAAATAAATATATAAACAAACAAAACAACAATAAAATAAGCAAAATAAATTACTCCAAACAAAATACAAAACCACACCTGTTAGAATATGCGAAATAAAATCAAAACAAAAGAACGGACGAAAGTTATAACTGTTATATAACGATAAAAATAAAAAAATAAAAAATTAATAAAAGATAATATACTACGTTACTTAAAAATCGAAAGCCAAAAATATATAGTGTAACAAATAAATAACAACAAGTATAATAAATTGATCTAAATACATCCAAATATATAAATAATCTAACAACCGATTACGACAAACTAGCCGTTTAGAAAAAACAAATAAAGATAATCAACCCAAATAGATAAATTAAAAACTGTTCCGACCAAAATAATAGTAAGAACAAACCACAACATCCCACTTCAAAATTCAACAAATAGATTGAGTCAATGACAAATAAATAAATATATAAGATAAAAAATAAAAATGAAAATAAATAAAAACAAGCAAAACAATTTGACCCAAATAAATAAGCAAACATCCGACTTCCGGTAAATGACCGCTATAATAGACTACCAACAATAAGCTATATAAACAAATTTTTACTACGTTAACAAAAAAACACCGATCAAAATAAAAAATAAATAAATAAATATATAAGATAAAAAAATATAAAAAAAAAAACAAACAAAAAAACAAGCAAAATAATTTGACATAAATAAATAAACAAATAAACGACTTCCGGTAAAAGTAACCGCCAAAATAGACTACCCATAATGCACCACTGACCCTTATATATAAATAACCGAGAAAAATAACAGCACTAGTTGCCTGACGATTGCACTAACATGAAACAGACTGTCGCCTCTAAGTGCTGACTTCCATGTCCACTTTTATATATATATATATATATATATATATATATATATATATATATATATATATATTTAAAATGCCCAAACCGTTAACCTCAAAATTGTAATGCCAACCATAATGTCCATTGAAAATCCACAATCGAACATGCTGAAAGAAGTAGAGAGATATGGGAAAGAAAGGAAAAAAATGTGTTGCATGTATTTGGGGGAGAGGGGATACTATGCCAAAGAAAGTTTGACATTCTCGACATGTGATGAATTACATTAAAGTCCCCAAATAGAACAAGAGTTCAAGTAAACGCTTTAGAACACCCTGGAATTTGGTAAAAGGGAAGTAAGATCTTCTTGAAAAACACCTTGATAAAACGATTGTAGATCATTTCAGCACCATTATGACGGATTGGCATCGTGCACCACAACAGGAAGATGCACTGTAAAAGAAAAAAAGAAAAGAGACAACATTACATAAAAGACCATCAAGCAGCAAAGTAACAAACCAGAACAGACAATATTAGATGTTCTCAGCCCACAACTGAGAAATTTTCATTTTCTATCAAAAACCAGCTTCTGCAAAAAAGAAAAAAAAAAGAAGAAATTTTCTCTTTTTAAGTCATGCTGGATACTTTTCATTAGCCTTCTTCGTGAAGAAGTTTATATACACATACAAGAGGGGGAAGATGGAATTGTAACGGAAATGCTGACAGCCTTAGATGAATTTGGCATAGACAAGATCTCGGGAAGCAGCAGTGGAAGTGTGGACGGCCTTCGACCTGGTCACATCAAGGACTTAATTTCTGCCCACACTGCAGAAGCTGGTGAACATTTGAAAACATCCATAACAGCTCTTATTAATACCCTTCTCCGAGCTGAGATACCCCAACATGCTCGCGATTTAATATTTTCAGCCAACTTAACGGCTTTAAAAAAAAAAAAGATGGTGGTATCCGCCCTATCGCTGTTGGTAACATTTTTCGTCGACTCGCGGCAAAAATCGCTTGTAGAGTTGTCATGAAGGAGATAGGGCATGAATTGCGACATGTCCAGCTCGGGGTAGGCATACAGGGCGGATGTGAATCCGCGCTCCATGCCACAAGATCATTTTTCGAGAATACATCTCCTGTTTCCCCATAAATGAAATCTACAACAGTGGGGATATAACGGAAGATCCCAGCAGATCATTTTTATAGCACTACCTGAGAAACCAGGTACAGACAAATGTGAGCTACACCGAACAATCAGCCTAATGAGCTACATAACAAAACTCATCATCCGTATTCTGATGAATAGAGCGTGCAGCAGAATCAGGCTAAGGATAGGACAAGTGTGGGTTTGTTAAAGACACCGGAACAAGGAATGAGATATTTATGCTTAGAATGTTATCAGAAAGAGCAATACCAATGCAGAAGGATGTGTATCTATGTTTTATAGACTACACAAAGGCGTTCGAAAAAGTATGTGAAAGGATCTGCTGGAAGTGCACAGCAACTTCGATATATTCATGAAAGATATCAGAATAATGAAGAACCTATACTGGCAGCCATCAGCATGCATGCATAGAGAAAACGAGTTCAGTGATTATCCAAAAATAGAAAGGGGCATAAGGCAAGGATGTGTCTTCTCACCCGACCTGTTCAACCTATGCAGTGAGGCAATTCTGAGAGAACTGGAGATCCTACTGGGATTCAGAATTGGCGGCCACAATCTTATAACATAAGATATGCAGACAACAGAATACTGATAGCAGACATGCAAAAGAAACTACAAAACCTCCTACAAAATGTAGCGAGGGAGAGCAAGAAGGGACTAACCATAAACGACAAGAAGACAGAATGCATGACCATCAGTAAAAAGATGAGCCCAAAATGTGATTTGCTGGTCGGAGACACTAAAATCAGGTAGGTGCGGAAGTTTAAATATCTTGGAAGTGTTTTGACGGAGGATAGTAGGTGCAACGCTGAGGTGCTTAGACAGATTGGGAAAATGCCAAGGTGCTGAATACAATCACTCTACTTAGACTAACAGTAGACTGATAGGCCACAAGCCCTACCTGGATTTGGGTGAGTGAGCCATTTTCTAATGGCTATACACCGACAGCAAGTTGTGTGTGTGGGGCGAGGATACACCACACACACACACACTCTAATGAATAATCTGAAGAACTGAACTAAGCTAATAGTCAATAAGCTTTGATCAAGGTAATACTTTGGACATTAACTTGTATATGACCTGAAGTTCTATGGCTCAAATTGAAGAAATTTCTACCACAGAATATTGACAGCATGCGTTTGGTACAAGAATACAAAAGTGGCACACCCAGAATGGATTGAACACAATGGTAATAGTGTAGAAATTAAGCTTACTAATCACTATTTTACAATCAATAGAAAAACAAAAAGTTACAAATTTAAATATCTACCAACTTGTTCATTTTATAAAAATCAGCTTTCCTTCAATAATATTTTAATAAAATCAGAATTTAGCAAATTCAGCAATAGCACCATTTCAGTTAAAATTTTAAAAAATTAAGTCACTCACACAGGATATAGACAGAGTGTTAACATTTGAGAAAAGCATGTATTTGTGCAGTAGATATGCAGTGGGAAAAAGAAGCAACTTACCTTGAAGAACCAATAGAATGGAATCCAGAAGAGGAGCCAGTCAGCAAAGAATTCAAGCATGTTGTAAACACTGTAGATAAGCCAATACTTGGCCCACCGACTGACATCATTCTTGCCTGAAGATATGATGGCTTTAATCCTGAGAGGTGGGGGGGAAATTGTATAGTTTGTAAAACAAATTCCTGAAAGTTTTCAACATATATAAATTTACAGATTTGTTTAGCTTTAGAACCTGACTTCTACAATTCAGTAGATCACAGCTAATTTCCATAATGCTGTTATTTAACAACATTCTGATCGGACAATAAATATTAAAACTGCATTTTGTGTATTTTCACGTATAAAGTTCTAAAATCTTGTACAAGCTAAACACTTGTAGGCTCCAGGCTAGGTTTGCAGTAGCTGACGTTTTGATTGGTCCATTAATACCAATATCACGTTTCCGCCTACGTCCTCGGGGCTGACCTCGAGTTGACCTGTACAAAGTTAATTTTCCAACAAAATCTGGTTATGTGTTCTCGAGCCGATCACGTGATTGACAACTTAATAAATTCAACACAAAAGCATATCTCGACAGCGACGGCAACCAACACATCAAACAAATTCCCGTCACTCCATTCTGACTTTCATTCACTCAACACACAGCAGTGAGCATTGTGGCTTCAATGTTTTCATAGGAACTCGTCGCTCCATAGTGAAGGTTAAAAGTTTTCCTATCCGAGCCTTCCAGACTCTAACTCATTCACACAGCAGTTTCGATCTCACATGCCAGTGGATTACTCAACTCTCACTCACCCAGCGATCATCATACATTCAGGCTGGTGAGAAATTTACAAGCACCCAATTACCTTCTGAATTTATGATTCTCAAGTTAAAAGTTTCTTCGGTACATAATTCCAGCCTGCCAAAAAAAAAAATTCCCACTCACTCACCAACTCGCAAATCAAATTGTAATTATTTCACGCCAGTGAGTTCAATGAAACTTTACCCAATTTCAACACTTGGTAAGTGAACTAATTTACTATATTAAAAATGTTCACATCAATTCAACATCACTTTCTAAACAAACGGCTACAATCAAAGGGAGACAACTTCTGAATAACTGTAAATCGGAAACTAATTTACATCTAAAATTCAGCTCCCAAGAAACTGTTTAATTTTAACATACACCCTTTAACATGCATTCAACTTACACAATTTTCATCCAACAATTTATTCAACGCACATACTTTCCACAAAACTTTCATTACTATATCAAACACACTAGGAAAGGACGTTGAACTAAATTTAATTTTCTACGCAACAAACAACAAAGCAGTTGTTCGTTCACAAATTCAAATTCAACACATCAACACAACTTGTATCACTTTTTTTCATTGATAAAATAAATTTCTATTGTTGTTATTACATTGATTTTTGTCGAATTTGTTATTTCTCTTGTTTGTTTATTTTTTATTGAAACATTTGTTGAAAGTAGAAATAACATTGAATTGAGGCCAGTTTAACCTTTATAAATTGGTTAAACGATGTTAAATCCTCTACAAGTTACAAAGTCATTTGAATTAAACTTATTCTGCACCAAAAGTAGGTCAACACATTTGCAGGTTTATTTTGTCACCATAGTTGCACTGGATTATGCTTATGCCCATTTTTCGCAACAAAAAAAAAATTATGTAAAAGGCCCCGAACTTAATAAAACAACGTTTTATCGCGAAAAAGTTTATGTTATTAGAGGAGAGACCAAGGTATTTTTAATTATTTTTAAAAACTTTTTATTCTTTTTTAGCACGTTTGAAATTTTGGTTGAAAATCTTGTTTGTTTTACATCAGAGGTCACGTAATATTTATCATTAGATTTTTTTAGTGCCTTTTTCAGTTGAAAACACATTAATGGGGAAATGATTGCAAAAATCAAATAATTGTCGGATTCCAATGAAATTTTCAGAACTTATTAAACAATGAATGTATTTTAGAAATGTTTGTTTTTTAGAAAGTCAGGGTAAAAATATTTTTTTACCTTTGTTACTCCCACTTAATTTTATGAAAACTTTAAAACTAGTAACTGTATAACTCTGTAATTTTTTTTAATTAAATGAAGGCTTTGGGGAATATAAATCATCAATTTTTTGTAAAATTCTAGCCGCAACAACCCAAAATTTAGCTCTGAATTTGAAATACAAAACTCAATAAAACTATGACATTATTTAATTAAAAAAGCTTTTAATGGCTTTTAGGAATAATATGTACTAAGGATGTTTTTGTCTGAAGGCAAAATTTTTTTCGGTTGAAAAATGAATTTTTACAAGAACTGTTTTCTTTTTTTTTTCAATTATAAATAAAATGTGTTAAATTTATAATTGTTTTAAAATTAAATTTCAAGCTGTATAACTATGGAAATGGTCTTATTAAAAAGGCCTACTTTTATAGATCCTAAATTAGAAAGTTTATTAAAATCTATTACATGCTTCTATTTTTAAAATAATTTTTATTATACCAAAAAATATGATTGCATTCACTTTAAATTACCACAATTTTTGTTACTACCATCCGATAAATTCTTCTGACCAAAGTTGTCAATACGTTGATATATCTCGGTTCACACCTCCAAAAATAATCAATTACCACGGTTGGACATTTCTCGCTTAAATAAATAAAATAAATAAATTACTATTTGATACATTTAGAATTCAAGTGGTTAAAACCAATTATCTAAGCAGTGTTTTATTAACCAACATTGTCCAACATAAGTTTTAAAGGTTTTCATTTTACCATAAAGAGAAAGCAACGAACACCAATATTTTCTTTATTATATGCTATAGTTTGAAAACACAAGCTACAGACTAATTGACATTCTCTAAGTTGTTACTAATTTTACTAATAAAAAGGGGAGCCATAAATATAAAGAATATTTCTTATACTACACAAAAAATAGTTCAATAGTCAACGTATGCGAGTTTGATAATAAAGACTGACTGGGTCATCCCAATGTTCATTTGCTGTTCTATTATATATGAATTGAAAAGGCTTCATATCTGATGGTATGTGCATAAAAATCTATAAATAAAAATACATGCACATTAACATCCTTCATAGATTTTTCAGGTGGTGATTACTTGAAACGATCATATCGCCCGGAAAGGAACGGCATGAGTGACATATGTCACCAGACCGTTATCCTACAACTGATTGCATCAAACACAAATTAAATTTCGGGATAGTTTGATAATGTTAAACAAGAGATGAACAGACTTAACATCAACATTCTAGGTGTATGTGAAACCAGATGGCCAAACAACGGTGACTTCGTCAGCGACAAACACAGGATAATTTAGGCAGGAGGCGAGAAGAACAACAAAGGAGTAGGACTAATACTAGATAGTTAATTTCAGAAATGCGTTCTAGGATACCTCCAACTTTCCGAAATAATTCTGGTAGTGAAACTGAAGGTGAAACCGTTCAACGTGGCTATTATAATAGTTTACACACTGACGGCATAAAGCAAAGAGGAGGACATCGAATCTTTCTACTCTATGCTGGACAAGGCTCTATGCAAATCACAGGAAATCATCATTATCATGGGAGACCTAAACGCCAAAGTAGGTAAGGAAAGTGCAGGGGATATTTCAGGAAGATTCGGATTAGGAACCCGCAACGAACGCGGAGAAAATTGGATCCAATGGTGCATATCCAATGACCAGGTAATGGCCAACACATGGTTCCAAGATCATCCGAGACGACTATGGACATGGAGGAGTCCAAGAGGAGAAACTAAAAACCAAATCGATTATATAACCACCAACAAAAGATTCAGGAAAAAAACCTACCCAAGTGCCGACTTTGGAAGCGATCATCGCCCTCTTATATGTAAACTAAGAGTGAGACTGTGGAAACTGAAGAAGCCTAATGCAGCATCCAAACTGCAATACAACAAACTCCTGAGCGATCCTAACCTAAAAGAAAAATATATGCATAATGTGAAGAGAAGATACTAGTCATGCAATGGAAACTCAAAATGGGACGCACTAAGAGACGCTTTAGTGACATCAGCAAACGATATCATCCCAAAGGAGTCAGGGTGAAAAGGAAAAACGATTGGATAACTGATGAGATTCTCGACATGATGGAAAGGAGACAAAAAACAGTGCGAAGATACGGAACGGAGTACAGAAAAGTACACAATGAAATAAGTACCAAATGCAGGCAAGCTAAAGAACAACTGCTAAATGAAAAATGTACAGAAATAGAAAGATTGAGTAGGACCAACAAAAGAGACATGCACAAACAAATAAGACAACTAACAGGACAGAAGACATGCTCATCAACAGGCTGCCTAAAATCAAAGGATGGAACACTCATATTAGAGAAGGAAAAATTTCTTCAACGCTGGAGTGAGTATATTGGAGAACTCTTCCACGACGAAAGGGAACAACCAGCAATACACAGAACTACCGACGGAACTGGAATTCTGAAAACCGAAATAAAAGCTGCACTGGCCAAATTGAACATAAACAAGGCAGCTGGGCCAGACGGAATTTGTAGCAGAAATGCTGACAGCCTTAGATAATTTTGATATAGACAAGAACACCGAAATAACAAATGAAATCTACAACAGCGGGGATATACCGGAAGACCTCAGCAGAACTATCTTCATAGCTATGCCTAAAAAACCAGGCGCAAACGAATGCAAACTCCACTGAACAATAAGCTGATGAGCCACATGACAAAGCTCATCATCTGTATTCTGTTGAACAGAGCGCGCAGCAGAATCAGACCAGAGATAGGACAAGAACATGCAGGTTCGTTAAAGACACCGGAACAAGGAACGCGATATTCATGCACAGAGTATCAAAAAGAGGAATCCAGATACAGAAGGGCGTGTACCTATGTTTCATAGACTACGCAAATGCCTTCAAAATACGCCACAAGGATCTGATGGAAATTCTCAGCAACCTTGATATATTCGGGAGGGATATCAGAATAATTAAGAACCTATATTGGCAGCAAACAGCGACGGGGAGTGAGAAGAAATGACTAAGCATAAACTACAAGAAAACAGAATGCATGGTCATCAGTAAGAGGAAGAGCCCAAAATGTGATTTGCAGGTCGGAAACACTAGAATCAAGCAGATGCAGAGGTTTAAATATCTGTGAAGCATCTTGACAAAGGACGGTAAGTGCGACAGGGAGATCCGTAGACGTATTGGGATGACCAAGGACCCATTCCAAAAGCTGGGCAGAGTATTGCGAGACAGGAGGATTTCTTTGGTAACAAAGAAAAGAATACTTAGCTGTTATGTGACATCTGTTCTTCTTTACGGCAGCAAATGTTTGACGATTTCCTCAAAGATGAAGACGTGACTCGAGGCGACGGAGATGTGGTTCTACAGAAAGATGCTAAGGATATCATGGACCGCGCATGTAAGCAATGATGAGGTCTTAGAGAGGTTATAAACAAGGAGAATGCTTATACTTAACATCAGAAAGAGGCAGCTGAAGTTTCTGGGACACATAAGGAGGAAGGAGGGCCTGGAGAATCTAATACTCACGGGTCAAATAGAGGGAAAGTGAGACAAGGTAAAGCAGCGCGTGACATACCTGACGACCTTGAGCAGGTGGATGACAGAACGTGCGCTTTCTGAGGAAGCAAAAGGAAGGAGTTTGCTGAGAGCTGCAAGGGATAGAGGGAGGCGGTGGAGAGCCATGATCGCCTACGTCCTGAAAGGACATGGCACATAAAAGGAAAAAAGAAAGTCTATAAAGTAAGCATTCGACTAAAAGTAAATTATCACCCCAAATATATAGGGTTAAGAAAGTTTCCAAGTCATATCCTACCTTTGGTAGTTGCCAAATTAAACAAAATGATACAACAAGGCATATTAGAAAGAGTGACTCAAGGATGTAGCAATTGTGAGACACCGATAAAAGCGATATAGAAACCTGCCGGAGATTTAAGGATATGTGGTGAGTATGTAATATTTACAATGAATACACAAAAAAGAAGTAGAAAAAAAATAAGGATAAATGGCCAAATATTTAACATGAAAGTTGATATAGGCAGCGAAGTCACGTTATTAAAAAAAAATTTTCTCGATAAAATTAGGACGACCTAAATTAAAAAGAGCAGCATCCAATAAAAGCAATTTGATGGAATGACCATAAAAATAATGAGTACATTTCAAGGCAATTTTGAAAACGTGTTTTGAAATAATTCCCATTACAGTTGTAGAATGCAGATAAAGATCCCGGATTACTAGGAACTGATGTATTAAGAGTAGATACAGCGAGACTAATCAATTCCATGGCAGCAAAAGAAAACGAAATAGATTGATTGAAATGGTATAAAGCAAGCATTCGACTAAAAGAAAATTATCACCCAAAATATAATAAGTCAAGAAATGTTCCAATTCATATCCCAACTTTGGTGGTAGCCAAATTAAAGAAAATGATACAACAAGGCATACTAGAAAGAGTAACTCAAAGTGGTACCACTTGTGAGTCACCGATAACAGCGATATAGAAACCTGACGGAGATTTAAGGATATGTGGTGATTATAAGATAGGGGTAAATCACCAGATATGTTCAGACTCTTTTCCTTTGCCAAATATCGAAATTGTGAACCACGAGTTAGCAAAAATGGAACACTTTGGAAAAATGATCTCAAGGTAGCATACAACCAAATAGAAACTGACGAGAAATTTAAAGAAATCACCACGATAAACACCCCTATAGGCTTGCTAAGATGGACTCGTCTAGCGTTTGGGGTAAAGACTTCAAGCCATATTTTTCAAAAAGCATTTGAAAGAGTCTTATTAGAAAAAGTAAATTATATAATTATATACCAGGACGATATATGTGTAGGAGCAAGAAGTAAAGAAGAATTAAATATAAAACAAAATCAATTTTAGTGAGATTAAAAAAAGACAGGCATGACTGTAAACAAAGACAAGTGTAATTTTGACTGCAGGAAGATATATTAAGGATATCAAATATCAAATGAAGGCATATCACCCGACGATAGAATATAGCTGCTCCAACAAATAAAAAAGAATTAGAATCCTTTTTGGGGTTAATTAATTTTTATAGTAAATACATAGCAAGATATAGTGACATAATAAAGCCATTTGCAAAATTACGCAAAAAAACCCCCAAAAAACAATGAATTTAAGTGCAAACTATCGCTTTTGAAACACTAAAGAAAATACTACAGAACAAACCAATAATAAACGTTTTTGATCCACAAAACGAAGTAACGTTAATCACAAACGCGAGTGAAAAGGCGATTGCTGCTGTTCTATCACAAGAAGAACACTTATGCACATTCAAGAAGGTTAACGTCAGCAGAAACTGACTACTCGAATATTGAAAAAGAAGCACTAGCGATTGTATGGAGGATGAAAAGGACAAGAAACTTTTTGATAGGAAATTTTTTAAATTAAAATTAGACCACAAACCATTAGAGTTTAACCCGAGAAATGAATTGCCAAAAGTCACATCGTCCAGGATTTTAAGATGGGCAATAAAAATCATGGCATTCGATTTTTACTTAGTAAACGTAAAAGGGAACACTATCCCTCACGTAGACGCTTTATCAAGGCTACAGTTCAAGAATGAAACAGTAGAAAAAAAAGAAAATACTGAAGATAAAGGGCCATACTAAAAGGACTACATGATGACGTGCATTCTGGCATAACAGCAACATAAAGAAGACTAAAGATACAAGCCTGGTGGCCAGGATATTCAAAAGATGTAGAGGAATACGTTAAGAGATGCCCAAAATGTGCGGAAATAACAAAAACTTCAAGTAAGCAAAATTTCATTCATGGTCCAAAAAAGCAGAGTCATGGGTTATTGTCCACATGGATCACGCACATATCAAAGATAGGGGATTGTTCTTAGTATTAGTGGACTCATATTCAGGATGACCAGAGTTTGTCAGCGTAAAAGACAGAAAAGTCACCACAATAAAGCAAATACTAAGAACTATATTCTCAAAGAATGGAGTACCCCAGACAATAGTCACCGACAATTCACCCGAATTTTGCAATGAGAACTTTTGTGTGTGGTTAAAACAGATTGGATGCATCCCATACAAGACACCACCATATCAAATGAAATTTCAGAAAGAATGCTATAAACGGTAAAAATGGGATTAAAAGCATTCTCACCAATTAATGAAAGGATAGAAGCGTATCTACAAAAAATATTCTCAGTTACAGATCCATTTCACATACGAAAGAAAAGAGAGGCCAATCCAGAAGAAGCAAATTTCCTGATAAAAAAGGACACAACTCGGCTATACTTGAGAAAAAGGGACAACATATGCTGGCACATACAGATCAGTTCAGAAGCAGACACGAACTGGATGACGTAGAAATAGAAGATCAAGAACAAAAAGAGACAGAAAGTTACAAAAGTGGAACAGAGCAGGAAATGGAAGAAAGTGAGAATGAAAAGACAGACGAGTATGAAGAAGAAAATGAAAAGACCGAGATCACCATGAAAGAGAAAACAAGAGGAAGAACAACACAATATGAAAATAATCAGGAATAGTAAAAGAAAAAAAAACAAAAGAAAAACAGGGTATATGACCTCTCCTATTCAGGGAGGTGTAGTATCGTATGCAAATTAGATAGACTAGTATAAACAGAGAACAACTGGCGAACTTAATGCGGCTATGGCTAGCAAACTTGGTTGCTATTCAGGACATGGAGTACTGTAATACGACTACTACTACGCAGAAGGATTTGAAAAACCAACCAGTAAACAAATTCTGAAATATATGATTATGTCCTTGTCGACAAGCAGGATTATTAATTTTGCTTGTAATCAATATCTTCATAATCACTAACTGATGACATGTTGTTGTGTAACTTACGTTTTGTAAGTAGGATAGTAGAAGCCAATAAGGTTGCAAATGAAGTCTCTTCCATATCCAGACATCATAAAAAGTCTGAGGAAGCCAATTATACCTGCAAGAAAAACGAACCTCATAACAGTTTCTAAATTTAAAATAAATATTTTACATTACAAAAGTTCATTATAAACTCAGAAATTACTAGATTTTTAGTCTTGGATTTTTTTTAATGCATTGTTCCTTCAGAATTTGTACAATCATGGCTCTCTAGAATTAACTGAATTGCCATTACTTTAGAAACAAAATGGTTTCCTGTTATCTTCTTTGTTTTGAATTCAGAATAGACCCTATTGGAGACAGGCTGGTGTCCAAAGCTATAGAGCCCAACCTAGCCTGGGGTTTTAATCTATAACTTTGGTAAGAGAGAGAAATTTTCCCCCAAGACTATCAATGTGTAATTGAACAGATGGGACAGAAATCCATGACAACTTATGCTGCCCTGCAGAATCATTTTGATTTCTGACCCAAATCAAATTTATCAAGAGTTTTTATATCTACAATAATTTAGTTATCCTAAAATTAGTTTCTAGTCTAAGAGTCCAATTTTAATTAACAAGCATTTCCTATTTCCAACTAATAGAATGCCTTTAACAAATGTAAAATCACATGGCCTTAAGAAATAAACAAAATGCAAGTTATTGACCCCAATGAGGAGGGAACTAAGAATTCATATTCATTAGAAACAATTTGGTAATTATACGTTCCAGCCTTGTGCCATACATTGCAACATTCTCAGAATTTTTAACCAAATGTTTAAGTTTTCTCATTCTGTATTCCGTGTTCAGGAATATTTAGCTACAGTTAATCCATTTAGGCTATTCTGCTTTGTGTTACTCATCGGTTTCTTCCACACCACACTCACCAAGAGAATCAGATGATTTGCTAAGTTATGTGGATTATGACAAACACCTGAAGAGATTTCGAGTATAGTCTAAACTAAGGATGACAACAAGAGTATGCTGTTCTAAATAGAAAGGCAGACAACCTCTGGGTTCAAAGATTTCAATGCAAGTTATTATTCAACATTCTACAAGGAGATTATATATATATATATATATATATATACACACACATACACTAAGTATATATATATATATATATATATATATATATGCACATACACTAAGTATATATATATATATATATATATATATATATATATATATATATATATATATATATATATACTAAGTTTATGTAGTAAAACAATCTAATTCATTGGGAACACTGAAAACTGCACTGTATTAATGAAGAGGAAACTCGGACAAATCCAAATTAGCATTGGGGGGGGGTTAAGATGTGTTTAGAAAAGCTTTTAATAATTACCCTGATGGAAAATATTTTGAACTTTCCCTACAAAATAATACTGAATCCACATTCAAATCTTATCTCTGCAAAAACAACTGCAAATCTATTGGCCACAATTTGCCTAACAGGAAAAAAAAATGATTATCAGTGACAGCCTGTCAAGCCAAAAACCAATGTTCTCCTACAGCTTCAGTATCAGTTACATTTATAATTTAGCTTTGTGAATAATAATAATAATGTGAATAATAATAATAATGTGAATAATTAGAAATTTTACAGGGAAATTGGAATAGCCCCTATACATGTCGAAAATCCGCCGTCTATTGACAATGTGCAGACATTTTGGGAGAATATTTGGAGCAGCCCAAAGAATATAATCCAAATACAGAATGGATCCAACTTGAAGAAGAACGAATGCTGGATAAACCTCTGCAAGAATGGGAAAATATAGCCACAAATAATGTTAGGCAAGCTCTAACGAAGTCCCAAAAATGGAAATCCCCAGGAAATGACAAGGTATCCAAATTCTAGCTCTATCATCTCCCATCAATCCCTTGCAAAAACTCTATCAGTTCTTGTAAATAATCCCAATGAATTCTCAGAATGGATCACTGAAGGTATTACATACCTCATGCCAAAAATGAGTGAAACAGATGATCCGAAAAATTATAGGCCAATAACATGTCTGTCCACCATGTATAAATTGATTACGTCTGTCCTGACGAACCGTATTTACTCTTCTTTTCGAAGCAAACAACATTCTTCCACTGGAACATAAGGGATGCAGGACAGGTTCATATGGTTGCAAAGATCAACTACTGATAAACAAAATGATCGTGGAAAATTGCAGGAGACGATGTAAAAATTTGAGCGCAGCGTGGATTGATTATCATAAAGCGTTTTATAGTGTGCCATACTCTTGGATCCTTAAGACTTTGGAAATGTACAAATTCTCCCGTGGTAGTAAATTTCCTTAAGCACATCATTGGGAATGTGGAACACTACACTACACTTAAATCACACCAGAGGTAATGCTATCTCTAACCATCAGAATATCCGACATGGAACCTCTCAAGGAAACTCCCTGTCACCCCTTCTGTTTTGTCTGTCCTTAATCCCCCTTTTGCATGAACTAAACAATAATAGCTATGGATACAATGTAAACAAGAAAGTATTCAATCACCTAATCTACATGAATGATCTCAAACTTTTTGCCAAAGACGACAATGAGTTGAAGGGCCTCCTCAATATTGTGAAATGTTTCAGTGACGACATAGGTATGGATTTCGGATAAAATAAATGTGCAAAAGTAACATTCGAGAAAGGGAAAATTACAGAAACTCCCTCAATAGATAATAATAATAATAATAATAATAATAATAATAATAATAATAATAATAATAATACGAATAATAATAATGTGAAAAATAAAAACAAACACTAAAAACTTCACTAGCCAAAATAGTTTCATGAAATCCTTGCTAATAAAACACAATCCCGTTTATACATATTTTTATGCAAGCATGATATACGATCTATATACCAGTCTAATAGTGGATAATTGAGTGACAAAAAGGGGTGAACTAAGTAAGCATTTTATCGCAGGAAGGGATTTCGGGGGCGGGGCGATTTAGAGACAAAGTGGCAAAAATCACTTTGCAGGTATATATAAAGAGGTGCAATACTTACTTCTTGCCTTAAAAATCCCCAAAATAAAGAACCTTGTATATTCCACAAATCTTGTTTGTACTCATGTTATTGTTGGGCACCACAAAGTATTACGAGGACAATAACTTTAAACAAGACACTACTTTAAGTTATTAAGGTTCATCATACATTTTTATTTGTCATCCGCCTAACTGAAACAACTTGTTTGGTAAAAAGTTGAAGACCCTTAGTAAATTGGAATGAGTACAAAAATAAATAAAAAAATAAATAAAATAATAAAATCACGTGTCTAGAGTGCATCATAATGCTAAAAAGCCATACAAATTGAATTTAAAGTTTGCCGAGCCTTAAATGTACATTTTTTTTCAGATGTCACTAAAAAAAAAATTGTCTCCATTACACAAGTGAAATTAGTAGAGAGGAAAATTAAAGTCTAAACAGTCAAAGGTTTGTTACTTGTGATAAAGATAACTGGCTGTCATGAAGTAGGAAGACAAAACTGCAATGGCAAGTATTTCAAATTTATTTGTGAAGGACATTTACTAAGACAGTAACCTTTTCATGTGAGGCATCAAAATTTATTTGAAAACAAACCACAGCTTGAATGAATCCAAAACACCACAAAAATAAATAAATAATATAATGTTAAATGGTCATAGCATAAAGACTACAAGATTACTAGAGAGATGCTTTCTAGTATACAGTTTAAATTGCTGCATATAAAATAAAGCAATGTGCTCAACTGGTAGCTTTGTTGTTATTGGCCATTGTTCAAGCACTCCTATATATTAATGGGCTAGTACTGTTAACTAGCGATGATGGAGTTATGGCTTGTATTCTTGCACCTGCCACAGTAAGTTTATTCTACCAAAGCCTAAATTAGATAAAAAACAACCAGTAAAGTCCTTAGGGATACCCAATGGAATGCAAAAACTGTAGAAGTGTCAGTGTGCAAAAAGCGAGAAGCTTTCCAGCAAGACAGTTTCATTAGAAATCTTTTATAGATATAGAGGCCGGTGGAGAGGCAAAGAAAAAGGGAATAAGTTTTTGCATGAAATGTAAATAAAAGAAATAAGTTACCTTTGACCAGTACAGATCAAATGGGTTGAAAAAATGACAACCAATCATCAAGAAATAGTACAAAGCAGGAAAAAAAAATCAAATTAAAGTGGGCGTGAACATACACCTGGGTCCCTCAGGCAGTTTTCCGTAAGTAGTCAGCTTCACCCCTTAGTGTGTATACATGCAGGAATAAAAGAAACCTCTACTCTGTAACTGATTATATGACCCCATCACCAGGATTCCCTCCCGTCTGGCCAAATGTCATTTTACCCCAAAAGTTCTAGACAGTGGGTGGTTGCTTTGAAACTCATCAATTTTCCTGGCAACACACAAAACCTGCCAGTCACTCACTTGTTTACATACGTTTGCCTTGTTATACATGTTCACCGTAGTCTGAATATAGAATCCAACGTAAGTAATTTGTTCAATGAAAAAACACCAATATCTAGTAGCAGCTGTTCAATAATTCTTAAGGTCTTCCATGTCAGAGGTTGGCAGTGAATATTCGGAAAAACAAAATGGCCGCCTTTATACACGTCGGATTGAATATTTTAAGTCTTCTGATTGGTTAAGCTTCTATTGGTGGACTATAAAATGAGTCAGCTCATTTTGGTTGGCTCAATAGTACACACGGTACACAAAAAACCTAACATGCCTTGAGTAGTCATGCGGCACAGAAGCTTCACTTGTCTTGATTACTGCGCAATGCGTGAAGTTTGAAATGAATGCGCGAAATAATGCGCGAAAAAACATAAAATCCAACAATTATAATAAAATAAAATAAAAATTACGTGCCTGAAATGTAAGAAAAGGATTTTTTCAAAGATGTTTTTTATGTGTCATGAAAGTTTCTTGAATTTAAAGCTTCATAAATTACATTTGAGTGTGAGATTCATTTTAGAAAATAAGTGCATTTTAAAATAACATCCGCGAAAATCGCGCAGTAATCAAAACCAGTAAGATACGAAAAGCAGTAAAAAGGCCGTTAACTAAGTAAGCTTCCGCGCATTAAAACTAGAGGAAAACGGATGTAAACAACACCAATAATGGCGGGCGGACAACGCGAAAAAGATCGAACTTATATTGATGATAAATCGAAAATGGTAATCGAGCACAATGTCTTAATGTCATTTTCGAAATAACCAGGATGGTTGGTACATTCTCAATACAGGGAACTTTTGTGCTTATACTGCAAATTAACCATAAAAGTCATTTGATTAATCGACGAGGTGGCCTCCATTGTGTCCTTGAAGAGGGAAAGCATATTTCCCCTTCCCAGACAAAAAATTAAAATAACTGGAAATTTTTCTAGTCAGATGGTCACAATTTTCTTAAAAGCAACTTCTAATTTAAAAATTGCTGTGAGTGTCCGGGTATTCACTGGTAGTTGACTAGGCCGTTAACTACGTTCTCTTTCGCGCTTAGCTTTCCGCGGCCAATGTATGCAAACAACGCCAGTAATGGCTGCCGCCAACGACGCGAATGAATCCGAACTTTTACTGTCGATAACTCCAAAACGGCAGATCTTATCAAATTTATCAAGTCATTTTCGAATGAAGCATGCATATTTACATCTAAAAATATAATTATTCGGGAAATTTTTATTGCAAACTGAGCGCGGGTCCTAATCTGCAAATCAACCGAAAAAAGTAATGATATCACCATTGGTAATGACTAAAAATTTAAATTTCACTCACAAAATTAAAGTTGGCATAATCCCAAAATACAAATTATAAACAAACGTTTACCAAGTTGAAAAAAAAAATGAATTTCAAACTTTACACCGACAACAATAACATTCAAAAAGTGAAAGTAAGTCGTAGAAGAAAACATTAAATAGGATTTCGACGAAATCATATTTGATGTCTTTCGTTTTCTAAAAAGCCTTAACAATAAGTCAGTGTCATTAGTAGACAAGCCATCTGTTCTGGAGAGGATAATACACTTCACATATACATATTTACAATTAAAGAAAATAAAACTTTGTACAAATCACTCACCGAATGACATATTTGAAAAAAAGCAGTAACAGATTCAGGTCAAACACCTTCAGTTGAGGCACAAGTATTTCTGCAAAATCTACTATTATCGAAGCCAAATGAACATTAATAATGAAAAAAAGACAAGTGTTCAGTGTCCACCCTAAAGAGATTTGTACGACACAGTATGGCGAATGACGATACTGAAGAAAATATCTTTGGGGGATTAAGGTCTTAACAAAGATGACGATTTTAGAACTCTTCTAGGAAGGGCAGATAACTATCATAACATTATTATTTTACAACAAACAGGATATCACATGCCTGATAAGGTCTTAACAAGGATAAATATTACACACATTAATCTGAAATCATTTAGGCCAAAAAGATCTAAATAGCTTAACTTCTATAATCCATAAATATTTGTTTAGTGCACATATTGCACAAACAGTAACAAACACTTTTCTTATCATTCACCTTAAGAGTTATATATAAAACATTTTGACAATAGGCATTTCAAGTGTTTAAAAGTCAAATACTTCTACCCACAAGAACAGACAGGGAGTGGATTTAGAATTACAAACTGGAAAGTAAGGAACCTCTGTGAGCAAATTAACCTTTTTGTTATGTTCTGCTATCTCTCTGCGTAGTAGTAGTCATAATATAGTTCTCGGTGTCCTGAAGAACAACCGAGTTTGCTAGGCATAGCCGTTCTATGTTCACCAGTTGTTCTCTATTTATACTTGTCTATCGAATTTCCATACGATACTACACCTCCCTGAATCGGAGAGGTCGTATACCCTTGTTTTTTCTTTTACTATTTGTTGTGGATTCCGGAATGAATCAGATATCAATGAATAACAAACGCCAGGAATGGATAAGGAAAATAAATGTATTAACGTAATAATACAAACTGGTAATACGGGTTAGTAGATCCAGGAATGCGAGTTAGTAGCACTAATATATATATATATAGTCTTGGTATTGAAGTATCGCGGATGACTCCTTACTGAGTCTACGTGCTCGCTAACTGTGACTCTTGTGCTACCCTCCTCTATTACAGACTGTCCGGGTATTCACTGGTAGTAGTATATGTATACCTCGGGTGAGTCCATTTGTGTAAAAAGGGGAGACGCATTAACACTATTACTGATTATTTTCATATTGTGTTGTCCTTCCTCTTGTCTTTCTCGTTTTCTCTTTAATGGTGATCTCAGTCTCTTCACTTTCTCCTTCATATTCATCTGTCTTTTCATTCTCACTTTCTTCTATGTCCTGCTCTATTCCACTTTTGTAACTTTCTGTCTCTTCTTGTTCTTGATCTTCCATTTCTACGACATCCAGTTTGTTTCTGCTTCTGAACTGATCGGCATGTGCCAGAATATGTTGTCCCTTTTTCTCCAGTATAGCTGTGTTCTGTTCTATATTTATCAGGAAATTTGCTTCTTCGGGATTAGCCTCTTTTTTCTTTCTATACATTACCTTTTCTATCGTTGCAAAGGACATAGTTATGGGGTCACTGATTTGTCTTCCCGCATGTGGAATGGATCTGTAACTGAGGAAGATTTTTGGTAGATACGCTTCTATGCTTTCATTAATTGGTGAGAATGCTTTTAATCCCATTTTTACCGTTTATAGCATTCTTTCTGAAATTTCATTTGATATGGTGGTGTCTTGTATGGGATGCATCCAATCTGTTTTAACCACACACAAAAGTTCTCATTGCAAAATTCGGGTGAATTGTCTGGGGTACTCCATTCTTTGAGAATATAGTTCTTAGTATTTGCTTTATTGTGGTGACTTTTATGTCTTTTACGCTGACAAACTCTGGTCATCCTGAATATGAGTCCACTAATACTAAGAACAATCCCCTATCTTTGATATGTGCGTGATCCATGTGGACACTAACCCATGGCTTTGCTTCTTTAGGCTATGAGTGAATTTTTTCTTGCTTGAAGTTTTTTATTTCCGCACATTTTGGGCATCGCTTAACGTATTCCTCTACATCTTTTGAATATCCTGGCCACCAGGCTTATAACTTTAGTCTTCTTTATGTTGCTGTTATGCCAGAATGCACGTCATCATGTAGTTCTTTTAATATGTCCCTTCTCAGTATTTCTAGAGCTACTATTATACCCCCATTGCATATTATGCCATTTCCATTTTAGTTTGTGCTTCGTTTCTTTAAAGGGTTGCTCTGCCATCGAGTAATTGCTCCATATATTATTCTTTATTCTCTCTACTATTCTGCTTAATATTGGGTCTTGCTTTGCTTCTATTTTGAGTCTATTTAGAGGAAGAACCTCCGTTTCTACCCAGTGTATTATTTTATTTTCAGTATTTTCCTGTTTCTCTTCACTTTCATTCTTGAACTGTAATCTCGATACAGCAACTCCGTGAGGGTTCGTGTTCCCTTTTACGTATACAATGTGAAAATCGATTGCCAGGCTTATTACTACCCATATTAAAATTCTGGACGGTGTGACATTTGCTGACGTTAACCTTCTTGATATATACATGATTGGCTGTTCTCTTTGTGATAGAATAGCAGCAATTGCCTTTTCACTCGCGTTTGTGGTTAACGTTACTTCGTTTTGTGGATCAAAATCTTTTATTATTGGTTTGTTCTGTAGTATTTTCTTTAGTGTTTCAAAAGCGATAGTTTGCACTTAAATTCATTGTTTTTTTTAGGGTTTTTTGCGTAATTATGCAAATGTCTCTATTATGTCACTGTCTCTTGGTATGTATTTACTATAAAAATTAATTATCCCCCAAAAGGATTCTAATTCTTTCTTATTTGTTGGAGCAGTTATTTCTGCTATTTTCTTTGCTAGTCTATCGCCGGGTGATATGCCTTCTTTTGATATTTGATATCCTATGATATCTTCTTACTTGTTTACGGTCATGTCTGCCTTTTTTAATCTCACTAAATTTTGCTCTGTTTTATATTTTAATTCTTCTTGTTCCTATACCTATATCGTCCTGGTATATATTATTATATAATTTACTTTTCCTAATAAGACTCTTTCAATTGCTTTTTGAAAAAGCGTTTGGGGTAAAGACTTCAAAACGCTAGACGAGTCCATCTGAGCAAGCCTATAGGGTAGGTACCTCCACGAAATGTAAAAAAAAACAGTATAGCTTGACAAGGAAGGCCTTAAATTTGATGAAAAAATTTTTTATCTGCTTAAGTATATATATCATTATTAAGAAGAAATACCGAAGTATTTTTGAGTATTTTAAAAAAGATTTTACTCATTCTTAGCATGTCCGAAATTTTAGTTAAAAATCTTGTTTTTTTTTTGTCAGCGAAATTATTGAAAAAAAATCGATATCAGCCATATTTTAAAATTTTTTTAAACTAAGTTAAAATGAATTAAAATCTCAATGAAGACTATTAAAACTAAATCAAAAAATATAAAAAACGAAAAAAAAAAAATTGTCGAAAAATATCTGAGTGCGCCAAATTTCAGTGCTCGGTTGGATATGTTATCTTTCTTATTTCATAACAAAAAAAATATACATGAATTAAAAAATCTATAAAAAGAATTTCACAAATTCAAGAAATATATTGAAAAAGTAGCTATATAAAAAAATTAAAAATAAATCAAATGGTACAGTATGAAAATGAATCGTAATTGAAAAATTGACAGACGGCTCACTGAAAGAAAAAAAGTGAAAGCTGTAAAGTGTAAAACAACTTCAAAAAATTGAAATTGCAATGAAATATGTAAAATGATAAATGAAATAAATGGTATTTTTAAAAATGTAGCAATGTTGATGGTGAAAATGGCTTAGGATGATGTTCAAATTTTTGTAATGAGTAAAAAACGTTAATTCAAAATGCACAACATTTGTCTCGCTAAGAATTTGCAACACCATTACAATCAAGTCACGTGATCTTTTAATACTTGTTACCTCCCGTACATTTTAATAGCAACCGTTTTAACGATTTTTTTTAAGAAAAAATTACATTTTTTAATTACAAGCTTTGTTCGGAGTAGTCAAAACGATACAATTTACAAAACACTAAAACAACATCTATATCATAAGGACACTTAGAAAACCCGACGCGGCTTTTAACTAATTTTAAAATATTTTAACAACTTAATGTAAAAAATGTATTATAATTAAATAATTTAGAAATAACTGTATTAAAAATTTATTATTCATCGAAAATTTTTTTTGCTTTCAGAAAATATTGTCCATATTAATAAAAACAGCTAAAAGCAAATAAAAGCATTTGAAATTAAATAATATATTTGTTTTATTGAGTTTTGTATGTTACAGTTCGGAGCTGATTTTCAGGTACGGGTGGACCAATTACAAAAAAAAACAAAACGTGATTTGCATTCTTCAAAGCCTTGTGCTTTTAACTATTGTAATCACTAAACCCGACTCGAGCGAATTTCTAGAGTTTTCATAAAATTAGTTATGGTGGGGGGATAATAAATATAAAAAAATATTTCTGTCATGACTTTAATTAAAAAAAAACATATTTATAATAATTTCGATCATCTGTGAATACTTTCTGAAAGTTTCATTAACATCCGACAATTATTTTCATTTTTGCAAGATTTCCAAAAATGTGTCATACAAAAAAAAAAGTGATAAAAATTGTATATGTTATTTCACTCGTGACTGTGATACAAAGATAAACAAAGTTTTTTAATCAAAATTTCGAATATTCTAAAAAGAAGGAAAATTTTTTTTTAAAATAATGAAAAAAAACTTTGGTCTTTCCTCTTCCAGATAACATAAGCATTTAGACGATAAAATTTTTAGCGATATCGTAGCAAAGTTGACAAGTTGAGGAAATGGATACATAAGTATCCATAAGTGGTTACAGATCTTCCGAAATTGAATATAGAGAAAACTGTAGTTATTCTAAAAAAAAACTATAGACGAAGGAGAATAATTAGGTATACACCTCCCTTCAACAAGTTAGTCCGTACCAAATTAGGGCACAAATTCTTAAATCTAATTAACAAGCACTTCCCTAAAAAAAGTAAATTAAGCCAGATCTTCAATTGCTATACCTTAAAAATTAGCTACAGCTGTTCTAGATAAAATTATTAAATCACATAACAATAGAATACTGAAACTACATAGTGATAATAAACGAAACCTAAATACAAGTTCTAATAGACCCCAAGAAAAAAGACTCTGCAACTGTAGAATCCCCGATCAATGTCCATTATTAAACAGATGCTTAACCAAATCCATAGTGTATATGGCCTATATCTCATCAAATGAGAACCCCGGAGATATTAAGCTGTATGTGGGGTCTACTAGCAGACCTTTTAAGGTTAGGTATTACAATCACTTGAACTCCTTTACAAATACGGCCAAACGAAATATGACATCACTTTCGAAATATTTTTGGAAACTCAAGGAAGAAGGAAAAACACCTAAAGTTAAATGGAAAATCCTAAGACAAGCCAGAACCTGCAATTCACTGAGCGAACCTTGCTTCCTATGTTTACAGGAGAAAATATGTATCATTGAACTCTTGAATAATACCCAATTATTAAACCAAAGATATGAGACTACCGTTTTCTGTAGACATACTAAGGATTTAACACTACAATCTTGCTAAATTCCCAATTCCATAACTATGAACCTTTTATAATTATATATCCACAAAAAACGTTCTTTTGATTACAAAATAAAGTGATAACCCCAACATAAAGAAATGCAATCCAACTTTAGAAATCTTATAGAAAAACCAAAAAATAACACTCCCAATTATTACAAAAGATAACTCGAAAATCTTTTTACCTACTCAAATGTAATATTATCCCCTATCGCTATCTTCCCTCCCCTACCTCTCAAACTTAGGACGCTTGTGAGTTGACGTGCCTAAACTTTGACCGATGTTTATCAACGAAAAAATGTCCACACACCAATCAACATTAACCACCCGGTCCACCCACCACCAAACTGCTATCAACAATCACTATTGTTTCACTCTGATACTTTATGTATATTTTGTATGTACATTTTTCTTCTAAAAAAATGGAAAATAGGAAGTGACGTTTTACATCCGGGCTTGCCTACAAACAGGATCGTTCATAACCATTTTCGACCCTCACCCGTAGATGTGCAGTTAAAATGCACTGAAACCAAGTTGCATCTTTGTTGTGAGTAAAATGGTTTTGTCTATATGATAAAATTATAATAAATAAATAATATATATATATATAGTTAAAGGAATACAGATCACTTTAAGGCTCCATGTAATAATTTATTTCACCATAGCCCTTTTAAAGGACGTAGGATCATCAGACTACACTTCCAAAAGGTGAAACGAAAAATGAAAAATGAAATGAACATTTAAACTTTTGACGGGTAGTATTAAGTTTATGTAATTTAACAGAGAGGGTAATGAGGGGTGGTGTGAGAGACCTGATCGAGTTTAGAGAGGGTTTCTTTTAATATTTCTATCTATCATACTTAGTATTAGGGGAGGAGGGACCAGGCATTGACCTATTTAATCGGTTAAATTAACGGAAGTGATATATTGAAAGGGAAGGGGGAGAAGAGAGAAAAAATAAAAAGAAAGAAGGGGGAAGTAAAGAGAAAGAAGCTGTCATTAGGCTTTACTAAGAGACAGGAGGGGTGGTAATTTTTAGCAATTTATGTAAAGAAAGATTTTAATGTTTGATAGTAATTTAATTTTTTTAAATCACCGAAGAAATTAATTTGATGTTTTCTAGCAATTTAAATTTTTAACTCTTTTACAAATAATTTAGGGATTTAATATGAGTTAAATAGTATATTTTGAAACACATTCATAGAAAGTACATTAAAAATTATTTAAAGTATAATAGTTTACTGATATTAATCTATCAATATTGTAAATGATTGTTAAGTTAACATCTCTATCAGTTTGAATCTAATTCATGAATGTAATTTGTGACTATTTTTAGATGGGTAATCTTTTTTACTTAAAGTTTAGGTTTTAAATTAAGATGGAGTAATATTTGAAGGCAATATTAAAGATTTTGTTTTATCATATGCATATACATATACCACACATACACTTATGTAAATCACATATATATACATACGTCCATTGACATGTGCAATTACACATATAGGCACATACACATGTATCGATATACACAGGTACCTATGTATATTCATATATCAATACTTACATATATATTTTTTCAAATCTTTACACATATTTATATTTATATCTATTTAAATTCTTCCATAAATTTCACAGTTAATGTTTAACGTTAGGTGATGACTTAAATGTTTAAATATCAAATCAAATATTTCTAATTTTAACATTTTACTATCAAATATTGATAGTTAAAGAGTAATATATTTAAATTTAAATTAATTTATCAATTTAAACTGAAATTTCCTCCAGATGACTAGAAAAAAAAAATTAATCTCACAATTTTAATTAGAGAATATTAAGAAAAATAAGATAAAACGTTAATAAAGGAACTTTAAGTCCTTCCCTTAGAATACTTTCTATATATATATATATATATATATATATATATATATATATATATATATACATATATATATATATATATATATATATATTGGTTTGAGATGTGAGTTTGTAAACAGTGACTATTTAAGCTAATATTGCATGACTTTTCGGCACTGTGTGTTTATCTAAATCTAAAAATAAACACGCTAAAATTCAAGTTCATCCCTGCCGTGAGCCGACGGCTTAGTGGTAGAAGTTCCGACTGACTTTCGATCCTAGCTAGAGGCAACCGGACGTCTAGCCACACTGATGAGCTGTGAAACAGCGAAACAGTCTGTCTGTGGATGACAAAAATATTGGCTCCTGAAAAAATTAATTTCGGTTGAGCCCTTTGGTTTGAGGTGTGAGTTTGTAAACAGTGACTATTTAAGCTAATATTGCACGACTCTTCGACAGAATTGAGTCACTGTCAGTCACTGTGTGTTTATCTAAATCTAAAAATAAACACGCTAAAATTCACCTTCATCGCTGCCGTACGCCGACGGCTTAGTGGTAGAAGTTCCGACTGACGCCAATTCAGTCGGGTTTCGATCCTAGCTAGAGGCAACCGGACGTCTAGTCACACTGATGAGCTGTGAAACAGCGAAACAGTCCGTCTGTGGATGACAAATATATATATATATACAAAAAAAAAGATCTATAACCATAAATACCTACACCTGCATACCTATTTATATTACTATATTTTACATATATTCACACTTATTACATATACGAACTCACAAATACTTACATTTATATATACACATATCTACATACACAGACCACATGTAATCCTATATACATGACACGATACATACATATACACATATATACATATATATATACATACATATATACACCCACATATACACACATATACACACACACACATATATATATATATACTAACATACCTACCTAAATTTACGAATACACCTATACACACACACCCGCACACACATATATATATATACACATACACATATATACATATATATACACATACATACATACACAACTTACATATGCGCCTACAATACATATATACATATATATGCATACATACACCTCTATACAAAAAGATATACATATACACGTAAAACCACATATCAATGTTCAAGTTCATCTACATATTTGTATACATACAATTATGTGTCTGCATCCATGTTTGCATATAATCATTTCCTTAACCACAATTACCATAATATTTTCCCTTTCTATATAGTTATTTCTAAATATATTTAGTTAGACTGAAGTGGTTTTTATGCCTACATTTACAAATCAACTCGTAATGCTTGTTCAGTAATATATCCGGATCTTTATGTTTTATTATTAGGATCTTCTCTTTTATACACAAGTCGCATCTATCTCTGAAATTTATTGGAGTTCTGGCTCTCGAGATGATTCTCCATTTTACTTGTGGGGTTAAGCCGCTCTCCAACAAATCCCAATAATGTTTCGACAGTGCTGTTTGGTGTTTTTTTAGATCTATTTGTGAAGGACTGGCGATGGTTATAAAACCTCTGCTTCCAATTTCCCGCCGATATTCCTATATATATCTTTTTCTGTTCAATATTTTCCTTGGGAAAAATTGTAGCTTCATATATCACGTTTTCTGCCATGCATATTCCTTCAACTGGACAATCGGATCAATTACAGGTAGATGTTTTCGTTTGGTTTGCATTACGATCCTATTGTAGTTGATTATTATGAAATTCTCTCATAATGTTGCTATTGTGAGGGCTAATAATTTTTTCTACATTGTTCATGCAAGAATAACTAATTTTTAAATTGATTTTGTTGAACATTTTTTCAATATTTCATTTTTACTAAAGTATTTGTCCATTAGTTTTAGGAAGTATTTCCCTATATTAATACTAGAAAGTCTACAAAAAGGTGGGTTGAACCAAATAATCTTCCTTTTCCTATTTTTGAACTTAGTGGATGTGTTATTGATTTATCTATATAATTTAATGTTTGTTTAAATTTACTTTTTAATAGGGCTTGATTATATGTCGATATATTTTGGTTAAAAATGGTTTTACTAGAAGTTTGTTTATTCTTGTATTTACAGTATTTGGAATTTGTTTTATAATTTTGCTTTCGAGTTTGCTTTCGGGTGGTTTGAGTTGATATCTATGTATATGGGCGATTGGTTTTCCTTTTGTAAGGGTTTATAAGTGTTATTGTCGAGATTAAATGTAACGTCTAGAAAATTGACTATTTTAGGTTGGAAGAAATTTCGATTTTAAATCCTAGAAATTTGAAAGCCTTAATTATTTTCTTCTGTAGTTGGGATGTTAAAGGACCATTAGTATTAGGTATAACAATAAGTCCATCATCCCTGTATAGCCCTACATTTTGGGGTTAAGGAATCTGCTCAGGATGTCTAAAATATATATACCTATTAAGTCTGCTATTTTAGCTGAATCAAATGCTCCCATTGGGACATCGAAGTTGTCTTTTTAAACCAAGTAGTATCATTAAGTCTTAATATAGACTGTCTAGAGTCCATTATGATTTTTATTTCTTCAGTATAATTTTTAGCAAAACTTAAGCTGTTTTCTAATAAATCTTTAGAAATGGAGGGGTAGAAATCAATAATATCTAATTGGATAAAAGTGGCTTTATTTTTAGATTTTAGATTTTCGAACAAGTTAATGGCGCCAGACGAATCTTTCCAAAGGTTTACGGGATATTTTTCTAATATAGATGTATTTATTCTTTTTAGGATGTTTTTAGAAATTATTCCTAATTCTGATTTGGAGGGATTTATTAGTCTGGAATGTAGATTATTTTATGGTCTTTAAAAAGTAGGTAGGCGTCTTTTAAATAAGTAGTAGCCATTCTATCAGCAATATTATATTTAAATGCGAATTTAGCAGTTTCACTGTGTATGGAGGATAGGTGCCTGGAGTCATTATCTTTTTTTATAAGAATTAGAGATTTTATTCTGAATCAGATGGTTGTATTCAGAAGGATTAATCTTGTAAATATTTTTGGATTTATCAGCTCTGATCCATAGTTTTTTTGAGCTTTTGATACTTGTAATGTCTTTTTTAAGTTTGGATTGTAATGGGTTGTATTTCTTTCTGAAGGATATTTTATTGATTAAATTAATTAAGTCCTGTTCAAAGGGTTCCAATAATTTATTGCTGGGTGGAGTGTTTTGAGATTTCAAGTAAAAAATTTTTTCCGCGTCAACTCTCCGATTTCTCAATCCGAGCTGCTATCCATTACTCCTCCTTGCTATATATATATATATATATATATATATATATATATATATATATATATATATATATATATATATATATATATATATATATATATATATATATATATATATATATATATATATATATATATATATATATATATATATATATATATATATATATATATATATATATATATATATATATATATATATATATATATATATATATATATATATATATATATATATATATATATATATATATATATATATATATATATATATATATATATATATATATATATATATATATATATATAGCAAGGAGGAGTAATGGATAGCAGCTCGGATTGAGAAATCGGAGAGCAGAGTTCGAATTCTAATCGAGTTAATTATATTCACTTACGTGCAAATACTAGGAAAGAATCCATTCCTCCCTGGGGGTTTTATAGCCTTGGGTGGCAACTCTGTATGCGTTCTTTGTATTCGGTTCTTCCAAAAATTGTGGCTGGTTCTGCACAAGCCTTCACCACTATAATCAAATCATATGTGTGGATTGTCTGATTGTTCGGTTCTATGAAGTGAGTTGCTGTACCCTCATTCATCGAAAAAAAAAACGCGAAAATATTTACTATATTTTAAAAAGTTAAGATATATGGGAACAGATATCGAAGTATTTCAAATTTTGCACAATTTTTATCCAGAAACGTGATAATAATGGAAAACTTACCTTAGGACAAAGTGGATTGTGCTTAGGTTTTGAGTATCTGAGTTTTATTTTCATTCTTTCTTGTCCTTTCGTTCATTTACTGTACAAAAGAGCGATATCTGTTTCTCTTAATATAACTTTCACTAGAAATGGCAATTTGGCTTAGTGATTCATTTGCACAATCGACATTTGTATTCTTATATATATATGTATATATATATATAGGTATATATATTGTTTTAGCGATGGAATACAAAAGTCCCTGGATATAATTGTATTATAATTTTTTCAGTTGTATTTCCGATGTGACGTAGTGTTTTCTTTTATTTTACGAAAGTGAGAGTTTTCCCAATTTTCCTTTCGTTTCTTAACTATTTTGTCTCGTAGAGTCTCGTTGCATGCCCAGTCATCGTCGATAAACCAGTGGCCCCACTTTTTAGCTCTCATCATCTTACGTTTATTACCAGCTATCCAGTTATTGTTTATTAACAAAGGATCTGTAGCATCTCGCTCCTGTTTGGACATGCGGTACCACAATCCATCAGGATACCTTTCCCATGGAAGAAAGGCAAATTTTAGACCGAAGTAATTTTTAATTAACATCTTTCTCATGTAGGCCTGTTCGTCGTTCATTTCTGCATCGTGATTCTCCTTTTTGCTGATATTCGTTAAAAGATCCTGCGTTTGATTATTAAGAAATCCCCAGAATTTCTTCATCCTGTTCGATGTGCTGAAAAACAGAAAGCCACCCGCGAGAAATTTATCATCCTGATGTCTTCTTGTTCCGAGAATATCATTGTCTTTCAGCTTATTTAGACAATCAGGTATCGGGTTCGAGATCCACATGCAGTCCACCTCGAATAAGAGAAGACTTATATCCCTCAACAGCAACTTATAGATAATATATGTACGCGCAATAATCAGCTTAGTGTAGCCAACCCGTGAAAATAACTGGTTTCCTCGAATGTCGAATTCTTTAGGTAGGCAGACTAGATTCACCTCAGGCCATTCCTTCTTCAGTTTATCGAAGCTTTCAGTGTTTGTAACGAAAAACAAGACTTGGCGATGTATATTCATCGTTTTTGTATTGCACAGCCAACTATAAGCAAATGGAAGGTAAGCATCGTTGAGTAATGTCATTAAAACCGGTGGCTTTCTTTTGATAATTTTTCTGCTTATTACGACTGCCTCTTCTATAACTCTCTCCAAAGATGCGAGATTATACTGGTGTTCGGCTCCATATTCAATGTTATACATTAAATTCCATTTCGAAAAATAATGTTTATATTTAAACCACTTATTTGTCTTTGATATATATACCGTTATGCATATTGTCACACAAATCAACGACTGAAGAAAAAGATAGATTTTTTTGCGCATTGTAACAAGATAGAAATTAAAGTGTCGATTAATAATGTCGATAAGAAACTGGATTATTTATAATTCATAAAAGTTGATTAGGCAATCATAATTTTTTCCAGGTTCCAGTTTCACAAAAGTCGGAGCATAAATGAAACATCCCGAGTCAAACAAATATCAGTGTAAATTTGATTTTAAAAATGAATCAGATGATGTCTATTACAAAATGTGTTGTCAGGTACAGAGAAACTGTTTGCACAAAAATTGCTCGTAGTAATTCAGAATTAAAAAAAAAAAAAAGAACCTCTCAGCTGTTTCACACCGTGGAGTAATAACGTATTTGTAATTCTTTTATTCGCTTTAAATGTTATCTATGCAAATTTAAATTTCAAAATGTTAACGATCAGTAAGTGAATATCATCACTCCAAAAGTAAGAATGTTAAAAGCCGTCGTTTATATTATCGGAAAAGCTGGTTAAATACCAACGATAATACGACTGGGAATAACACAAAGTTTATGGTTGTTATGCTCTACTTTAAATTAAATCTCTTTCCGATTCACACATGTTATTAGGAGCGACGTACGTACGCGCAACGAACAAAAATATAAAAAAAGAAAACGAGAGGATCCCAGATGTAAATGAAATAATAAAAAAATATTTACACGGGAGGGGACTCTTTCTCAAGGCACCGATGAACGAGAGAGTAAAAGAATAATGAACGCCCTTGTGAGATCACAGAAAACAACAAGAATGACAGATTTAAATTCACAAACATTTATTTACAAATTATACAAACAGCAAAATAGGCAAAAGTAAAATATGTACTTAATGGAGGTGGGAATAGGAAATTACTAAAATAATCTATATGTGCAACTAGCGAGCATATAACACCTATACATATCAATCAGTCCACAAAGAAAATATAAAGGTATTCGTTTACATTAGAACAAGGGTGTGGCTCATGGAGTTGTCAGCTCAAAGTTCAACGAAAATACAAAACAAATATTCTCCATAAGGGAATATAATGTACCAATTCAGAGACTCTCATTCTTTCAATTGTGACAGCAGCAAATCTTTCGTCTCTCGGAAGCTGGGGAAGCAATGAACTCTTTCTCCTGAAGAAATTCATTCACATGGGTTTCTTTTTTTCTCTTTTCTTTTGTTTTTCTTCTTGTCTTCTTCTCCAATTAATCTTTAATATTTGCTGTGAAGTTTTCCGCGGGAATTTCTTGCATGAAAACAACCAGTTTGTGTGTTGTTTTTTTTTATATTCTTCAAAATCTTTAATATATTGTGAAATCTTTCGCGGGTATCTTTTCTTCCGTGAAAACAACAAGTGTTTTTTATTACATACATATATGTTACAGTATTTCCTTACTGGTTTATCATCCGTGGAAATATACTATCTCTTTTTCTCCTATACCCTCGTGTGCGGAGACTGAGTTTAATGCGTCTGCTCTAGTTGACGTGAAAGTATATCGTGGACTTTGATGAAAACTAAAAATATAATCTTTTTCCTGTGGACTGAGAACTAAAGTGAAAATATAAAAATAAAAATGCATCTTCAATCGCTGGTCGCACATTTTATATACTTGTAAAATCTCTACTACTCAACATATCGGTAATACAAAACAAAAGGCATGATCCTCATAGTTTACTTTTAAGAGAACAGTTCATGGCATTGTCACAGTCGTGGGCAAGCCGTCAACATCACTGTCAGTGACTAAGGTCAGCTAACCTGACAGACACATCTACTCCAGGCTCTACTCCAATTTGCTTCCCTCACCCACAAAATGACATTTCTCCTTGATCTTCTATATCGGCACTACAAATAATCTTAACATCACTTGTATTTTTCTCGAGTGAATAAGAAAGATATCTAATTCCAAGCAGGAGAATTAGTGCTGTGTACCGTATACTCAAATGAATTAGACTTCAATATTTGAATAGAAAGAAATAGAATCATTTGTACTATTTAAATATTTGTTATAGCCAAATGTAGAAACGAAGAGAAATAAGTGTATGCAGACAATGTGCGTCTGCCGACTTAGCTTATGATAAAAAAAACCCGCATGTCTTGTCTGCAGTCTTCGTTGAATAAGTCCTTTTAAGTCGCCCACAAAATGACATTTCGCCTTGATCTTCTATATCGGCACTACAAATAATTTTATTTTAACAACACTGGTATTTTTTTATTGAGTGAATAAGAAAGAGATCTAATTTGATGCAAAGTATAACAAGGAGAATTAGTGCTGTGTACCGTTTGCTCAAACGAATTAGACTCAGTCAGTTATGTGCCATGCGTGATACAAGCTTAGGCGATTATGTATCATGTATCGAAAGATACATGACTGACGATTTTTCCCGCAGTAGGTTGCCATTTATTTCTGCAGTAGACCAGTCCTGCTATTTAAGAAGAAGAGGATTCATAATTTCCCAAGAAAAAGAGGACGAAGATTCATACCTTTCCCAAGAAAGAGAAGAAGAGGATTCATACCTTTCCCAGTCAGAATGAATAGAAAGAAATACAATAATCCTTACTATTTAAATATTTGTTATAGCCAAATGGAGAAACGAAGAGAAATAAGTGTATGCTGACTTAGCTTAGGATTTTAAAAAAACTCCGCATGTCTTGTCTACAGTCTTTGTTGAATAAGTCCTTTTAAGTCCCTTTAAATAGTAATAATTTATCTTAAGGTTGCCGTCCCTGTTCTTCCGTCATTTCATGTCACTCTTTAGAGCTGGTGTTAAATGGTACATTTTTGCTTGGAACTCACTGAATAAAGTAATAGGAGAGAACAATTATATGGTTCTTTGAATTTATATAGCCAGTGTCTCGTGACCCTTGTAGGGGCAGTGATTTGCCCGCCCCCACCAGTCATTATCTACTCCTGTTTTATTATGTACTTGATTAAGCTGCATTTCTGATTAATTATTCTAAATTCCCAAGAGAAGCACTACGTAAATTGACTGGTCTGATCGTAAAAAAATAGAGGGAAATAATTTTGTAGGTTGTCATTCGTTAGGCGTTTCAAAGCCATGGCATTTGTTAGAATCGAAAAATATTGATATATTAGGAATTTAAAAGGAGAGTCCTGCTCATAAAATAAATTTACATTTATATCTTGATCGGCCTATGAAGGACCTTTTTCAAAAATTACTATCAAATCATTTTCTCATTTCAATCCATTCTGATAACGAGAAGAGGATTTAACTTTAATTCCATACAAAAAAGCTGGGAAATTACATAAACAACTTTTGATTCGAACTAAGAATTGTAAAAAAAAAAAATACCAGAATAAATATTAACGATTTTTTTAAAAAGTCGTTCGTTTTCTTTCTTTAATCACGAGAAACGCCAGCTTAGGGAAAGTAGTAAGATTCATTATTTAAGCAAACACACAAATACACACATTTCATTCTTTCGTTTTCAGGTATGATGAGACCGTGAATATCGAATTTTCAATCAAATCTATTTCATGAAACGTTTCCATTTGTCAAGATTTTAAAATTCTGTCGGGATTTCTATATCCTCATTTGAACACACACACACACACACACACAGATATATATATATATATATATATATATATATATATATATATATATATATATATATATATATATATATATATATATATGTATTTGAATTGGACATAGTCCGACAATTTATTAAAGACATTTTTGATATGTTTAACGTTCTTTTCATAGATACAAGTATTTAAGCAAATGCTCTGTTTATAATAAACAGTATTAAATAACATTTACCGGCCTGAATGTCCGAGAAATTTTCATAGATAATTTTCGATTCCTGTCGGAGAACGAAAATTTTATATGAAAATTTCTCGGACATTCAGGCCGGTAAATGTTATTTAATACTGTTTATTATAAACAGAGCATTTGCTTAAATACTTGTATCTATAAAAAGAACGTTAAACATATAAAAAATGTCTTTAATATGTATATATATATATATATATATATATATATATATATATATATATATATATATATATATATATATATATAGTGTATTTAGGCAGCAATCCCTCTTGAACACATGTTTCGTTAAAGGCGACTGACAAGGTACTGCAATTAAGATTTTTATTTATTTTTTCTTGTGTTCGTACAAGTGTTTTTTTTCTGGACACGAAGTCTGTAAAAACTGTACAAAAGTTATGCATGTCCGAGCGCTTTCGGCTACACCTTTAGCCATTATCAAGGATGGTTTTAATTTTACTTTTAACTAAATGTATGGGTTGTGTTATGTATGTATCTAGAGTTATAGGAAAGTTTTATTTCCCAAACACGGTCAGCACATTGTGACCGTGTTCATAGTTAATATTATTGAGTGTTGTTTTTTTCTTTTTTTTATTAGGGCTTCCATTATTGTTATTTTTATTTATTTATTTATTTATTATTTTTTTGAATGTGGATGTTATTATTTATGAGTTTGTTTTGTACCTGATCAAACCAAACTCATAAATAATTACATCGGACACACTACTACATGCATATCCAGACGACTTACGTTACATCTATCCGTCTATAGCCTCATAATACTCATTTAAATACACACAAAACCTTACCACACACCGTCCGAAACAAATTATTAGAAAATACAAGAATAATTGAACATTTTAGAATTCGGAAAATTAAATGGGGATGAGAAATTGGAATTTAAAATCCCTACCAACATAGGTTAGTGCAGCTTTAAAGTTATCTAAATTAGATGTTAATCACCTTGCATCTAAAAAAAAAAAACAGAAGTCTTTTTCTAGGTACCAAGAAAACGGTATTTTAAATAATTTAAATACCTTCTTCGACCATAAATTTTGGTTTTAATTGAAAGATATTAGCTTCCTAAAACTAATCCGTATTAAAAGAAAAACTGGTGCCGCTTTAGAGTGTGTCCTACCGATCAGTGTATCCCAGGGGTCGGCAACCTAAGGTATGCGTGTAACACGTTTGCACGTCAAGCAATTTCCAATGGCACGCAGACGCAAATGACATCACGAAGTCCGAACCAATAACTACTACAACGCAAAGAAGATATTCATCTGCTTCAAAACTGATCACACGTTGGACTCATATTAATAATAAAAACTTTAAAAAAAAGCTTTTAAAAACACAGAGTTAATTTCTATTAATGTAGTTTGCATATTATTCTATATATTACTATATAAAATATATTGTAGAACAGGTATATTGACCTTAAATTGTATGAAAATACATAAGCTGTTGGCAAACTGAATGATTATAAAATCCTAAGTCGAAACGTAGTCAGCAAAAGGTTTCCGACCCCTGGTGTATCCTACCACCACACTTGTATCCAACATTATCTGACATAAGGAGAAAAGCAAAGACGGAAGGAGGGATGACAACATTTATTGTTGTATTATAAAATTTAAAATCAATTATAAAATAAGAAATTTGACTAACAAATTGTTGTGGGGCAGACCCCTTTTACACAAGATGGACTCGTCCAAAGTATACTTATACTGACAGAGAGAATACCTGCAGGTTGAGATACGTTGAGTCAGGGTGAGAGATACGGAGACAGTACACAGAGTGTTCACAGAAAGTTATACGAGAGTCCAGAGAGAGAGAGAGATAATTACCGCTTCACTTACAGAGACTTGTACATCTACTTTCTACTAACTCGCATTCCTGGACTACTAATCTTCACTTCAAGTCTGTATTCTTACGTTTAACACACTTATTTTTCTATCTCAATTACTTGCGTTGTTTAATAATTTGTGCAGGATTCTATTCCCGGATTCCACAACACAAATCATAAAACAAGATATTTGAATCTTTAAATAAAAACATTCTGAATGTCTTTTAACATATCGAGAAAAAAGTTGAGACAATACCATAATAATGTAGGATATATTTACAATGTTTTAATAATGCAGGATACAAATGTTGTGGTAGGATACACACTAAAGCAGAATCTGATCGGTAAAATACATTTACAATGCCTTAATAATGTAGTATACAAAGGTCGTAGTTGGATACACACAAAAGCAGAAACTGAAAGAGGACAACCGGCAATAAACAGAGATATCGAGGGACCAATAATATTAAAATCTGAAGAGAAATCTGGTTAAACTAAACTGAAACAAAGCAGAAAGACTAGACGGAATTGCAATAAATATGTCAGCAGCTTTAGATGATTTTTGCATTGGCTAGATTACAGACATAATAGATGAAATATACAACATTGATGATATGCCGGAAGACCTAAGTAAATCTATTTTCATAGCACTACCTAAGAAGCCAGGTACAAATGAAATGTGAGCTCCAACGTACAATCAACCGAATGAGCCACATAACAAAACTTATCATCCGAATTCTGATGAATAGAGAGCGCTGCAGAATTCGACCGGAAACAGTAGAAGAACAGTGCGGTTTCGTTAAAGAGACTGGAACAAGGAATGAGATAGTTATGCTCAGGTGGATATAAGAAGGACTAATACAAATACAAGAAGATGTGTAGCTATTTTTTTAATAGATTACGCAAAAGCGTTTGATAAAGTTATCAAAAGAGAACTGCTAGGTAAGGTTTACATATTTGGGAAAGATATTAAAATAATCCCAGGACCTATATTTGGAGCAAACAGCCTGCATACGGACAGAAAACCAATTCAGTAAATATACAAAAATAGAAAGGAGCGTAAGACAAGAGTGTATCTTCTCGCCAGACTTATTCAAGCTTTACAATGAAAGAAATAATAACATAATTAGAAGTCCTACAAGGATTCATTACTGGCAGCCAAAATCCTAACAACATAAGATATGCAGATCACAGTGTTGATAGCAGACACGGAAAAGAAATTACAAAAACTCACACAGAAGGTAGTGAAGGAAAGCGGGAAGGAGTAAACATCAATTGCAAGAAGACAGAATGTATGGTTGTCAGCAAAAGGGATCCGCTCAACATGCAAATTGCAAAATGGGGATACCAAAATCAAGCAAGTACAACAATTTAAATATCTGGGAAGCGCGTTGAGGACAGAAAGTGTGACATCGAAATCCGAAGGCGCATTGGGATAGCGAAAGAATGCCTTCCAAAAGCTAAGCAAAGTATTAAGAAACAGGAAAATTTCATTAGAAACAAAGAAAAGAGTACAGAACAGTTACGTAATTTCAGTCCTCATATATGTCAGTGAAAAAAACATCGCCACACATCGAACCGATGGCGTTTCGATATGGGAGGTGTGAACGTTCCCAATTTTTTAAAGTTTTATAGACAAAGAAATGAAACAAAAAAATCTCGTTAAAATATTTGTCCTAGAGATGTGTTTCGAAATCACTTAGTAAATATAAGTATAAATTAACTGGATTTTGTAAACAAACTTAATGCTTAAATTTTGCTTAAAAATTAACGAAAATAAGATTTATTAACGCTCCGTTGTCTGTGAGGTCAGAGGTCAAAACGATACATATCTCTTTCAATCCCACTCTTAAAAAGCGCGCGAAATTTTATTTAAAGAAATTCAAAGAAATACGGAACATCAGCAGTGCAATAATCAAGAAATTGTTATTCATGTTTAAAAATAAATTATCTTTAACCTTATATAACCAATAGTTTAAGTATATGTTTTATTTATTCTATACGATTTTATTAAACTTAGTGGGATGAATAATTTTATTTTTTCATACTTCATTAGAAGTAAATTTTGTTTTTTACTTAAATGATACACTGCTTTTATTTTTTCTTCCCTGTTTAATGTCATAACATATCTAATTGCACCCTATTAATTTTAAATTTAATCCCTTTTAATTGTTTTGAAATTAAGTTATTCAATTATCATATATCATATTACACATCCGACAGGAAAAAGTAGTCAATCAAATGTAAAATTCAGAATTATTTCGTTTTTGAGCATCCATACAATAATCTAACATTTGCTAAAATGGAAAATAAAAATAAGAAGGTTCACCCTCGAAAATGTTATCAAACTTTATATTTTACGATTCTTGAAGCATGTTTTTATTTAATAAAAGAAGAACTCGTCTTACGAATGAATTTCAAAATGACACTTAAAAATTATAATTAATTAAAAAAATAAAATTATTAAGTGCAGTTTTTTCTGAAAGAAAATATCGCCTTTTATTAAATTATGCACGCATCAACTCTCAGAAAAAATATTTTAGTTTTATTGAATTATTTTTGTTAATGTCCGCGAAGAATTTCTCTTATGTTTACACTTGACATCGCATAATTTTCTTCAGGGGGTTTTCTTCATATAACTGTCAAGAAAAATTGACGATTAACAACCCCCTCCAACCCAGCGATCCAAGTTAAAAAGTACACTAGAGAAATCAAAAGGGGAGATGCAACACACCCAAAAATTATTCCCAAATTGTTCTAATAAAATAACTTGCATAAATTTACTGTCGTTTATTAGGCCGTAAATTACGTCACTTAACGTCCACCATACTTTACTTTTCCTTACACAACTAGCTTAAGAATATTTTAGAACGTTCTCAAATCTAAATGTTGTAAATTTGATATTTTTCTCCTCTTTAATCGTGCGTATAAATAAAACATACCAAATAAAATCTGCACATTTGCCTAGCCTATATAAAGGTTCACAAGGAACAAAACGCGTTGGTATATACAATGTTCTCCTTTTGTCTTTTATATATATATATATATATATATATATATATATATATATATATATATATATCAGTGTGTGTGTGTGTGTGTGTGATTGCTTATCAAAAATAAAATGTAATGGGTTTTCAGTTGTACAAGTCAATCACCGAGCCAGCCCACCAACTGAGGGGAAACAGATATGAATATATTTTATTTTAAGGTTTAGCACAATTTTTTGTAATGAACGGGAAACGTTATAAGAAATAAAGAAAGACTTACCATGGAGTGATGTCGGATATGGTTAGGGTTTGGCTATCGGAGTATGATCTTTATTATTTTATTTTTGTTCATTTTTTTACGCTTCGTTGATTTAATATACGAGAGAGCAAATATATATGTATCGTAATTTAACACGTCATTAAAAATGGCGGGACAGCTAAGTAATTGCTTTGCACAATCGACCTTCTTTTCCTTTCGTTCTTTTTTTTTTCTTTAAAAAATGAAATATATTCGTTTGGGACTATGATTATAATTTAACTATTTTATCTGGAAGCTTCTCGTCGCATACCCAGTCATCATCGATAAACCAGAGGCCCCACTTTTCAGCCCTCGCTATCTTATACTCATTACCAACTATCCAGTTATTGTTTATTAACAAAGGATCTGTAGCATCTCGCTCCCGTTTGGACATGCGGTACCACAATCCATCAGTGTACCTTTCCCATGGAAGAAAGGCAAATTTTATATTGAAGACTTTTTTACGAAACAACTTTGTCAAGTAGTCCTGTTCATTTTTCATTTCTACCTCGTAATCACGCTTTTTTGCTGATATTCGTTAAAAGATCCTGCGTTTGTTCATTGAGTAATCCCCAGAATTTCTTCATCGTGTTCGTTGTGCTGAAAAACAGAAAACCACCGGCGGGTAAGTATCCCTTCTTACTTCTTCTCGTTCCGAGAATGTCATTGTCTTTTAAGTTATTTAGACACTCAGGTATCGGATTCGAGATCCACAGGTAGTCCACCGTGAATAAGAGAGAACGTATGTCCCTCAAAAACAACTTATAGATAATATATGTACGCGCAATCATCAGCTTAGTGTAGCCAACCCGTGAAAATAACTGCTTTCCTTGAATGTCGAATTCCTTAGGTAGGCAGATTAAACTGACCTCAGGCCACTCCCTCTTCAGTTTATCGAAGCTTTCAGTGTGTAGCGGACCGTGGGGGTGAAGATGTGATGAGATATCAGAAGGTTAAAATTTCCTGCTGGCCAGTCCAGCTACATGGGAATGTCAGACTTTAATTAAGTCCAAAGAAGACAAAGAAAACAAACAAGACCGATATACATGGGTAAACAAATATATATTAATAACAAAACAAGTTAGACAAAGACATGGACTGTTACATAGAGTTTGTATAGAGAAATTATGTGTGTGTATTGTAAGTGTTCGTAAGTACGTGTATTGTTCTTAGCGCGTTCCCGGAATTTGGGAAACGCTGTATCTGTGAGAGGTCACATATTGGCCTAAGTGGAAAAAGAGAGATTTTGTCCCATCTCCACGCGAGGTGGCGACCCAAGGCCTGAGTCGGAAAAGAGAGAGAGAGAAGGGTCAGCCAGTATTTATAGCCAGGAGAGAGAGACCCCTGTTGAAGGATTAAGGAACTGAGGAGGAGCTAATTCCGACAGACTTACCCGCCGGTGGTTTTCTGTTTTTCAGCACAAGGAATACGATGAAGAAAGTGTCTGTAACGAAAAACAAGACTTGGCTATGTATATTCATTGTTTTTGTATTACACAGCCAACTATAAGCAAATGGAAGGTAAGCATCGTTGAGTAGTGTCATTAAAACCAGTGGCTTTCTTTTGATAATTCTTCTGCTTATTACGACTGCCTCCTCTATAGCTCTCTCCAAAGATGCGAGATTATTTTTCTTCGAATAAAATGTAGACACGCTTACATTCTGGTGTACGGCTCCATATTCAATGTTATGTCTTAAATTGCTTTTCGTAAAGTAATGTTTATACTTAAACAACTTATTTGTCTTTGATATATATACCATTATGCATATTGTCATAAAAATCAACGACAGAAGAAAAAGAAAGAATGTTTTGCGCATTGTAACAAGATAGAAATTAAAGTGTCGATTAATAATGTCGATAAGAAATTGGATTATTTATAATCGACAAGAGTTAATTAAGCAATGATAATTTTCTCAAGGTTCCAGTTTCACGGAAATCAGAGCATAGATGAAACATCCCGTGTCAAACAAATGACAGTGTAAATATGAATTTAAAAATGAATCACATGATTTTCATTACAAAAGGAGTTGTCAAATATTGAGGAACTGTTTACGTAAAAATTTATTGTAGTAATTCAGAATTAAAAAAGAACCTTTCAGCTGTTTCACACCGTGAAGAAATAACGTATTCGTAATTATTTTATTCGATTTAAATGTTATCTATTCAAATTTAAATGTCAAAATGTTAACGATCAGTGTCGAAAATACTGCAGCCTCAAGAAGTGAAAATCATCACTCCAAAAATAAGAATGATAAAAGTTTATATTTTCAGAAAGGCTTTTCAAATATACATTTTCTTACAGTGAGGTTCACTCCGTACAATGTCCGAAAACCACTCGAGGTAGTTACATAGAAATATGCACTGTTTATGCGGATATGTGGGGAAGATTACAGTTAACCCTAAACTTGAATAGGATAAGATTGTCGGGATCGGGGAAACATCCACTTGGGAGTCGGTTCCACAAAGCAATGGTTCGCAGAAAGTCAATGACGCTCCAACTTACGTACACACATCCTCCAAGCACTCACCTTTAATCATAAAACAAATACCCGTATCAATCAGCCACAGACTATCTGAAAATTCATCTAACATACACATTTTCAATAACAAAAAAACACCATACAACGAAGCACTAAAAGCAAGTGGATACACACAACAACTACAATATACACCTCCACAGCAAAAACAGAAAAAGGAATATTATCTGGTTTAATCCACCATTCAACAAAACCGTCAAAACGAACATAGGTAAGACATTCTTAAACTTAATAGAAACGCACTTCACTGAAACAAACCGATTAGCAAAAATATTCAACGAAAATAACGTTAAAATCAGTTACACCTGCACAAAAAATATAACAGAAATAATCAAAGGCCACAACAAAAAAATGACAACCTACAAAAATGAAACCAAGGATCCAAAATGCAACTGCAGAAATAGAACAACATGTCCACTCCAGGGAAATTGCCAACATACTAATACAATATATAAAGCCAAGGTAGGTGCAAACAACAGCACAATGTACTACATCGGTGCCACTGAGGGTTCATTCAAGAAGAGGAAAAACAACCACAACTTTTCATTCACCAACAGAAAATACTCGAACAGCACTACACTATCCACATACATATGGCATCTAAAAGACAGAAATATCACACCAAGAATAAGCTGGAAAATATTGAAAAGAGCACCTGCCTACAGCAACATTACAAAAAATGCCTACTTTGCCTTCACGAAAAAGTAGCAATAATATCCCATACCCCGCAAAAGAATTTACTAAACAAAAGATAATCTCTTAATGTAGGCATGAGAATAAATACCTATTATCAGAATTTATACCAAACGGATAAAAAAAACACCAACAATCATTCTTTAGTTCAAGCTACCATCACAATAATTACATTTATTGTTATTATCATTCCACCACTATTACTAATCACTTCTACCACTTTACAATAACTATTAGCTACTAATATTATCATTACCACCAATCCTCCAATACCATTACTACCACGTAACATCTACTATTACCATATCAATCCACTATAATTATTAACGTAAATTAATCACCTCCCCTCAGCATATTTAATAACACCAAATAAAAACCAATAAGATCAGAAATAATTTCCAAATGTAGGCATGAGAATAAGTACATATCAGAATTTATACCAAACGGATAAAAACAAAAAAAACCAAAAAAAAAACCACCAACAATCACTCTTTAGTTCAAGCTACCATCACAATAATTACATTTATCATTCTCCCACGTTCTAATGACGTGTTAAATTATGATAAATATATATTTGTTCTCTCGTATATTAAATCAACGAAGCGTAAAAAAATGAACAAAAATAAAATAATAACGATCATAATCCGATAGCCAAACGCTAACCATATCCGACATCACTCCATGGTAAGTCTTTCTTTAATTCTTAAATTTCAGTCGTTTCGAACGACCATCATCAGGTAGACATTTCAGTGTGTTTTTGTTAAATTCCAGGTAGAAATGAGACATCGAAAGATAGTGCGGACCGAAAGAGTGTTTTTTTAGCAATGAGATATTGTTAAATGTAAGAATAATTTTGGAGCGTGCAGTTGCGACGCTGAGGTTGAAATCTTTTTTTTTAATTTGAAAATGCGACATCGAAAGATACTACCTGGAATTTAACAAAAACACACTGAAATGTCTACCTGATGATGGTCGTTCGAAACGACTGAAATCCCGGCTAGTAGAAAAATAAGACCTGATAAAACCGGAATTTATAAACAAGGATCATACCATTCATTAACGGATTCGAAGTTGATCGTATTTTATTATTAAATATTGTTTGCGAGAGTGATTCTTGCCATATAATTAGCTTCAGTATTTGTTTTTCGTTTGAATGATTTACGTTACATAAATTGAATACGCACTACATAATTGATATTAAAATAACCTGATCCTAAGTGCGAATTCCTAATAATAACCGTGACATTTACTCTAAATATTGAACAATTCAGTTCATGCCACCTTTCTTCAGTACAAGAACGCACAATTTTCAAATTAAAAAAAAAAAAATTTCAACCTCAGCGTCGCAACTGCACGCTCCAAAATTATTCTTACATTTAACAATATCTCATTGCTAAAAAAACACTCTTTCGGTCCGCACTATCTTTCGATGTCTCATTACTACATGGAATTTAACAAAAACACACTGAAATGTCTACCTGATGATGGTCGTTCGAAACGACTGAAAGCCCGGCTAGTAGAGATATAAGACCTGATAAAACCGGAATTTATAAACAAGGATCATACCATTCATTAACGGATTCGAAGTTGATTGTATTTTATTATTAAATATTGTTTGCGAGAGTGATTCTTGCCATATAATTAGCTTCAGTATTTGTTTTTCGTTTGAATGATTTACGTTAAATAAATTGAATACGCACTACATAATTGATATATATATATATATATATATATATATATATATATATATATATATATATATATATATATATATTTGGTGGAGGGATTTGTTTTGAGAGCCGGATGTGATGCCTTGAGCCCCTGCTCAGAGGGCGAATTCTAAAAAATGTTATTGTTGCTTTCTTAGCATTTGCATCCGCTGGACATGTAGAGTGAATCGGAAAGCGAAACAATTTGAATAAACTTGGTGTTATTCCCAGACGTATTATCGTTGGTATTGAACCAGCTTTTCCGACAATATAAACGACGGCTTTTAACATTCTTACTTTTGGAGTGATGATATTCACTTACTGATCATTAATATTTGCACTTGTAAATTTACATAGCTAACATTTAAACCGAATAAAAGAATAAGGGATATGTTATTTTTCCACTGCGTAAACAGCTGAGATTTTCCTTTTTAACTTAAGAAAAACATGTATATTTGAACAGCTTTAAAAACATGTATACTTGAACAGCCTTTCTGATAATATAAACTTCATCATTCTTATTTTTGGAGTTATGGTATTTATTTCTTGAAGCTGCCACATTTTCGATACCGATCGTTAACATTTTGACATTTAAATTTGAATAGATAACATTTAAATCGAATAAAATAATTACGAATACGTTATTTCTTCACGGTGTGAAACAGCTGAAAGATTGTTTTTTAATTCTGAATTACTACAATAAATTTTTACGTAAACAGTTCCTCAATATTTGACAACTCCTTTTGTAATGAAAATCATGTGATTCATTTTTAAATTCATATTTACACTGTCATTTGTTTGACTCGGGATGTTTCATCTATGCTCCGACTTCCGTGAAACTGGAACCTTGAGAAAATTATCATTGCTTAATCAACTCTTGTCGATTATAAATAATCCAATTTCTTGTCGACATTATTAATCGACACTTTAATTTCTATCTTGTTACAATGCGCAAAACATTCTTTCTTTTTCTTCTGTCGTTGATTTTTATGACAATATGCATAATGGTATATATATCAAAGACAAATATGTTGCTTAAGTATAAACATTACTTTACGAAAAGCAATTTAAGATATAACATTGAATATGGAGCCGTGCACCAAAATGTAAACGTGTCTCATTTTTATTCGAAAAAAAAAAATCTCACGTCTTTGGAGAGAGCTATAGAGGAGGCAGTCGTAATAAGCAGAAAAATTAACAAAAGAAAGCCGCCGGTTTTAATGGCACTACTCAACGATGCTTACCTTCCATTTGCTTATAGTTGGCTGTGTAATACAAAAACAATGAATATACATAGCCAAGTCTTGTTTTTCGTTACAAACACGGAAAGCTTCGATAAACTGAAGAAGGAATGGCCTGAGGTGAATCTAGTCTGCCTACCTAAAGAATTCGACATTCGAGGAAACCAGTTATTTGCACGGGTTGGCTACATTAAGCTGATGATTACGCGTACATACATTGTCTATGAGTTGCTGTTGAGGGATATAAGTCTTCTCTTATTCGAGGTGGACTGCGTGTGGATCTCGAATCCGATACCTGAGTGTCTAAATAAACTGAAAGACAATGACATCCTAGGAACAAGAAAAAGTAAGCATGATACAGTTCTCGCGGGTGGCTTTCTGTTTTTCAGCACAACGAACAGGATGAAGAAATTCTGGGGATTTCTTAATAATCAAATGCAGAATCTTTTAACGAATATCAACAAAAAGAATGATCTGGCTGCAGAAAACAATGATGAACAGGCCTACATGAAAAAGATGTTAATTAGACATTACTTCAGTCTAAAATTTGCCTTTCTTCCATGGGAAAGGTATCCTGATGGATTGTGGTACCGCATGTCCAAACGCCAGCGAGATGCTACAGATCCTTTGTTAATAAACAATAACTGGATAGTTGGTAATAAACATAAAATGATGAGAGCTAAAAAGTGGGGCCACTGGTTTATCGACGATGACTGGGCATGCAACGAGACTCTACGAGACAAAATAGTTAAGAAACGAAAGGAAAATTGGTAAGCTCTTTCGTAAAATAAAAGAAAACACTACGTCACATCGGAAAAACAATTGAAAAAATTATGATACAATTATATCCAGGGATTTTTATATTCCACCGCTAAAAAATAATATGTATGTAAGGATATAAATGTTGTCGATTGTGCAAATGAATCACTAAGCCAGATTGTCATTTCTAGTGAACATTATATTAAGAGAAACAGATATCGCACTTTTGTAGAGTATATGAAGAAAAGGACAAAAAAGAATGAAAATAAAACTCAGATACTCAAAACCTAAGCACAATCCACTTTGTCCTAAGGTAAGTTTTCTATTATTATCACATTTCTGGATAAAAATTGTGCAAAATTTGAAATACTTTGTTATCTGTTCCCACAACCGTTAGTTGGATTATATAATTAAAACTCCTTATATCTTATATATATATATATATATATATATATATATATATATATATATATATATATATATATATATATATATATATATATATAATGTTGATAATACTAGTTAATATACACATACAGACACATACACACATACATATATATATATATATATATATATATATAAAATTTATAAATATATACATATACATACATACACATATACACACACACATATATATATATATATATATATATATATATATATATATATATATATATATATATAAACATCCAAGTGGATAGAATCCAAGTAGAACTCAACGATTCCAATGTAATAAATTATAACCATGGAATATTAGTGTTTAAGCCTTTTTATTATATATATATATATATATATATATATATATATATATATATATGTGAGTGTGTGTGTGTGTGTGTGTGTGTGTGTGTGTGTGTGCGTGTGTTTGTGTGTGTGTGTGTGTTTACCGAAGAATAGGAAAGAACCGTTAGGTGAAAATCCAAAGCTGTTTAGTATTTTTGTTTTTATTTTTAAAAACAACGCCCGATACAACTGTAGAGCCTATATTATATTTGTTTGTTTGTTTGTTTGTTTGTTTTCAAAATTAGTTATACCAAAATTCGCTTGGGGATGAAACAGAACTAGGTGCTTTAATTTAATTTACTTTCTATAAATGAAATTGACGTTTTTAGCTTCTATTTTTGAAACACGAGAACTCTTATGTAGCGATGGAATCATATTTTGGATAAAAATTGTGCAAAATTTAAAATACTTCATTATCAGGTCCCACAACCGTTAGTTGGATTGTATAATTAAAAATTCCTTATATCTTAAATTTTTTATATATAGTATATATATACTGGACTCTCCCGCTTTTTTTTTTTTTCGATGTATGAGGGTACAGTAACTGTCTTCATAGAAGCGAACAGTCAGACAATCCGTACATATGATTTGTTAATAGTGGTTAAGACTTGTGCAGAACCAGCCACACTTTTTGGAAGAACCGAATATATTTTAGAACATTGGGTGGCCACTCTGTATGCGTTCTCATACAGATTTGCCACGCAAGGCTATAAATCCCCGGGAACGAATGGATTCTTTCCAATTATTTGCACGCAAGTAAATATAACTAACTCGATTAGAATTCGGACTCTGCTCTCGATCCTCAATCCCAGCTGCTATTCAGTATTCCGACTCAAGTGTTTCGTAGACGGGCCTATCCGTCCAATGTTCAGGAGATATCAGCAGTTTATATATAAGGTTATACTCCGTTGCAATTAGTTCTCTTTCTGGTTCATTCTACATGCCGGTTGGATGTGAACGCCATGAAGGCAGAGCACAAAATAAAAAAAATCGTTTTCTGCTCTGAGCATCACATCCTATCCACGAAGCAATCCCCTGCAATGAAATCAACAGTGGCCAATCGCAAACGTCCCCGTCAAAAAGGAGATGTCATATTGATAACTACAATTCGTCCTAGCTTTGAATATTGCTACGACATCTCATCTGGTGCTCCTGTTATATATATCGAAATTCTTGATAAAATCCAAAGAAGAATCTGCAATGTTATTGGTCCTGACCTGACCTGGCATCTCGGCTTTAGTTACTTTCCCACTGACGTAATGTAATTTCCTGAACTGTTATACGACGCTCTTTCATGACTATTCACCGAACCAACTCTATCGGCTCCTCGTTTCGTCTTGTGGATGTCCTGCATAAGTGTGCCTCGCTCTTCATTGAGGGGCGGCCATGTTTGAAACGGTTGTACCACTACTTGATCTGAGTTTTGCCCAATGTATCATCAACAAAGGCTTACCGAATCTTCTGGGTTGTTTTGAACTTGGGTATAATCAAGCTTTTGGCAAAAATTGATGCAATATCTCTGCTGGATGTGTTCGGTCATCTTGCGTGAAAACAAAAATCTGAAGAGCAGCACTACACGTTGTATATATATATATATATATATATATATATATATATATATATATATATATATATATATATATATATATATATATATATATTAGGATATTAAAACGTGTTAAAAATCGTTCCACAATTACAATTATGTTTCGAGAGCATAAATGTGTCTTTTCAGGCGATATTAAACTAATATATAATGTGTGGGTCGTGTTATGCATAGTGGTTTACAATGAGAACTCAGTGAGCTGAGTTCGAATTCCAGTCGTGTCCGTTACATTTACTTATGCGTAAATAAATACTCTTGTGAAAGGTATGAATGCGTTTTTTCGTTTCCCCTTAGCTATGGGTCAAATAGTTGGAAAGACTGGGCTCCTTCCTCCTGGTTGGCAACTACTCTAGAAGAAGGACAATTCTGATTAAAAATATAAGCAGTGTCATTTGGAGATCTTGTCACACACTATAAATCCTATTTATCCATTTTAATGGATGAAAAAAGTATTCGTACAATGCAAATTTCAAATTTTAAAACCTTTAAATTACTTTAATACATTAGATTATTCAAGTGGAATATTATAGAATGTTACAATAATGTTATCAGTAGATATTGTTTAGCTTAAAACATTCAAACAGAACATTCTGTAACTGATATTCGTACAATAAGTTTATCATCATGACAAAGAGATGACAAATTCACAAAAAGAACTGATTGTTAAGCTCTGGAAAGAAGGCAAAAGTTACAAGAATACTGAATATTCCATTTAATACCATTAGTTCATTCATTGAAAGGTATAAAAACTCAAAACTGTTGAAAACTGTTACACTCTGTTGCAATTAGGTCTCATTCTGCACGCTTGCCTGATGTGAACGCCACGAAGGCAGAAAACGGAAATAACAAAAGTCGTTTCCTGCGCATTAGGCTCCACGTATCACATCCGGTCTAAGGAGATGGTCTGGCGGTGGTCAATCGCAAACTATCCCGCCGATAAAAGAGATGTCTTTGGGGACTACCAGACCCGCTTAAAAGCAGGCTCTGAGAATGATCAGGACAGAGTAGCGGCACGGCCGCCGGTCGTCACGCGGGACGCTGCTGCTGCTGCTGTTGCTGCTACTGCCGCCACGACCTCGTAACCATGCCAACAGAGTGCTGCCCGGTCGTCACGCAGGGCACTACTGCCGCTACCGTCCCCGCCTTCACAGCCACTACTAAGCATAACCACATAATCTCAACGACGGTTACCACTTCCTGGTTTGACCAACCATCTCAGCTATCCAGCTTCGACTTAAAACATCCTGTGAGCTCGGCCACACCAGCACAAGAAATGGGTCAACTGCCGATACTACGCTTACACCAGATCGCTATCCCTGTACTCTCTTCGTTGTTTCAATCTAATCCTCGTTATTCATTTATCTCGCTACCAAACGCTTAATATAACAAAACTAAAGAAGAATAGATGCTTCACGAAAGATTTCTGCAAGATCTACGAGGAAATTAATGCGTCAAATTAAACAAAATTCAATGGTTACTCGTCAAGAGTTGCAGGATGATTTGCTTTCATGAGAAAACTGTGTCACTAAACGGACAATAAACAATGAAATTCATAAAACCAACCAAAGCCAGGCTCCCGTCGGAAAACTCCACTGCTATTGAAAAGACACAGAGATGCCAGGTTGAAATTCGTTCATGAACATAAGGATAAGGAAAAATCGTATGGGAAAAGAGTATTATTGGCAAACGAAACCAAAATTGAGTTGTTTGGACGTAATTCTAGAAATCCTGTACGGAGGAAAGATGGCGCTACAAAAGAACACAGTTCCAACAGTGAAATTTGGTGGTGACAGTATCATAGTTTGGGGATGATTTTCTGCAAAAGGTACTGGCAACGTATTAGTAATAGATGGTAGAATGAATGCCACAGCACATCAACATATTTGGAAAGAAAATTTAATGATTTCGGTTGAAAATCTTGAACTTTCTCCGGATTGGATCACCCAGCAAGATAATGATCCTAAGCACACTGCAAAATCTAGGAAGAAATGACTTGCTGAAAATAATGTAAATATCCTGAAATGGCCTTATAACGGGAAAGGAAACAGATATATAAAAAACAATAAATAAAAACAGAAAAATTGGCTCTCTTCTAGGTACCGCCACAACTTCGGCATAAATTTTCGATACCTAAAGTTTAAAATGAATTTTCAAAAACGACAAACATTCTTGAAAATTTCTTTTTAGCTTTAATTGAAAGCTAAATGATTAATTTTATTATTTCCAGTAAGTAAAATATTCTGACGTATTTCAGATAGAAATTATATAGATTGGAATGTCAAATTTAATTTCGATTTCTTAAAATTTTCTAAAAATCGGCCATTTTCTTAATTTTAAGAAATTTGTAAACAAAAAATATTTATCGATTTTAAAATTCTTTCAAAAAATATATTTCTAATACGTTGAGTAAAATTAGAAAATTTAAAGTTAAATTAATCTGATTTGAAATAAATATTACTTACTTATAGCATAAAAAATAATATATGTTATTGATCGCTCTTGTTTATCTGAAGCGATGATTGATGGACGATTGAGAGACGTAGCGATGACAGCTGGTATAGCTGACTAGAATTGACATCAAATTTACGAAACCCAAGTGAACGCATTTTTTTGGTTTTTAACTATCAATTAATTTTTACAAATGAACATATTTTCCGCAATTATCTAATTATTTATTGACTTTTTCGAAGATGCTTTATGCAAAAATAAAAAAATTAAATACTATAAAATTTTCTTAAATTAATTTCTCTGTAAAGAGACAAAACTTTTAGATCACTTGACAGTTTCATAATAACATCATGTTTAGACTTTCATAGATGAAAATAGGGAAGAAATTAAGTAAAAAAATAAATAAAGAATTATTTTAAAAATAGAATAGCGTAACTACGTTTATTAATCTTTTCAATTTTGGATTCTTAAATTTCGTTTCTACTTAATTACTATATCACATCCAAGAAATAGCCCAATACAGAACTTTACACGATTTTAAACTATTATAAATTATTATAATTAAATTTTTTTTTTTAATTTAAAAATTCTTGTAACAATTCATTATTCATCGGAAAAATGTTATTTCTTCAGACAATAATGTCCTTACTATAACTTATTTACAAATTCAATTAAAAACTTTTCTAATTAAATAATGTCATAGTTTTATTGCATTCATTATTTTTCAATTCAGAGCAGATTTTCAATTAGAATAGTGCAGGTTTACAAAAATAGATTAGCCGATTTAAATTCTCCAAGGAGTCCTATTTTAACGAATAAAAAAAAATCAGGAAATAGAAAGTTTTTTTGCAAAATTTCATGAAATTAAGTAAGTGTGAGGTTAACACATGTATAAAAAAAATATTTTTACGAAAATTTTCCGGAAAAAAATTTCAAAAATAATTTCATTCCTTTGTGAATAAGTCCTGAAAATTTCATTAAAATCGGACAATTATTTGATTTTTACAAGAATTTCTAAATCAATGAGTATTCAACGGAAAAAAAGCACAAAAAAGTCAATGTAATTATTATGCCACCGCGATGACGTAAACAAAACAAGATTTTATCTAAAATTTCGAACGTTTTAGAAAAGATTAAAAAATTTCAAAAAATAATTAAAAAAATCACATTCGTCTTTTATCTTAATAATAACATAAACATTTTGACGATAAAACTTTATTTTTATTAAGTTTCCCACAAAAAAATGGCGGTACCTAAAACATAAATAACTCTAGCTTATTAAAAGCCGCCTTATCGGGCGGCAATTAAGCTAGCTCCTGCAAAGGGCATTTGATTGGACCTTCATCACAATAGGTAGGAAAGAGTAGGTGTGTTAAGCAACAATAAACCACAGAAGAACTATAAATTGATCGCTGCATTTAAGTATGGCATTAATATTTAAGATTACCTTTTAAAAGTTTACCGATAATTCTTCTGCCGCCACTTAATTTAAAGACAATTTGATGTACGTAGTTCCTTACTTTCCGTATAAACAATTATTTTTATTTCATGGGTGAATTTCGCTGGATTTCGCAATTAATTTTGATTATTCCCAAATTTATTTCCAAGTTACAAAAATTGCTATTGTATTAAAGAATTCGTCGAAAAATAAACACGTAAAAAATCGCCGAAATCAATCGCAGTAATGAAAACTTTGGAATCCAAAACTTCAGGATTGCGGCCTTTTAAGAGTAAAGTTGAAAAAGTGTGACACACTGACATTAGTATTTATTATATAGAAGAGAGATGAATTGATGGTTACATATAGATCTTAAAATAAATATCTGCTTAAATACGTTGATCCAGATAAATTTTTCATATAAATAACGGTTTATTTTTAAGGTAAATTAAGGTTTGTTTTTTTATAAAAAAAAGAACGAGTATTCTCCCTTTAACTAAAAAAAATTAATATTTGCAAATCTAAATATATATGTAAATGTCGTTTATTTTAAATGGCAAATATAATTTTAAAAATTAAAAAAAATATATGTCCGTTTTTTTTTTTTGGTCCAGGCATTTTATAAGCATCGTATTAATGGTCGAGCTCGTCAGCCTCGCGCTGAGTTGGAACAACCAAAGAGAAAGCTTGACTTACTACATAGGCGGGAATTTTTGGAAGACACGTGCGAGCGCCATGCGTTTGAAAGTGGAAATGTGGGGCGAAAAATGTTCTGGGGTACAAAGAAATAAGCTACCATTACCCACTCAAAAAGCGTCATAGGGTTTTTCAGTGGACCAGGAAAACGTGGTACTACATATTGGAGCAAGGGACAGAAAGAGATTTAGCCAGGAAAATAGACTTAAGCAGCGCCGGATAACGGCGTTTTATGAAACAAATTGTGGTAATCATATTTCCGGTTCCTTTATTCTTAGCATCATGGGAAAACGTATATTTTCTTTTTTTATTATTAATTATTATTATTTTATTTATCGATTTTGTTTCATTTTCCCACATTTCTTTACAGATCTGGTAGTAAATGGGGCAGTTTGGTTGAGATGTCCTACTGTATCCGCCTTCGGTTTACCACTTCTTTTGATCTATGCTAAATTCTCTTAAGAGGAAAAACTTCAATTCTCTATAAGCCTGTAGAGGAGACTTAGAAAGCTGGAAATGTTTAGGAGGATGGACTCATGAAGCTGCCTCCAAGATGGCGAAAATAGCACATGTGTGTTTGAATAAATCTTTGTACAAGTATCTAAATATTGTCTTTGAAATCTACTTAAAAAAGAATACGACGTTTTGTTCCGATCTTTTGATCCTATGTACTGGGTGTGATGAATAAAGTGTCGTCGAAATTATGCAAAATGAGAATGACATCTCATTTGAACAATGAAAATTGTGTAAACTTTTCAATAAAATCGCCATTAACTTCAAGCACGACCTCCAGACGACTTCAGAATCTCCTGCAACTCTTCCGGACGGTCTCCTTGCTTAAGTACTAAGTGGGATGGTCGGTCGATTTCAAACGGCTTCATACCAGATGCAACCTGTTCGACACCAGCTCCGTCGTTCTCAGCTCACTTCCAATGTCTGGTTACCGAAGTGACTACTTCGATCTCAAGTCTAAACTACCCAAGTTGTGATTTTGATCTTAGGTACACGAGATCAATCAGGTATCGGGTCGTAGTGTAAGATGAGTCTAAACTGGAGGTGATATCGCACAAGCGTAAAGAAAAGAAGCAAATAAAAACCCAATAGGTTCAAATGTGTTGAAAGAAACAAATCAACTTTTATCCGTCTGTTATATACAGGAGTGTGTGTTTTTCTCCCAACCCGTTTCTTCGGAGAGTGACACTTTTATACTTCTTAGACAAGTTATCTTCTAAGTCAACTGGTTTAGTTTTGAGTGCTGGCTTAGCTTCGTTCGTCAGTATAACTTGCTATTCGTAGGAAAGACTAAGTCGGAGATCGTGGAATCTCTCAGTCAGCTTCTGCGTTTCTGGTTCCTGCTACTCGAACTGCTGGACTGAAACTTCTCAACAACTACTTCTAGTGAACTGCCCGAGGACGCTCGCTTATATAGACACCGACCAAAAACCGGTGCGGGATTAGACGCAGCCTGGGGTTTTCGGTAAATCTCGATTTCTGACAAGGGACCTCTTTGTTGTCTCGCTAGGAAAATGTATTATTTCCCTTTCTGGGAAAATTAATTACTTTCCATTTTGGGGGAGAACCATTCAATCGTGAGAAGTTGCAGGATAGCTATCCTCTCAAACTCCCTCCTTTTCACATTGGTACCTCATACCAATTCCTTTCAGTGGGCGTTAATAATTTCCCCGTCTTTCTCATCAAATTACCTCCGACTATCACCATTGCTACCACTTGATCAATGGCGTCCCGACTGTGCGGGTGTGGCTAAGCTGACCTCATTAAAATTATATCTTAGAATTTTTGTTTACAAAATTCTCGTTCTCACCGGCCAAAATTCTTACATGGCTCTGTCTCTTAAAATCTCTGATATCTTCGGCGATTCTGGCCACTTTGCGCCTTCTTAACCCGTGCTTTTACAAACAACATAAATCAATTGTCAAGGTCTGCGGGTACCGTTGGCTTCTCGGAAAAGAAAAATAAATCTCTTTTTCAAATCGGCAATTCTTTCGAGATATATTCTCATGCCAAAATTCTATAATCAACACATGGCCACTTAAAATCATATCCTCGACGCTTGGTTATTCTGTGTTTTTCTCGACCAGTACTTTTACAACGTCATCAATCAATTGTCAAAGCCCGCCATTTTGTCCCCTTCGTGGAGTTTAGCGTCTACGCGAACCCTTGGCTTCTTTGAGAAAAATAAATAATGGTAATTCTCCCTACCACGTATCCGCAAATATTTCGGAATATTTTCTCATGCCAAAATTTTTATAATCAACATATGGCCTCATCGCCTGGTCGACTTCTAAAATCTTGCGATTTCGAATGATATCTTGTTCTCGGTTTTTCTTTAACCAGTACTTTTGCAAACATCATTAATCAATTGTCAAAAGCTCGCATATGGACTTTTTGTGAGTCCACTGTTTACGCCAATTCTCGGGTTTTTGAGAAAAGTAGCTTGTCCACTTAACACTAAATTGTCCACTTAACACTAAATGTTTAACCAATAACATAATATACAAAACTATCGTAACTAATAACATTAATAGAGACGAAAACATTTACATAGAGGCAACAGAAAAATGCGTAAAAGAAAGAAAAAATCCTTCGAAAGAAAAAATACACAAACAATACAACCCTATCAAAATGTATGTGGAGACTATAAGATTCCCTCTAAAATCAAATGGGAAATTATAAAAAAAAGCAGCCGCATGCAGTATTAACAGTAAAAATTATAAACCATGTTTAGAGAAAAAATTAGCAATAATTAGTTTTAAAAGCCAAAACTTATTTTGCTATCTAAGCACTAATAAAAAATAAATAAATTAATTAAAATAATATAAAGTTTAAATAAATATAAACTTATTAAATAATTATTAATAAATAAACGAACAAATATTAAATATACATACCTATATGTGTGTGTGTGTATGAACATATAAAAACACGCACACATTACACACACAACTACAAATGAACAAACCTAATCCTACATAATTAATAAATCAATATATCAGGTCATCCCATAAGTTCTGTCCGAATTTTGAAGAAAGAAAACAAGTGACCAAATGTTACATTTAATTACAGATTCAATCAACAGTGTATTTTCCCTGATTATCTATGACTTCCTTCCATCTGTTAACAAGCTTACTAATTCCATTACTGTAAAATTCTTTTGGCTTTGATTCGAAGAACTCACAAATGTCAGTTTTAACCTCTTCCTGTGTTACAAAAGCTGTTTCTTCCAAATGATTCTGTAAGCTACGAAACAAATGGTAGTCTGAAGGAGCAAGGTCGGGAGAATAAGGTGGATGAGGAATTTTCTCCCAACCAAGTTCTTCGATCTTTTGTGACGTGATTCTTGCTGTGTGTGGTCGCGCATTGTCCTGATGAAACATCACCCGTTTTCGATTCACTAGAGCAGGTCTTTTTTCCTCAAAGCTTGGTTCAAACGCTCTAACTGCTGACAGTATATTTGAGCATTAATTGTTGCATTAGGTGGTAAGAATTCAAAGTGGATTATTCCTTGGCAATCCTACCAGATTGAAAGGAGAACCTTTTACCCATGAAGTTCCCTTCTCGGCTGTGGCTGGGGTCCTTCCTCTTTACCAAGCCACTGTCTACGACGCTTAACATTTCGATAAAAGATCCATTTTTCGTCGCCAGTCACAAGTCTATCCAAAAAAGGTGAAACAAGTTGGCGAGAATGGAGAGAAGAGCAGATGTCAACTCGGGATTTGAGGTTGTTTTCAGACAATTCATGAGGCACCCATTTTCCAAGTTTAGGAACTTTTCCAAGTTGTTGAAGATGACGATGAACAGTTGTATGGTTGGAACTAAGGACCACTGCCAATTTCTCAACTGATAAAGTAGGATTTTCTTCAAGGGCTGCTTCAAGAAGCTTTTCATCAAACTCAACTGGACGTCCGGTTCAATCTTCATCTTCAACGGTGAAATCTCCACCTCTGAATTTTGCAAACCATGTTCTGCAAGTTCTTTCATTCACACATTCCTCTCTATAAACTGAGTGAATGCTTCTAGCATCCTGAGGAAACAACCAATGTCTGGAACGCTTGTGAGTTTCGTACAGAACCCACTTTTCATCACTGGTAAGCACTCGATTGAATAAGGATGCGGTACGGTGGCGAGAAAGCAGCGATACGCAGGCTGCCACTCGTTGTCCCTTGTGGACCTCCAACAGCGTTTGCGGAACCCACTTGCTCAGTTTGTACGTCTTACCTAGGCGGTGCAGGTGAAGTCTAACTGTTTCATCGGAAACGTTGAACTGTCTTGCAAGTTCACCACTACTGTCCTCTTCAATGGCCGCCTTCAGGACACCGTCATTCAAGACCTGTGGTCGTCCACTGCGAGGCTCATCATGGAGAGACAAATCTCCCGACTTGAATTTTCGAAACCAACGCCTTGCGGTACGTTCATCCACAGCACTATCCCCAAACACTTGACATATGCGGCGATTTGATGCAGCTGCAGATAAGCCCACTTTGAAGTCGTAAAACAAACAGCCCCGAACGAGATCTATAGACACTTTCATCCTTCTCACAGCTGTCCGGCTTATAACTGATGGCCGGGCACGGTGCGCGTGTTTTTTATAATGTCTGATGTTCCTACCTCCGGCTGAATTTGAAAGCAATTGCTACACGCATTTCGTATATATTTCAACTTCATTCAATGACTAATCAAAAAACGGACAGAACTTTTTTGGTTACTTTGTAGATACAGCGAGACTAATCAATTCCATGGCAGCAGAAGAAAACGAAATAGAATGATTGAAAGGGTATAAAGCAAGCATTCGACTAAAAGAAAATTATCACCCAAAATATATAGAGTCAAGAAATGTTCCAATTCATATCCCAACTTTGGTGGTAGCCAAATTAAAGAAAATGAAACAACAAGGCATAGTAGAAAGAGTAACTCAGGGTGGTACCACATGTGAGTCACCGATAACAGCGATATAGAAACCTAACGGAGATTTAAGGATATGTGGTGATTATAAGATAGGGGTAAATCACCAGATATGTTCAAATTCTCTTCCTTTGCCAAATATCGAAACTGTGAACCACGAGTTAGCAAAAATGGAACACTTTTGAAAAGATGATCTCAAGGTAGGATACAACCAAATAGAAAATGACGAGAAATTTAAGGAAATAGCCATGATAAACACCCCTATAGGCTTGCTCAGATGGACTCATCTAGCGTTTGGGGTAAAGACATCAAGCCATATTTTTCAAAAAGCAATTGAAAGAGTTTTATTAGGAAAAGTAAATTATATAATAATATATACCAGGACGATATAGGTATAGGAGCAAGAAGAATTAAAATATAAAACAGAGCAAATTTTAGTGAAATTAATAAAGAGGCGGGCATTATCATAAACAAAGACAAGTGTAATTTTGACAGTAAGAAGATATCATATTTAGGATATCAAATATCAAAAGAAGGCATATCACCCGACGATAGACGAGCAAAGAAAATAGCAGAAATAACTGCTCCAACAAATAAGAAAGAAGTAGAATCCTTTTGGGGGCTAATTAATTTTTATAGTAAATACATACCAAGATAGAGTGACATAATAGAGCCATTTTCGAAATTACGCAAAAAAATACCCAATGAATTTAAGTGGTCACAAATGCAAACTATGGCTTTTGAAACACTAAAGAAAATACTACAGAACAAACCAATAATAAAAGATTTTGATCCACAAAAAGAAGTAACGTTAACCACAAACGCGAGTGAAAAGGCAATTGCTGTTATTCTATCACAAAGAGAACAGCCAATCATGTATATATCAAGAAGGTTAACGTCAGCAAATGTCACACCGTCAAGAATTTTAATATGGGTAGTTATAAGCCTGGCAATCGATTTTCACATTGTATACGTAAAAGGGAACACAAACCCTCACGGAGTTGCTGTATCGAGATTACAGTTCAAGAATGAAAGTGAAGAAAAACAGGAAAATACTGAAAATAAAATAATACACTGGGTAGAAACGGACATCCTTCCTCGAAATAGACTCAAAATAGAAGCAAAGCAAGACCCAATATTAAGCAGAATAGTAGAGAGAATAAAGAATAATATATGGAGCTATTACTCGATGGCAGAGCGACCTTTTAATGAAACGAAGCACAAACTAACCATAGAAAATGGCATAATATGCAATGGGGGTATAATAGTAGTTCCACAAGTACTGAGAAGAGACATATTAAAAGGACTACATGATTGTTGTAGAGTTATTTCCTCAGTGGAAACTGTATTTGGACTAAATTCGGTCCTAAATAGGTTCAACATACAAAAACGTTAGGAACTTGTTATAATAAGTATTACGCAGAGTAATCTAGTTGTGGTAGCTGACTACTTTCGTATTCGACTCCCGTCGACCCTCAGTGACTCCTACTTATATTAGATGGGAGTGTCTATTATCTATAGACTAGGTGTGTTTCACCATAACAATGATGACGTGCATTGTGGCATAACAACAACACAAAGACTAACGTTACAAGCGTAGTGGCCAGGATATTCAGAAGATGTAGAGGAATACGTTAAGAGATGCCCAAATTGTGCGGAAATAAAAAAAACAACTTCAAGCAAGTAAAAATTTCACTCATGTCCCAAAAAAAGCAGAGTCATGGGTTATTGTCCACATGGATCACGCACATATCAAAGATAGGGGATTGTTCTTAGTATTAGTGGACTCATATTCAGGATGACCAGAGTTTGTCAGAGTAAAAGACAGAAAAGTCACCACAATAAAGCAAATACTAAGAACTATATTCTCAAGGAATGGAGTACCCCAGACAATAGTCACCGACAATTCACGTGAATTTTGCGATGAGAACATATGTGTGTGGTTAAAACAGATTGGATGCATCCCATACAAGACACCACCATATCAAATGAAATTTCAGAAAGAATGGTATAAACGGTAAAAATGGGATTAAAAGCATTCTCACCAATTAATGAAAGCATAGAAGCGTATCTACCAAAAATGTTCTCAGTTACAGATCCATTCCACATACGAAAGAAAAGGTATGGTATCGAATTGAGTTGAAGGGCCTCCTCAATATTGTAAAATGTTTCAGTGACGACATAGGCATGGATTTCGGATAAGATAAATGTGCAAAAGTAACATTCGAGAAAGGGAAAATTACAGAAACTCCCTCAATAGATAATAATAATAATAATAATAATAATAATAATAATAATAATAACGTGAATAATAATAATGTGAAAAATAAAACAAACACTAAAAACTTCACTAGCCAAAATAGTTTCATGAAATCCTTGCTAATAAAAAACAATCCCGTTTATATATATTTTTGCGCAAGCATGATATAAGATCTATATACCAGTCTAATAGTGTGACAAAAAGGGGTGAACTAAATAAGCATTTTATCGCAGGAAAGGATTTGGGGGGGGGGCGTGGCGATTTAGAGACAAAGTGGCACAGATCACTTTGCAGGTATATATAAACAGGTGCAATCCTTACTTCTTGCATTAAAATACCCCAAAATAAAGAACCTTGTATATTCCACAAATCTTGTTTGTACTCATGTTATTGTTGGGCACCACAAAGTATTACGAGGACAATAACCCTGTTTTTTCTTTTACTATTCCTGATTATTTTCATATTGTATTGTCCTTCCTCTTGTCTTTCTTGTTTTCTGTTTAATGGTGATCTCGGTCTCTTCATTTTCTTCTTCATACTCGTCTGTCTTTTCAATCTCACTTTCTTCCATTTCCTGCTCTCTTCCACTTTTGTAACTTTCTGTCTCTTCTTGTTCTTGATCTTCCATTTCTACGTCATCCAGTTCGTTTCTGCTTCTGAACTGATCGGCATGTGCCAGAATATGTTGTCCCTTTTTCTCAAGTATAGCCGAGTTGTGTCCTTTTTTATCAGGAAATTTGCTTCTTCTGGATTAGCCTCTTTTTTCTTTCGATACCATACCTTTTCTTTTGTATGTGGAATGGATCTGTAACTGAGAACATTTTTGGTAGATACGCTTCTATGCTTTCATTAATTGGTGAGAATGCTTTTAATCCCATTTTTACCGTTTATACCATTCTTTCTGAAATTTCATTTGATTGTAGGTGATATGGTGGTGTCTTGTATGGGATACATCCAATCTGTTTTAACCACACACATCGCAAAATTCGTGTGCAATCTTCTATCTTTGATATGTGCGTGATCCATGCTAACCCATGACTCTGCTTTTGTGGGCCATGAATGAAATTTTGCTTGATTGAAGTTTTTTTATTTCCGCACATTTTGGGCATTTCTTAACGTATTCCTTTTGAATATCCTGGCCACCAGGCTTGTAACTTTAGTCTTCTTTATGTTGCTGTTATGCCAGAATGCACGTCATCATGTAGTTCTTTTAATATGTCCCTTCTCAGTATTTGTAGAGCTACTATTATACCTTCATTGCATATTATGCTATTTTCTATGGTTAGTTTGTGCTTCGTTTCTTTAAAAGGTCGCTCTGCCATCGAACAATTGCTCCATATAATATTCTTTATTCTCTCTACTATTCTGCTTAATATTGGGTCTTGCTTTGCTTCTATTTTGAGTCTATTTAGAGGAAGGATGTCCGTTTCTACCCAGTGTATTATTTTATCTTCAGTATTTTCCTTTTTTTCTTCTGTTTCATTCTTGAACTGTAATCTTGATAAAGCGTCTACGTGAGGGATAGTGTTCCCTTTTACGTTTACTATGTCAAAATCGAATGCCATGATTTTTATTGCCCATCTTACTGATGACCATGCATTATGTCTTCTTGTAGTTTATGCTTAGTCCTTTCTTCTCACTCTCCGTCGCTACTTTCTGTAGGAAATTTTGAAATTTCTCTTCCGTGTCTGCTGTCAGTTCTGTGTCGTCTGCGTATCTTATGTTGTTAAAGTTGTGTCCGCCAATGCTAAATCCCGGTAGTGTTTCCAATTCTCTCAGAATTGCCTCGCTGTATCAGTTGAACAGGTCGGGTGAGAAAACGCATCCCTGCCTTACTCCCCTTACTATTTTCGTATATTCACTGAACTAGTCCCTCCATGTTTGCTACACGTCCTTCTGATTCTGGATTGCTCTTTCTGATAACATTCTGAGCATGAATATCGCGTTCCTTGTTCCGGTGTCTCTAACGAACCCGCATGTTCTTGTCCTATCTCTGGTCTGATTCTGCTGCGCGCTCTATTCAACAGAATGCAGATGATGAGTTTTGTCATGTGGCTCATCAGGCTTATTGTTCAGTGGAGTTTGCATTCGTTTTCGCCTGGTTTCTTAGGCATAGCTATGAAGATAGTTCTGCTGAGGTCTTCCGGTATATCCCCGCTGTTGTAGATTTCATTTGTTATTTCGATGTTCTTGTCTATGTCAAAATTATCTAAGGCTGTCAGCATTTTCGCTACAATTCCGTCTGATCCAGCTGCCTTGTTTCTGTTCAATTTGGCCAGTGCAGCTTTTATTTCGGTTTTCAGAATTCCAGTTCCGTCGGTAGTTCTGTGTATTGCTGGTTGTTCCCTTTCGTCGTGGAAGAGTTCTCCAATATACTCACTCCAGCGTTGAAGAATTTTTTCCTTCTCTAATATGAGTGTTCCATCCTTTGATTTTAGGCAGCCTGTTTACGAGCATGTCTTCTGTCCTGTTAGTTGTCTTATTTGTTTGTGCATGTCTCTTTTGTTGGTCCTACTCAATCTTTCTTTTTCCGTACATTTTTCATTAAGCAGTTGTTCTTTAGCTTGCCTGCATTTGGTACTTATTTCATTGTGTAATTTTCTGTACTCCGTTCCGTATCTTCGCACGGTTTTCTGTCTCCTTTCCATCATGTCGAGTATCTCATCAGTTATCCAATCGTTTTTCCTTTTCGTCCTGACTCCTTTGGGATGATATCGTTTGCTGATGTCACTAAAGCGTCTCTTAGTGCGTCCCATTTTGAGTTTCCATTGCGTGACTCGTATCTTCTCTTCACATTGTGCATATATTTTTCTTTTAGGTTAGGATCGCTCAGGAGTTTGTTGTATTGCAGTTTGGATGCTGCATTAGGCTTCTTCAGTTTCCACAGTCTCACTCTTAGTTTACATATAAGAGGGCGATGATCGCTTCCACAGTCGGCACTTGGGTAGGTTTTTTTCCTGAATCTTTTGTTGATGGTTATATAATCAATTTGGTTTTTACTTTCTCTTCCTGGACATCTCCATGTCCATAGTCGTCTCGGATGATCTTGGAACCATGTGTTGGCCATTATCTGATCATTGGCTGTACACCATTGGATCAATTTTTCTCCGCGTTCGTTACGGTTTCCTAGTCCGAATTTTCCTGCAATATCCCCTGCCCTTTCCCTGCCTACCTTGGCGTTTAGGTCTCCCATGATAATGATCAGTTCCTGTGATTTGCATAGAGCCTTGGCACTGTCCAGCGTGAAGTAGAAAGATTCGATGTCCTCCTCTTTGCTTTGTGCCGTCAGTGAGTAAACTACTATAATAGCCACGTTGAACGGCTTCCCTTTCAGCTTCATTACTAGATTTCTTTCGGAAAATTGGTGGTATCCAAGAACGCATTTCTGAAATGAACTATCTAGTATTAATCCCACTCCTTTGTTGTTCTTCTCGCCTCCTGCCTTACCCTGTGATTGTCGCTGAGGAAGTCACCGTTGTTTGGCCATCTGGTTTCACATACACCTAGAATGTTGACGTTAAGTCTGTTTATCTCTTGTTTAACATTATTGTTATGATCCAAGTTCCTTGTACCACGGTGATGGTCCAAGGTAGAACCAATAAAGAATAACTCGAACACAGGTATGGAATAACACAGATATATTACAAACAGAAATATATACAAAGAGGTAGAAGTATTAGTAATGACTATCAAATTTGGTTAGAGTGAACTATGTGGTCTCGACAAGTATCACTATTCCAATGTTCTTACAATAATCCTCTCTGCTCCCTCTTGAGGCGCAGTATTTATAATGTCCGGAATAGTCCATTATTATTATGGGTAAGTTCCCATAATACCCCGCTTCCGAAGCTTTTGCGTAGCAGGGGTTTTTAATATATTTTTTTCTTTGGATCTATTTCCAAAGGTTCTGTGAACTTCCTTTTTCTGGTCGATTTTCGTGGTTCTGGTTTTGTTTGCGGCCTTTTTATATCAAATGTATCGAAAATCGTATCCATCACTTCTTCCTGAGGTGGACCGTTAGCATCCTGTAACAGTCTCTTTCTTATTTGGTTTACGTGTCTTCTATGTGAGAATTTGTGTCCCTGTACTATGTAAACCATATTCCGGATTCTTTTTTCAATTGTAACTTTCTCCCAGTAAGATGTATTATTTTTATATGCTTTAAAAAAAACTTTTTCTCCTGGGTGGAATTTTCTTTTGGGTACGCACGACTGTGTTATTTGCTTCGTTTGAGTTGGTAGCAATTTATCAAATACAGATCTGATTTTTCTAGCGAACATCACTTCTGCGGGTGATAATGTCGATGGCGTAGCATTATTTGGCGTAATTCGATATACCTGAAGAAATTGTTGTAATGCTTTTCCGTAGGCACATCATATGCTTTTCTTAACGCTCTTTTGAGTGTATCAACAAATCTCTCCGCTTGCCCATTTGATCTTGGGTGATATGGCGGGGATTAAAACTCTTGGAAGTCCGCTGATGTGAATAGCGTTCCATTATCTGTGACTAGGCAATCCACTACTCCAAACCGAGCAAATAGCTCGTGTTGGCAATTTATGGTAGTTTCCGAAGCAGGATTTTTGCAACGAAACACCTCCGGCTATTTACTATAACTATCCACTATGATCAAATAGTAGAAACCATCAATTGGACCTGCATAATCTGCGTGTATTCTTGACCACGGACGATCTGTCTCTGGCCATGGCTTATGGATGATTGGCGGTGCTTTGGCTGCTAAGGAACAACCCTTCCATTTTTTCCACCATCTGAGTAATATCCTGGTCCATGTTTTTCCAATATACATAGCTTCGCATCACCGATTTCATTCTATTTTTTCCTGGATGGCTCCTGTGGAAATCCTTTAGGATTCGCTTTTGTAGTGTTTTGGGAATTACTACCCTTTCGTTATAAAGTAGCACATTATCGCATAAAGAAACGCTGTCCGATATTTGCCTATTTTTTCCTGCTATTTTTGCTTTTGTTTCTTTTATGAATTCATCATTTATGGCTTCATTTTTTATCTCTTGTAGTGTGACGGGGAGGTTTCGAACTGTACAACATAGTACTGTCCTGATATCTTCTTCATGTCGTAGGGCTTCGATTACAGAATCTTCCAATGGCTCTGTTTTCGTTGGTAAGTCTCGACAGACCATCCGCATGCCCGATTTTTTTCGTTGGTAGATACTCCAATCTGAAATTGTAGTTCAGAAGAATTGTACCCCATCTTAATAACCTATTTGCAGTGTAAACCGGTAGACCTTTTTTCGAACCAAATATTGTTAGTAACGGTTTGTGATCCGTCTGTAGAGTAAAAAATCTACCATAGATATATCTATGAAATCTTGTGACTGCGAAGATAATTCCCAGAGCTTCTTTCTCTATTTGTGAGTAATTTTTCTCTGCTGGTTATAAGGTTCGAGAAGCATGCGCGATGGGTTTTATTGCCCCATCCGGCATTTTATGCCGTATACACGCCCCGACTCAATAGGCGCTCGCGCCACTTACTACAATTATTTCTAATTTAGGATCGTAGTGTGCCAAAAATAAATCTTAATTATTTTGTCAAACGTTTTCTGGCATTCATCTGTCCACTGCCAAACTTTTTCTTTCTTCAGAAGTTCGTTCAGTGGTGCGCGAAGTTTATGCATGTGAGGAATGAATTCCTGGTAGTAACTCACTAAGCCTAGAAAACTTTGTAATTCTGTTATGTTCTTTGGAACTGGCATTTTTTTTATTGTCGTTGCCCTTTCAGGGTCTGGTCGTCTTCCTTCTTGATCGATGATATGGCCCAGGTATTTAATTTCCTTCATGAAAAAATCGCATTTGTTTTCTTTTACCTTGAACCCATAGCTTTGTATTCTCTTAAACACCTCTTGTACGTGTTCCCAGTGTTGTTCAACGCTTTCGTTATTTATCAATACGTCATCCAGGTATGCAATCGTGTACTCTAGTCCGGCGAGCATAGTATCCATTGTCTGTTGGAATATAGCCGGGCGCGACCTTAATCCCAAATGGTAATCTTTGGTATTTGTATAATCCTTTGTGTGTGTTTATGGACAGTAATTTTGAACTTTTCTCATCGACTGGAGTTTGCAGGTACGCTTCACTTAAATCTATTTTTGAAAAAAATTTTCCGCCATTTAATTTTGTGAATACTTGTTCTGGACTGGGTAGAGGATAGTGGTAATCTTTTATCGCTGCGTTCAAACCCGTTGAGAAATAAGAGCATACTCGAATCTCCCCTGATTTCTTTTTGACGTAAACCGTAGGTGCGGCCCATTAACTGTATTCTACTTTTGTCAATATGCCAGTGTTTTCGAGTCTAGCCAATTCTTGATCTATTTTTTCTATTGATGCAAACAGTACGCTCCTTTTTTTCTTGAAGATAGGCAGAACGTTTTCTTTTATTTCGATATTTGCTGCCATTTTTTTATATCTTACGAGACCTGCTGAAAATACTCCGGGGAAACTCTCTTTTAGTTTCTCTTTTAATTTGTCTGCCTTGGTTGATAAACTTTTTACATTTTAGCAGTACGTACTTATTGGTAAATCCCAAAGTTCGAATTTTTTCATCCAGTCCGTTCCGAATAAGTTTTCTGTATTTCTTAACACGTACATTTTTAATGTTTTCGTCATTCCATTGAATGTCACGTTTGTAATCACTTCACCCTCAAATTTTATTTTTCTCCCAGTTACCGACCTCGCAATTTTATCCGTTTTTAACATGGCAGGTTTGTTCAGTTTTCTCCATGTTTGAACGTTAATAATAGTTAAGTCCGAGCCGGAATCCAACTGTAGTCTGACTTTTCTGTTTTGCATTTCTACTTGTATGTATTTTCTTATGTTAGTCTCATCGGCTTGGTCAGTCCTCGTGATTCTTATTCTGCTTTTGCTTTCTCTTCTAGTCTATCAATGAGAACTTTTATGTCCTATTTTTTTGCATGATAGACAAGTTTTAAAATGGTATGGACATTCTTTATACCAATGCCAAGTCCCGCAGCGATTTCTGAAATGAACTATCTAGTATTAATCCCACTCCTTTGTTGTTCTTCTCGCCTCCTGCCTTATCCTGTGATTGTCGCTGAGGAAGTCACCGTTGTTTGGCCATCTGGTTTCACATACACCTAGAATGTTGACGTTAAGTCTGTTTATCTCTTGTTTAACATTATTGTTATGGTCCAAGTTCCTTGTAACACGGTGATGGTCCAATGTAGAACCAATGAAGAATAACTCGAACACATGTATGGAATAACACAGATATATTACAAACAGAAATATATAAAAAGAAGTAGAAGTATTAGTAATGACTATCAGTTTTGGTTAGAGTAAACTATGTGGTCTCGACAAGTATCACTATTCCAATGTTCTTACAATAATCCTCTCTCCTTCCTCTTGAGGTGCAGTATTTATAATGTCCGGAATAGTCCATTATTATTATGGGTAAGTTCCCATAATAATTATCAAACTGTCCCGAGAGTGAATTTGTGTTTAATGCGATCAGTTGCAGCATAACGGTCCGGTGACATCTGTCGCTCATGTCGTTCCTTTCTGGGCGGGAGATCGATTCCGAAGAATTTTATCCCTTTTACGCCGTTTATACCAGCAGTCCCTGGATGACGGTCAGGTGACACCTGTTGCGCATGTCGGTCCTTACCAGGTGAGAAACTAATTCCCATAGACTTACCCACTTCACGTCGTTAGGTTTCGTATAATCTAATTTGTTAGCGATGATTTGTCTTGGAATAGGCAGTGGAGTGGTTCCCCGTTGCCTTCTCCCCGGTGGTTTATGGAGACACCACCTCTAGTTACCTTGCCGTTGATTCAGGGAGTTTCTCCGCCTTTTCTTAGGTCTTGTTTTTCATCCCACTGGAATACTTACCGAAAAAAAAGGTGGGGGGGGTGGCAAAAATTTTTTTCTTTTCTTTTTATAATTAAGTTTTAACTTAGTATAAGTCCTATTGCTCCATACTAAAATAATATGCGATTAGCCAGCATTGTGGGAAAAGCGCTTCTTTCTACTTACACATGGGACCTTGAGTTCAATTCCTGCTATACCCGAATCAAATGGTCATTTAGTGCAAGGTTGTGGCTGACTTTAACAAGAGGTTTCTCCATTTTCAAGGACCACCGAGATGTGGTAGGGGTGGGGTCAAATCAGATATCATCGTTCCCTCCCCAATAGTTGGGAATGGCGAATTGTGTTTCAATAAAATAAGACAAACAAAAGGTAGAAATATAAAAAATATATTTCCTCATTTTTCATCTTCTATCTAGTATAATAATAATAAAGCCTCACTAGTTATCAGGAAAAACGAATAAACTTCATTTACACGTCCTATGTAGGTTTGTGACGATTTTTAAAAAAATTTGCCACTAGCCTAACTAATCTAAAAATTAGTCTCAAAGTTAAAAATTAAGTTAGTAAAATATTAATAACTACAAAAATACAAAAAATAAAGTCAACACAGCATTGTTGAAAAAACGATTCTTTCTACTTATACATGGGACCTCGTCTGCTTCCATGGAATTGATTAGTCTCGCTGTATCTACTCTTAATACATCAGTTCCTAGTAATCCGGGATCTTTATCCGCATTCTACAACTGTAATGGGAATTATTTCAAAACACTTGTCGGTTTCAAAATTGCCTTGAAATGTACTCATTATTTTTATGGTCGTTCCATCAAATTGCTTTTATTGGATGCTGCTCTTTTTAATTTAGGTCGTCCTAATTTTATCGAGAAAATTTTTTTTATTAACGTGACTTCGCTGCCTATATCAACTTTCATGCTAAATATTTGGCCATTTATCTTATTTTTTCTCTACTTCTTTTTTTGTGTATTCATTGTAAATATTTCAGCTTCTTCTTCAGAGGGGGTTTGTCGTCATTCTATTTTCTTTTCGTATTTGTATACGTTCTGAAAATGATGTCTCTTTTTTTTGCAATTTCAGCATGTTTTTCCTAGAGCTGGACATTTGTACTTGTCTCTGTCGTGATTTTTCCAAAAATATCTACATTTAATTATGAATTTGGTCGTACTCGTCCTGTACGTCTCGAATTCTTCTTTTGGTTGATTAAATTTTTAAAAACTCGACGCTAGCTTCCAAACTCATGCAACTACTCTGTAGACATTCTAGTATTTTTCGTTTGTGGTTTTGGTCTTGCGAGCCTTCAATTATTCTGAGAAGGATTAATTCATCTTCTATAGTCATTTCCCGTGCTCCCAATTTTTCATATTCACAATACTTGGCTCGTTCTTTAATCTATGTAAGTGTTGTATAGTGGACGCATTGGGTGCTTGTTTTGTCTCTAAAAACTTTTTTCTTTCGGCGATGACCAATCTTTTCATTTTCTTCTGTTCTTTTTTATAATTTTAATAATTTCTCCAAAATTCATTACTTCTAATTCGCTCGGGTAACACATCGTTGAAATTTTCTTCACAGCTTCGCACCCATCGGTAGCAAGAAATAAATGTGTTATCTCGTTCTCTCCTCCGTCGGTCTTTGTGTCTCTTAATTTTTTAATTCTTGCAAAAGTTGCAGCAAAAGTTCTTATCCATGTTTCTACGTGTTCTGTGTCGTCCAGCGAATTTAACGATCCTATTGGCGACGCCATTGTTATGCTTTGCACATCTCTCTGCGTATTAGTAGCAGTCGTAGTACAGTTCTCCGTGTCCTGAATAGCAACCGGGTTTGCTAGGCATAGCCACCCTATGTTCGCCAGTTGTTCTCTATACTTGTCTATCTAATTTGCATACAATACTACAGTCAGTCTAAAATAAGTTACGCTTTGCTTCCTTTCCCTACTCTGTTTTGTTTTGGATTGAATTTTTTTATTTTTAGCCTTTCTTCTTTTAAGCAGGAAAACTGACCAGTTAATGAAGCATTGAACTCGAAACCTGGGTCTGCTGGATTTCAATTTAGCCATGCAGTCTATAAGTAGCATTTTATTATTTCTATGGCAATGGAAAAATCCTGTAAATGTCTGATCTGTTTTTAGTTTCAAAGATATTTTAATAAATGCTTTTAGACAAAATCTATAATGGGTAAGTATTAATGCTTGGACAACCACTGCAGTACAAGACTTTTTAGTTAGTCAGTTTTATGTAGTAATTCCTATTTTATGCTAAATAGGATAAAGCAAGTTAACCAGTGCAGAATAAATATTTGATATGGTTTCCTTTTTAGAAAGATTGATTTAAGTTGTTCTTTCGAGAAGGTAACAGAATGAGGCCATCTTCCTGTAAAAATCAACTTAAACCATCCTAAAAAATTGAAACTCTCAATGTTTTTGACTTAGTTTTTTTAAGTTAGTTTTTACATTTAACTTCAGTCACATATATAAAGATTAAAATGTATTCCAGCTATTCCCAATCCATTTAGTCTTCATGAAAATTTCATTTGCAATGCTTAATTTTGTGATTAAAACTTTAAAATTTTCTTGCTTTTTTATTATATATATCTTAGTGGTAGAAGTCCCGACTGTCGCCAATTCAGTCGGGTTTCGATCCTAGCTAGAGGCAACCGGACGTCTAGCCACACTGATGAGCTGTGAAACAGCGAAACAGTCTGTCTGTGGATGACAAAAATATTGGCTCCTGAAAAATTAATTTCGGTTGAGCTCTCTGGTTTGCGGTGTGAATTTGTAAACAGTGACTATTTAAGCTAATATTGCACGACTCTTCGGCAGAATTGAGTCACTGTCAGTCACTGTGTGTTTATCTAAATCTAAAAATAAACACGCTAAAATTCACCTTCATCCCTGCCGTGAGCCGACGGCTTAGTGGTAGAAGTTCCGACTGACGCCAATTCAGTCGGGTTTCGATCCTAGCTAGAGGCAACCGGACGTCTAGCCACAAATCTGTTGCTTTTTAAAATGTATATAATTTGAATTGGGATGGGGCTGTCTCTAAAAACCTAAGCAGTTATCCCAAACTACTGTCCTGTCTGCAGGATGTGAAGATCACATAGTGCTTGAGATTAGGGCGAAAAAGTTCCAACTTCCCAACTTGCTCTTCAATGCTTGTTGGATCAATTTTCCACCTTTCCTTTCCTTTGCTTTCCTTTTCTTGATTTGAGTGGAATTAGGTTGGTTGGCTTTTAGTTTTCATAACTCTTATACTTTTTATAGTTAGAATATGAAAAACCCTGAGTTGCCTGTATACTTCCATACTCAGGCATGGCTTACCTGGAAAATTTTCTTATACATATTAAGTTTGCAAATCTTGTCTCCAAATCTAGTCTCCTATAAATTTGTACTGTGCCTGCATTGAATTTTAGCTTAATTTGGAATGACAATTTTTTATGTTGAATAATTCATTTATATAAGTATGAGCTGAGCATCTGTTTTTAGCCAAATTCTTGGTCACAAAATAGGATCTTGGTCATCCAGATATGTAGTTGAATCGCTTAAACCTTTTAAGGTCTAATTGTAGTAGTTTATTATATTACCAACAAGATGTCTTGGTGGTATTGATCTCATTTTGTCATTGTGGGAACTTAGTTTACACTTGGGGACTCTTGAATAAACTGCAATCCTTTCAACTGGTTTTTTTCTGTTGATACCTGATCTTTCTTGACTTGTCTTGACCCACTTGTCTTTTTATTAATCTACTTTTTTTTTCATTCAAACATATTGCTTTGTTTATTTAAAGTATCACATTTTAAGTTAAAACTAATCTTAATTTAAAATTACTTTAACAGAAGTGCTTGGCTAGCTCTATTGAAAAAAAAAACAACAAAAAACAAAACCTTAAAATCTATTTGGAGAAAGCTTTTATCAATCTCCATGTTTTCGATGTTATTTATAGCTATTGTACTTTACTGAATCTCGAGCAAGTATAACAAGACTGTTAGTCTGCTTTTTATAACCTGATATGATTGGTTCTCTCAGTGTCAAGTAATCACCATCTGAAAAACCTATTTTTTATGCACATACCATCAGATAGGAAGCCTTTTCAATTCATGTATAATAGAACAGCAAATGAATATTGGGATGACCCAGTCAGTCTTTATCAAACTTGCACATGTTGACTATTGAACTATTTTTTTTTTGTGTAGTATAAGAAATATTCTTTATATTTATGGCTCCCCCTTTTTATTAGTCAAATTAGTAACAATTTAGGGAATGACAATTAGTCTGTAGCTTGGGTTTTCAAACTATAGCATATAATAAAGAAACTATTGGTGTTCGTTGCTTTCTCTTTATGGTGAAATGAAAACCTTTAAAACGTTGTTGTACAATGTTGGTTAATAAAACGCTGCTTAGATAATTGGGTTTAACCACTTGCATTCAAAATGTATCAAATATTTTATTTTATTTAAGCTTAATTTATGAATTCTCTAAATTTTAATAGTTTAGACTATTGGAATCGCCATTTGATGTAAATAGCATTTTAAATTATGTTGTCTTATGCATAAATTTATTCCAATGCAACGAAGGTGAGAAAGTAAACCTTTAAATGTGTTGACCTACTTTTGGTGCAGAATAAGTTTAATTCAAATGACTTTGTAACTTGTAGGGGATTTTTAACATCGTTTAACCCATCTATAAAGGTTAAACTGGCCTCAATTCAATCTCTGTTATTTCTACTTTCAACAAAAATGTTTCAATAAACAATAAACAAACAAGAGAAATAACAAATTCGACAAATCAATGTAATAACAAGAATAGAAATTTATTTTATCAATGACAAAAAAGTGATACAAGTTGTGTTGATGTGTTGAATTTGAATTTGTGAACGAACAACTGCTTTGTTGTTTGTTGCGTAGAAAATTAAATTTAGTTCAACGTCCTTTCCTAGTGTGTTTGATATAGTAATGAAAGTTTTGTGGAAAGTATGTGCGTTGAATAAATTGTTGGATGAAAATTGTGTAAGTTGAATGCATGTTAAAGGGTGTATGTTAAAAATTAACCAGTTTCTTGGGAGCTGAATTTTAGATGTAAATTAGTTTCCGATTTACAGTTATTCAGAAGTTGTCTCCCTTTGATTGTAGTCGTTTGTTTAGAAAGTGATGTTGAATTGGTGAACATTTTAATATGGTAAGTTAGTTCAGTTACCAAGTGTTGAAATTTGGTAATGTTTCATTGAACTTACTGGCGTGAAATAATTACAATTCGCTTTGCGAGTTGGTGAGTGACTGTTTCTTTTTCTGATTTCCTATAAAAACATTGAAGCCACAATGCTCACTGTTGTGTGTTGAGTGAATGAATCTTCTGGTAGCTGAGATTATGCTAAGAATTAGCTCTTAGCTTAAGTCAGAATGGAGTGACGGGAATTTGTTTGACGAGTTGCTTGCCGTCGCTGTCTCGCTGTCGAGATGCGCTCGTGTGTTGAATTTATTAAGTTGCCAATCACATGATCGGCTCGAGAACACATAACCAGATTTTGTTGGAAAATTAACTTTGTACAGGTCAACTCGAGGTCAGCCCTGAGGACGTAGGCGGAAACGTGATATTGGTATTAACGGACCAATCAAAACGTCAGCTACTGCAAACCTAGCCTGGAGCCTACAAGTGTTTAGCCTGTACAAGATTTAGAATTTTATACGTGAAAATACACAAAATGCAGTTTTAATATTTATTGTTCAATCAGGACGTTATTAAATAATAGCATTATGAAAATTAGCTGTGATGCACTGGATTGTTGGAGTCGGGTTCTACAAGCAAAACAAATCTGTAAATTTATATATGTTGAAAACTTTCAGGAATCTGTTTTACAAACTATACAATTTTCCCCCCACCTCTCAGGATTAAAGCCATCATATCTTCAGGCAAGGATGATTTCAGTCGGTGGGCCAAGTATTGGCTTATCTACAGTGTTTACAACATGCTTGAATTCTTTGCTGACTGGCTCCTCTTCTGGATTCCATTCTATTGGTTCTTCAGGGTAAGTTGCTTCTTTTTCCCACTGCATATCTACTGCACAAATACATGCTTTTCTCAAATGTTAACACTCTGTCTATATCCTGTGTGAGTGACTTAATTTTTTAAAATTTTAACTGAAATGGTGCTGTTGCTGAATTTGCTAAATTCTGATTTTATTAAAATATTATTGAAGGGAAACTGATTTTTATAAAATGAACAAGTTGGTAGATATTTAAATTTGTAACTTTTTGTTTTTCTATTGATTGTAAAATAGTGATTAGTAAGCTTAATTTCTACACTATTACCATTGTGTTCAATCCATGCTGGGTGTGCCACTTTTGTATTCTTGTACAAAATGCATGCTGTCAATATTCTGTGGTAGAAATTTCTTCAATTTGAGCCATAGAACTTCAGGTCATATACAAGTTAATGTCCAAAGTATTACCTTGATCAAAGCTTATTGACTATTAGCTTAGTTCAGTTCTTCAGATTATTCATTAGTGTGTGTGCTGGTTATTTATGCCTCGGTTTGGTTAACTTTTTTAATATGCAAAAGACTTCTTTTTAAAGAGATCTCTAGTATCTTATGCAAAATTGAGGTATCGGGCGGTGTAATGTTTATCCAGATGCTATAGACTACCCATACATAGCCAAACTCTAATGTGAAGTGTGGTGGAGTGTGTGGTGAAAAGTCTCTGAAAAATGGCAGTGCACAGAATACACTTTGATTTATTAAAAATGTATTTTGCTTTTTATAAGTGTTGTGGTAGTATCCACCTAATTTTCATAGTGGAGTACCGACTATATAAATATGGTTGGTACCGGGAAGACATGAGGGGCGAATCAAGAGATTCAACTAGAGACTCTGCCCGACTGCGACTTAGTCAACACATTCTCCAGGAACGGTATTTCCCAGGAATATACAAAAGACTATATGTAAATATTGTGTACACTTTCTTGTTTCAATACATTTTGTTCTAAGTACATTTTGTGTTGCATTATTATTCCGTGCATTAGTCAAGTTTCAACGATAAGGCAAAAGGGATATCTGCCCTCCATCTAATAAAAGTTATTAGGAGCAGCATTGTTAGTTAAAAAACAATGAAAGTTGAATCTGAATATTCAGTGAATATGAAAATGCTATCTTCAAATGGGATAGTCATGAAGAAATTATGAACAGTTTAAGACTTCCCCGTTTTTTAAAAACTTATTCAGAGTGAGGAGGTGGTGTAGGATCTGGAAACTAGAACTTTAGAAACAGTAAGATGTTCTTTTTTTATGTGCTCTGTCCTTTTAGGATGTAGGTGATCATGGCTCTCCACTTCCAACTATCCCTTGTAGTTCTTGTTTCGTGCCTCTGCCAACTCCCCCAGACCACGTTCTGCCATCCACTTGCTTAAGCCTGCTAGGTATGTCATGCATTGGTTCCCTTGTCTCTTTTCCCCTCTATTCGACCTGTGAGTATCAGATTCTTCCGGCCCTCCTTTCTTATTATGTGTCCCAGACATTTCATCTGCCTCTTCCTTATGTTAAGTATAATCTTCCTCTTTGTTTGCATCCTCTCCAAGACCTCATCATTGCTCACATGCTCGCTCCATGGTATCCTTAGCATCCTTCTGTAGAACCACATCTCCACTGCCTCGAGTCTCTTCTTCATCTTTGAGGAGACCGTCCAACATTCACTGCCATACAGGAGGACAAATGTCATGTAGCAGCTCAGTATTCTTTTCTTTGTTACCAAAGAAATCCTCCTGTCTTGCAGTACTTTGCCCAAATTTTGGAATGCATCCTTGGCCGTCCCAATCCGTCTTCGGATCTCAGCGTTGCATCAACTGTCCACCATCAAAACACTTCCCAGATATTTAAACTTCCGCACCTACCTGATTTTAGTGTCTCCGACCAGCAAATCGCATTTCGGGCTCATCCTTTTACTGATGACTATGCATTCTGTCTTCTTGTAGTTTATGGTTAGTCTCTTTTTCTCTCTCTCCCTTGCTACATTTTGTAGGAGGTTTTGTAGTTTCTTTTCCGTGTCTGCTATCAGTATTCTGTTGTCTGCATATCTTATGTTATAGGATTGTGGCCGCCAATACTGAATCCCAGTAGGATCTCCAGTTCTCTCAGAATTGCCTCACTGCATAGGTTGAACAGGTCGGGTGAGAAGACACATCCTTGCCTTATGCCCCTTTCTATTTTTGGATAATCACTGAACTCGTTTTCTCTACGCATGCATGCTGATGGCTGCCAGTATAGGTTCTTCATTATTCTGATATCTTTCATGAATATATCGAAGTTGCTGTGCAGTTCTAGCAGATCCTTTCACATACTTTGTCGAATGTCTTTGTGTAGTCTATAAAACATAGATACACATCCTTCTGCATTGGTATTGCTTTTTTTGATAACATTCTAAGCATAAATATCACATTCCTTGTTCCGGTGTCTTTAACAAACCCGCACTGTTCTTGTCCTATCCCTGGCCTGATTCTGCCGCACGCTCTATTCATCCGAATACGGATGATGAGTTTTGTTATGTAGCTCATTAGGCTGATTTTCGGTGTAGCTCACATTTGTCTGTACCTGGTTTCTCAGGTAGTGCTATAAAAATGATCTGCTGGGATCTTCCGTTATATCCCCACTGTTGTAGATTTCATTTATTATTTCTGTCATCTTGTCTATGCCAAATTCATCTAAGGCTGTCAGCATTTCCATTACAATTCCATCTTCCCCCTCTTGTATGTGTATATAAACTTCTTCACGAAGAAGGCTAATGAAAAGTATCCAGCATGACTTAAAAAGAGAAAATTTCTTTTTTTTTTTCTTTTTTACAGAAGCTGGTTTTTGATAGAAAATGAAAATTTCTCAGTTGTGGGCTGAGAACATCTAATATTGTCTGTTCTAGTTTGTTACTTTGCTGCTTGATGGTCTTTTATGTAATGTTGTCTCTTTTCTTTTTTTCTTTTACAGTGCATCTTCCTGTTGTGGTGCACGATGCCAATCCGTCAAAATGGTGCTGAAATGATCTACAATCGTCTTATCAAGGTGTTTTTCCAGAAGATCTTACTTCCCTTTTACCAAATTCCAGGGTGTTCTAAAGCGTTTACTTGAACTCTTGTTCTATTTGGGGACTTTAATGTAATTCCTCACATGTCGAGAATGTCAAACTTTCTTTGGCATAGTATCCCCTCTCCCCCAAATACATGCAACACATTTTTTCCTTTCTTTCCCATATCTCTCTACTTCTTTCAGCATGTTCGATTGTGGATTTTCAATGGACATTATGGTTGGCATTACAATTTTGAGGTTAACGGTTTGGCCATTTTAAATAATATATATATATATATATATATATATATATATATATATATAGAAATATGTACAGAAACGTTAGGAACTTGTAATAAAGTGTTACACAGAGTAATCGAGTTGTGGTTGCTGATAACTTACTCCTCCCTTGACTACCTACTGACTCCTACTTATAATAGGTGGGAGAGTCTATTATCTAGACAAGGTGTCTTCTACCATAACACCCCCCTCCTAAAACTTTACTCCGTAGGAGTAAAAAGTTTTAAATTTTTTATTTTATTTTATTTTTTTTTATTGAAAAAAGGAGAAGAAAAAAAACAAAACAAAAAAAACTTCATTTTTTTAGCAACATCGTAGCGTATCTCCTACGTTTTGGATCCATTTTTAAATGGTCAGTTGCCTTTCTTTTTCTCTTGGATCGGCGTATCTCAGGTAACATCGTTGCTGGCGTTGGAAGATCAAACGTATCAAAAATCACCTCCATAGGTGTATCTTCAACTGGAGTGCTGTCAACCACGTCTGAAGAGGGTCGTCTGATTTGGTTAATGTGCCGTCTGCACGTGAATTTTTCACCTTTCACGAAGTACATCATGTTGCCAATCCGCTTTTCTATTTTTCCACACTCCCAGAATGATTTATTCTGTTTATATACATTAAAGTATACTTTTTCACCAGGATTGTACTTCTTAACTTGAATAAATTTTCCTGTACCTGGCTTTGTCTTTTTCAGTAATAATTTGTCGAAAACAGATCTTACCCGATGTGCAAACATCACCTCGGCTGGCGATTGGGAGGCTGGTGTTGCGTTATTTGGGGTAAGTCTGTATACCTGTAGAAACTTCTGTAGGGCTTCATCTGCAGGTATTTCCCTAGCTTTCTTTAAAGCTCTTTTAAGGGTGTCGACAAATTTTTCAGCTAACCCGTTAGATCTTGGGTGATATGGAGCTGTGGTAATGTGTTCGACATTATATTCCTTACAGAAATCTTTAAATTGTTTCGACGTAAATTGACTTCCGTTGTCCGTCACAATTGTGTCTACTACACCAAATCTTGCGAACAATTTCTTATCCTTTGTATCTCAGGCCATTTTGAAAAACTATCCACTACTATGATGTAATGGTTTCCATTCAGTGGACCTGCAAAATCCACATGCTAGGTTGCATGGTAGGTCTGTTTTTGGCCAGGGATTAAATTTTACTGGTGGTGCCTTTGCAGCCAGAGCACAGCCTTTACATTTTTCTACTGCATTCTCAATGTCCCTGTCCATATTCGGCCAATATACAAAACTTCGCATTAGGCTCTTCATCCTAGTGTTGCCTGGATGACCAGTATGGAAATCTTTAATATTTGTTTTTGAAGTGTGTATGGAATCACCACACGTTCTCTATATAACAATACTGAATCGCAAAGCGAAAACACATTTGTTATGTACTGGTCCCTCTTGGCTATTTTTTCTTTTACTTTTAAGATATACTCGTCCCTGGTGGCTTCTTCTTTTATTTTTTCAAGAGTTACCGGAAGTTCCCGAACTGCATTACACACAGTAAATTTCAATTCTTCTTCTGATTTTAGTGAAGCAATTACTGTGTCTTCTAATGGTTCGCTCATTTTAGGAATTAACCTGGACAGCCCATCAGCTTAGCCAAATTTATTGGATGGCATGTACTACATGCTGAAGTTATAATTTAGCAATATTGTAGCCCATCTTTGTAGTCGGTTTGCTGTATGCTTCGGCAAACCCTTTTCGATCCAAAAATCGAAATTAGAGGCTTATGATCAGTTTGTAGCTTAAAATGTCGACCGTGGAGAAAACGGTGAAATTTCGCTACTGCAAATATTATTCCTAACGCCTCTTTCTCTATCTGAGAGTAATTCTTCTCAGCCGGAAGTAGTGTTCTAGAAGCATGAGCAATTGGTTTTACTTGACCATCTGTCATTTTGTGTAAAATACACGCTCCTATTCCATACGCACGAGCATCGCAAGCTACTATGATTTCTAAATACGGATTGTAATGGGTTAGAAATAATTCCGAGGTTAATACTTCTTTTATCTTTTCAAATGCTTTCTGGCATTCATTAGTCCACTTCCAGGGTTTTCCTTTCTTTAGTAATTCATTTAATGGTTTCCGCAGATCATACATTTTAGGGATGTATATTTGGTAATAATTAGCTAGTCCCAAAAAACTTTGTAATGATGTAACATCATTCGGAGCCGGCATGTCTTTTATAGCCACTGCTCGCTCTGGGTCTGGCCTTCTACCATTCTTATCGATGATCTACCCCAGATATTTTACTTTGTCCATGAAAAACTCGCATTTAGTTTCCTTGAGTTTAAATCCAAACTCCTGTATTCTGGAAACTACTGCATTGACATGTTTCACGTGTTCTGCAATACTTGTACTTCTCATGAGGATGTCGTCTAGATACGCTACTGCGAAATCCAAACCACCCAACATCGAATCCATTACTTGTTGGAAAATGGCGGGGGCGACCTTAATCCCAAAAGGTAGTCTGTTAAATTTATACAGACCCCGATGTGTGTTAATACACAAAAGTTTAGACGTTTCTTCCTCTACCGGTATTTGCAGATATGCATCGCTGAGGTCTATTTCCGAAAATACAGTACCTCCATTAAGCTTTGCAAATATTTCTTCTGCTGTTGGTAGAGGATAGTTATAGTCTTTGAGTGCCGCGTTTAACCCCGTTGAAAAATCTGCACAAACACGAATGTCTTTAGACTTTTTTTTACGTATACCGTCGGAGCTGCCCAATCACTATAGTCCACTTTTTTGAGTACACCGGATTTCTCTAATCTGTCCAATTCTTTATCAATCTGTTCTATTGAGGCAAACGGAACACTCCTTTTCTTTTTGAATACCACCTGAGCGTTTTCTTTTAAAAACAATGTTGCCTCCATCTTGGTACCCGTTCCCAAGCCCGGAGAAAAAACAGTAGGAAATGTTTCCTTAAGTTTCTCTATTAATTTTTCGGCCTCGGAGTTAAAATTTTCTACCTTGTAACAGAAAGAATTTATCGGTAGATCCCATAATTGAAATTCTGTTATCCAATTCGTACCGAGTAAGTTCGTGTTATTTTCCATGACAAATAGTTTAACTTTTCGCGTTTTTTTTATTTAACGTGACGTTTGTAACAATTTCTCCAATAAATTGTATTTTTTCTCCCGTCACTGACTTCGCGATTTTCTTTGTCTTCATTAAAGTTGGTTTCCCCAACTTCTTCCACGTATGCAAATTTATGATAGAGAGATCCGAACCAGTGTCAAGTTGCATTTTTATTTTTTTATTATTTATTTCGACGGTAACGAATTTTCTAGTTATTCCATCGTTTAACTCGCTGGACTTTAGTTTCCTTATTTTATTGCCCTTATTTTTTGAATGGCAATGCGAGTGTCTGTGCCCAACTCTTCCACAGTTGAAACATTTTTTATTTTTAAAATTGCAATATCTGTATCAGTGTAGTTCACCGCAAGCAAAACATGGCTTCGGGCGCTTTTGTTTGTTTTTCCCTGGTATTTTACTTTCTGCTTGATTATCTGCAATTTTATATTTATTTTTGTCAGACTGACTTTCTTTTTTGTACAGCATTTTCCTTACATGCGAAACGCCAGACTGTTCTATCTTTTTAGCGTCTTTTTTTACGCTAACATATCTTGTGCATTCTTCTGCCAAATTCTGTACCGTAATACTTGGATTGCTTTCCAATTTTGCCAGTACTAATTTTCTCAACTCTGCGTCTTTTTTCCGCTACCAGATCTTGAACAAACACAAAGCACTTAAAATTGTCTGCGCTTAGCTCTGCTAGCTTGAATTCTTCACAATGCTTATTCACATTGGCTGCGTACGTTATATAGTCATGTTCATCATCTTTAATCAAATTTAAACATTTCCACCTCTTGTGGAACAAAGATGTCTTTTGACTAAATAGCTCGCTTAATATATTTATCGCCTCGGTAAATGTCAATTCGTTAGTTCTTTTCGGTAAAATGTAATTTACCAATTTGTTATGCTCAGCAGTTCCTAATTTGCTTAAAAGAAGCCTAACATTCTTTCCTTCAGACCACAAATGGCAGTCCTCGTTATATACGTCCGTATATTTTTTTAAATATTCTTGAAAAGTTACCTCTTCATCTGGACTGTACGTAAATATTTCAATTGAATTCCATATTGTATTCTCTGGGAAGGAATCATTTTGTAGACTTTTCTCTTTCCTGTTCTCGGTTATTTCCAGAATTTTTCTTTGAAACACCCCATGCATTTGTTCCATTTTCTGTTGGAATTGCATCCGTCTATTGAAAGTGTCCTCCTATAACTGGTTCTGGAATGTATTCTGTTGTTCTAATATTTTAGCTTGTTGTTCCAACTGGAATTTTTTTAAATCCTGGAGTAGACTTTTGCATTCCTCCATTTTTTTTTCAAAGTGTAAATCCGAGACTTTGTCGCCCACATTATTTGTGGCGAACAAAATTTTTCTTCCTCCCTATGAGTGCGAATTTCGTCGTCAAAACCACTGTGGCGGACAAACTTTTTATTCCTCTGTATGAGTGAAAATCTTCGCTGCCAAAAGTTGTACTGGCGAACGAATTTTTTTTTCTGCCTCTGTATGAGTAGGAATCTTCGTCGTTCTCCCCCGTATGAGTTCGAATCTTCGTCGCCAAAAGTTGTTGTGGAGTTATTTCCACAATAGAACTTGTAGTCGGACTAAATGGGGTAAACGTAAGGAACTTGTAATAAAGTGTTACGCAGAGTAATCGAGTTGTGGTCGCTGATAACTTACTCCTCCCTCGACTACCTACTGACTCCTACTTATAATAGGTGGGAGAGTCTATTATCTAGACAAGGTGTCTTCCACTATAACACTTTTATCGAACAGCACTGTACATATATATATATATATATATATATATATATATATATATATATATATATGTATATATAAATAAAAAGGAAAGAACAGTAAGATATAAAATCCGGTGTTCTTATAGATATTTTTATTTTTACACAATAGTGCTCTATGTAAATTTAAATTTACAGAGCATTAATATTATAAATTTATAGATTTAAAATATGGTTTTACCGCTACACAGTGATAACCATGTTTCAGAAATGGAAGCTAAAGCCCCTGAATTTAATTTTGTTATTAAACCAAAGACATTAGTTCCATTTCCTCATCAAGCGAATTTTGGAGTAGTATTTATTGTACGAATAGTACAAATGTGGCACAAGGCCGAAAAGGGGGTTGGGAAAGGACGGTCATCTTCTGTCTTAACTTTTAACTTAGCTAGGCGCAAACACTGACCCGAACATACAAACAATATTCCTTTCACCAAAACAACACATCCATTACATACCATTCTTACTACATGCACCATAATACCTCAGAGACTCTATGAAATCCTAACTAGTCCCCATATTTACAATACATTGTCTGTGGGGGGGAGGGGTAAAAATAACAATCTAAAATCCCCAATGAATATTTACAATGAGTATAACTATATACAAGAAACTAAACAAAAGATTTTGTTAGTAGAAAACCCCCCACAGCTCTAAATATGGCAGAAATGTCAGTTAACTGGACGAAATCAATGCGGGGCTGAAAAGAAATTTTAAAACATTCGTGCAATCCAAACATTCACTACAAACACGCACTCATTCAAACACAACAACAAATACGAAAGACACTCTCGAAACGAAAGGCGCCCCGCACCCACCAGAGAACTGACATCACTAACCACCTAACGATGGGAGGGATGGGGAATTAACCAAAAATAAAATAAAAATAGGGCCAGAAATAAAAGGAGCCAATGAACATACACACCCTAGCTAAGTTAATCTGAAAAAGGATAAGAAAATTAACTAGAGCAAAACTGACCTAAGCTAACCTATACAGTGGAAGGGTTGCCAATGTTCAACCCAGCAATCCCAAAATCCTTAATGCCTAACCGGCATCAAAATGCCACTCCAAGTCAGCACCTTTCACTCTGCAGAGACGCGCAAGAATCACCCACCTTTCGCCAAATTCCAATGGATGGAGTCGCCTCCTTTCCGTCCTGATCTTGACTTTAAGCAGATGCTTAAAGTACAAGATCAGTTGGGAAGAGGAAAACTTCTCGTCCCCATGAAATTCCTTCTGTCGCGTCGTCCATATCACGACTCGCATAAGCCCCAGTAAGCAAAAGAACACATAGTGCTCATCCTTAGTCATCGGCGGTACTATATTGCTACAAACGGAACTGGCCTCGAGGACAAAAAACTTTCCGCGCAGCATGCGAACCATGATGCCTTCAACCAACTTGCACAGCGGAACTACGACACTACAATGAAAGAAGGCGTGACCTAGGGTCTCCACCTCCCCACTGCAGCGAACGCAGTTTGGCGACTTAGCCAATCCCGCTGCGCGAAGTCTTTTGGCGACCCAGAGGGCCCTTCGAATCACCAGCCAGGTGAGTGATGCCTCAGGGTTAGTGAGACATTTCAACCCGGGCGCCCAAGGCCATATGCAGCGAGCCTCGCGCTTCGTCAGACCGAGCTCGCCTATCAAACTATCTTGAACGTTCCCCCTAACTAACACCTGATATAATGCCTTACGGGACAACGGCTGGACGTCAGAGAGGCCATCCTTCGCCCGTAAGAGTCGTTTGAGGGCAATCCGACATTCACGATAGAAAGAGCCCTCGCCACGAGGAGTACGAGCGGCCTCCTCCTCACACGAGCGCACATTTCTCAAGGATGGAAAATGTTTATGGACGTCTTCCTTCCAGAATTCGCCGTTCTCATCCAGTTGCATACACATCCGGTCTAGGTATGAAATGCGAAGCGTATGTTGACGAGTCTCAACGCAAGGCATCCCCAGACCGCCATCAGACGGATGGAGGTAACAGATCTCGCGACTAACCATGGCAGCCTTGCCTCTCCACAAGAAAGAGAACAAGAGCCTTACAAACGCCAGTAAAGTGCTAGACGGGAGTGGAAGCACGGAGAGTCGGTAAAGGAGAATCGGGTAGATGTGCGAAGCACATACTTCCGCCCTCCCCTTCAAGGAAAGATTCCTCCGAGTCCACAGACGTACTGCGAGCTCGGCCTTCTCTTGCACCTCCGACCAATTCATTTCCAGCAGGAGGTCGGGACCGAACCAGACGCCGAGTATCTTGACCGGCCCGTCCGTCCAGTGGAAAGGCCCGGGAAGAGAAACTCCCCTCCACGAACCCAACCGCAAGCCAACAGACTTATCGCGGTTGATCTTGGCCCCTGTCACCATCTCATAGCCGTTGATTTCTCGGCTGACTTCGTTAATTTCGGCCCTACTCGACACCAGAACCGAAACGTCGTCAGCGTAGGCGGAGTACCTGGCCGAGGTGGTAGCACCAGGTAGGGAAATTCCGCGAAGGACCGGATTCGTCTTCAACTTACGCAGGAAAGGTTCCAGCGCAAGAACGTACAGCAATGGAGACAGCGGACAACCTTGACGAATGGAGCGAGACAAAATGAAAGGCTTCGATCTTACCCCATTCACTTCTACCAGCGCACCGGGAGTCGCATACAGCAGTCGGATCCAAGTGCGAAAGTGCGGCCCGAAACCGGCGGCCGAAAGAACAGCCTCCAGAAACCGATGGTCAACCCTATCGAAAGCCTTGGACTGATCCAAATTGATCAGCGCGGCATCACTGTCGACTTTCTCGATGATCAAGCGAACCAAATGCAGGTTGTCCTGAATAGTCCTGCCCTTCACAGCACAAGACTGCTCGGGACCAATCAGACTAGACAGAACAAGCTGCAAACGGTCAGCTAAGACCTTGGCTAAAATCTTCAACTCTGTATTTAACATCGTCAAAGGCCGATAATTATCTACCCCATCCCCACCGTCTTTCTTCTTGCGAAGCAACTTGATTACACCCCTGGTGAAGCGTTGAGGAATAGACCCCTGCTTCAACCAGTTGTTGAAAATCAGTGCCAGCAAGGGGACAAAGACGGGCGACTGCCTCAAGTACATTTCGTAGGGAAGACCATCCAATCCCGGAGTCTTGTCCAGGCCAACCTGCTTCAGCACATCCCAGATCTCAGACTCTGTTATGGGACCCTCGCACCCAGCCGCTTCAGCCGCCTCGAGGCGGGGAAAGTCGGCTAAATAGGCGTCGAACTGAGCAGTGCTCAGACCGGGCTCCCTGGTAAAAAGATCCTGAAAGTAGTCCCGAAAAGCCTCGCAAATACCCGCGTCTGTAGTCACAGTCCGCTTATCCGGCAATGTGATGCTCGCAATATGCCGACTAGATGCCCTACGAACTTCCTCTGAACGCAATGAGGCGGCCATATTCGTCGCCTCGCAAGACATTCTTTTTATCCTAGCCCTAACTACTAGAGCTTGATCCTTCTTGATAAGCAAGGAGGCCAGCTCCGCCTGAGCTACGGCTATGTCCCCACTAACACGGGATTTCACTGCCCGATCAACTTTGTCCTCTAGAGACTTTTGCGCTGCTAACCCTGCTCTATTGAGTCGTCTACTATAATCAGCAGCAAAAGACCTAAGTTTGGATTTTAAAGTGTCCCACCACCTATTCCCAACCACAGCTCCCGACAATTCCCGCTGTAGCATTAGTAAAAGCTGATCACGGAAATCTTGCTCACCAAATAATGATGAGTTCAACTTCCAATAACCAGCCATCTTAACCCTAGGCTTATCTAAGTTTACCCGAACCCGGACAAGCCTATGATCCGAGTAAACTATAAAATGGAAACTTGGACATTCTAAGAGCCCTACTTCGACTCTCTTAACTAGAACTCGGTCGATGTAGCTTGCGCTACCCACCAAGCTGCCGGCCCTAGTCCAAGTCCATGCTACCTCCCGGGGGTGTTCATTTCGATACTTATCGACGAGATCGAACCCGTCGATGAAGTCCCGAAATGGTTTCACATCCGGATTGTTAGTACCCGCTTTTTGCCCTACACGATCTATCGAGGGATCAAGGACGGCATTCCAATCACCCGCTAGAACTACCGAACGAGAAGTCGTCAAAAACGGCTCGATCCGCCGAAACAAACCAGGCCGCTGCGCATTGTCATTGGGCGCATAAACCCCAATGAGACGAAGAGCCTTATCCTTTATGGTAATATCCAGCACGCAAAGCCTGCCCGCCGGATCCGCGAAGACAAGAGCACAAACCGCGTCTAGAGACTTGCTACCCAGCCAGGAAACACCCCTCGAGCGTCCATCAAAACATGCTGAAAAGAGGACGAACCTCTTAGACAGAATGTCCTCATAATCGCGAGATAAGAAACGGGTTTCCTGCACGCAACATACATCCACCCCGAGGCGCTGAAGATCGCGATCGAGCCTCACCCTTCGAGACTCCGACCTCAGGCCCCGGACATTTAAACTTGCTAACCAGAGCGCCATTATCAGACCTAATTAGGGTTGGGACACTGGTTTAAACATGGTCGGAGTCAGGATACCGACAGCCTCTCCCATAGACCCATGGCCCATCTCATTATTGATGGTGCCGTCCTGCGAGAGACCGCCAATATCCCAAGGAAATGTTAACTTTAAAGCTCTATACAGGGATGGGTGAACTAAAACAGGGACCCTCCCTGTACAAAACTGCTTTAAATTGTCCAGCTCCTTGCTTTGAGCTATGGCGATCGGTGGAGTCATGTCATACGAAAAACCGGCCTCATCAAACATGGCCCATGCCTGCCGAGCCCCAGCACCAGTCCTAATTACGGTTAGTACCCTCTGGGCATTGGGAAAGTTTTGGGGCTCTTCGACATCTTTGTCGGCATACTGTCTAATTGACAATAGGTACCTTAGTTCTTTGATTCGATTGCCATAATCTCTGGCCCTTTCAGCCTGGGCCGGGGAAATTTTACAAAGGTCTTCCCCTGAATTGTAGATAAATTTTTTCTTTTTTTTTTCTTTGGAATCATGGGTGGGGCTTCTTTGCCTTTTAGGAGCGGGAGGGGGCATTTCACGGTTTCGAGTGGGAGAAGGGCTGGGAAGAGGGGTAGAAGAGGCCTTTTCTTTGTAAGGGCTGGGACGAGGGGTGGAAGAGGCTTTTTCTTTGTAAGGGCTGGGAAGAGGGGTGGCAGAGGATTTTTCTTTGTAAGGACTGGGCTCTCTACTGAGGGGAACAGGTGTTGAGGGAGGGGTCGCTTTTTTTTTGGGAGACTTGTTTTTGGGCGTCGCTGGTGGGGACAAGGAAGATGAAGTAGAGGGAGTGGCTTTTGGAGTTTTCCTCTCCTTGTCCAATTTATCCTTTAGGAGTTTAATTTTTTCTGTCTTCGCAAAACCTGGATCATATTTGAGACACTGCTCTTTCAGCTTTGCTTCAGAGACCGGGTCGTCGCCCTTAGCGTTGATATTGGGAGTGGGCCTGTCTGTATCTTTTGCCCTTGCGGCTTCATTGGGACGAGGCCCCGCTGTCTGGCGCTTCCCTCTGGCCTTGCCAGCAACCAGCCATTCCCCCTCCCCCTTCTCCACGACTGCACTAGCAGCGGGCGAAGGCTCCTTGGGGAATGTGGCTTCGGATGTTTTGCCAACCGGGGGATTTTCCGCACCGGTCCCAGATGCTGACATGCCCATTACAGGCGTGGCGGTAGTTAAAGACTCGGTCAGAGGGGGATTTTGGTCGACGACGGGCGCCTGACTTCCAGAGGCCTTCTTCTCTGGGCAGGAAGAGGAAAGGTGACCAGGCTTTCCGCACTTCCAGCATACGGGCTTGCGACCGGTCACAATGACCGGTAATTTCAGGCGCCCTACTTCCAGACAGTTGGGGATGGAGCGGAAGGCATCAACGCTCAACATTATTTGGAAGCTCCACCCCCCTTTCAGGCTATCGCAGGTCGCACTCAAGATTTCCCCGTACTGCGAAAGAAACGCAGCCAGGTGTTCCCCGATAACCTGAGGAGGAACCTCATATATTGCTACCGTGGTCCTTCTTCGCCCTTCGTACTCTGTGCGCAGGATAAGATCTTTTGTTATCAAGTCCCGACTTGATGCTGCGACACAGTCTTCCGGCGTGGGTAGCAATACGTCCCACATGAAAAAGCCGGCTCCTTTCACAACTCGGAGGGGCTTGAACCCCAAGGACTCCAGTGATTTTATCACTGTGTCTTTCGTCGAGCGACAAATTTTGCGCGTACGCTTGTCCACGACGAAGACCGATACCATTCGTTTGTCAATCTTTCTCAATTCTTGGACGTCTTCCAAGAGTCCACCTTCTACGACAAGGTGAGCGTAACTCTTGGCTCGCTCCAAAAATTCCGCAACATTGATCACGCAACTCGGTGGGGACGTCCAACAAGAGGGCGATTCCCCGGCCTCTGCATTCTTTGCTGCCTCGACTTTGTTATGCTCATCTTTTTCTGGTACTGCAGTTTGGCTTTTTCTCGCCTCAGCTGCTTTCTTCAGTGTATCAACTATTTCCTCATTTGTTGGGATTAAAAATGGGAATTCATTTTCATCGTCTTTGTCCGGCGGTTTTTTTTTAATTGGAAACAAATGTTTCCTTACTGACCTTTTAAAGCCAGGATAAGCCGGTTTTTTCTTTTTTATAAGAAAAGATGGGGCTTTCACTTTTTTTTCCATTTTTTAAATGGGAAACGGGAGGGTTTGTAGGAGGACGTTATAAGGCATAAGAGAGAGAGAAGGGGAGGGAGGGGAAAAAAAAAAAAAAAAAAAGAAAAGAGGGGGGTGAAAATATGGGGGGGTAGGCAAGGTCGGGAGGATGGTAATAAATCAGGGGGTAATAAAAAATGGGGAGAAATGTGGGTGGTACAACAATTCAAAAGAAACGAACAAAGCAACAAGGCAAAACAAATAGCAAAACAAATGCACGTACAAAGACAAGTAACCAAGTTTCGCCAAAAGGCGAAACTACAAATTAAAACAATCACAAAAACAAAAAATTAAAGGTACAATAGACGAGAAAGCAATAAATGACAAAATAAAACGAATGGAAAAAGGCGATACAAAAACGAAACACTAAATATGACAAGTTACAAGATGGCCGCCGTTAAAAACGGTCAACCGAAAACGAAAAGGCAAAGAAGGAACGAAAAAGATGGACAGAGATTACAAAAATAAACACAAAATTTACAAACACTAAATTTACAAACAAATATTAAATACACGAAATTAACAGATAAAACGCAGAACTTTACACAGAACTAAAATAACACGTAATAAACAAAGGAAAATAAAAAGGTCGAACGTATGAAAAAATAAACGGAAGAACTTTTTTTTTTTTTTTTTTTTTTTTGTTAAGTGGGCACGGGAAGAAGGTAAATTTACAAAAATAAAACGTAAAAGAAAATCAAAAGGTTAATAAAGAAGTCAAAATAAAAATGGGGAGGATTTGGAATTAAAAAGGAAAAAATCAAAAATTTAAGAAATATTCAAACGTTAAGAAATTCAAAAAATAGTCAAACAAAGGTAGGTTAGAAAAACGGTCAAATAAAACTTAGCTAAATACAGCAGTCTGAAAAGCAAAGGTAAAAGGTCTCCAAAGTCAGAAAAATGACTAATACTCAAAAAAGAGCGAATTTTGGAGTAGTATTTATTGTACGAATAGTACAAATGTGGCACAAGGCCGAAATGGGGGTTGGGAAAGGACGGTCATCTTCTGTCTTAACTTTTAACTTAGCTAGGCGCAAACACTGACCCGAACATACAAACAATATTCCTTTCACCAAAACAACACATTCATTACATACCATTCTTACTACATCCACCATAATACCTCAGAGACTCTATGAAATCCTAACTAGTCCCCATATTTACAATACATTGTCTGTGGGGGGAGGGGTAAAAATAACAATCTAAAATCCCCAATGAATATTTACAATGAGTATAACTATATACAAGAAACTAAACAAAAGTTTTTGTTAGTAGAAAACCCCCCACAGCTCTAAATATGGCAGAAATGTCAGTTAACTGGACGAAATCAATGCGGGGCTGAAAAAAAATATAAAACATTCGTACAATCCAAACATTCACTACAAACACGCACACATTCAAACACAACAACAAATACGAAAGACACTCTCGAAACGAAAGGCGCCCCGCACCCACCAGAGAACTGACATCACTAACCACCTAACGATGGGAGGGATGGGGAATTAAACAAAAAGAAAATAAAAATAGGGCCAGAAATAAAAGGGGCCAATGAACATACACACCCTAGCTAAGTTAATCTGAAAAAAGATAAAAAAATTAACTGAAGCAAAACTGACCTAAGCTAACCTATACAGTGGAAGGGTTGCCAATGTTCAACCCAGCAATCCCAAAATCCTTAATGCCTAACCGGCATCAAAATGCCACTCCAAGTCAGCACCTTTCACTCTGCAGAGACGCGCAAGAATCACCCACCTTTCGCCAAATTCCATTGGATGGAGTCGCCTCCTTTCCGTCCTGATCTTGACTTTAAGCAGATGCTTAAAGTACAAGATCAGTTGGGAAGAGGAAAACTTCTCGTCCCCATGAAATTCCTTCTGTCGCGTCGTCCATATCACGACTCGCATAATCCCCAGCAAGCAAAAGAACACATAGTGCTCAGCCTTAGTCATCGGCGGTACTATATTGCTACAAACGGAACTGGCCTCGAGGACAAAAAACTTTCCGCGCAGCATGCGAACCATGATGCCTTCAACCAACTTGCACAGCGGAACTACGACACTACAATGAAAGAAGGCGTGACCTAGGGTCTCCACCTCCCCACTGCAGCGAACGCAGTTTGGCGACTTAGCCAATCCCGCTGCGCGAAGTCTTTTGGCGACCCAGAGGGCCCTTCGAATCACCAGCCAGGTGAGTGATGCCTCAGGGTTAGTGAGACATTTCAACCTGGGCGCCCAAGGCCATATGCAGCGAGCCTCGCGCTTCGTCAGACCGAGCTCGCCTATCAAACTATCTTGAACGTTCCCCCTAACTAACACATGATATAATGCCTTACGGGACAACGGCTGGACGTCAGAGAGGCCATCCTTCGCCCGTAAGAGTCGTTTGAGGGCAATCCGACATTCACGATAGAAAGAGCCCTCGCCACGAGGAGTACGAGCGGCCTCCTCCTCACACGAGCGCACATTTCTCAAGGATGGAAAATGTTTATGGACGTCTTCCTTCCAGAATTCGCCGTTCTCATCCAGTTGCAAATACATCCGGTCTAGGTATGAAATGCGAAGCGTATGTTGACGAGTCTCAACGCAAGGCATCCCCAGACCGCCATCAGACGGATGGAGGTAACAGATCTCGCGACTAACCATGGCAGCCTTGCCTCTCCACAAGAAAGAGAACAAGAGCCTTACAAACGCCAGTAAAGTGCTAGACGGGAGTGGAAGCACGGAGAGTCGGTAAAGGAGAATCGGGTAGATGTGCGAAGCACATACTTCCGCCCTCCCCTTCAAGGAAAGATTCCTCCGAGTCCACAGACGAACTGCGAGCTCGGCCTTCTCTTGCACCTCCGACCAATTCATTTCCAGCAGGAGGTCGGGACCGAACCAGACGCCGAGTATCTTGACCGGCCCGTCCGTCCAGTGGAAAGGCCCGGGAAGAGAAACTCCCCTCCACGAACCCAACCGCAAGCCAACAGACTTATCGCGGTTGATCTTGGCCCCTGTCACCATCTCATAACCGTTGATTTCTCTGCTGACTTCGTTAATTTCGGCCCTACTCGACACCAGAACCGAAACGTCGTCAGCGTAGGCGGAGTACCTGGCCGAGGTGGTAGCACCAGGTAGGGAAATTCCGCGAAGGACCGGATTCGTCTTCAACTTACGCAGGAAAGGTTCCAGCGCAAGAACGTACAGCAATGGAGACAGCGGACAACCTTGACGAATGGAGCGAGACAAAATGAAAGGCTTCGATCTTACCCCATTCACTTCTACCAGCGCACCGGGAGTCGCATACAGCAGTCGGATCCAAGTGCGAAAGTGCGGCCCGAAACCGGCGGCCGAAAGAACAGCCTCCAGAAACCGATGGTCAACCCTATCGAAAGCCTTGGACTGATCCAAATTGATCAGCGCGGCATCACTGTCGACTTTCTCGATGATCAAGCGAACCAAATGCAGGTTGTCCTGAATAGTCCTGCCCTTCACAGCACAAGACTGCTCGGGACCAATCAGACTAGACAGGACAAGCTGCAAACGGTCAGCTAAGACCTTGGCTAAAATCTTCAACTCTGTATTTAACATCGTCAAAGGCCGATAATTATCTACCCCATCCCCACCGTCTTTCTTCTTGCGAAGCAACTTGATTACACCCCTGGTGAAGCGTTGAGGAATAGACCCCTGCTTCAACCAGTTGTTGAAAATCAGTGCCAGCAAGGGGACAAAGACGGGCGACTGCCTCAAGTACATTTCGTAGGGAAGACCATCCAATCCCGGAGTCTTGTCCAGGCCAACCGGCTTCAGCACATCCCAGATCTCAGACTCTGTTATGGGACCCTCGCACCCAGCCACTTCAGCCGCCTCGAGGCGGGGAAAGTCGGCTAAATAGGCGTCGAACTGAGCAGTGCTCAGACCGGGCTCCCTGGTAAAAAGATCCTGAAAGTAGTCCCGAAAAGCCTCGCAAATACCCGCGTCTGTAGTCACAGTCCGCTTATCCGGCAATGTGATGCTCGCAATATGCCGACTAGATGCCCTACGAACTTCCTCTGAACGCAATGAGGCGGCCATATTCGTCGCCTCGCAAGACATTCTTTTTATCCTAGCCCTAACTACTAGAGCTTGATCCTTCTTGATAAGCAAGGAGGCCAGCTCCGCCTGAGCTACGGCTATGTCCCCACTAACACGGGATTTCACTGCCCGATCAACTTTGTCCTCTAGAGACTTTTGCGCTGCTAACCCTGCTCTATTGAGTCGTCTACTATAATCAGCAGCAAAAGACCTAAGTTTGGATTTTAAAGTGTCCCACCACCTATTCCCAACCACAGCTCCCGACAATTCCCGCTGTAGCATTAGTAAAAGCTGATCACGGAAATCTTGCTCACCAAATAATGATGAGTTCAATTTCCAATAACCAGCCATCTTAACCCTAGGCTTATCTAAGTTTACCCGAACCCGGACAAGCCTATAATCCGAGTAAACTATAAAATGGAAACTTGGACATTCTAAGAGCCCTACTTCGACTCTCTTAACTAGAACTCGGTCGATGTAGCTTGCGCTACCCACCGAGCTGCCGGCCCTAGTCCAAGTCCATGCTACCTCCCGGGGGTGGTCATTTCGATACTTATCGACGAGATCGAACCCGTCGATGAAGTCCCGAAATGGTTTCACATCCGGATTGTTAGTACCCGCTTTTTGCCCTACACGATCTATCGAGGGATCAAGGACGGCGTTCCAATCACCCGCTAGAACTACCGAACGAGAAGTCGTCAAAAACGGCTCGATCTGCCGAAACAAACCAGGCCGCTGCGCATTGTCATTGGGCGCATAAACCCCAATGAGACGAAGAGCCTTATCCTTTATGGTAATATCCAGCACGCAAAGCCTGCCCGCCGGATCCGCGAAGACAAGAGCACACACCGCGTCTAGAGACTTGCTAACCAGCCAGGAAACAATCCTCGAGCGTCCATCAAAACATGCTGAAAAGAGGACGAACCTCTTAGACAGAATGTCCTCATAATCGCGAGATAAGAAACGGGTTTCCTGCACGCAACATACATCCACCCCGAGGCGCTGAAGATCGCGATCGAGCCTCACCCTTCGAGACTCCGACCTCAGGCCCCGGACATTTAAACTTGCTAACCAGAGAGCCATTATCAGACCTAATTAGGGTTGGGACACTGGTTTAAACATGGTCGGAGTCAGGATACCGACAGCCTCTCCCATAGACCCATGGCCCATCTCATTATTGATGGTGCCGTCCTGCGAGAGACCGCCAATATCCCAAGGAAATGTTAATTTTAACGCCCTATACAGGGAGGGGTGAACTAAAACAGGGACCCTCCCTGCACAAAATTGCTTTAAATGTTTGAGCTCCTTGCTCTGTGCAATGGCGATTGGTGGTGACATGTCATATGAAAAAATGGCCTCGTCGAACATGGCCCATGCCTGCCGAGCCCCAGCACCAGTTCTAATCACTGTGAGTACCCTCTGGGCATTAGGGAAATTTTCGGGCTCTTCAACATCCTTATTTGCGTACTGTCTAATAGACAATAAGTACCTTAGCTCCTTTATCCTATTCCCATAATCTCTGGCCCTTTCAGCCTGGGCCGGGGAAATTTTGCAAAGGTCCTCCCCTGAGTTGTAAATAAATTTTTTCTTTTTTTTCTCTTTCGAATCATGGGTTGGGCTTCTTTGCCTTTTAGGAGCGGGAGGGGGCATTTCAGGGTTTCGAGTGGGAGAAGGGCTGGGAAGAGGGGTAGCAGAAGATTTTTCTTTGTTAGGGCTGGGAAGAGGGGTGGAAGAGGCTTTTTCTTTGTAAGGTCTGGAAAGAGGGGTGATGGAGGATTTTTCTTTGTAAGGGCTGGGAAGAGGGGAGGCTGAGGATTTTTCTTTGTAAGGGCTGGGAAGAGGGGTGGCAGTGGATTTTTCCTTGTAAGGGCTGGGATCTCTACTGAGGGGAACAGGTGTTGAGGGAGGGGTCGCATTCTTTTTTTTGGGAGATTTATTTTTCGGTGTCGGTGGTGGGGACAAGGAAGATAATGTAGAGGGAGTGGCTTTTTGTATGTCCCTCTCCTTGTCTAATTTTTTCTTTAGTAGCTTGATTTTTTCCGATTTCTCAAATCCGGGATCATATTTTAGTCTTTGCTCATTAAGTTTTGTTTCTGAGGCCGGGTCGTCGCCCTTAGCGTTGCTATTGGGAGTGGGACTGTCTGTATCTGTTGCACTTAGGGCTTCATTGGGACGAGGCCCCGCTGTCTGGCGCTTCCCTCTGACCTTGCCAGCAACCAGCCATTCCCCCTCCCCCTTCTCCACGATTGCACTAGCAGCGGGCGAAGGCTCTTTGGGGAATGTGGCTTCCGATGTTTTGCCAACCGGGGGATTTTCCGCACCGGTCCCAGATGCTGACATGCCCATTACAGGCGTGGCGGTAGTTAAAGACTCGGTCAGGGGGGGATTTTGGTCGACGACGGGCGCCTGACTTCCAGAGGCCTTCTTCTCTGGGCAGGAAGAGGAAAGGTGACCAGGCTTTCCGCACTTCCAGCATACGGGCTTGCGACCGGTCACAATGACCGGCAACTTCAGGCGCCCTACTTCCAGACAGTTGGGGATGGAGCGGAAGGCATCAACACTTAACATTATTTGGAAACTCCACCCCCCTTTCAGGCTATCGCAGGTCGCACTCAATATCTCGCCGTACTGCGATAGGAACGCAGCAAGGTGTTCCCCGATAACCTGAGGAGGAACCTCATATATTGCTACCGTGGTCCTTCTACGCCCTTCGTATTCTGTGCGCAGGATGATGTCTTTTGTTATCAAGTCACGACTTGATGCTGCGACACAGTCTTCCGGCGTGGGTAGCAATACGTCCCACATGAAAAAGCCGGCACCTTTAACAACTCGGAGGGGCTTAAACCCCAAGGACTCCAGTGATTTTATCACTGTGTCTTTCGTCGAGCGACAAATTTTGCGCGTACGCTTGTCCACGACGAAGACCGATACAATTCGTTTTTCAATTTTTCTTAATTCTTGGGTGTCTTCCAAGAGTCCACCTTCTACGACAAGGTGAGCGTAACTCTTGGCTCGCTCCAAAAATTCCGCTACATTGATTACGCAACTCGGAGGGGACGTCCAACAAGAGGGCGATTCCCCGGCCTCTGCATTCTTAGAAGTCTCGGCTTTGTTTTGGTCGTCTTTTTCAGACTCGACAGTTTGGCTTCTTCTCGCCTCTGCTGCTTTTTTTAAAGTATCTAACATTTCCTCATTCGTGGGAATTAGAAATGGAAATTCATTTGTATCCTCTTTGTCGGGTGGTTTTTTCTTAATAGGAAAGAGATGTTTTCTCACCGTCCTTTTAAATTCGGGTAAAATAGGTTTTTTCCTTTTTATAAGGAAAGACGGCGCTTTAACTTTTTTCTCCATTTTTTAAATGCGAAACGGGACGGTTGGTGGGAAGACGTTATAAGGCATAAGAGAGAGAGAGAAGGGGAGGGAGGGAGAGAGAAAAAAAAAAAAAGAGGGGGGTGAAAATATGGGGGGGTAAGCAAGGTCGGGAGGGTGGTAATAAATCAGGGGGTAATAAAAAAAAGGGGAGAAATGTGGGTGGTACAACAATTCAAAAGAAACGAACAAAGCAACAAGGCAAAACAAATAGCAAAACAAATGCACGTACAAAGACAAGTAAACAAGTTTCGCCAAAAGGCGAAACTACAAATTAAAACAATCACAAAAACAAAAAATTAAAGGTACAATAGACAAGAAAACAATAAATTAAAAAACGAACGGAAAAGAAAGAAAAACGCGATACAAAAACGAAACACTAAATATGACAAGTTACAAGATGGCCGCCGTTAAAAACGGTCAACCGAAAACAAAAAGGTAAACAAGGAACGAAAAAGATGGACAGAAATTACAAAAATAAACACAAAATTTACAAACACTAAATTTACAAACAAATATTAAATACACGAAATTAACAGATAAAACGCAGAACTTTACACAGAACTAAAATAACACGTAATAAACAAAGGAAAATAAAAAGGTCGAACGTATGAAAAAATAAACGGAAGAACTTTTTTTTTTTCTTTTTTTTTTTTGTTAAGTGGGCACGGGAAGAAGGAAACTTTACAAAAATAAAACGTAAAAGAAAATCAAAAGGTTAAATAAAGAAGTCAAAATAAAAATGGGGAGGATTTGGAATTAAAAAGGAAAAAATCAACAATTTAAGAAATATTCAAACGCTAAAAAATTCAAAAAATAGTCAAACAAAGGTAGGTTAGAAAAACGTTCAAATAAAACTTAGCTAAATACAGCAGTCAAAAAAGATCAAGGTAAAGTACTCCAAAGGTCAGAAAAAAGTCCAACACACACAAAAAAAGTGAATTTTGGAGTAGTATTTATTGTACCAAAGTACAAATGTGGCACAAGGCCGAAAAGGGGGTTGGGAAAGGACGGTCATCTTCTGTCTTAACTTTTAACTTAGCTAGGCGCAAACACTGACCCGAACATACAAACAATATTCCTTTCACCAAAACAACACATTCATTACATACCATTCTTACTACATCCACCATAATACCTCAGAGACTCTATGAAGTCCTAACTAGTCCCCATATTTACAATACATTGTCTGTGGGGGGAGGGGTAAAAATAACAATCTAAAATCCCCAATGAATATTTACAATGAGTAAAAATATATACAAGAAACTAAACAAAAATTTTTGTTAGTAGAAAACCCCGCACAGATCTAAATATGGCAGAAATGTCAGTTAACTGGACGAAATCAATGCGGGGCTGAAAAGAAATTTAAAAACATTCGTGCAATCCAACCATTCACTACAAACACGCACACATTCAAACACAACAACAAATACGAAAGACACTCTCGAAACGAAAGGCGCCCCGCACCCACCAGAGAACTGACATCACTAACCACCTAACGATGGGAGGGATGGGGAATTAAACAAAAAGAAAATAAAAATAGGTCCAGAAATAAAAGGGGCCAATGAGCATACACACCCTAGCTAAGTTAATCTGAAAAAGGATAAGAAAATTAACTAAAGCAAAACTGACCTAAGCTAACCTATACAATGGAAGGGTTGCCAATGTTCAACCCAGCAATCCCAAAATCCTTAATGCCTAACCGGCATCAAAATGCCACTCCAAGTCAGCACCTTTCACTCTGCAGAGACGCGCAAGAATCACCCACCTTTCGCCAAATTCCATTGGATGGAGTCGCCTCCTTTCCGTCCTGATCTTGACTTTAAGCAGATGCTTAAAGTACAAGATCAGTTGGGAAGAGGAAAACTTCTCGTCCCCATGAAATTCCTTCTGTCGCGTCGTCCATATCACGACTCGCATAAGCCCCAGTAAGCAAAAGAACACATAGTGCTCAGCCTTAGTCATCGGCGGTACTATATTGCTACAAACGGAACTGGCCTCGAGGACAAAAAACTTTCCGCGCAGCATGCGAACCATGATGCCTTCAACCAACTTGCACAGCGGAACTACGACACTACAATGAAAGAAGGCGTGACCTAGGGTCTCCACCTCCCCACTGCAGCGAACGCAGTTTGGCGACTTAGCCAATCCCGCTGCGCGAAGTCTTTTGGCGACCCAGAGGGCCCTTCGAATCACCAGCCAGGTGAGTGATGCCTCAGGGTTAGTGAGACATTTCAACCCGGGCGCCCAAGGCCATATGCAGCGAGCCTCGCGCTTCGTCAGACCGAGCTCGCCTATCAAACTATCTTGAACGTTCCCCCTAACTAACACCTGATATAATGCCTTACGGGACAACGGCTGGACGTCAGAGAGGCCATCCTTCGCCCGTAAGAGTCGTTTGAGGGCAATCCGACATTCACGATAGAAAGAGCCCTCGCCACGAGGAGTACGAGCGGCCTCCTCCTCACACGAGCGCACATTTCTCAAGGATGGAAAATGTTTATGGACGTCTTCCTTCCAGAATTCGCCGTTCTCATCCAGTTGCATACACATCCGGTCTAGGTATGAAATGCGAAGCGTATGTTGACGAGTCTCAACGCAAGGCATCCCCAGACCGCCATCAGACGGATGGAGGTAACAGATCTCGCGACTAACCATGGCAGCCTTGCCTCTCCACAAGAAAGAGAACAAGAGCCTTACAAACGCCAGTAAAGTGCTAGACGGGAGTGGAAGCACGGAGAGTCGGTAAAGGAGAATCGGGTAGATGTGCGAAGCACATACTTCCGCCCTCCCCTTCAAGGAAAGATTCCTCCGAGTCCACAGACGTACTGCGAGCTCGGCCTTCTCTTGCACCTCCGACCAATTCATTTCCAGCAGGAGGTCGGGACCGAACCAGACGCCGAGTATCTTGACCGGCCCGTCCGTCCAGTGGAAAGGCCCGGGAAGAGAAACTCCCCTCCACGAACCCAACCGCAAGCCAACAGACTTATCGCGGTTGATCTTGGCCCCTGTCACCATCTCATAACCGTTGATTTCTCGGCTGACTTCGTTAATTTCGGCCCTACTCGACACCAGAACCGAAACGTCGTCAGCGTAGGCGGAGTACCTGGCCGAGGTGGTAGCACCAGGTAGGGAAATTCCGCGAAGGACCGGATTCGTCTTCAACTTACGCAGGAAAGGTTCCAGCGCAAGAACGTACAGCAATGGAGACAGCGGACAACCTTGACGAATGGAGCGAGACAAAATGAAAGGCTTCGATCTTACCCCATTCACTTCTACCAGCGCACCGGGAGTCGCATACAGCAGTCGGATCCAAGTGCGAAAGTGCGGCCCGAAACCGGCGGCCGAAAGAACAGCCTCCAGAAACCGATGGTCAACCCTATCGAAAGCCTTGGACTGATCCAAATTGATCAGCGCGGCATCACTGTCGACTTTCTCGATGATCAAGCGAACCAAATGCAGGTTGTCCTGAATAGTCCTGCCCCTCACAGCACAAGACTGCTCGGGACCAATCAGACTAGACAGGACAAGCTGCAAACGGTCAGCTAAGACCTTGGCTAAAATCTTCAACTCTGTATTTAACATCGTCAAAGGCCGATAATTATCTACCCCATCCCCACCGTCTTTCTTCTTGCGAAGCAACTTGATTACACCCCTGGTGAAGCGTTGAGGAATAGACCCCTGCTTCAACCAGTTGTTGAAAATCAGTGCCAGCAAGGGGACAAAGACGGGCGACTGCCTCAAGTACATTTCGTAGGGAAGACCATCCAATCCCGGAGTCTTGTCCAGGCCAACCTGCTTCAGCACATCCCAGATCTCAGACTCTGTTATGGGACCCTCGCACCCAGCCGCTTCAGCCGCCTCGAGGCGGGGAAAGTCGGCTAAATAGGCGTCGAACTGAGCAGTGCTCAGACCGGGCTCCCTGGTAAAAAGATCCTGAAAGTAGTCCCGAAAAGCCTCGCAAATACCCGCGTCTGTAGTCACAGTCCGCTTATCCGGCAATGTGATGCTCGCAATATGCCGACTAGATGCCCTACGAACTTCCTCTGAACGCAATGAGGCGGCCATATTCGTCGCCTCGCAAGACATTCTTTTTATCCTAGCCCTAACTACTAGAGCTTGATCCTTCTTGATAAGCAAGGAGGCCAGCTCCGCCTGAGCTACGGCTATGTCCCCACTAACACGGGATTTCACTGCCCGATCAACTTTGTCCTCTAGAGACTTTTGCGCTGCTAACCCTGCTCTATTGAGTCGTCGACTATAATCAGCAGCAAAAGACCTAAGTTTCGATTTTAAAGTGTCCCACCACCTATTCCCAACCACAGCTCCCGACAATTCCCGCTGTAGCATTAGTAAAAGCTGATCACGGAAATCTTGCTCACCAAATAATGATGAGTTCAATTTCCAATAACCAGCCATCTTAACCCTAGGCTTATCTAAGTTTACCCGAACCCGGACAAGCCTATGATCCGAGTAAACTATAAAATGGAAACTTGGACATTCTAACAGCCCTACTTCGACTCTCTTAACTAGAACTCGGTCGATGTAGCTTGCGCTACCCACCGAGCTGCCGGCCCTAGTCCAAGTCCATGCTACCTCCCGGGGGTGTTCATTTCGATACTTATCGACGAGATCGAACCCGTCGATGAAGTCCCGAAATGGTTTCACATCCGGATTGTTAGTACCCGCTTTTTGCCCTACACGATCTATCGAGGGATCAAGGACGGCATTCCAATCACCCGCTAGAACTACCGAACGAGAAGTCGTCAAAAACGGCTCGATCTGCCGAAACAAACCAGGCCGCTGCGCATTGTCATTGGGCGCATAAACCCCAATGAGACGAAGAGCCTTATCCTTTATGGTAATATCCAGCACGCAAAGCCTGCCCGCCGGATCCGCGAAGACAAGAGCACAAACCGCGTCTAGAGACTTGCTAACCAGCCAGGAAACACCCCTCGAGCGTCCATCAAAACATGCTGAAAAGAGGACGAACCTCTTAGACAGAATGTCCTCATAATCGCGAGATAAGAAACGGGTTTCCTGCACGCAACATACATCCACCCCGAGGCGCTGAAGATCGCGATCGAGCCTCACCCTTCGAGACTCCGACCTCAGGCCCCGGACATTTAAGCTTGCTAACCAGAGAGCCATTATCAGACCTAATTAGGGTTGGGACACTGGTTTAAACATGGTCGGAGTCAGGATACCGACAGCCTCTCCCATAGACCCATGGCCCATCTCATTATTGATGGTGCCGTCCTGCGAGAGACCGCCAATATCCCAAGGAAATGTTAACTTTAAAGCTCTATAAAGGGATGGGTGAACTAAAACAGGGACCCTCCCCGTACAAAACTGCTTTAAATTGTCCAGCTCCTTGCTTTGAGCTATGGCGATCGGTGGAGTCATGTCATACGAAAAACCGGCCTCATCAAACATGGCCCATGCCTGCCGAGCCCCAGCACCAGTCCTAATTACGGTTAGTACCCTCTGGGCATTGGGAAAGTTTTGGGGCTCTTCGACATCTTTGTCGGCATACTGTCTAATTGACAATAAATAACGCAACTCTTTTATACGGTTGCCATAATCTCTGGCCCTTTCAGCCTGGGCCGGGGAAATTTTGCAAAGGTCTTCCCCTGAATTATAGATAAACTTTTTCTTTTTTTTTTCTTTGGAATCATGGGTGGGGCTTCTTTGCCTTTTAGGAGCGGGAGGGGGCATTTCACGGTTTCGAGTGGGAGAAGGGCTGGGAAGAGGGGTAGAAGAGGCCTTTTCTTTGTAAGGGCTGGGACGAGGGGTGGAAGAGGCTTTTTCTTTGTAAGGGCTGGGAAGAGGGGTGGCAGAGGATTTTTCTTTGTAAGGGCTGGGCTCTCTACTGAGGGGAACAGGTGTTGAGGGAGGGGTCGCTTTTTTTTTGGGAGACTTGTTTTTGGGCGTCGCTGGTGGGGACAAGGAAGATGATGTAGAGGGAGTGGCTTTTGGAGTTTTCCTCTCCTTGTCCAATTTTTCCTTCAGGAGTTTAATTTTTTCTGTCTTTGCAAAACCTGGATCATATTTGAGACACTGCTCTTTCAGCTTTGCTTCAGAGACCGGGTCGTCGCCCTTAGCGTTGATATTGGGAGTGGGCCTGTCTGTATCTTTTGCCCTTGCGGCTTCATTGGGACGAGGCCCCGCTGTCTGGCGCTTCCCTCTGGCCTTGCCAGCAACCAGCCATTCCCCATCCCCCTTCTCCACAACTGCACTAGCAGCGGGCGAAGGCTCTTTGGGGAATGTGGCTTCCGATGTTTTGCCAACCGGGGGATTTTCCGCACCGGTCCCAGATGCTGACATGCCCATTACAGGCGTGGCGGTAGTTAAAGACTCGGTCAGAGGGGGATTTTGGTCGACGACGGGCGCCTGACTTCCAGAGGCCTTCTTCTCTGGGCAGGAAGAGGAAAGGTGACCAGGCTTTCCGCACTTCCAGCATACGGGCTTGCGACCGGTCACAATGACCGGCAACTTCAGGCGCCCTACTTCCAGACAGTTGGGGATGGAGCGGAAGGCATCAACACTTAACATTATTTGGAAACTCCACCCCCCTTTCAGGCTATCGCAGGTCGCACTCAATATCTCGCCGTACTGCGATAGGAACGCAGCAAGGTGTTCCCCGATAACCTGAGGAGGAACCTCATATATTGCTACCGTGGTCCTTCTACGCCCTTCGTACTCTGTGCGCAGGATGATGTCTTTCGTAATCAAGTCGCGACTTGATGCTGCAACACAGTCTTCCGGCGTGGGTAGCAATACGTCCCACATGAAAAAGCCGGCACCCTTAACAACTCGTAGGGGCTTGAACCCCAAGGACTCCAGTGATTTTATCACTGTGTCTTTCGTCGAGCGACAAATTTTGCGCGTACGCTTGTCCACGACGAAGACCGATACAATTCGTTTTTCAATTTTTCTTAATTCTTGGGTGTCTTCCAAGAGTCCACCTTCTACGACAAGGTGAGCGTAACTCTTGGCTCGCTCCAAAAATTCCGCTACATTGATTACGCAACTCGGAGGGGACGTCCAACAAGAGGGCGATTCCCCGGCCTCTTCATTCTTAGAAGTCTCGGCTTTGTTTTGGTCGTCTTTTTCAGACTCTACAGTTTGGCTTCTTCTCGCCTCTGCTGCTTTTTTTAAAGTGTCTAACATTTCCTCATTCGTGGGAATTAGAAATGGAAATTCATTTGTATCCTCTTTGTCGGGTGGTTTTTTCTTAATAGGAAAGAGATGTTTTCTCACCGTCCTTTTAAATTCGGGTAAAATAGGTTTTTTCCTTTTTATAAGGAAAGACGGCGCTTTAACTTTTTTCTCCATTTTTTAAATGCGAAACGGGACGGTTGGTGGGAAGACGTTATAAGGCATAAGAGAGAGAGAGAAGGGGAGGGAGGGAGAGAGAAAAAAAAAAAAAAAAAAAAAAGAGGGGGGGTGAAAATATGGGGGGGTCAGCAAGGTCGGGAGGGTGGTAATAAATCAGGGGGTAATAAAAAATGGGGAGAAATGTGGGTGGTACAACAATTCAAAAGGAACGAACAAAGCAAAACAAATAGCAAAACAAATGCACGTACGAAGACAAGTAAACAAGTTTCGCCAAAAGGCGAAACTACAAATTAAAACAATCACAAAAACAAAAAATTAAAGGTACAATAGACAAGAAAACAATAAATTAAAAAACGAAAAGAAAAGAAAGAAAAACGCAATACAAAAACGAAACACTAAATATGACAAGTTACAAGATGGCCGCCGTTAAAAACGGTCAACCGAAAACGAAAAGGTAAACAAGGAACGAAAAAGATGGACAGAAATTACAAAATAAACACAAAATTTACAAACACTAAATTTACAAACAAATATTTAACACACGAAATTAACAGATAAAACGCAGAACTTTACACAGAACTAAAATAACACGTAATAAACAAAGGAAAATAAAAAGGTCGAACGTATGAAAAATAAACGGAAGAACTTTTTTTCTTTTTTTTTTTTTTTTTTTGTTAAGTGGGCACGGGAAGAAGGAAACTTTACAAAAATAAAACGTAAGACAAAATCAAAAGGTTAATAAAGAAGTCAAAATAAAAATGGGGAGGATTTGGAATTAAAAGGAAAAAATCAACAATTTAAGAAATATTCAAACGCTAAAAAATTCAAAAAATAGTCAAACAAAGGTAGGTTAGAAAAACGGTCAAATAAAACTTAGCTAAATACAGCAGTCTGAAAAGCAAAGGTAAAAGGTCTCCAAAGTCAGAAAAATGACTAACACTCAAAAAAGAGCGAATTTTGGAGTGGTATTTATTGTACAAAAGTACAAATGTGGCACAAGGCCGAAAAGGGGGTTGGGAAAGGACGGTCATCTTCTGTCTTAACTTTTAACTTAGCTAGGCGCAAACACTGACCCGAACATACAAACAATATTCCTTTCACCAAAACAACACATCCATTACATACCATTCTTACTACATCCACCATAATACCTCAGAGACTCTATGAAGTCCTAACTAGTCCCCATATTTACAATACATTGTCTGTGGGGGGAGGGGTAAAAATAACAATCTAAAATCCCCAATGAATATTTACAATGAGTATAACTATATACAAGAAACTAAACAAAAGATTTTGTTAGTAGAAAACCCCCCCACAGCTCTAAATATGGCAGAAATGCGAGTTAACTGGCCGAAATCAATGCGGGGCTGAAAAAAATATAAAACATTCGTGCAATCCAACCATTCACTACAAACACGCACACATTCAAACACAACAACAAATACGAAAGACACTCTCGAAACGAAAGGCGCCCCGCACCCACCAGAGAACTGACATCACTAACCACCTAACGATGGGAGGGATGGGGAATTAAACAAAAGAAAATAAAAATAGGGCCAGAAATAAAAGGGGCCAATGAACATACACACCCTAGCTAAGTTAATCTGAAAAAAGATAAAAAAAAACAATTAACTGAAGCAAAACTGACCTAAGCTAACCTATACAGTGGAAGGGTTGCCAATGTTCAACCCAGCAATCCCAAAATCCTTAATGCCTAACCGGCATCAAAATGCCACTCCAAGTCAGCACCTTTCACTCTGCAGAGACGCGCAAGAATCACCCACCTTTCGCCAAATTCCAATGGATGGAGTCGCCTCCTTTCCGTCCTGATCTTGACTTTAAGCAGATGCTTAAAGTACAAGATCAGTTGGGAAGAGGAAAACTTCTCGTCCCCATGAAATTCCTTCTGTCGCGTCGTCCATATCACGACTCGCATAAGCCCCAGTAAGCAAAAGAACACATAGTGCTCATCCTTAGTCATCGGCGGTACTATATTGCTACAAACGGAACTGGCCTCGAGGACAAAAAACTTTCCGCGCAGCATGCGAACCATGATGCCTTCAACCAACTTGCACAGCGGAACTACGACACTACAATGAAAGAAGGCGTGACCTAGGGTCTCCACCTCCCCACTGCAGCGAACGCAGTTTGGCGACTTAGCCAATCCCGCTGCGCGAAGTCTTTTGGCGACCCAGAGGGCCCTTCGAATCACCAGCCAGGTGAGTGATGCCTCAGGGCTAGTGAGACATTTCAACCCGGGCGCCCAAGGCCATATGCAGCGAGCCTCGCGCTTCGTCAGACCGAGCTCGCCTATCAAACTATCTTGAACGTTCCCCCTAACTAACACCTGATATAATGCCTTACGGGACAACGGCTGGACGTCAGAGAGGCCATCCTTCGCCCGTAAGAGTCGTTTGAGGGCAATCCGACATTCACGATAGAAAGAGCCCTCGCCACGAGGAGTACGAGCGGCCTCCTCCTCACACGAGCGCACATTTCTCAAGGATGGAAAATGTTTATGGACGTCTTCCTTCCAGAATTCGCCGTTCTCATCCAATTGCATACACATCCGGTCTAGGTATGAAATGCGAAGCGTATGTTGACGAGTCTCAACGCAAGGCATCCCCAGACCGCCATCAGACGGATGGAGGTAACAGATCTCGCGACTAACCATGGCAGCCTTGCCTCTCCACAAGAAAGAGAACAAGAGCCTTACAAACGCCAGTAAAGTGCTAGACGGGAGTGGAAGCACGGAGAGTCGGTAAAGGAGAATCGGGTAGATGTGCGAAGCACATACTTCCGCCCTCCCCTTCAAGGAAAGATTCCTCCGAGTCCACAGACGTACTGCGAGCTCGGCCTTCTCTTGCACCTCCGACCAATTCATTTCCAGCAGGAGGTCGGGACCGAACCAGACGCCGAGTATCTTGACCGGCCCGTCCGTCCAGTGGAAAGGCCCGGGAAGAGAAACTCCCCTCCACGAACCCAACCGCAAGCCAACAGACTTATCGCGGTTGATCTTGGCCCCTGTCACCATCTCATAGCCGTTGATTTCTCGGCTGACTTCGTTAATTTCGGCCCTACTCGACACCAGAACCGAAACGTCGTCAGCGTAGGCGGAGTACCTGGCCGAGGTGGTAGCACCAGGTAGGGAAATTCCGCGAAGGACCGGATTCGTCTTCAACTTACGCAGGAAAGGTTCCAGCGCAAGAACGTACAGCAATGGAGACAGCGGACAACCTTGACGAATGGAGCGAGACAAAATGAAAGGCTTCGATCTTACCCCATTCACTTCTACCAGCGCACCGGGAGTCGCATACAGAAGTCGGATCCAAGTGCGAAAGTGCGGCCCGAAACCGGCGGCCGAAAGAACAGCCTCCAGAAACCGATGGTCAACCCTATCGAAAGCCTTGGACTGATCCAAATTGATCAGCGCGGCATCACTGTCGACTTTCTCGATGATCAAGCGAACCAAATGCAGGTTGTCCTGAATAGTCCTGCCCTTCACAGCACAAGACTGCTCGGGACCAATCAGACTAGACAGGACAAGCTGCAAACGGTCAGCTAAGACCTTGGCTAAAATCTTCAACTCTGTATTTAACATCGTCAAAGGCCGATAATTATCTACCCCATCCCCACCGTCTTTCTTCTTGCGAAGCAACTTGATTACACCCCTGGTGAAGCGTTGAGGAATAGACCCCTGCTTCAACCAGTTGTTGAAAATCAGTGCCAGCAAGGGGACAAAGACGGGCGACTGCCTCAAGTACATTTCGTAGGGAAGACCATCCAATCCCGGAGTCTTGTCCAGGCCAACCTGCTTCAGCACATCCCAGATCTCAGACTCTGTTATGGGACCCTCGCACCCAGCCGCTTCAGCCGCCTCGAGGCGGGGAAAGTCGGCTAAATAGGCGTCGAACTGAGCAGTGCTCAGACCGGGCTCCCTGGTAAAAAGATCCTGAAAGTAGTCCCGAAAAGCCTCGCAAATACCCGCGTCTGTAGTCACAGTCCGCTTATCCGGCAATGTGATGCTCGCAATATGCCGACTAGATGCCCTACGAACTTCCTCTGAACGCAATGAGGCGGCCATATTCGTCGCCTCGCAAGACATTCTTTTTATCCTAGCCCTAACTACTAGAGCTTGATCCTTCTTGATAAGCAAGGAGGCCAGCTCCGCCAGAGCTACGGCTATGTCCCCACTAACACGGGATTTCACTGCCCGATCAACTTTGTCCTCTAGAGACTTTTGCGCTGCTAACCCTGCTCTATTGAGTCGTCGACTATAATCAGCAGCAAAAGACCTAAGTTTCGATTTTAAAGTGTCCCACCACCTATTCCCAACCACAGCTCCCGACAATTCCCGCTGTAGCATTAGTAAAAGCTGATCACGGAAATCTTGCTCACCAAATAATGATGAGTTCAATTTCCAATAACCAGCCATCTTAACCCTAGGCTTATCTAAGTTTACCCGAACCCGGACAAGCCTATGATCCGAGTAAACTATAAAATGGAAACTTGGACATTCTAAGAGCCCTACTTCGACTCTCTTAACTAGAACTCGGTCGATGTAGCTTGCGCTACCCACCGAGCTGCCGGCCCTAGTCCAAGTCCATGCTACCTCCCGGGGGTGTTCATTTCGATACTTATCGACGAGATCGAACCCGTCGATGAAGTCCCGAAATGGTTTCACATCCGGATTGTTAGTACCCGCTTTTTGCCCTACACGATCTATCGAGGGATCAAGGACGGCGTTCCAATCACCCGCTAGAACTACCGAACGAGAAGTCGTCAAAAACGGCTCGATCTGCCGAAACAAACCAGGCCGCTGCGCATTGTCATTGGGCGCATAAACCCCAATGAGACGAAGAGCCTTATCCTTTATGGTAATATCCAGCACGCAAAGCCTGCCCGCCGGATCCGCGAAGACAAGAGCACAAACCGCGTCTAGAGACTTGCTAACCAGCCAGGAAACACCCCTCGAGCGTCCATCAAAACATGCTGAAAAGAGGACGAACCTCTTAGACAGAATGTCCTCATAATCGCGAGATAAGAAACGGGTTTCCTGCACGCAACATACATCCACCCCGAGGCGCTGAAGATCGCGATCGAGCCTCACCCTTCGAGACTCCGACCTCAGGCCCCGGACATTTAAGCTTGCTAACCAGAGAGCCATTATCAGACCTAGTTAGGGTTGGGACACTGGTTTAAACATGGTCGGAGTCAGGATACCGACAGCCTCTCCCATAGACCCATGGCCCATCTCATTATTGATGGTGCCGTCCTGCGAGAGACCGCCAATATCCCAAGGAAATGTTAATTTTAAAGCCCTATACAGGGAGGGGTGAACTAAAACAGGGACCCTCCCCGTACAAAACTGCTTTAAATTGTCCAGCTCCTTGCTTTGAGCTATGGCGATCGGTGGAGTCATGTCATACGAAAAACCGGCCTCATCAAACATGGCCCATGCCTGCCGAGCCCCAGCACCAGTCCTAATTACGGTTAGTACCCTCTGGGCATTGGGAAAGTTTTGGGGCTCTTCGACATCTTTGTCGGCATACTGTCTAATTGACAATAAATAACGCAACTCTTTTATACGGTTGCCATAATCTCTGGCCCTTTCAGCCTGGGCCGGGGAAATTTTGCAAAGGTCTTCCCCTGAATTATAGATAAACTTTTTCTTTTTTTTTCTTTGGAATCATGGGTGGGGCTTCTTTGCCTTTTAGGAGCGGGAGGGGGCATTTCACGGTTTCGAGTGGGAGAAGGGCTGGGAAGAGGGGTAGAAGAGGCCTTTTCTTTGTAAGGGCTGGGACGAGGGGTGGAAGAGGCTTTTTCTTTGTAAGGGCTGGGAAGAGGGGTGGCAGAGGATTTTTCTTTGTAAGGGCTGGGCTCTCTACTGAGGGGAACAGGTGTTGAGGGAGGGGTCGCTTTTTTTTTGGGAGACTTGTTTTTGGGCGTCGCTGGTGGGGACAAGGAAGATGATGTAGAGGGAGTGGCTTTTGGAGTTTTCCTCTCCTTGTCCAATTTTTCCTTCAGGAGTTTAATTTTTTCTGTCTTTGCAAAACCTGGATCATATTTGAGACACTGCTCTTTCAGCTTTGCTTCAGAGACCGGGTCGTCGCCCTTAGCGTTGATATTGGGAGTGGGCCTGTCTGTATCTTTTGCCCTTGCGGCTTCATTGGGACGAGGCCCCGCTGTCTGGCGCTTCCCTCTGGCCTTGCCAGCAACCAGCCATTCCCCCTCCCCCTTCTCCACGACTGCACTAGCAGCGGGCGAAGGCTCTTTGGGGAATGTGGCTTCCGATGTTTTGCCAACCGGGGGATTTTCCGCACCGGTCCCAGATGCTGACATGCCCATTACAGGCGTGGCGGTAGTTAAAGACTCGGTCAGAGGGGGATTTTGGTCGACGACGGGCGCCTGACTTCCAGAGGCCTTCTTCTCTGGGCAGGAAGAGGAAAGGTGACCAGGCTTTCCGCACTTCCAGCATACGGGCTTGCGACCGGTCACAATGACCGGCAACTTCAGGCGCCCTACTTCCAGACAGTTGGGGATGGAGCGGAAGGCATCAACACTTAACATTATTTGGAAACTCCACCCCCCTTTCAGGCTATCGCAGGTCGCACTCAATATCTCGCCGTACTGCGATAGGAACGCAGCAAGGTGTTCCCCGATAACCTGAGGAGGAACCTCATATATTGCTACCGTGGTCCTTCTACGCCCTTCGTACTCTGTGCGCAGGATGATGTCTTTCGTAATCAAGTCGCGACTTGATGCTGCAACACAGTCCTCCGGCGTGGGTAGCAATACGTCCCACATGAAAAAGCCGGCACCCTTAACAACTCGTAGGGGCTTGAACCCTAAGGACTCCAGTGATTTTATCACTGTGTCTTTCGTCGAGCGACAAATTTTGCGCGTACGCTTGTCCACGACGAAGACCGATACAATTCGTTTTTCAATTTTTCTTAATTCTTGGGTGTCTTCCAAGAGTCCACCTTCTACAACAAGGTGAGCGTAACTCTTGGCTCGCTCCAAAAATTCCGCTACATTGATTACGCAACTCGGAGGGGACGTCCAACAAGAGGGCGATTCCCCGGCCTCTGCATTCTTAGAAGTCTCGGCTTTGTTTTGGTCGTCTTTTTCAGACTCTACAGTTTGGCTTCTTCTCGCCTCTGCTGCTTTCTTTAAGGTGTCTAGCATTTCCTCATTCGTGGGAATTAGAAATGGAAATTCATTTGTATCCTCTTTGTCGGGTGGTTTTTTCTTAATAGGAAAGAGATGTTTTCTCACCGTCCTTTTAAATTCGGGTAAAATAGGTTTTTTCCTTTTTATAAGGAAAGACGGTGCTTTAACTTTTTTCTCCATTTTTTAAATGCGAAACGGGAGGGTTGGTGGGAAGACGTTATAAGGCATAAGAGAGAGAGAGAAGGGGAGGGAGGGAGAGAGAAAAAAAAAAAAAAAAAAGAGGGGGGTGAAAATATGGGGGGGTCAGCAAGGTCGGGAGGGTGGTAATAAATCAGGGGGTAATAAAAAATGGGGAGAAATGTGGGTGGTACAACAATTCAAAAGGAACGAACAAAGCAAAACAAATAGCAAAACAAATGCACGTACAAAGACAAGTAAACAAGTTTCGCCAAAAGGCGAAACTACAAATTAAAACAATCACAAAAACAAAAAATTAAAGGTACAATAGACAAGAAAACAATAAATTAAAAAACGAACGGAAAAGAAAGAAAAACGCGATACAAAAACGAAACACTAAATATGACAAGTTACAAGATGGCCGCCGTTAAAAACGGTCAACCGAAAACAAAAAGGTAAACAAGGAACGAAAAAGATGGACAGAAATTACAAAATAAACACAAAATTTACAAACACTAAATTTACAAACAAATATTTAACACACGAAATTAACAGATAAAACGCAGAACTTTACACAGAACTAAAATAACACGTAATAAACAAAGGAAAATAAAAAGGTCGAACGTATGAAAAAATAAACGGAAGAACTTTTTTTTTTTTTTTTTTTTTTTTTTTTGTTAAGTGGGCACGGGAAGAAGGTAAATTTACAAAAATAAAACGTAAAAGAAAATCAAAAGGTTAATAAAGAAGTCAAAATAAAAATGGGGAGGATTTGGAATTAAAAAGGAAAAAATCAACAATTTAAGAAATATTCAAACGCTAAAAAATTCAAAAAATAGTCAAACAAAGGTAGGTTAGAAAAACGGTCAAATAAAACTTAGCTAAATACAGCAGTCAAACAAGATCAAGGTAAAGTACTCCAAAGGTCAGAAAAAAGTCCAACAGACACAAAAAAAAGTGAATTTTGGAGTGGTATTTATTGTACCAAAGTACAAATGTGGCACAAGGCCGAAAAGGGGGTTGGGAAAGGACGGTCATCTTCTGTCTTAACTTTTAACTTAGCTAGGCGCAAACACTGACCCGAACATACAAACAATATTCCTTTCACCAAAACAACACATCCATTACATACCATTCTTACTACATCCACCATAATACCTCAGAGACTCTATGAAGTCCTAACTAGTCCCCATATTTACAATACATTGTCTGTGGGGGGAGGGGTAAAAATAACAATCTAAAATCCCCAATGAATATTTACAATGAGTATAACTATATACAAGAAACTAAACAAAAGTTTTTGTTAGTAAAAAAAACCCCCACAGCTCTAAATATGGCAGAAATGCCAGTTAACTGGACGAAAACAATGCGGGGCTGAAAAAAATTATAAAACATTCATACAATCCAAACATTCACTACAAACACGCACACATTCAAACACAACAACAAATACGAAAGACACTCTCGAAACGAAAGGCGCCCCGCACCCACCAGAGAACTGACATCACTAACCACCTAACGATGGGAGGGATGGGGAATTAAACAAAAGAAAATAAAAATAGGGCCAGAAATAAAAGGGGCCAATGAACATACACACCCTAGCTAAGTTAATCTGAAAAAAGATAAAAAAATTAACTGAAGCAAAACTGACCTAAGCTAACCTATACAGTGGAAGGGTTGCCAATGTTCAACCCAGCAATCCCAAAATCCTTAATGCCTAACCGGCATCAAAATGCCACTCCAAGTCAGCACCTTTCACTCTGCAGAGACGCGCAAGAATCACCCACCTTTCGCCAAATTCCAATGGATGGAGTCGCCTCCTTTCCGTCCTGATCTTGACTTTAAGCAGATGCTTAAAGTACAAGATCAGTTGGGAAGAGGAAAACTTCTCGTCCCCATGAAATTCCTTCTGTCGCGTCGTCCATATCACGACTCGCATAAGCCCCAGTAAGCAAAAGAACACATAGTGCTCATCCTTAGTCATCGGCGGTACTATATTGCTACAAACGGAACTGGCCTCGAGGACAAAAAACTTTCCGCGCAGCATGCGAACCATGATGCCTTCAACCAACTTGCACAGCGGAACTACGACACTACAATGAAAGAAGGCGTGACCTAGGGTCTCCACCTCCCCACTGCAGCGAACGCAGTTTGGCGACTTAGCCAATCCCGCTGCGCGAAGTCTTTTGGCGACCCAGACGGCCCTTCGAATCACCAGCCAGGTGAGTGATGCCTCAGGGTTAGTGAGACATTTCAACCCGGGCGCCCAAGGCCATATGCAGCGAGCCTCGCGCTTCGTCAGACCGAGCTCGCCTATCAAACTATCTTGAACGTTCCCCCTAACTAACACCTGATATAATGCCTTACGGGACAACGGCTGGACGTCAGAGAGGCCATCCTTCGCCCGTAAGAGTCGTTTGAGGGCAATCCGACATTCACGATAGAAAGAGCCCTCGCCACGAGGAGTACGAGCGGCCTCCTCCTCACACGAGCGCACATTTCTCAAGGATGGAAAATGTTTATGGACGTCTTCCTTCCAGAATTCGCCGTTCTCATCCAGTTGCATACACATCCGGTCTAGGTATGAAATGCGAAGCGTATGTTGACGAGTCTCAACGCAAGGCATCCCCAGACCGCCATCAGACGGATGGAGGTAACAGATCTCGCGACTAACCATGGCAGCCTTGCCTCTCCACAAGAAAGAGAACAAGAGCCTTACAAACGCCAGTAAAGTGCTAGACGGGAGTGGAAGCACGGAGAGTCGGTAAAGGAGAATCGGGTAGATGTGCGAAGCACATACTTCCGCCCTCCCCTTCAAGGAAAGATTCCTCCGAGTCCACAGACGTACTGCGAGCTCGGCCTTCTCTTGCACCTCCGACCAATTCATTTCCAGCAGGAGGTCGGGACCGAACCAGACGCCGAGTATCTTGACCGGCCCGTCCGTCCAGTGGAAAGGCCCGGGAAGAGAAACTCCCCTCCACGAACCCAACCGCAAGCCAACAGACTTATCGCGGTTGATCTTGGCCCCTGTCACCATCTCATAGCCGTTGATTTCTCTGCTGACTTCGTTAATTTCGGCCCTACTCGACACCAGAACCGAAACGTCGTCAGCGTAGGCGGAGTACCTGGCCGAGGTGGTAGCACCAGGTAGGGAAATTCCGCGAAGGACCGGATTCGTCTTCAACTTACGCAGGAAAGGTTCCAGCGCAAGAACGTACAGCAATGGAGACAGCGGACAACCTTGACGAATGGAGCGAGACAAAATGAAAGGCTTCGATCTTACCCCATTCACTTCTACCAGCGCACCGGGAGTCGCATACAGCAGTCGGATCCAAGTGCGAAAGTGCGGCCCGAAACCGGCGGCCGAAAGAACAGCCTCCAGAAACCGATGGTCAACCCTATCGAAAGCCTTGGACTGATCCAAATTGATCAGCGCGGCATCACTGTCGACTTTCTCGATGATCAAGCGAACCAAATGCAGGTTGTCCTGAATAGTCCTGCCCTTCACAGCACAAGACTGCTCGGGACCAATCAGACTAGACAGGACAAGCTGCAAACGGTCAGCTAAGACCTTGGCTAAAATCTTCAACTCTGTATTTAACATCGTCAAAGGCCGATAATTATCTACCCCATCCCCACCGTCTTTCTTCTTGCGAAGCAACTTGATTACACCCCTGGTGAAGCGTTGAGGAATAGACCCCTGCTTCAACCAGTTGTTGAAAATCAGTGCCAGCAAGGGGACAAAGACGGGCGACTGCCTCAAGTACATTTCGTAGGGAAGACCATCCAATCCCGGAGTCTTGTCCAGGCCAACCTGCTTCAGCACATCCCAGATCTCAGACTCTGTTATGGGACCCTCGCACCCAGCCGCTTCAGCCGCCTCGAGGCGGGGAAAGTCGGCTAAATAGGCGTCGAACTGAGCAGTGCTCAGACCGGGCTCCCTGGTAAAAAGATCCTGAAAGTAGTCCCGAAAAGCCTCGCAAATACCCGCGTCTGTAGTCACAGTCCGCTTATCCGGCAATGTGATGCTCGCAATATGCCGACTAGATGCCCTACGAACTTCCTCTGAACGCAATGAGGCGGCCATATTCGTCGCCTCGCAAGACATTCTTTTTATCCTAGCCCTAACTACTAGAGCTTGATCCTTCTTGATAAGCAAGGAGGCCAGCTCCGCCTGAGCTACGGCTATGTCCCCACTAACACGGGATTTCACTGCCCGATCAACTTTGTCCTCTAGAGACTTTTGCGCTGCTAACCCTGCTCTATTGAGTCGTCGACTATAATCAGCAGCAAAAGACCTAAGTTTCGATTTTAAAGTGTCCCACCACCTATTCCCAACCACAGCTCCCGACAATTCCCGCTGTAGCATTAGTAAAAGCTGATCACGGAAATCTTGCTCACCAAATAATGATGAGTTCAATTTCCAATAACCAGCCATCTTAACCCTAGGCTTATCTAAGTTTACCCGAACCCGGACAAGCCTATGATCCGAGTAAACTATAAAATGGAAACTTGGACATTCTAAGAGCCCTACTTCGACTCTCTTAACTAGAACTCGGTCGATGTAGCTTGCGCTACCCACCGAGCTGCCGGCCCTAGTCCAAGTCCATGCTACCTCCCGGGGGTGTTCATTTCGATACTTATCGACGAGATCGAACCCGTCGATGAAGTCCCGAAATGGTTTCACATCCGGATTGTTAGTACCCGCTTTTTGCCCTACACGATCTATCGAGGGATCAAGGACGGCATTCCAATCACCCGCTAGAACTACCGAACGAGAAGTCGTCAAAAACGGCTCGATCTGCCGAAACAAACCAGGCCGCTGCGCATTGTCATTGGGCGCATAAACCCCAATGAGACGAAGAGCCTTATCCTTTATGGTAATATCCAGCACGCAAAGCCTGCCCGCCGGATCCGCGAAGACAAGAGCACAAACCGCGTCTAGAGACTTGCTAACCAGCCAGGAAACACCCCTCGAGCGTCCATCAAAACATGCTGAAAAGAGGACGAACCTCTTAGACAGAATGTCCTCATAATCGCGAGATAAGAAACGGGTTTCCTGCACGCAACATACATCCACCCCGAGGCGCTGAAGATCGCGATCGAGCCTCACCCTTCGAGACTCCGACCTCAGGCCCCGGACATTTAAGCTTGCTAACCAGAGCGCCATTATCAGACCTAATTAGGGTTGGGACACTGGTTTAAACATGGTCGGAGTCAGGATACCGACAGCCTCTCCCATAGACCCATGGCCCATCTCATTATTGATGGTGCCGTCCTGCGAGAGACCGCCAATATCCCAAGGAAATGTTAATTTTAAAGCCCTATACAGGGAGGGGTGAACTAAAACAGGGACCCTCCCTGCACAAAACTGTTTCAAATGCTTGAGCTCCTTGCTCTGTGCAATGCCGATTGGGGGAGTCATATTATAAGCGTATATGGCCTCGTCAAACATGGCCCATGCCTGCCGAGCACCAGCACCAGTCCTTATTACGGTGAGTACCCTCTGGGCATTTGGAAAGTTTTGGGGCTCTTCTACGTCTTTGTTAGCGTACTGTCTGATAGACAATAAATACTTCAGTTCTTTTATTCTGTTCCCATAATCTTTGGCCCTTTTAGCTTGGGCCGGGGAAATTTTACACAGGTCCTCCCCTGTATTATAAATAAGTTTTTTCTTTTTTTTTTCTTTTGATTCATGGGTGGGGCTTCTTTGCCTTTTAGGAGCGGGAGGGGGCATTTCAGATTTTTGACTGGGAGAAGGGCTGGGAAGAGGGGTGGAAGAGGGCTTTTCTTTGTAAGGGCTGGGAAGAGGGGTGCCAGAGGCTTTTTCTTTGTAAGGGCTGGGAAGAGGGGTGGCAGTGGATTTTTCTTTGTAAGGGCTGGGCTCTCTACTGAGGGGAACAGGTGTTGAGGGAGGGGTCGCTTTTTTTTTGGGAGACTTGTTTTTGGGCGTCGCTGGTGGGGACAAGGAAGATGATGTTGAGGGAGTGGCTTTTTGTATTACCCTCTCCTTGTCTAATTTTTTCTTGAGCAATTTGATTTTTTCAGATTTCTCAAATCCAGGGTCATATTTGAGTCTTTGCTCGTTGAGTTTAGCTTCGGAGGCCGAGTCATCGCCCTTAGCGTTGATATTGGGAGTGGGTCTGTTTGTATCTTTTGCCCTTGGGGCTTCATTGGGACGAGGCCCCGCTGTCTGGTGCTTCCCTCTGGCCTTGCCAGCAACCAGCCATTCCCCCTCCCCCTTCTCCACGACTACACTAGCAGCGGGCGAAGGCTCTTTGGGGAATGTGGCTTCGGATGTTTCGCCAACCGGGGGATTTTCCGCACCGGTCCCAGATGCTGACATGCCCATTACAGGCGTGGCGGTAGTTAAAGACTCGGTCAGAGGGGGATTTTGGTCGACGACGGGCGCCTGACTTCCAGAGGCCTTCTTCTCTGGGCAGGAAGAGGAAAGGTGACCAGGCTTTCCGCACTTCCAGCATACGGGCTTGCGACCGGTCACAATGACCGGCAGCTTCAGGCGCCCTACTTCCAGACAGTTGGGGATGGAGCGGAAGGCATCAACACTCAACATTATTTGAAAGCTCCACCCCCCTTTCAGGCTATCGCAGGTCGCACTCAAGATCTCGCCGTACTGCGATAGGAACGCAGCAAGGTGTTCCCCGATAACCTGAGGAGGGACCTCATATATCGCTACGGTGGTCCTTCTACGCCCTTCGTATTCTGTGCGCAGGATGATGTCTTTTGTTATCAAGTCACGACTTGATGCTGCGACACAGTCTTCCGGCGTGGGTAGCAATACGTCCCACATGAAAAAGCCGGCACCTTTAACAACTCGGAGGGGCTTAAACCCCAAGGACTCCAGTGATTTTATCACTGTGTCTTTCGTCGAGCGACAAATTTTGCGCGTGCGCTTGTCCACGACGAAGACCGATACGATTCTTTTATCAATCTTTCTTAGTTCTTGGACGTCTTCCAAGAGTCCACCTTCTACGACAAGGTGAGCGTAACTCTTGGCTCGCTCCAAAAATTCCGCTACATTGATCACGCAACTCGGTGGGGACGTCCAACAAGAGGGCGATTCCCCGGCCTCTGGATTCTTAGTAGTCTCAGGTTTGTTAACTTTTTCAGGTTCTGCAGGTTGGCTTCTTCTCGCCTCCGCTGCTTTCTTCAAAGTATCAAGCATTTCCTCATTCGTAGGAATTAGAAAAGGAAATTCGCTTTCATCATCTTTGTCGGGCGGTTTTTTTTTAATTGGGAATAAATGTTTTTTTACTGACCGTTTAAAGTCAGAGAAACCGGGTTTTTTCTTTTTTATAAGAAAAGATGGGGCTTTCACTTTTTTTTCCATTTTTTAAATGGGAAACGGGAGGGTTGTTAGGAGGACGTTATAAGGCATAAGAGAGAGAGAAGGGGAGGGAGAGAGGAAAAAAAAAAAAAAAAAAAAGATGGGGGGGGTGAAAATATGGGGGGGACAGCAAGGTCGGGAGGATGGTAATAAATCAGGGGGTAATAAAAAATGGGGAGAAATGTGGGTGGTACAACAATTCAAAAGGAACGCACAAAGCAAAACAAATAGCAAAACAAATGCACGTACGAAGACAAGTAAACAAGTTTCGCCAAAAGGCGAAACTACAAATTAAAACAATCACAAAAACAAAAAATTAAAGGTACAATAGACAAGAAAACAATAAATTAAAAAACGAAAAGAAAAGAAAGAAAAACGCAATACAAAAACGAAACACTAAATATGACAAGTTACAAGATGGCCGCCGTTAAAAACGGTCAACCGAAAACAAAAAGGTAAACAAGGAACGAAAAAGATGGACAGAAATTACAAAATAAACACAAAATTTACAAACACTAAATTTACAAACAAATATTTAACACACGAAATTAACAGATAAAACGCAGAACTTTACACAGAACTAAAATAACACGTAATAAACAAAGGAAAATAAAAAGGTCGAACGTATGAAAAAATAAACGGAAGAACTTTTTTTTTTTTTTTTTTTTTTTTTTTTTTTTTTTTTTTTTGTTAAGTGGGCACGGGAAGAAGGTAAATTTACAAAAATAAAACGTAAAAGAAAATCAAAAGGTTAATAAAGAAGTCAAAATAAAAATGGGGAGGATTTGGAATTAAAAAGGAAAAAATCAACAATTTAAGAAATATTCAAACGCTAAAAAATTCAAAAAATAGTCAAACAAAGGTAGGTTAGAAAAACGGTCAAATAAAACTTAGCTAAATACAGCAGTCAAACAAGATCAAGGTAAAGTACTCCAAAGGTCAGAAAAAAGTCCAACAGACACAAAAAAAAGTGAATTTTGGAGTAACTTACTTTTTAAAATTTACGGTTGTTAACGGCACAGGTTTCCAAGGTTACCGATAAATCCATTCATCTAGACAAGGGGTGGTAGAGGGTTCAATTTTTAATTTTCGTTGTATCAGTTAATAGTTACATTTGAAAGCGGGGTTATGTTTAGGGATGGGTAGGGATGTATCTTTTAACAAATTCTGACATCCGCTAAATTCATGTCATCTGGGTTTTTTTTCTAACGGCAAAAATTCTTATGGTATTTTTTCTATTTGTATATTTAAAGATTTTGAGGGACTGTTTAGGTTAGAATATGTTTTATTCACCTTTCTAAAAAATTATTTTTAATATTTAATATACTATACTCCTAGTTAAAAACCAAGTAAATGTATTAGGATTACTTACAGTATTTAAAATTATTTATTCTTATCGAGTATAAGTAAATATTATTTTATTTTATTTTATTTTATGTAAACTTTATGACAATGACGGCAAAGGTGGTTAAATTATTTCACTAATTCAATAAACTTTTATTTATAAATTTAGTATTATAAATGTATATATGTATGTATAAAGGACATTTAATGTTCAATATTATATTCTAACTTATTAATTTCATATGACTTTCGGTGTTCACTTGGATTCTTTTCAGTGTTTGAATTGCTTTGAGAGAGGTGTTATGGTTAGAGTACGTTTTATTTAATTACAATTTTAAAAGATGTTTAGGTTAGAATCTGTTTTATTTAATTTCAATTTTAAAACATTTTTAAAAATTCTACTTTCAAATTTAACTTTTTAATTTTAATCGGCTATATTTCTTTATAAACCAAGTAAATGTAATATAATTATCTACATTATTTAAAATTATTTATACCCATCAAATATGAGTATGCATAATAATCAGGTAAATTTTTTTTTATAGATTATTTAAAGATTATTTAGCTTCCATTTCTGAAACATGGTTATCACTGTGTAGCGGTAAAACCATATTTTAAATCTATTAATTTATAATATATATATATATATATATATATATATATATATATATATATATATATATATATATATATATATAATAAAAATAAATAAATTAATTAAAAGCTCCAAACCACTTAAGACATTACAATGCTGCTTAACTTAACACTTCCAAAGTGAAGGGCGACTTTATTTTTATTTTTCTAATCTAAACAACAACAAAAAAAAGGCTGCTTGCTCTTTTCATATGCACACTTGCACATCAAATGTGCAAGTGGTAATGATTAATGAGCACATTGGCTTTATGTTTGTGTAACTCTTCAAAGCTTTTCTGTGTCTCTTTGCTGGGAGACACTTAAATACTAAATGACACTTTCTAATAGACAAGCTATTCTGGTTAATAGACAAACAAATGAAACTTTGATATATGGACATTTTCTTTTATCTACTTTTTTCTTTTCTTTTTTTTCTTTTCTTTCCTAATTTATTGGTGCTTCAGAAGATGGATGAGGGTCAGTTGATGATGCAAATCTTACATTTTCTTTTACTAATTTCCATGGTCTTAATTGTGGTGATCTTAAAGCATTTACTTAAATTCTATTTCTATTTGGGGACTTTAATATAATTCATCACTTGTCAAGAATGTCAGACATTCTTTGGCATAGCTCCCCCCCTCTCCCAAATCCACCCACACATCTATAGTTCAAAGCATGTGCCATCTCCAATTCACTGGTAGTTTTGCTTGGGACTTTTTGTGTAGGTGAGACTGGTTCCTACTCCAGATTTCATGCACTAACAAAACCATTTTGAGTGAGTTTATCAAAATGCCCACCACTCTGTACATAGTTGTGTGTTGGGGTTTCTGGCTTACCAACTCAAGGATACCTACAGTCGGTCTTAGAAATAAGATTCATAGTCTTTTTCTTAATGCTTAATAGGCACAAGTTATACTGGTAATTTGGATGTATGTGAGAGATTGTTTGGTTTGGTTTGGCTTGGTTTGGCTTGGTTTGGCTTGGTTTGGCTTGGTTTGGCTTGGTTTATGGCATATCAACCTCAATGGGTTATTTTATGCTGAAAAAATTTTATTGCTGGTAATATTTTTCCTTCAAAAATGTATTGCTGGTAATAATTTTTTTACAAAGTATTTCTGGTATTAAAACTGTTATATTCCCCGCTAAGGGAATAAATACTTAACACCAGGTGGATAATAAAAGAAAGGTTTATTGTACACAACCAGTACACTATGAAATATGGTACAGTTATACACACAGGTCAATTTATTAGTGAGTGCCACTAATTGGAAGGTCAGACGTGCTTGCATTGTCTGTCTGTCTGTCTGTCTGTCTGTCTGTCTGTCTGTCTGTCTCTCTCTCTCTCTCTCTCTCTCTCTCTCTCTCTCTCTCTCTCTCTCTCTCTGCCTGCAGTCTCTCATAGACTGTTGACTTTATAGGTACTTACTACCTATAGTGTAATCATTCATGAGAGTGACTGGTTATTCCATTACATCAAAAACCTATTTTTACACTTTCATATTGTTTTGACCCCAGTTTGGGGGTTAACTATTTGCCCAGAGCTGGGAACCTAACAGGTGCTACCACCCTGGGTCAGGGTGGATCTGGGAACACCAGCAATTAAGAGGTGGTTCCATACTCCTCAAAACCTCCTGATCAGAGGCCTTGCTGTCGGACATCGTTTATCATTTTACCCAGGATGTGGATGTAGTTTGTCATAATATCCAGGACGGTGAGAGATTGTAAAGAGAAACAAAATTCTCTGAGGAAATCAATTGTAGACTGAGACATTACAATATACAGTGTAGCAGAAATATCGCACACACACACAATGGTAAGATATTAGGGGCAATGGTGTCTTCATTTAGCTAATGTCTTACCATTATGTTGGAGGTATTTCTTCCACACCCCGTATTTTTTCCATTTGTTTTAGAAATGCTCATAGAGCAAAACATTATCAAGAAAATCTGAAATCCCAACTTTATTTATTATTTATTATTGCCAATGCCTTACGCTGATATTTCTCTCTCTCACGCACACACACACACACACACACACACACACACACACACACACACACACACACACACACACACACACACACACACTTATATGGGATTGTGTGTGCACTCCTATACCATACCATTTTTTAAAGTTTGCTGTTCAATAAATTGAAATCTGTAATCTTTTTCAATGCCGTTTTAATTGATTTTAATTTTTTTTTACAGCCAATAAAACTGTGACCAAAGCTGCCACAGATGCTGCTGCTGGTTTTGTCTCTGACAGCTTGAAGGGCAAAAAAGCAGAGTAACACAAAACAAAAAATGAAACAAAAAAAAACAAAAAACAAATCAACACCTGGAAGGAGATGACTTTTTCTGAGGTGCTTGTTAGCCAGCAACACCTGTCAGTGGCCACAAGTGTCCAGCCTTCCAAATGTTTAGCTTTTGACTAATAAAATTTACTATACCTGCTCTCACGTTTGTTCATTTTGTCAACAACTTCAATACATTTTTTTCCTTTTTTCCCCCTATAACTCTACCTCTTTCACCATGTTTGATTGTGGATTTTGAATGGACATTATGGTTGGCATTACAATTTTTAGGCTAACACTTTGGTCATTTTAAATAAAAAATATATATACATAATAGAAATTGTAAGGAGGATTTGATAATTATAATTAAGTAATTCATTGAGTCTGAAAGAAACCTGAACAGAATGCAGAAAGCACTGGACGGCCGTTTCGTCCTATATTTGGGACTCATCAGCAGTGCGCATCCACTACCGAGAATTGAAACCCTGACAGTTAGGTTGTCAAGCAAAGGCCATACCAACTGTTTCAACGGGCCTCGGTGACGAAGGGGTAGCAAATCAGACTCAATATAGTGCCGCTCGCTCACCTATTCCGTGGTGGAACTCAACTGAAGTTCACTGTAACCATAGGACTGTGCCCCCCGGAGCCACGACTACTATCACCAAGCCGCTCAAACTGAAGCATTAGAAGCTGGATCGAGCAATGATATACATATGATAGAAATTGTTACGAGGATTTGATAATTATAATTAATTAATTCATTGAGTCTGAAAGAAACCTCAACAGAATGCAGAAAGCAGTGGACGGCCGTTTCGTCCTATATTTGGGAATCATTATCAGACTGATATAAAGCTCAAAATTAATTGTTGAGTCAAATCACTTAGTTAATGTACAAACTGAAAAACCTGTAAATCTTGTGGTTGTAACATACAGACATACATGACAATGCTTGCTACTGCCAAAATAATTTTAATTAGATAAGATTAGATCAAATAGGGCAAACTTCGCTATACCCGCTTCTCCTAATGGGCCCTTTAGGCCACATATATATGAGCGAGGTTATTTTTCACCGTCCAACCTCTCTCTCACAGGCGAAATATGGCGAGTCTCTCACTGCTCTATCGCTACTACCATGGAAAGTGATCGGACGAAATACATTTCTTGGTTCCGCCAGGTCTAACCTTCACAGATAGGACCCGCCATGCCACTTACATCGTAGCAAACCACCCACATTCCCTCCGTATTCCATCGGCGAGAAGTAAGTTCCACTCAAACAGCTTCTTCCCGCGAACCACTGCCCTGTGGAACAAAATCCCAAGAGGATATTTCCCTGATCACTACAATCACTACTACGAGTCTAGTGTCAACCGTTTTCTTCCCCTCCTATCCATATAAAGTACTCTTTAATGTAACCCTTCAATTCGAGTGGCCCCTGGGCCTTGTACAAGGTGAACCCTACTGTTACAAAAAGAAGAAAAAAAAAGTTGTTTTGGTATCTTAAGTCTCTAACCGGTACTATGTTTCTGAACCAAGGAGCAGTTATGTTGCCTTGATTTCTGGGCAGACGAGTCATGTACATTCGGGGTATCACACCTGTATCTTATTTCCTAGATTATTTGTTTCTTAATTAAGGGTGCTGGAGGTGGGCTTTTTTCTGGGGTTTGACGTTATTTGCCTGATAGTTAGGGATCCAAACCTTTCACTTCGATGGGTTATCCTTTCAACAGATGTATAATATCAGAGTTATTGTACTGCCATTTTCGTAAATGGTTTCTGAACCGTGCAGTAGTCTCCTGTTGAGCCTCTCGATGCCCTGATGAAGGCTACAGTTACGGCTGTATCTCAAGACAATTTAACCCTGGTTATTTATTCATACATCTCCTGTGGATGTATAACTACCTAGTCTTCCACCAGAAACACTACTCTCCATACATGAACTCCACTAAAACGAACAAAATCAGCACACCCAACCTAAAGAAAAAACCTAATGTTTACAATCTCCTGCACCAATATCAGTGGTCTACGTTCCAACTTTCCGCTGCAGCCATAGCTCACCGTAAGCAGTACTTCAATATTTATCATAGGAGGCGGTGTAGGTGTAGTTGATTCCTTTCTTTATACAGAACTAACCGCGGCCACTTCAAGAAAGTTCTGAAAAATGCAAAGTTTAGCTATGTACAAGCGGTCTAGACCAAAATTAAAAAAACAAGTTGGACCCCGAGAGTTCTGGAAAATCACTAACCAAATTATGAATAGAGGCAAAGCAGCTGTGTCAACTATTATAAATGGCCGTGAGGTCATATCTTCCTCTTCAGATAACGTGACGCTCTTCGCCTCAATCTTTTCCTCTAACTCAACATTAAAAAATATTGGACATCCCCTTCCCGAATTCCTCTGTCTCGCTGAGCACAATCTCAGTTGTATTTATTACAGCCCGTGAAATTATCAAAAGATTTATCAAAAGCCTTGACCCTAAGAAAGCCACTGTCCAGACAACATCCCTATGGTTGTCCTTAGGAACATCAAGCCGGAATTATCTCCGATCTTAGCGAAATTATTTAACCACTGCTTTAAGGAGAAATCCTTCCCAAGTCTGTGGAAGGTGTCAGGTGTGTAAGATCGCGGGTGGACACTCATTATCCCCTTTCAGTATGAACCCATCAGTCTCTTCTACAAACTTCTTGAGGCTATAATCAACAAGAAGGTTGCTGGTCACCTAAATAGGAATAACTACGAGTGACAAGCAGTATGAGTTTCGATCGGCCTGGTCCACCCTGACTAACATTTCTCATAGAATCAGTGGGGCACTAGAGAAAAAATACATCTCAAGGACAATATCTTTAGATATTTAAAAGATCTTTGACATGATGTGGTATAAAGGATTGCTGCTCAAACTCTCTAGATATGGAATCACTGAAAGAATCTTCTCAATAATAAAGTTCTTCCTAACTGCTAGGGTCAGGGTGGGCCAGGGAAGAACAGTAATTAAGAGACAGTTCCATGTTCCTCAAAAGCTCTAATCTCCAGATCAAAGACCTTGATGCCGGATGTAATTTATCATAATAATCTGGACTACCGATCATTCGTGAATATCTATGTTGATGATACAATGATGTTATATAGGAATAAAATGTCGCTGCCGACACTTGAGTTTGAACATAGATCGCCAGTTAGCAAACACTGTCGATCACATTATTGAATTAATATACCACGTAACCATAGAGGAAACGCATATATAGGAAGTCGCGTGACATCTAGATTGATCGCCATTTCTATACTATCCTCTATTACTATACGAATCGCTATTCTCTACACTATTCACTATACTATTTCTCTATTCTGATCACTATACGGAATATTGTTCGAGCGAGTATTATCGAGCAAGTACTATTAGTGCGAGATTATTCAAAGGCGTCTGACACCAGTATCATTCAACGGCGTTACTATAGTTGTATCTGCGATTACAGAGTCTCTACTACAACGAGCATTACAAAAGTGACAACGAGTATTCGTTGACATCACAAAAGTGACAACGGGTTTTCGTTGAGTCACAAACGTGGCGACAAGGATTTGCAAGGAATCCTTGAACTTACACGAAGATTCGTTCAGCAGAGTACAGCAAAATGGAAGAACTAAAAGCTATCATGGTTCAAATGTTGGCGCTACAGAAGCAATAAGAACAACAGTTGCAGCAACAAAAATTATAAGAACAACAACATTTGCAGCAGCAAAAACAACAAACCGAACAGCAATTACAGTTGCAACTACAACAACAGAAGTTTTTGAGTTGTTTAGCAAAACCATGGAAAAAAAAACTTCATATTCATTTACTCCAGATTCTGTTGCTAATTCAATCAGAGGATTTGTGTACAATCCAGACGAAGGGATAACTTTTCAAGCTTATTATAGAAGATACGAAAGGATCTTCAAAAGGGATTGTTCGCATTGGAATGATGAAAAGTTGCTAATTCAATCAGAGGATTTGTGTACAATCCAGACGAAGGGATAACTTTTCAAGCTTATTATAGAAGATACGAAAGGATCTTCAAAAGGGATTGTTCGCATTGGAATGATAAAAAGAAAGTTTGGTTATTATTAAGGGAATTGTCCCCTGCGGAACATGAAAAATATGTAAATTATAATTTGCCTAAAAAACCAGGAGAGATAAATTTTTATGAAACTGTTCTAATACTATCATTATTTAATACACGGCGGCAATGTCATAACTTACTAAAGTCCGACGATGAAGATTTTGTCGCATGCAGGATTCGTGAATCGGGAATGTGAAAAGTTCAAGATAAATGAATGAAGGATGCCGAGATAAGATCCAGAATACTTGCTGAAATGGATTCCAAATTAACTTTCCAGAAAATAGCGGAAGAATGTCAACGTATTGTGAATTTGAAACTCGATACCGCAAGGACTGAGGAACAATACAATTCACAAGTATATAGTGTCCAACCATCTAAGAGAAAAAAGTACAAACGTTTTTTAACTCCTAACAAAACATGAAAAATACTCTAAACCCACCTCAAACCATAATACTTGTCATGGTTGTGGAGGTAAGCATTTTAAAGTGATTGTTTTTTCAAGAACAAAAAATGTTACGAATGTGGGAGATTAGGACACAAAAGTACGTGTTGCAGATACAAAAAATGGAGAAAAAAGAAAACGTATGTAAACATGATAAATACATGGAGTAACGATAATAAACCTAAAAGGGAAATTAACAAGACATCTCAAAAGAGAAATGTGTTTTTGCGCAAATTAATGATGTAAAAATAAAATTGCAACTGGATACAGGATCTGATATCGCTATCATAAATGAACAGACATGGAGAAAAATGGGTAAACCCACTTTATTGACGTCTGATAAAGTTGCGTCTTGAGTCTCAGGAAAAAGATTGAACTTTTTGGGGTGAATTCATCTGTAACGTTTCTTTTGTAGGAAAAAACAAAAAAAGCGGTGGTGTTTGTATTAAAGAATGCTGCTAATTTGTTTGAAACAGACTGAATTTCATTATTTGATCTTTGGGACCTTCCAATTAACTCTTTTTGCAACAAGATAAATGTTGTTATGATCAGTACTAATATGGCAACTGAAAAATTAAAAAAATGAACTGAAAAAGAGATTTCCAGATGTTTTCTCAGAAGGTCTAGGGACATGCACGAAAGCAAAAGCTAAGTTTGGGTTAAAAGAGAATGTAACACCGACATTTAAGTCCAAAAGGAGTGTACCTTTTGCGGCATTAGATCCAATTAATAATGAATTGTATAGACTAGAAAAATTAGGCGTGATCTCAAAAATAGACTAATTCCGAATTCCAACAGTCTACGTTAAAAAAAGAAATAATAAAATCCGTGTATCTGCTGATTTTTCAACGGGGTTAAATGAAAGTTTAAAACAACATAACTACCAATTACCAAGTTGTTATGGTAATTTACCCACGTACGCATGGAGCCTCCCAGCTATAAATAGGAGCAGGTACTGCCTTTTGGAGGGTGAAGTTTCCAGCAGTCAGCTCTAACAGTCGGAGCGAACATTCTTGCTGTAACATTCTCGTTTGTATATGTTTGTATTGCTATTTCTGTTAATATATTTGTTTAACTCATTTCATCTCTTGTGTCTTTATTTCTGGCCCTAACAAGGCCACAACACAAGTCCAGAGAAAATTTTTGCCAAATTGAATGGAGGGAATTTATTTTCTAAATTGGACTTGTTAGTCGCTTATCTACAAGTACTAGTGGACGAAGACTGCTCAAAACTATTCACAATTAACACTCATAGATGGTTATACAAATTCAACCGACTTCTTTTCGGTATAATAAGCATATTCCAACGGATTATGGATACTATGCTTGCCGGTTTGGATTGTGCTCAAAACATATTTGGATGACGTACTTATTAAAAGTCAGAACCGAAAAAAACATACCGAAGATGTAAAAAAAGTATTTGAGAGAATTAAGGAATATGGCTTTAAGATTAGTGGAGGAAAATGCGAATTGTTTATGTCTAGACTTAAATAATAAGGATAAATTATTGATGAAAACGGTAGACGACCGAATCCTTCAAGAGCGAGCGCAATAAAAGACATGCCCGCGCCAACAAATGTAACAAAGCATTTTTAGTGTTTGCTAATTACTATCATATATATATATATATATTGTCATCCACAGACAGACTGTTTCGCTGTATCACAGCTCATCAGTGTGGCTAGACGTCCGGTTGCCTCTGGCTAGAATCGAAAACCGGCTGAATTCGCGTCAGTCGGAAATTTTACCCTGAAGCCGTTGGCGCACGGCAGAGAAGAAGGTGAATTTAAGCGTATTTATTTTTAGAAAAACACAGAGCGACTGAGAGAACTCGATTCGATTTACCGAATAGTCTTGCATTATTAGCCGTAATAGTCACTGTTTACAAACCCACACATCCTCCCCAGAGAGCTCAACAGAAATAAATTTTTCAAGAGCATATATATTGTCATCCACAGACAGACTGTTTCGCTGTATCACAGCTCATCAGTGTGGCTAGACGTCCGGTTGCCTCTGGCTAGAATCGAAAACCGGCTGAATTCGCGTCAGTCGGAAATTTTACTCTGAAGCCGTTGGCGCACGGCAGAGAAGAAGGTGAATTTAAGCGTATTTATTTTTAGATAAACACACAGTGACTGAGAGAACTCGATTCGATTTACCATATATGTATATATATACCTAACATGCACAAATTAAGAGAATCTTGAATAACTTACTGAAGAAAGATGTGAAATGTGATTGGACAGATAAATGTCAAAGTACTTTCGAAGAGATCAAGAAAGTCTTAACATCGGATTTGTTACTAGCTCATTTTGACCCTAAATTCAAGATTGTGGTTGCATCAGATGCAGGTGATTCGGGTATCGGAGCAGTGATACTATACAAATATGAGGATGGAACAACTAAATCAATAGCTTGTGGGGTACAGCATACCCGGATTAAAAGGAGAATATAATGCGGGATACCCTGTTCACAAAATACAACGCAAATCTCAAGAAAAGACAACACGATAAGGAATGTTTGTAGAAAAATAGAATATTGTATATTTAATGACATTCATGCTGAATAAACAAATTTGTATATTTTTATATCTTGTTTGAATAGAGTAAAAAAGATTAATGCTTTTTAATTCGTTTAAGCAAATGTGATTTGAACAAAAAATATCTATGTGTTCCTGTCTTTCAACGGAGTAGTAGAGTAATGTCTGTTTCTTTTGTTTTTGTTGTATCCGCTGAGTAGGTGAAAAGGAAAAAGGGGCGATCAATTTAAGTTGAAAAAGAAAGTGTGAATGAGAAATAAAAGATAACAGGAAAATGTACTTATCGGATTGAATTGTTTTGGAGTCAGTTGTAAATTTGTTGTTGTTGTTTTCCTTTCCTACTCCACTTTCTGCTCTTAGTGTCGGGTTGTGTCAGTGACGGACCTGACTGTCAGTCCTCTGTCCTCTTTGATTTCTGCGCCCTTCTGACTGGTGATTGACTTAAGTCTCTCTATGTATAGCTGACTTTTTTTTCACACTGGATCGTTATTTTTTTCTCAGTTTAGCAAATCGCCTCCTTTCATTGGTCAGAAAATTAATTTCACACCTTATTGCGAAATCTGTTTTTAGTCGTTTGATCCGATTTTGCAGGTGTGCAAATCTACTTTGAGTTTTTCAGTTATTTGTTGGAATGATATAGGATTTGTATCCTATAAGCTCATGCTTCTTCAGGATCATTAATTTCAGCTAAAAATGCTACAACCAGATTGAAAAGGAAGCATTGGCCATCATATTTGCTATGAAAAAGTTTCACAAAATCATACATCGTAGAGAATTCATACTACATCGTCCATTATTGTCCATATATGGAACAAAAATGAGTGTTCCCACACATACAGCGAATAGACTGCAGCGCTGGGGAATTATCCTATTGAATTATAATTTTAACATGGAATTTCTACCATCCAAAAAATTATTCATGGAGACGGATTATCTAGACTAATACCAAGATTCTGCGAACCACTTGAAGACACAGTAATTTTGGCGATAAGGGCTGAAAATGAAATTATTAATGTATTATACAATACTGTAAAAGAACAGCCCATAATATTGGAGGGAATATGAGTTAAGTCGGAAAAAGACGACTTTATAATGAAAATGAAGAACCAATTAAGATTTAAAGTAAAAAATATTACTGGAAATAATGCATTTTCACTATGTAATGATGTTCTTATGTATGCAGAAAGAATTGTGATAACAGCATTGTTGCAAAGACGTATGCTAAATGAATTTCACATAGGACATCTAGGAATTTTTAGAATGAAATCCTTAATGAGGTGTTATACTTACTGGCCTAAAATGGATCAAGATATCGAAAATTTAGTGAAATCATGCAGAGGTTTTGCTCTGGCAGCGAAGTCACTGCATATCAAAATTCAACCTTGGCCGAAAACTAAAACCGATATGCCGTATAGACTTCGCAGGACCGTTAAACGGAGCATACTATCTAGTGGCAGTTGATAGTTACACTAAATGACCAGAAATATTCAAGTGTAGAAGACCAACTACCGCGGTAACGTCAAATTTCCTACACGAGATTTTTGCAAAGTACGGTGTTCTTGACTGTCGTTTCAGATAACGGGACTCAATTCACGTCTGGTGAATTTAAGTTTTTTTTTTTGCAAATCATTATCAATAGAAAATATTACAACTCCCCCTTATCACCCAAGATCAAACGGACAAGCGGAACGCTTTGTCGATAAAAGGGCACTCAAACGTCGGAGGGAGAGGAGTCAGATGAAATAATGCTACAACAATTTTTGAGTGTTTACAGAATAACGCTAAATCTGTACACCGTGTTTGGAATGTCACCTGTAGAGTTGATGTTCGCCAGGAAGATTAAGTTCGTATTTAACAAAAATTACTACCAGAACGGAGGACGAGAACATCAAGGAAAAAAAATAATAAATATTTTAAATCTAGTAATAAAGTTTTTTTCTTTTTAAATGTACCAACGTTTTTTTCGACACCGATCGTTAACATTTTGATATTTAAATTTGCATAGATAACATTTAAATCAAATAAAAGAATTACGAATACGTCATTTCTTCACGATGTGAAACAGCTGAAACGTTCTTTCTTTTTTTAACTTTGAATTACTGCGAGAAATTTTTATGCAAACAGTTCCTCTATATCTGACAACAGATTTTGTAATGAAAATCGTGGGATTCATTTTTAAATTCATATTTACACGGTCATTTGTTTGACTCGGGATGTTTCATCTATGCTCCGACTTCCGTGAAACTGGAACCTTGAGAAAATTATGATTGCTTAATCAACTCTTGTCGATTATAAATAATCCAATTTCTTATCGACATTATTAATCGACACTTTAATTTCTATCTTGTTACAATGCGCAAAACATTCTATCTTTTTCTTCAGTCGTTGATTTTTATGACAATATGCATAATGGTATATATATCAAAGACAAATAAGTTGTTTAAGTATAAACATTACTTTCTGAAAAGAAATTTAAGACATAACATTGAATATGGAGCCGTACACCAGAATGTAAGCGTGTCTACATTTTATTCGAAGAAAAATAATCTCGCATCTTTGGAGAGAGCTATAGAAGAGGCAGTCGTAATAAGCAGAAGAATTATCAAAAGAAAGCCACCGGTTTTAATTACACTACTCAACGATGCTTACCTTCCATTTGCTTATAGTTGGCTGTGTAATACAAAAACAATGAATATACATAGCCAAGTTTTGTTTTTCGTTACAAACACTGAAAGTTTCGTTAAACTAAAGAGGGAGTGGCCTGAAGTCAATCTAGTCTGCCTACCTGAAGAATTCGACATTCGAGGAAGGCAGTTATTTTCACGGGTTGGCTACACTAAGCTGATGATTGCGCGTACATATATTATCTATAAGTTGCTGTTGAAGGACATACGTCTTCTCTTATTCGAGGTGGACTGCCTGTGGATCTCGAATCCGATACCTGAGTGTCTAAATAACTTAAAAGACAATGACATTCTCGGAACGAGAAGAAGTAAGAAGGGATACTTACCCGCCGGTGGTTTTCTGTTTTTCAGCACAACGAACACGATGAAGAAATTCTGGGGATTACTTAATGAACAAACGCAGGATCTTTTAACGAATATCAGCAAAAAGCATAATTACGAGGTAGAAAGGGAAAATGAACAGGACTACTTGACAAAGTTGTTTCGTAAAAAAGTCGTCGATATAAAATTTGCCTTTCTTCCATGGGAAAGGTACCCTGATGGATTGTGGTACCGCATGTCCAAACAGGAGCGAGATGCTACAGATCCTTTGTTAATAAACAATAACTGGATATCTGGTAATGAGAAAAAGATAGCGAGGGCTGAAAAGTGGGGCCACTGGTTTATCGATGATGACTGGGTATGCGACGAGAAGCTTCGAGATAAAATAGTTAAATTATAATCATAGTCCCAAACGAATATATTTCATTTTTTAAAGAAAAAAAAAGAAAGAAAGGAAAAGAAGGTCGATTGTGCAAATCAATCACTTAGCTGTCCCGCCATTTTTAATGACGTGTTAAATTATAATAAATATATATTTGCTCTCTCGTATATTAAATCAAGGAACCGTCAAAAAAAAAAGAAATGAACAAAAATAAAATAATAAAGATCATACTCCGATACCCTAACCATATCCGACATCACTCCATGGTAAGTCTTTCTTTATTTCTTATAACGTTTCCCGTTCATTACAAAAAATTGTGCTAAACCTTAAAATAAAATATATTCACATCTGTTTCCCCTCAGTTGGTGGGCTGGCTCGGTGATTGACTTGTACAACTGAAAACCCATTACATTTTATTTTTGATAAGCAATCATACACACACACACTGATATATATATATATATATATATATATATATATATATATATATATATATATATAGCAAAGACAAAAGGAGAACATTGCATTTATTCCAACGCGTTTTGTTCATTGTGAACCTTTATATAGGCTAGGCAAGTGTACAGATTTTATTTGGTATGTTTTATTTATACGCACGATTAAAGAGGAGAAAAATATCAAATTTACAACATTTAGATTTGAGAACGTTCTAAAATATTCTTAAGCTAGTTGTGTAAGGAAAAGTAAAGTATGGTGGACGTTAAGTGACGTAATTTACGGCCTAATAAACGACAGTAAGTTTATGCAAGTTATTTTATTAGAAAACTCTGGAAATAATTTTTGGGTGTGTTGCATCTCCCCTTTTGATTTCTCTAGTGTACTTTTTAATTTGAATCACTGGGTTGGAGGGGGTTGTTATTCGTCAATTTTTCTTTACAGTTATATGAAAAAAAAACCTGAAGAAAATTATGCGATGTCAAGTGTAAACATAAGAGAAATTCTTCGCGGACATTAACAAAAATAATTCAATAAAACTAAAATATTTTTCTGAGAGTTGATGCTTGCATAATTTAATAAAAGGCGATATTTTCTTTCAGAAAAAACTGCACTTAATAATTTTATTTTTTTAATTAATTATAATTTTTAAGTGTCATTTTGAAATTCATTCGTAAGACGAGTTCTTCTTTTATTAAATAAAAACATGCTTCAAGAATCGTAAAATATAAAGTTTGATAACATTTTCGAGGGTGAACCTTTTTTATTTTTATTTTCCATTTTAGCAACTGTTAGATTATTGTATGGATGCTCAAAAACGAAATAATTCTGAATATCACATTTGATTGACTACTTTTTCCTGTCGGATGTGTAATATGATATATGATAATTAAATAACTTAAATTCTAAACAATTAAAAAGGACCACATTGGGTGAAATTAGATATTTTATTATATTAAATAGGGAAGAAAAAATAAAAGCAATATCGCAGCCGCTTTCGGCCGCTCACTAAAGCGGAAGAGAACAGGGCATTTTTCAACCTTGACCTTTCCATCATGATCCCTACACGCTTGTAATTTCGTTTGGAGAGGAACTAATTACCTTTTTTGTTCACTGTTGTTACAAACCTAATCGTAATACACCCCCAAGCGGTTTTACACCGTAAGTTTCGCATACAAAATCTCTACTCATTTTTTAGAGAGATTTTTGACATTTTAGTAATGCCATCTTCTGTTGTGAGGCACTCCGAACTTAACACAACGACCCCTCGCCAAATTCGGGGTCGGTACTGACCGGTGGGCTCTGACTCGGTCGGTGCACAGGCTGTGTATTAAGTTACGCTCCAATTTTTTTTCGTCTGCCAACTGGACGCCAGTTGGAACACACACACACACACACACACACACACACACACACACACACACACACACTCTATATATATACTTCTGACTCTCGGCATGCCACTCCTACTGGCTACCCGCACGTCGTCCGCAACCTTTCCCCGTACACACTATTGTTAGTAATTATTACGGGAGGTTTCGATTGGACTCGACCCGGCAGACCCGCGACGCCAGCAACCATGCACAACGACCAGCAGCGATCACCAGCCGACCGACAGCGATCACCAGCCGACCAGATGCAATAACCAGACCAGTCGACCAACGGCGCTAACCAAACCAGACGACCAGCAAAGCACACCTGCGACGACAAACCAACCTTCCCGTACACTATTGTTAGTAATTATTTACGGAAGGTTTTTCGACACTCACTTCGACTCCAGCCGTCGACACGACCGGAGCAGCCACACTTCAACAACCGTCGACACAACCGGAGCAGCCACACATCAACCCTCAACCGGAACGTAAGCAACTCAACGGCCAACCATCGGCAGTGCCAATATATCCTACTTTTCACCTTCATGTAATAAAACCCAGCGTAAATCATACACATCTTGGTTCTGTTGTCCATATTGTTTTCACCTGGTTAGATCACAAAGTAAAAATGTGGCGGGCTCCTTGTGACTTCATTTATTTACGACACGGGGGCGCTCGGGCCATCGCACCCCTCTCCAGGGTGTCCGCTACAGCAATGTATCATTTAAGTAAAAAACAAAATTTACTTCTAATGAAGTATAAAAAAAATAAAATTATTCATCCCTCTAAGTTTAATAAAATCGTATAGAATAAACAAATCATATTCTTAAACTATTGGTTATATAAGGTTAAAGATAATTTATTTTTAAACATATGTGACACTATTTAGCTATGGTAATTGGCTAACTAATTAACCATAGAAAATTAAAACAGAAAAATAGACATTCTTAAAGCGAAAAAAAGAGCTATAAGAAAAGATAGACTGATCGACGTTAAAACAAAGATTTTAATTTGTTCACAAAAGAAAACACCGTGAAGAAGCCACGTGTGCTGTCTAGTCAAGTCGAGTTATTGCCGAGGAAGATAGAAAGAAAGCCAAATATGGACTTATCGGCCAAAACACGTGCCGATACAGGCAGGAAGATTCAATGTTAATTATCTTTCCAAGATATCGTTTAATTTTGTTTTCTTGGATACAGGCGAAGAGAAGCAATGTGGCAATTATAAAATGTTGGCATTGTCTCGATATAGGTGAGAGGATTGTTATCATTTACTTGACCAACAGACGCTAAGGTGTCGAATGGCAATGTGGCAATTATAAACTTTTGGCAATCTCCAGAAAATTAGAAGTGGAGAATTGAGATTTGTCGAGATAAAAAGAATTTGGTTTCTTAACAGGTCAGGGATTCCATGATAAAGCTAACTTGGGGTAAAGAACCAGATGGCAAACTTCGACAGTGATTGATGAGTCGGTAGGGAGTGCTGGCTAAGTGAATTTTGGGTGGCCCCAAAAGAAAGATGTGATAAGAATTAATTGGCAATCTGGTGTTCGTAAAAATTTTGGCCGATGGGAAGGAAAATTTTGTAAACAAAAATTCTAGATTATAATTTTAAGGAGGCCAGCTTAGCCACACCCGCACTGCCGAGAGATCATTGGTCGTATGATAGCATGGTGATAGGCGGAGGTGAATAGATGAGAGAGGCGGAGAAGATGTTAACGCCCACTGAATTGATTGGTATGAGATATCAACAAAGAGATTTCTTGTTAGAAATAGAGATTATCGAGAACCCCAGGCCGCGTCGGGCCCACACAACGGGTTTTGGTCGGTACCCATATAAACGAACGGCGATGGGTCGTTCCCCAATAGAGACGACAGTGCAGTAGAAGTTGAGTTGAGTTGGGCTGGTTTTGAACCTGGTTGTTGCCTCGCAGAAGCTGGCCGAGAGATTCCATGACCTCCGACTTCGCCAATGCTACCGACAGCAAGTTATACTGACGAACGAAGTTAAGCCAGCACTTAAAAACTAAATTAGTTGACTTACGATATCAACTTGCTTGAAATATATAAGTGTCACATTTCGTAGGAAACGGGCTGGGAGAAAAACACGCTCCAGTATACAACGGAAAGATGAAGTTGAATTGTTATTTCTTAAACATACTTGGACCTCTTGGGTTTTTCTTTCATTTCTTTTTTTTTATTTTCTTTGCGCTTGTGCAATGTCACCTTCAATTTGGACTCAGCTGACACTACGGCCCAACGCCTGATTGATCTCGTCTACCTAAGATCAAAGTCACAACGTGGGTAGGTTAGATTTGAGATCAAGGCAGTTACTCCAGTAACCAGACTTTGCAGGTGAGCTGTGAACAATAGTGTTGCCATTGAACCGGTACAACTGGTGAAGCCGTTAACATCGACGACCAGAACTCGACCCTGGTGCCACATATTGGTGCCGTAACCACTGGATTCGACCCTGGACGGCAGAGTGTCACATATTGGTATCCTGACCAGTGGATTTCGCCGAGTAGAGACGACCACCGAACGACCGGGACACAGGCTGGTGGCAGCGACAGTCAACCCCAAAACGCCGATCGAAGAAACCTTACAGCTTCGCGCCGCGACTGGGAGTTGACCACGGGCCGACGACTTGGTGTCACACATGAATACCAATTTCTTGATTATTGCACTGCGCATGTTCCGTATTTCTTTGAATTTCTTTAAATAAAATTTCGCGCGCTTTTTAAGAGTGGGATTGAAAGAGATATTTATCGTTTTGACCTCTGACCTCACAGACAACGGAGCGTTAATAAATCTTATTTTCGTTAATTTTTAAGCAAAATTTAAGCATTAAGTTTGTTTATAAAATCCAGTTAATTTATGCTTATATTTACTAAGTGATTTCGAAACACATCTCTAGGACAAATATTTTAACGAGATTTTTTTGTTTCATTTCTTTGTCTATAAAACTTTTAAAAATTGGGAAGATTCACTCGTCACACATTGAAACGCCATCGGTTCGATGTGTGGCGATGTTTTATTCACTGCCATATATGAGGACTGAAATTACGTAACTGTTCTGTACTCTTTTCTTTTTTTTTAATGAAATTTTCCTGTTTCTTAATACTTTGCTTAGCTTTTGGAAGGCAATCTTTCACTATCCCAATACGCCTTCGGATTTCGATATCACCCTTTCTGTCCTTAACGCGCTTCCCAAATATTTAAATTGTTGTACTTGCTTGATTTTGGCATCTCCAGTGTGTAATTTGTATGCTGGGCGGATCCCTTTTGCTGACAACCATACATTCTGTCTTCTTGCAATTGATGTTTAGTCCTTCTCGCTTTCCTTCTGTGGGAGTTTTTGTAGTTTCCTTTCCGTGTCTGCTATCAACACTGTGATCTGCATATCTTATGTTGTTAGGATTTGGGCTGCTAATAATGAATCCTTGTAGGACTTCTAATTATGTTATTATTTCCTTCATTGTAAAGGTTGAATAAGTCTGGCGAGAAGATACACTCTTGTCTTACGCTCCTTTCTATTTTTGTATATTTACTGAATTGGTTTTCTGTCCGTATGCAGGCTGTTTGCTCCAAATATAGGTCCTGGGATTATTTTAATATCTTTCCCAAATATGTAAACCTTACCTAGTAGTTCTTTTTTTATAACTTTATCTAACGCTTTTGCGTAATCTATTAAAAAAATAGCTACACATCTTCTTGTATTTGTATTAGTCCTTCTTATATCCACCTGAGCATAACTATCTCATTCCTTGTTCCAGTCTCTTTAACGAAACCGCACTGTTCTTCTACTGTTTCCGGTCGAATTCTGCAGCGCTCTCTATTCATCAGAATTCGGATGATAAGTTTTGTTATGTGGCTCATTCGGTTGATTGTACGTTGGAGCTCACATTTCATTTGTACCTGGCTGCTTAGGTAGTGCTATGAAAAGAGATTTACTTAGGTCTTCCGGCATATCATCACTGTTGTATATTTCATCTATTATGTCTGTAAACTTGCCAATGCAAAAATCATTTAAAGCTGCTAGCAAATCTATTGTAATTCCGTCTAGACTTTCGGCTTTGTTTCAGTTTAGTTTGGCCAGATTTCTGTTCAGATTTTAATATTACTGGTCCCTCGATATCTCTGTTTATTGCCGGTTGTCCCCTTTCAGTTTCTGCTTTTGTGTGTATCCAACTACGACCTTTGTATACTACATTATTAAGACATTGTAAATATATTTTACCAATCAGATTCTGCTTTACTGTTTATCCTACTACGACATTTCTATCCGACATTATTAAGGCATTCTAAATATATTTTACCGATCAGTTTTTCCTTTACTGTTTATCCTATCAGGACATTTCTATCCGACATTATTAAGGTATTGTAAATATATTTTACCGATCAGTTTCTTCTTCAGTGTGTATCCTACCAAGTCATTTCTATCCGACATTATTAAAGCATTATAAATATATTTAAACCGATCAGTTTCTGCTTTAGTGTGTATCCTATTCCGACATTTGCATCCAACATTATTAAGGCATTGTAAATGTATTTTACCGTTCAGTTTCTGCTTTAGTGTGTATCCTACTCCGACATTTGTATCCTACATTATTACGGCATTGTAAATATATTTTACCGATCAGATTCTGCTTTAGTGTGTATCCTACTCCGACATTTGTATCCTACATTATTACGGCATTGTAAATATATTTTACCGATCAGATTCTGCTTTAGTATGTATCCTACTCCGATATTTGTATCTTACATTATTAAGGCATTGTAAATGTATTTTACCGATCAGATACTGCTTTAATGTGTATCCTACCACAACATTTGTATCCTGCATTATTAAAACATTGTAAATATATCCTACATTATTATGGCATTGTCTCAACTTTTTTCTCGATATGTTAAAAGACATTCAGAATGTTTTTATTTAAAGATTCAAATATCTTGTTATATGATTTGTTAGTCAAATTTCTTATTTTATAATTGATTTCAAATTTTATAATACAACAATAAATGTTGTCATCCCTCCTTCCGTCTTTGCTTTTCTCCTTACGTCAGATAATGTTGGATACAAGTGTGGTGGTAGGATACACCAGGGGTGGGAAACCTTTTGCTGACTACGTTTCGACTTAGGATTTTATAATCATTCAGTTTGCCAACAGCTTATGTATTTTTATACAATTTAAGGTCAATATACCTGTTCTACAATATATTTTATATAGTAATATATAGAATAATATGCAAACTACATTAATAGAAATGAACTCTGTGTTTTTAAAAGCTTTTTTTTTAGTTTTTATTATTAATATGAGTCCAACGTGTGATCAGTTTTGAAGCAGATGAATATCTTCTTTGCGTTGTAGTAGTTATTGGTTCGGACTTCGTGATGTCATTTACGTCTGCGTGCCATTGGAAATTGCTTGGCGTGCAAACGTGTTACACGCATACCTTAGGTTGCCGACCCCTGGGATACACTGATCGGTAGGACACACTCTAAAGCGGCACCAGTTTTTCTTTTAATATGGATTAGTTTTAGGAAGCTAATATCTTTCAATTAAAATCAAAATGTATGTTTAAAGACGGCATTTAAATTATTTAAAATACCGTTTCCTTGGTACCTAGAAAAAGACTTCCATAGTTTTAAGATGCAAAGTGATTAACATCTAATTTAGATAACTTTAAAGCTGCACAAACTTGTGTTGGTAGGGATTTTAAATTCTAACTTAATTCTCATCCCCATATAATTTTCCGAACTCTAAAATGTTCAATTATTCTTGTATTTTCTACTAGTTTTTTCAGATGGTGTGTGGTAACGTTTTGTGTGTGTTTAAATAAGTACTAATGGAGCTATGATCGGACAGGTGTAACATAATTTGTCTGTATATGCATGTAGTAGTGTGATGTAATTATTTATGAGTTTGGTTTGATCAGGTTCAAAACAAACTCATAAATAATAACATCCACACGCAAAAAAATAATAAATAAATAAAAACAATGGGAGCCCTAATAAATAAAAGAAAAAATAACACATAATAATATTAACTATGAACACGGTCACATTGTGCTGACCGTGTTTGGGAAATAAATCATTCCTATAACTCTAGATACATACATAACACAACCCATACATTTAGTTAAAAGTATAAATAATACTATCCTTGATAATGGCTAAAGGTGTAGCCGAAAGCGCTCGGATAAACCCTACAAGACCTGATATCGAGAAAATTAGTAAAATGATCCTCGAAAGGGTAAATCAACAAATTAAAGAAAAAATAGGCCTAAAACTTTGGATTTATACCAAAGACGTGACAAACTGGTTTACTTATATAAAGGAAAAAAACAACTGTACACTAATGCAGTTTGATATTGAAAATTATTACCAATCAATATCTAAATAACTGTTTATGAATGCGTTGGACTTTGCTACCCAGTACACCGATATTACAGAAGAAGAAAAGAACATTGTTATAAATGCGAAAAAATCAGTACTGATACATAAAGGTGAGCAATGGATTAAAAATTCATATGACCACTTTGACATCACAATGGGATCACTAGACTCAGCTGAGTTTTCTCATCTTTTTATTTTATACAATCTTACAGCGCACCGTGATATTAATATAACTGACATTGGTTTATACAGAGATGATGGACTTATGGTTATTAAAAACTCTACTAACTTTAAAATAGATAGAATTAGAAAGATATTATACAAAGAATTTAAAATCATGGACTTAAAAATTACGGTTAGCACTAAATTAAAAAAGTTAACTTCCCTGATATAACATTAGATCTAAAGAAAAATACATACACACCTTATAAAAAAACAATACCAATCCTTTATATATACACCCTAAATTAAATCACCTCCTTCTATAATTAAGCATATACCTTTATCTATCCGAAAAAGAATAAGTACAAATTCAGCAAATGAAAAGATTTTCGATGAATATATTAATTTCTATAATAAAGCTCTAAAAGATAGTGGCTACAAAAAACAAAAACTAACTTATATAAAAAATGAGAATGGAAAGCATAGAAAAAAGAAGTAGAAAAATAATTTGGTATACACCCCCATACAACCAAATGGTAAAGAACAAATTGGGACAAAAATTCCTCGCATTAATAGTCAAACACTTTCCTAGAGAAAATAAATTAAGTACTATTTTCAATAAAAATACATTAAAATTAAGTTACAGCTGTACTGAAAACTTAGAAAAAGTATTAAGAAACATAATGCTAATATCTTAAATAAACATTTAGACCAGAAACAAAAAAATTTAGACAATAGAAAAATAAAAACAGATGATGATAAACAAAAATTATGTAACTGTAGAAACCCTCACAACTGTCCTCTACAAAATAAATGTCGCACGGAATCATTAGTATACCAATGCAATATCTCTTCTATTGAAAATCTTGAAAACATAAAAATCTATATAGGTTGCACAAGCCATGAGTTCAAAAAAACGTTTCAACCAACATCAAAGTTAATTTAGGATAAATAAAAATAGAAATCAAACGTCTCTCTCGAAGTACTTCTGGCACCTGAAAGAATCCAATAAAACACCTACAGTAAAATGGAAGTTAATAAGAAAAGCTAGAATATATAGGTCATTAAATGACACATGTCCTTTATGCATACATGATAAACTATATATTACTAAGTTTATTAAAAATAAAAATTTACTGAATCAGAGAAATGAAATAGCTATTTTTTGTCGTCATTGTCAAAAATTTTAATTAAATAATATTTAAAAATAAAATTAAAAAATCCGACCTGGTAATATACATACTTATATTTGATATTAAAAATTAATTTTATATAATGTAATATTTTATTACATATACTTGTTTTAAAAAGAAATATACTCTATTAAAATTAAGAATGAAAATATTTTCAAATTGTAGTTAAATAAAATGTAGTCTAACCTAAACATGATTTAAAATTTGTAGTTAAATAAAATAAAATGTATTCTAACCTAAACATATCTCTCAAAGTACTTCTGACACTAAAAAGAATCCAACAAAAACACGCCTAAAGTAAAATTGAAATTAATAAGAAAAGCTACAAAATGTAGGCGATTAATGACCCATGTCCTTTGTCCTTTTGGTAATATACATACTTATATTTGATATGGAAAAATAATTTTATATACTGTAAGTAATTCGATTACATTTACTTGCTTTAAAAACAAATATAGTCTATTAAAAAATTAAAAGTGAAAATATTTTAAAATTGTAGTTAAATAAAACGTATTCTAACCTAAACATCCCCCAAAAATCTTTAAGTATACAAATATAAAAAATGACGGAAGAATTTTTGCCGTTAACAATAAAATTTAAAAAAAAAAACAGACGACATCATTGAACGGATGTCAGAATTCGTTGAAAAATACATCCCCAACCATACCTAAACTCAACCCCTTTTTCGGACGTAACAAATAACTGATACAACAAAAGTTAATAAATATGAACACGCTACCACCCCTTGTCTGGATGATTGGATTCCTCTGTATCCTTGGTAACCGTAAATTATGAATTTCTCTTACAGTTAAAACTCTGTAAATTTAAAAAATAAGTTACTCCAAAATTCGCTTGAGGATGAAATGAAACTAATGTTTTTAATTTAATTACAAAATTAAATTTGAAGTTTTTAGCTTCCATTTTTGAAACATGGTTATTACTGTGTAGCGAAAAAAAAATCATATTTTAAATCGGTTAATTTATAATATTAATGCTCTGTAAATATACATTGAGCACTATTTTGTAAAAAAATAAAAATATCAATAAGAACACCGGATTACATATCTTACTGTTCTTTCTTTTCATTTAAATAAATATATATATATATATATATAATATGGAGAAAACAACTGAAAAGTTGCAAATTAAAAGAAAAAAAATTGAATGTTTTTTTGTGAAAGTATTTTTCGTCAGAAATTAATTAAATAACTGTATTCAGAAGTTTGTTTTCAAGTAGCGTCCATCGCGAGACGCGGACGTCGCGTGATGTGGAATGCAACTGTGTTTGAATATTTCTAACGTAAATCTAACGATAATATTTTAGATGTTGTTTTAGAAGGGTCACGAGACACTGGCTATATAAATTCAAAGAACCATATAATTGTTTTCTTCTACTACTTTATTCAGTGGGTTCCAAGCGAAAATTTACCATTTACCACCAGCTCTAAAGAGTGACATGAAATGACGGAAAAACAGGGATGGCAACCTTAAGATAAATTATTACTATTGTTGTGGATTCCGGGATGAAATCCGGTATCAAATATTAACAAACGCCAAGAATGAACGTAGGAAAATAAATGTATTAACGTAATAATACAAACTGGTAATACAGGTTAGTAGTTCCAGGAATGCGGGTTACTAGAAAATTATATATACAGTCTTTGATATCGACGTATCGCTGTATGACTTCTTACTGAGTCTACGGGCTCGTTACTGTGACTCTTACACCATCTCTGTGTGTGACTCTTCTACCGACCGACTCAAAGTTCCACTACTACTACTCGACTTGACTGTTCGGGTATTCACTGGCAGTAGTATATGTATACCCTGGGTGAGTCCATTTGTGTAAAAAGGGGAGACCCCTCAACAACTATTTAAAGGGACTTAAAAGGACTTATTCAACAAAGACTGCAGACAAGACATGCGGAGTTTTTTTTTATCATAAGCTAAGTCGGCAGACGCACATTGTCTGCATACACTTATTTCTCTTCGTTTCTCCATTTGGCTATTACAAATATTTAAATAGTACAAATTATTCTATTTCTTTCTATTAAAATATTGAAGTCTAATTCGTTTGAGCATACGGTACACAGCACTAATTCTCCTGCTTGGAATTAGATATCTTTCTTATTCCCTCGAGAAAAATACAAGAGATGTTAAGATTATTTGTAGTGCCGATATAGAAGATCGAGGAGAAATGTCATTTCGTGGGCGAGGGAAGCAACTTGGAGTAGAGCCTGGATTAGATGTGCCTGTCAGGTTGGCTGACCGTAGTCACTGATGTTGACGGCTTGCCCACGTCTCTGACACTATCATGAACTGTTCTCTTAAAAGCAGATCATGTGGATCATGCCTTTTGTTTTAGTAGCAACATATGTGATTAGCTCCTTTTATATTTTTTGGTGGGGGATTTGTTTTGAGAGCCGGGTGGAATGCTTTGAGCCCCTGCTCAGAGTACGACTTTTAAAAAAATGTTATTGTTGCGTTCTTAGCATTTACATCCGGTGGACACGCAGAGTGAATCGGAAAGAGATTTAATTTAAAGTAGAGCATAACAACCATAAACTTTGTGTTATTCCCAGTCGTATTATCGTTGGTATTTAACCAGCTTTTCCGATAATATAAACGACGGCTTTTAACATTCTTACTTTTGGAGTGATGATATTCACTTACTGATCGTTAACATTTTGAAATTTAAATTTGCATAGATAACATTTAAACTGAATAAAAAAAATTAGGGATATGTTATTTCTCCACTGCATAATACAGCTGAGATATTCCTTTTTAACTTTAAAAACGTGTATATTTGAACAGCCTTTAAAAACATGTATACTTGAAAAGCCTTTCTGATAATATAAACTTTATCATTCTTATTTTTGGAGTGATTTTCACTTCTTGAAGCTGCAACATTTTCGACATTGATCGTTAACATTTTGACATTTAAATATGCATAGATAACATTTAAACCGAATAAAAGAATTACGAATAATACGTTCTTTTTTCACGGTGTGAAACAGCTGAGAGGTTCTTTTTTTAAACTCTGAATTCCTAGGAGAAATTTTTACGCAAACATTTCCTCTATATCTGACAACGCCTTTATAATGAAAATCATCTGATTAATCTTTAAAATCATATTTACACTGTCATTTATTTGACTCGGGATATTTCGTTTCATCTATGCTCCGACTTCCGTGAAACTGAAACCTTGAAAAAATATCATTGCTTCATCAACTCTTCTCGATTATAAATAATCCAATTTCTTATCATTAATCGACACTTTAATTTCTGTCTTGTTACAATGCACAAAACACTCTATCTTTTTCTTCAGTCGTTGATTTTTATGACAATATGCATAACGGTATATATATCAACAACAAATATGTGGTTTAAATATGAACATTACTTTCCGAAAAGGAATTTAAGACATAACGTTGAATATGGAGCAGAGCAGCAGAATGTAAGCGCGTCTCCTTTTTATTCGAAGAAAAATAATCTCGTATCTTTGGAGAGAGCTATAGAGGAGGCAGTCGTAATAAGCAGAAAAATTATCAAAAGAAAGCCACCGGTTTTAATGACATTACTCAACGGTGCTTACCTTCCATTTGCTTATAGTTGGCTGTGTAATACAAAAACGATGAATATACATAGCCAAGTCTTGTTTTTCGTTACAGACTCTGAAAGCTTTGATAAACTGAAGAGGAAATGGCCTGAGGTGAATCTTGTCTGCCTACCTAAAGAATTCGACATTCGAGGAAACCAGTTATTTTCACGGGTTGGCTACAATAAGCTGATTATTGCGCGTACATATATTATCTATAAATTGCTGTTGAGAGACATAAGTCTTCTCTTATTCGAGGTGGACTGCGTGTGGTTCTCGAATCCGATACCTGAGTGTCTAAATAAACTGAAAGACAATGACATCCTAGGAACAAGAAAAAGTAAGCATGATACAGTTCTCGCGGGTGGCTTTCTGTTTTTCAGCACAACGAACAGGATGAAGAAATTCTGGGGATTTCTTAATAATCAAATGCAGGATCTTTTAACGAATATCAGCAAAAAGCATAATTACACTGCAGAATGGAACAATGAACAGGCTTGCATGAAAAAGATGCTAATTAAAAATTACTTCGGTTTAAAATTTGCTTTTCTTCCATGGGAAAGGTATCCTGATGGATTGTGGTACCGCATAACCAAACGGGAGCGAGATGCTACGGATCCTTTGTTAATAAACAATAACTGGATAGTTGGTAATAAAAATAAAATGATGAGGGCTAAAAAGTGGGGCCACTGGTTTATCGACGATGACTGGGTATGCAACGAGACGCTACGAGACAAAATAGTTAAGAAACGAAAGGAAAATTGGTAAAAACACTAAGTCACATCGGAAATACAACTGAAAAAATTATAATGCAATTATATCCAGGGACTTTTGTATTCCATCGCTAAAAAATAATATATATAATATAAGGATATTGTGGAATCTTCCACGCCTGGGAAAATGCACTCTTCCTGTTGTGATTTTCACCACCATCATACTTACAAAATATACAACAAGCATTCATTGGTTAATCACCTCCAATCTAGCTCGTTGATCAGTCAGTTTCAACCAATCAAATCACCTACACGCGACAGGTCTGTTTTCGCGCCAACTATGTTTGAGCTTCTCACGTGATACAACAGATTATAAAAACCAAACACGATAAATTCTCGTTCTCTCTCGCTCTCTTCTTCGTCACTCGTACGTCTCACCTCTACTACCAAAATGTGACCCTTTCGACCAATCAAAGTTGCCTGCACGCGACAAGTCTGTTTTCGCGCCAACTAATGGTTGATCCTGTCACGTGATACAACATACTATAAAAACCAAACACGAGTAATTCTCGCTCTCTTCGTCACTCGTGCGTCTCATCTCCGCTGTCAAAATGTGACCCTTAAAGAACTCCCGTCTTGACTAATGCAGTCAGACGTAAAATAACTTTACAACAATCACGCAAGTACAATTTCTGAACGCTTACCAACTTGTCCAATACACAATTCCAAACATTCAACACATACTCATTCTTATAAACTACAGTTTAATAGTTAATCTAATCTTTATGAGATCATGTATAAATATTTCCAAATCTAAGAGACATAACTCTGTCAAACCTTTCAGTTTATGCATGTACATGAAACACTAATAAATTCAATTGTTATGTTTTGAATCATTATGTTCTGTCTTGTATTTTATACCATGTGCTATTTTACGTCAATTATAAATTGCATTGTGACAACCACATTGGATAGCGACCTCCAGCATAATGGCATGATCCTTTCCACACCTTTCCTAAACAAAAATAAAATAATTCTGGCGGGACCCGCAAACATGCACGTCCACAACATATTTGGAAACCTCGTCGTTTAGGGGCCCGCTAAATGTTGTCAATTTTGCAAATGAATCACTAAGCCAGATTGCCATTTCTAGTGAAAGTTATATTAAGAGAAACAGATATCGCTCTTTTGTACAGTATATGAAAAAAAGGACAAAAAAAGAATGAAAATAAAACTCAGATACTCACAAGTCAAAACCTAAGCACAATCCACTTTGTCCTAAGATAAGTTTGATCACGTTTCTGGATAAAAATTGTGCAAAATTTGAAATACTTCGATATCTGTTCCCACAACCGTTAGTTGGATTGTATAATTAGAAACTCCTTATATCTTAATTTTTTACTGGACATTTTCGTTTTTTTTTTTGTTTTTTGTTTTTTTTTCTATGTATGAGGGTACACTACAGCAACTCACTTCATAGAACCGAACAATCAGACAATCCTATAGTGTGTTAGCCAATCAGTATTGGTTAAAAATACAAATAAAACTGACCCTCTACTATTTTTTTTACTATATTAAATGTCACAAAGACAACAACAAGAGAAATAATCAAGTAGAAGAATTTGTTCAACAATAAATATTTTTTTATAAAACTAAAACACAACAAATAAAAAATATATGATGCTAAAGTTGTTGAAACACTTTAGAGTTCTTGATTGTGTGTAATATTTAAAGATTTGAAGTTGTTGAATTGTGTGTATGAAAATGAGGTGTGCTTAAGTATTATTGTTGTAGAAAAATTAAAAACTTCTGTTTTTTGTATTAAATTAAAAAACATATTGTTCTTGGCTCACTGTGATTTCTACAGAGTTTTCGCTCTTTTACTGGCGATTGTTATGGAATAAAATAAATTGTTGGAGTGAACGTTCTTTCAAAAGCTGGGTTTATGTTAATTTAAGTAATTAACGTTAAGCCTGGAATTGGGTGACAAGGTTCGTTGTCGCGTTGAAAAACTTGGTTCGTCTCCTTTGTTCTTGTGTCGATTTCCAATGAAGTCAAGTGAATGAGTTGAATATTTTAAGGGTCCACGATATTTATTGTAAAATACAATTATGGCACAAGGCCGAAAAAGGGGAGCGCTTGAGGCTGGTCATCACTAACTATCTTATACCTAGCTAATCCGACTCACGACACATTCACTCATTCCAATTTTCTCATTCACCATAAAAACTCGTCCGTCACCAATCAATCCTCCATACACCATAATGCCACACCCTCTCAGGGGGTGTGGGGACCTAAGGAAAACGCACCCCATGATGTTAAATTAAAGGATAAAAATACATATGTACAATTCAAATTTTGGAGGGGGGAAGGGGATGAACCCAATAATCAAACTAAATAACAACCCAAAATAAATTAAACATACTGATGTTAGTAGAGCCCGTCCGACCCTCAAAAAAGGGAGAAGCCGCTGTATTCTACCCATGGGACAAAACCAAGAGGCTCTCTCGCTAAGGGAGTGGGAAAGGCGAAAATATAGATACAGACATGGGAAAAATAAAATCTGATCCAGTCGAGATGAAAAGGGGGACCAAAACAAACTGGGGTGGTTGAGATTCTCAACTTGGATCATAACCAAAGATGCAGCCGGGAGCAGGCCACTGTTGGGATTGCTATGAAATCAGTTTGTAATCAGAAGGTTTTTTGTTTAAGATGATAAGTGTGAAGGCATGTTCTTCATATTAATCACAACAATATTAAGCATAGACATACAAGTTGAATAAATCTCAAGGCAAAATTGAACAAGAAACAACGGTAGTCGTGAATTCAATTAGAAAACATCGAACATTTATATACAATTTGAAAAAGCTTGTGTTTTGGTTATATGAAAGTTGACGAAGTGTGAATTAAGTATCTTAATGAATTACAGTTCAGGAATGTTCAATTGTTGAAGAAATGTTCAAATAGAATAAAAAAGGAAAATTTATCAAAAAAGTAATTTAGGTAGTAAATATTCGAGAATAAAGTAGGAGGTGTTTTTTTTATTCTTCCAGAGTTGTTTACCTTGGACTGTCTTTTGTTTGTCTTTTGTTGAAATTACAATTTCTATTTAGTAGTGTAAATGAACACTTTTTAAGAAAGTTGTAATGGATTTAGAGAGAGAATGATGATGGTGGTTGAGTCAGCAGTTGACGCGCGAAAAGTTTCTTACGTCAAAATAGTGACACGCGTGGATTCGTGTTGCATCTCTCTGAATCTGAGTTACTGACTGGTGAATTGGACAGAAATTTGTCCTTTTATTTGTTTTGGGAAACCAAAGTAGGCTCCAGTGAGGTGGCGGAAAAATAGATTTTTGACAATTGATACACATTTTGGTGTCGTCTCGACCAATAAAAAGTCGAGATTTGCAATGTGAGGTGTTAATTTGTTACAACTGATTCTGATGGAAGTGTGTATTTTTTATGGGGGTGAGTAGAAAATATGGACGATTCTATACCAGGAAAAACACTTACATTAACTAGGTACACAAAGCTTGTCTAACCTAACCAAAGGGAGGGCTCCATAGGAAACCACCCCGATGCGACGTAGGTTGACCTAAAAGAAAAAATCAAGGCAAGCACCGTTCAAACGAACCAAGCTCGCTTCAGTCACCCACTTTTCGCTAAAGACTGTCGAATGCAGGCGTTTTCTATTAGTTCTAATCTTCATCTTGAGCCTGATGCTCAAAGAATCGAATCAGATCCTGATGAGAAAGACGGTTGTCTCGCAAGACTTCCTCCTGTCGCGTCGTCCAAATCACCATTTGGGTCGTGGCCAGCAGCGTAAGAAACACCATTCATTTCACCCCTAAGCCCACTGACCAAGTCGTGTCGAAGTTTCGTTTTTGTTAGTTCTCTTGGTCATGTGGGTGCTCGAGAACATATTTACATTATTGTGGCGTCAACTCGAGGGCAAAATTGAGTCGGTAGCTTCGGACGTAGTTGACGACACCTAATTGATATTTTTCAACCAATCAGAATGCATCAGTTGTTATACTTGGATGGGAGCCTCTATGTGTTTAACTTGCACATATTTGAGATTTAAAACAATAAATGTAGAAATCTGATTCTACAATTCGCACATGTGATTTGATTATAGTGGTGAAGGCTTTTGCAGAACTAGCCACACCTTTTGGAAGAACCGAATACAGGAACGCCACCCAAGGCTATAAAACCCCCGGGAAAGACTGGAATATTTCCAAGTATTTGCACATAAGTGAATATAATTAACTCGATCAGAATTCGAACTCTGCTCTCCGATTTCTCAATCTCCTCACCTCTCTCTCTCTCTTTCTCTCTCTCTCTCTCTCTCTCTCTCTCTCTCTCTCTCTCTCTCTCTCTCTCTCTCTCTGTATAGATAGATAGATAGATAGATAGATAGATAGATAGATAGACATTGTAAGCTGATGTTACCTTCAGGAGTCCTAATCTAGAGGTTCATAGACGGACCTATCCGTCCACTCTTCAGGAGATATCAGCAATTTATATATAAATAATGTTATACTCCGTTGCAATTAGATCACGTTCTGATTCATTCTGCATGCCGGTCGGATGTGAACGCCATGAAGGCAGAGAACAAAATTTAAAAAATCGTTTTCTGCTCATAGGCTGTGAGTATCACATCCTATCCACGAAGCAATCCCTGCAATGAAATCAACAGTGGCCAATGGCAAACGTTCCCGGCAGAAAGGAGATGTCATATTTATAACTACCATTTGTCTTAGCTTTGAATATTGCTACCACATCTCATCTGCTGCTTCTGCTATATACATCGAAATTCTTGATAAAATCCAAAGAAGAATCTGCAATGTTATTGGTCCTGACCTGACCTGGCATCTCGGCTTTAGTTACTTTCCCATTGACGTAATGTAATTTCCTGAACTGTTATACGACGCTCTTTCATGACTATTCATCGAACCAACTCTATCGACTCCTCGTTTCGTCTTGTGGATGTCCTGCATAAGTGTGCTTCGCTCTTCATTGAGGAGCGGCCATGTTTGAAACGGTTGTACCACTACTTGATCTGAGTTTTGCCCAAATTATCATCCTCAAAGTCTTACTGAATCTTCTGGGTTGTTTGAACTTGGGTATAATCAAGTTTTTGGCAAAGCTTGATATCTCTGCTCGATGTGTTCGGTCATCTTGCGTGAAAACCGAAATCTGACGAGCAGCACTACACGTCGTATATATATATATATATATATATATATATATATATATATATATATATATATATTAGGATATTAAAACGTGTTAAAAATCGTTCCACAATTACAATTATGTGTGACACCAAGCCGTTGGCCCGTGGTCGACTCCCAGTTGCGGCGCGAAGCTGTAAGGTTTCTTCTACCGGCGTTTTGGGGTTTTGTCGCTGCCACCAGCCTGTGTGTTGGTCGTTCGGTGGTCGTCGCTACTCGGCGAAATCCCCTGAACAGGATACCAATATGTGACATTCAGCCGTTCAGGGTCGAATCCAGTGGTTACGGCACCAATATGTGGCACCAGGGTTGAGTCCTGGTCGTCGATGTTAACGGATTCACCAGTTGTACCGGTTCAATGCCAACTCTATCGTTCCCAGCTCACTTGCAACGTCTGGTTACTGGAGTAACTGTCTTGATCTCAAGTCTAACCTACCCATGTTGTGACTTTGATCTTAGGTAGACGAGATTAATCAGGCGTCGGGCCGTAGTGTCAGCTGAGTCCAAATTGAAGGTGGCATTGCACAAGCGCAAAGAAAAATAAAAGAAAGAAAAACCCAAGAGGTTCAAGTATGCTTAAGAAATAACAATTTAACTTTATCCTTCTGTTATATATAGCGTGTTTTTCTCCCAGTCCATTTCCTACGAAATGTGACACTCCTATATTTCAAGCAAGTTGATATCGTAAGTCAACTAATTTAGCTTTTAAGTGCTGGCTTAACTTCGTTCGTCAGTATAACTTGCTATTGGTAGCATCGGCGAAGTCAGAGGTCATGGAATCTCTCGGTCAGCTTCTGCGAGACAATACCCTGGTTCAAAACCAGCTCAACTGTGACTCCAGCTCGAACTATCTGGAACTCACTAACTCAACTCAACTCAACTCATCTCATCTCAACTCAACTCAACTCAACTGCTTAACGACCAATCGATGGTCGTTTATATGGGTACCGACCAAAATCCGGTGGGTGGCCAGATGCGGCCTGGGGTTCTCGGTAATCTCTATTTCTAACAAGAAATCTCTTTGTTGTCAGAACAGGAAAAATGCTTATTTCCCATTTTTGGAAAATCAACCACTTCCCATTTCGGGGGGGGGGTTCCTTCGTTCGTGAGGGAAGGTCGGAGGGAAGCTATCCTCCTAGACTCTTTCTCTCTCACATTGATATCTCATACCAATCCCTTCAGTGGGCGTTAATATCTTCTCCGCCTTTCTCATCCATTCAACTCCGCCTATCGCCCATGCTATCATACGACCAATGATCTCTCGGCAGTGCGGGTGTGGCTGAGCTGGCCTCCTTAAAATTATAATCTAGAATTTTTGTTTACAAAATTCTCCTTTCCCATCGGTCAAAAATTTTATAATGTCCACATTGCCAATTAAATTTTTATCACATGTTCTCTTTTTCCTGGGCCACCCAAAAGTCACTTATCCAGCACTCTTACCGTCTCATTAATCACTGTCAAATCTCAATTCTCCACTATTTTCTGGGGATTGCCCAAAAGTTTACAATTGCCACATTGCTATTCGACGTCTTAGCGTCTGTTGGCAAAGTAAATGATAACAATCCTCTCACCTATATCGAGACAATGCCCAAATTTTATAATTGCTTCTCTTCGCCTGTATCCAAGAAAAAAAACGATATCTTGGAAAGATAATTAATATTGATTCTCACTGCCTGTATCGGCATTCGTCTCCAACCGAAATTTTTACGACCAACACATGTTTTGGCCGATAATTCCATATTTGCCTTTCTTTCTATCTTCCTCGGCGATAACTCGACTTGACAAAACTTCACACGTGGCTTCTTCCTGGGCCCACAGTCTCTTGCGAAAAGTATCTTTTTTCGTAATTAGAATTAAAATCTTTTTTTTTCGTCGATCATTCTGTCTTTCGAGATAGCTCTTTTTCGCTTTAAGAAGGTCTATTTTCTGTTTTAATTTCTACGATTAATTAGTTAGATAATTACCATAGCTAAATTGTGTCACATATGTTTCGACAGCATAAATGTGTCTCTTCAGACGATGTTAAACTAATATATAATCTGTGGGTGGCGTTATGCATTGTGGCCCACAATGAGAACTCAGTGAGTTAAGATTGAATTCCGGTCGTGTTCTTTACATTTACTTATGCGCAAATACCTTTGTGAAAGGTATGAATACATTTCTTCGTTTACCCCTAGCTATGGGTGAAATAGTTGGGCCGACTGTGCTCCTTACTCCTGGCTAGCAGCTAGTCTAGAAGAAGGACAATTCTGATTAAAAACATAAGCAGTGTCATTTGGAGATCTTTTCACACACAATGTACATACGCCCTCTGTATTTGGTTCTACACAAGACTTCAACACTGTAACCAAGTCATACAGTGGGGGGGACAAATATTTGTACACATGCAAACTTTTAATCTATTGTATTTCCAACTAATGAATAAACTTACATTTCATATAATTAACTGTACACAGATGCATAATAACTAAATATGCATAGAAAACAGAAAAAATTAATAGAAATAAATCCCATTTATCCATTTTAATGGGTGAAAAACTATTCGTATAATGCAAATTTCAAATTTTAAAACTTTTAAATTACTTTAATACTCTAGATTATTCAAGTGGAATATTCTAGAATGTTACAATAATATTATCAGTACTTATTTTTAGCTTAAAATATACAAACAGAACATTCTGTAATTGATATTCGTACAAGAAGGTTATCATGACAAGAGGTAAAGAATTGACAAATTCGCAAAAAGAACTAATTGTTAAGCTCTGGGAAGAAGGTAAAAGTTACAGAATTACTGAATATTCTATTTAATACCATCGCTTCATTTTAGCGCAAGGTATAAAACTCAAAACTGTTGAAATTAGATCTCATTCTGCACGCTTGCCTGAACGCCACGAAGGCAGGAAACGAAATAACAAAAGTTGTTTTCTGCTCATTAGGCTCCACGCATCACATCCGGTCTAAGGGGGTTGTCCGGCGGTGGTCCATCGCAAACGATCCCGCCGGTAAATGAGATGCTCTTGGGGACTACCAGACCCGTTTAAAAGCGGGCTCTGAGTACAATCAACACAGAGTTGCGGCACGGCCGCCGGTCGTCACGCAGCGCGCTGCTGCTGATGTTGCTGCTACCGCCACCATGAGCTCGTAACTATGCCAACACAGTGCGGCCCGGTCGTCACGCAGAGCACCACTGCCGCCACCTTCCCCGCCTGCATCGCCACCACTCAACATAACCGCATAATCTCAACGACGGTTACCACTTCCTGGCTTGACCAAACACCTCAGCTATCCAGCTTCGAAATATCTCAACCTCCACTCCACACGGTGGAACTGTCCAGCTTCAGCTTGAAACATTTACCTCCATTCTACAAACCTTCATCGATACCAACTCCCGCCGTCACCTCGGCCTACATCGATTCGTTTACAATGCATTCCCTTCACAGTCGACACCAGCGACATTCGTTCCACAGAACAAGTCTATCAACTCCCGCCATCACTTGAGCCTACCTCGATTCATTTACAAGGCAATCCCTTCATAGTCGGCACCGCGACCTCCGTTCTACGGAACAGAGCTTCTTTTTTTTTTCTTTTTTTTTTTTTTAATCATATCACCCCAAGCAAGGCCAGAGGCCACTATCATGCAAGGGGTTAAAGAAGGGTTGGAGGAAGAGCAGATAGGAGTGGCAAGGGAGGGGATGTGGAGAAAGAGAAAGACAGTGGGTCGATCAAGGCAAGGGGGCCACAAAAGATCCGGAGCGAGAGCAGATAGGAATGAGAAATGAAAGGATGTGGAGAAGGGAAGTGGACAGATCAAGGCAACTGGAGATGTCGATTGACGCTACACTTAAACCGTTGGAGATTGTATTTGTCAGGGAAACTGTAATAGGGAAGGGAGTTCCATAGGCGAGATGTGCGAGACATGAAGCTACCAAAATCACGCGAATCCGACGTCACCTTGGTTCAACACAACATGTCTACCAACCGACGAAACAACCTACTACCGTGCTCGGTCAACCAAATCTGCACCAATCGTATCCTGTGAGATCGGCCACGCCAGCACAAGAAATGGTCAACTCCCGATACTATGCTTACACTAGATCGCTATTCCTGTACTCTCTACCAACAATACACTTTGTTTCAATCTAATCCTCGTTATTCCATTCTCTCGCTACCAAACGCTTAATATAACAAAACCAAAGAAGAACAACTGCTTCACGAAAGACTTCTGCAATATCTACGTGAAATTAATGCGCCAGAATAAACAAAATCCAATGGTTACTCCTCAAGAGTTGCAGGATGATTTGCTTTCATCAGAAAACTGTGTCACTAAACGGACAATAAACAACGGAATTCATAGGATCAATCTAAAGTCACGCTCCCGTCGGAAAACTCTACAGCTATTGAAAAGACACTGAGATGCCAGGTTGAAATTCTTTCTGCCTAAATACACACACGCGCGCACACACATATATACATAAGTAAAATAATAGTGAGAATGATTAAAAAATAATAGAAGCACAAATAATAAAAAAGAAAAGCCTACAATCATTAATATTAACGATGCACACCGACACAATGTGCTGACAGTGTCTGGAAAATAAAACATTCCTCTAACTTTGGGTACATGCATGAAAAACACACACACATTCAGTAAAGAATAAAAATCATTATCGATAAGGACTAAAAGAATAGCTGAAAGCGCTCGGATGTGCAGAATTTTGGACAGTTTTTACACACTTTGTGTCCAGAAAAGAAAACATTTGTACGAAAAATTAAATAAAAAAGTTTAATTGCAGTACCTTATCAGGTGTCTTTACCGAAAATTGTATAAAAGAGGACTGACCAAGTAGTGGTAAAGGGAGGTTGGAAGTTATCTCTCTTAAAAGGAAAGAAGCAAATCCAACCCAGGTATTAACCGTAAGACCATAAACTGGGATTATAAGAAAGATAAAATATTAAAATGAAACTAAAGGAAGGCCGAAAAAAGGAGATTTATAAAAGGAAATTTTTTAATTCTTAATTATATAAAAAATTATTCACACTAAAAATTACCAAAATATGCTTAATAATAAGATATATATGAAGATTAACAATAAATCGTATTCAGATAGTATACATTAAGAAAGAATATATTTAAAAAATTATATTATTAAGGAATAAAAATTAAAATAATTTAACACAAATATATTATCCATTTAAAATTTCAACTGCTGTGTTCGTTAAATTTAAAAATATAAATCTCTAGTTCCGACACAATACAGTCCATCCGTCTGGGTTGAATAAGACTGACGTACTTGGCGTCGGTTGAAATAGACTATACCCATGAGGTAATTTTGGATTTCTCTGTCGTGTAATTTATATGCTCTGTTATAATAAATAAATTGAGCCCTTTTTTGTGGATAAGTTTTAATATTTTATTTTATTAGGAGCCACTTGTATTACATACCAACGGATCTTTTACCTGTAATATATATATATATAATATATATATATATAATATATATAATATATGTAATATATATATATGTAATATATATAATATATATATATATATATATATATATATATATATATATATATATATATAATTCTTCACTGATAGCCCGACAAAGACAACAAAAACAACGTATTTTTTCTAAAAACAAATGCAACAGCCGAAAAAATATGATCCGTCCCTTAAACGGGATAAATTGTATACCGACCGTGCAGGCATACTTTCTAGTAACGATGTTAAATTTTATTTTAGTTACACTGAAAATCCTTGGAAATTTCGTTTCTATCATAATTGAATGTCTCTAGGTAATATCAAATACAAAAACACCACTACTCTCTCCAATTATATCTGGCAATTAAAGAATTCATCAACTGGTATATTATGGCAAGAGCCAATTCTTACAACGGGAAAGGAAATAGATGTAACTTATGTCTTGTTGAAAAATTGGCTCTCTTAAAACATATAAATAACTCTAGCTTATTAAAAGCCGCCTTATCGGGCGGCAATTAAGCTAGCTCCCGCAAAGGGCTCTTGATTGGACCTTCATCACAATAGGTAGGGAGGAGTAGATCCGTTAAGCAACAATAAAACACAGAAGAACTAAAATTGATCGCTGCATTTAAGTATGGCATTAATATTTAAGATTACCTTTTAAAAGATTACCGATAATTCTTCTGCCGCCACTTAATTTAAAGACAATTTGATGTATGTAGTTCCTTACTTTCCGTATAAACAATTACTTTTATTTCATGGGTGAATTTCGCTGGATTTCGCAATTAATTTTGATTATTCCCAAATTTATTTCCAAATTACAAAAATTGCTATTGTACAAAAGAATTCGTCGAAAAATAAACACGTAAAAAATCGCCGAAATCAATCGCAGTAATGAAAACTTGGGAATGCAAAACTTCAGGATTGCGGCCTTTTAAGAGTAAAGTTGAAAAAGTGTGACACACTGACATTCGCATTTATTATATAGAAGAGAGATGAATGGATGGTTACATGTAGGCCTAAACATAAATATCTGCTTAAATACGTGGATCCAGATAATTTTTTCATATAAATAGCAGGTTTATTTTTAAGATAAATTAAGGTTTGTTTTTTATACAAAAGAACAAGTAATCTCCCTTTAACTAAAAAATTTAATATTTGCAACTCTAAATATATTTACAAATCACGTATACTTTAAATGCCAAATATGATTTTAAAAATTAGAATTAAAAAAACTGTAATTCCAGTATAATATATAACTGTGTCAACATTGCGATAACCAGATATATTTTGTATTATATCGAGCACTGTTTTATTAACACTAGCACTATATGTGCGATATATTATAATTATATATATGTGTGTGTGTGATTTTGTTTCACATGTGACTTAAATTTATGATATATATACACATTCTGAAATGTGATATTTCAACGCATCTCTCTCTATGATTTCTGTGTAAATTGTGAATGCTGAATTTTTTAGGTTTAAAGAGAAGATAGAAGAAAATGAGATGTATTTTCCCTACTTGAAGCTATTTCCGGAAAGGAAAAAGACAAAACAAAACAAAAAGATATGTGCCGTTGATGGCGATGGTGCCATAGCTGAGACTACTGCTCAGAAGTGATTCGCTCGGTTAAAAAGTGGACATTTTGATCTGGAAGCCTGAGAACGTTCGGGCAAGTCTTCAGTTGTTAATGGCAAAAAAATCGAAATGCTGAATAAAAATAATCACGGTCACATGACACTGGATATCACAGAGATGTTCTACTTATTTTATATGAGCGTTGCAAGTCATTTGAAAACATTTGGATATGTGACTCGCTACCGTGTTTGTATGCTTCACGATTGAACAAACTAATTAACGGATTGCATTTCCATCTGCGATTCTCTGCTCAAAGGCAACAAAAAACGCCTTATTTTCTTCAACAAAACGAAAATGAAAAATAGATAGTTTACAACAATGTGGGGCGAAAAATGTTCTGGGGTATAAAGAAATGAGCTACCATTACCCACTTAAAAAGCGGGACTGCATCCGAACAAGGTGATGCTTTGTGTGATTGGAAAGGCATTTTCTATGACAAGCTGTTCCTGGAAAATTAAACGTTGAATTAAGAAAAAAGTACTGTTCTCAATTGGACTGATTAAAGGTAACAACTAATAAAAAGCGCTCGGATTTAGCTAGTCGGAAGGGTGTCGTCCTCAATTAAGACAACACCAGACCTCATGTCTCTATGGGATTTAAAAGGTTGCGTGTTTGTATCTATTTTAGATAGGTGCATGTTAATATGTAAATAATTAAAGAAGAAGCATACAAAAACATGAGGAGTTTCAACCACGGGCTGTTTAATCTCTTTTTATATTAAATGTAGTGAAACAAAGTTCTTAATGACTCTTGGATATGTCTGTTTTCTTTTTTGGTCCAGACGTTAGAGTAAGCAAGTATAAGCATCGTATTAATGGTCGAGCTCGTCAGCTTTGTGCTGAGTTGGAACAACCAAAGAGAAAGCTTGACTTACTGCATAGGCGGGAATTTTTGGAAGACACGTGCGAGCGCCATGCGTTTGAAAGTGGAAAGAGAGAGTCAGTATTCAGTGGACCAGGGAAACGTGTTAATACATCTTGGAGCAAGGACCAGAAAGAGATTGAGGCAGGAAAATAGACTTAAGCAGCGCCGACTAACGGCGTTTTACGAAACCAGGTGTGGTAATCATATTTCCGGTTCATTTATTCTTAGCATCAAAAGAAAATGTATTTTTTCTTTTCTTTTTTTATTATTAATTATTATTATTTTATTTGTCGATTTTGTTTCATTTTCCCACATTTCTTTACAGATCTGATAGTAATTGGGGCAGATTGGTTGAGATGTCCTACTACACCCGCCTTCGGATTACCACTTCTTTCGATCTATACTAAATTCTCTTAAGAGGAAAAACTTCAATTCTCTAAAAGCCTGTAGAGAACACTTAGACTAGTTCCTCACCCACAAAGCTGAAAATTTTCAGGAGGATGGAATCATGAAGCTGCCTCAAAGATGGCGAAAATGGCACATATGTGGTTGAATAAATCTTTGTACAAGCATCTAAATATTGTCTTTGAAATTCATTTAAAAAAGAATACCATTTTTTGCTCCGATCTTTTGGTCCTATGTACCGGGTGCGATGAATAAATTGTCGTCGAAATGACGCAAAATGAAAATGACATCTCATTTGAACAGATATATTTACCAAAATTACACAAGAATATCTTGAAAAACTAAAGTGTAAACTTTTCAATAAAATCGCCCTTAACTTCAACTATGGCCTCCAGACGACTTCGGAATCTCCTGCATCTCTTCTGGACGGTCTCCTTGTTTAAGTTGGTGAATGTTGACATAATCTTTACATTCAGTTCATCTTTGTTGTTACATGCAGACAATAATCAAGTGGGTTGCAGTCTAGGGAGTTAGGTGGCCAGATGTACGGGATGATGTGGTCGCAGAAAGTGACTGACATCACTGAGTTCTCCTGCTTGTGTGGCATGATGCGGAGTCCTGTTGCCGGACATAGGGTCTTCTACGAGTCACTCCCTTGACCCAGGGCAGCACTACCTCCTCAAGACACTTGATCTAGGTCTCTGTGTTGAGTCTGAGGTCCTCACCAACAAACTTTGGAGTTCTTTTCTTATCAGAACGATCATTGTCAGTTTTCTGAGCTGCCGTACCATTTTAATGACCATTAGACTCATCCAACTATTTCCGAATCCACTGCACTGTCCTTAGATCGACACCCAAACATTCTGAGATGTTAGTATTGTAGCATCCGGTGCGAATGCCAAGCAGTACAGCATGCCGTTTGCAAATTTCTGGCAGAGTGAATTGCGTCATAGTGCTCTTTTTCTCACAGACGGTGCCCAACTGACCTCCTATACTGTGCAGTCGACAAAATAAAAACAAACAACGCGCATGTGCAAAATTACAAATATAAAATGGCCACAATTTACCCATATACGTGTTTGCACGCGCGCAAATGCACACACGAACACAAATAATGCAGAAAAAATTTACACCAATGATAACTGAATAAAAAAGAAAAAATCAAAAAGTATATGCAGTAAATTGCTGATACCCACTGAAGAGTGGACAGACAGCTCCGCCTATGAAACTCTGCATTCGGAATCCTGAAGGTAACACCGATCAGCCCAGTGCCAAACTTTATGTATATAACCACTCCTCTAACATTTGCAAACAAATACCCATTACTATAAATAAAATAATTTCAACAAATTCTAACAGCTTAAAAATATTCGATGAAAAATATATGAATCAGCCCTAAGAACCAGCGGATATTCAAACAAACTAGAACATGGAGAAAATAATAATTATAGCACAATAAAATACTCAATAAAACCAATAAGAATTATAGCAACAATAACAATAATATCCAGCAAAATAACACTATCAAATATAACTGCAGAAACAAAGAAAAGTGTCCACTTAACACTAAATGTTTAACTAATAACATAATATACAAAGCTATCGTAACTAATAACATTAACCGAGACGAAAATATTTACATAGAGGCAACAAAAAAAAACTTGAAAGATATAATAACCACAAAAGATCCTTCGAAAGAAAAAATACACAAACGATGCAACCCTATCAAAATGTATATGGAGCCTAAAAGAAAGCTATATTCCCACTAAAATCTAATGGGAAATTATAAAGAGAGAGCAGCGGAATATAATATTAACAGCAAAAATTTCAAACCATGTTTCGAGGAAAAATTAGCAATAATTAGTTTTAAAAACCAAAATAAATTCGTAAACAAGAAAAGTGAAATAATGGTAAATGTAGGCATATAAATACATACTTACTTTGCTATCTAAGAACTAATAAAAAATAAACAAATAATTAAATTAAAATAATATAAAGTTTAAATAAATACATCAAATAAATAAAACATAAACTTAAAAAAATTAATTATTAATAAATAAATAAATGAAACATATTAAATATACATACCTATACGTGTGTGTGTGGTTGTACATATAAATTCATACACCCACACACACACTGGTTGCTGTTCCTGACTGGTAGTTAGGAGCCTGAACTCTTGCGAAGTGTCTTGAGAGGCTGCTCCGATCAACAGTTGCATAATATCTTATAATATTCTTACAGTGTTATACCGTGCATGAATGGGTGTCCATGCATGCAGCTCTGGTTTACAACCCCGAGGACACATTATATTGCAGTCTGCGCCAGTTCCTTTCTGATCATGCCACATTTGCAAACCTTCAATTATTTTGAGAAGGATTAATTCATCTTCTATAGTCATTTCCCGCGTTCTCAAATTTTTCAAATTCACAATAATTGGCTCGTTCTTTTAACCTATGTAAATATTGTATAATGGACTCATTGGGTGCTTGTCTTGTCTCTAAAACCTTGGTTCTTTCGGCGATGACCAATCTTTTCTTTGGTCTTATGTTCTTTTTTATAATTTTAATAATTTCTTCAAATGCCATTTCTTCTAATTCGCTCGGGTAACACATCGTTGAAATTTTCTTCACAGCCTCGCACCCAGCAGTAGCAAGAAATAATTCTGTTATCTCGTTCTCTCCTCCGTCGGTTTTTGTGTCACTTAATTTTTCATTCTTTCAAATGCAGAAAAATTTGTTATCGATGATTCTATGTGTTCTGGGTCCAGCGAATTTAACGATCCTATTGGCAACGCCATTGTTATGCTTTGCACATCTCTCTGCGTATTAGTAGTAGTCGTAGTACAGTTCTCCGTGTCCTGAATAACAACTGGGTTTGCTAGATATAGCCAATCTATGTTCACCAGTTGTTCTCTATTTATAATTGTCTAATTTGCGTACAATACTACACTTTTCTTATGAAGATTGCAGACTATGCAAAGGACTTCGACAAAGTATGCCACAATAGTCTGCTGGAACTGCTCAGCAACCTTGATATATTCGGGAAAGATATCAGAATAATCAAGAACCTATACTGGCAGGAAACAGCATTCGTGCGCATAGAGAACGAATTCAGCGTATATAAAATTAGAAAGGGGCGTAAGGCAAGGATGCGTCTCCTCACCCGCCCTGTTCAACCTATAAAGGGACGCAATTCTAAGAGAATTGGAAACCTTACCGGGATATAGCATTGACAGTCACAATCTTAACAGCATAAGATACACAGATGTCACAGTACTGATAGCAGACACGGAAAAGAAATTACAAAATCTCCTACAGAAAGTAGTGACGGAGAGTGTGAAGAAGGGACTAAGCATAAACTACAAGAAAACAGAATGCATGTTCATCAGTAAAAGGATGAACCTTAAAACTGATCCACAAAAAAAGCTCAATGTATTTATTATAACAGAGCATATAAATTACACAACACAGAAATCCAAAATTACCTCATGGCTATAGTCTATTTCAACCGACGCCGAGTACGTCAGTCTTATTCAACCCAGACGGATGGGCTGTATTCAGATTTTAAATTTTAAATTTAACAAACACAGCAGTTGAAATTTTAAATGGATAATATATTTGTCGTTAAATTATTTTTACTCCTTAATAATATAATTTTTTAAATATATTCTTTCTTAATATATACTATCTGAATACGATTTATCGTTAATCTTCTTATATATCTTATTAGTAAGCATATTTTGGTATTTTTTAGTGGGAACAATATTTTATATAATTAATAATCAAAAATGTTGTTTTAGAAAACTCCTTTTTTCGGCGTTCCTTTAGTTTCATTTTAACCTGACATCTTTCTTATAACACCAATTTATGGCCTTAAGGTTAATATCTGGGTTGAATTTGTGGAGCTCCTTTCCTTTTAACACAGATAATATCCGCCCTCCCCTTACCACTACTCGGGCAGTCTGTCCTGCCGAGGCTTCAATATGGGTAGGCTCTGTATCAATTTTTCAACTGCTGTGTTTGTTAAATTTTAAATCTCTAGTTCCGACACTGAATACACTATATCTGAATGGGTTGAATAAAACTGACGTACTCGGCGTCGCTTGAAATAGACTATACCCAAGATCTATTTTTTGTCTAGTGCCTCACTGATTCTGTGAGAAATTGTAGTCAGGGGTGGATCAAGCCGATCGAAACCCGTACTACTTGTCCCTCAAGAGGTTGTTCCTATTTAGGTGATCAACAACTTTCTTGTTGATTAGAGTCCAAAAAGTTTGCTAATGACACTGAAGAGGCTGATGGGTCTATACTGAAAGTGGGTGATGGGCGCTCGCCCGTGTTCTTGAAAATCACTTCTACACTTGACACCTTCCACAGACTTGGGAAGGATTTCTCCTTCAAGCAGTGGTTAAATAATTTCACTAAGATCGGGGATAGTTCTGGGTTGATATTCTTAATGACAACCATAGAGATGTTATCTGGACCAGTGGCTTTCTTGGGGTCAAGGCTTTTGATAAATCTTTTGATAATTTCACGGGCTGTAGTAAATACCACTGAGATTGTGCTCAGTGAGACAGAGGAAGTCGGGAAAATGGATGTCCAATGTTTTTTAATGTTGAGTCAGAGGAAAAGATTGAGGCGAAGAGCGTCACGTTATCTGAAGAGGAAGATATGAGCTCGGGGCCATTTATAATAGTTGTCACAGCCGCTTTGCCTCTATTCATAATTTGGTTAGTGAGTTTCCAGAACTCTCGGGATCCAACTTGTTTTTTTTTTTTAGATCTTAGTCTGGGCCGCTTGTATATAGCTAAACTTTGAATTTTCCAGAATTTTTTGAAGTGGTTGCGGGTAGTTCTGTATAAAGAAAGGGAAACTACACCTACACCGCCTCCTATGATAGATATTGACGTACTGCTTACGGGGAGCTATGGCTGCAGCGCATTCAGAAGTGAACCAGGGTTGGCTGTTCTTTTTATTATTATTGGGATGTTTTGGAGGATATAAAACTCTCCATGCCAGAAAGGATTCATTCTGAGACAAGGGCAGTACATTTGGAGGCACTATGTTTGAAGAAGGTTGAGAGAGGAGCCTCCGCCATGTAAGATCTGAAGCTGTCTCAGTCTGCCACCGTGTATCGAAAAATGGTTCTATGGAACGGCAAATCAGTGGATGCATTTTTTTTTTTTGCATCAATTTGAACACTGGCTATGGAATCGTCAGACGTGGTTTTTCAAGGCAGGATGGAAGGAAAAGGTAAAGGAGGTTGGGCTGATGTCTTGTCGCGTCAGGATCGCGACTGCGTTCTTCCATGATCTGAGCTAGTTCAAAGGTGATGGAGAAGTCTTGACATTATCTACCTTCTTCATCGAATTTGTTCGAGTGGACTAACTACTCTTTAGTCACCAGAAAGGAGTTAGCAGTTATTTTGTAACAGTTAATCGAGGAGTGGAATGATACTGCGTAAAAAGATATTGTTATTCCAATTATTTAAATTCATATATATATATATATATATATATATATATATATATATATATATATATATATATATATATATATATATATAAGGCACCCCTATCCTACCTTGACTTAACCTCTTTTCGAACGTAACTCATAATTTGATACAATAGTTGTCAGTGAAAATAAATACCTTACTGCCCCTTGTTAAAGTGATTGAATTTCCCCGTTTCTTTCGAAACTAATATTATGAATGTATGTGCTTATAAAAGTCAGTAAATTTCAAAATAAGTTATTCCAAAATTCGCTTGGAAATGAAACAGGACTAGGGATTTTAACTTAATTCTATAATTGAATTTAAAGTTTTTAGTTTCTGTTTTTGAAACATGGTAATTCTTGTGTAGCGATGGAACCATATTTTTAAATTAGTATATATATATATATATATATATATATATATATATATATATATATATATATATATATACTTTATTTTAGGATATTACATCAGGAACATGTAAAAAAAAACGCTACACAAATGCAATCTTGTTTCAATGTTTATTAACACATCACATCAGGCGTTAGTAAATAAATGGTAAGAAGACAATTTATTGAGATTTAGAAACAAGATACACCCTCTTTTCACAAGAAAAGGAAGAAATGAAAAAGAGTAAGAAAGAAAAGAAAGTAGATGGGTTGCAGGGTTTATTTTGTTTTTATTCAGATACATCAATCGGAACAGCCTACGCTAAGTTCAAAGCAAGGGGAAAAAGTAAGGGGGAAAAACGAAAGTTAAGAAGCAATCATACGTAGGTATTTAGAATCGTAGACGACATACAAACGTCATATACGGTTCGGATGTATAATGGCTACAATGTTATACATTTTTAGCATTTCCTCTACTACTTTTTCTTCAATGTCGATTTTCGTGCAAAAAAGTGGATCACAACATCATACATTTTTTCTGAAAACCTTAGCTTCTCATTGGACAATAAACATTAAAATTATCTCGCTTATCTTCACGTACATTTGTTCTCAATGAGCGAAACAAAACATATCAGGCTCCAGACTGAGTTTTGTAAAGCGCTCCCTGAGTGGTTAACAAATATTAAAAAAAACAATTTACCTGCTCGCCACTACGTCCGAATAGCATCAACCTAGTTTTTGACCTGACGAAAAAACAATGCTTCTTGGAGCCAATCACGTGATAAAAAACATATAAATTGAATGTACAAGCGAACCCAGGCAGTGAGAATTTACGACGACTAGCATTTGCTAAACTAGTTCACGACGCTTGTATCTTTACTGCAGCGAAGTACAAAGTTAGAATCTCAAATTCTTTAACATGAAATAACTTCACTGTAATTCAAGCTAAATTTTCAACTCACTCACCAACTTCTTTTGCAACTCACAAAAAAATAATTCAATCACGCTATTGAATCTTACGAGACGAAATTACAAACATTTACGAACAATACATTCAACTACTACGAGCAACGAAAACAAATTGAGCATTCACGGAACATTCACTTCTCCGACTTCTTTAAAGCTAAAAGTTTATTCAACATATTTTCAGCTTTACAGGACTTTCTAATTTTTCTTCCGAACATTTTGAGCGAGAAGTTAATTCAACTTTTTGTGAGCTCAGGTAAAAAAATTCCAGTAGTAAAAATCTTTAACCAGTTAAAGGGAAGCAACTCATGTTAATAATTCATGTAAAAAAACTGTTGACATTATATAAATTTTGTACCTATTATGAAATGTTATTTTCTTGTGTTTTTTCTCTTGTTTGCTTGAACATTCGTAAAGTAAAAAAATGTGCGGGTTGATTTACGCTGACAATACCGCTACACATTAGACGATGTCATTTCCTATGAAAAATGAAAGGTAATTTAACAAGATACTCGACAAACTACATACCCTGTGAGTTTAAATTGAATGTTACGAACGTCGGAATTGGATTTTCTTCGTTCGCATTTTACATGTATATATATATATATATATATATATATATATATATATATATATATATATATATATAGAGAGAGAGAGAGAGAGAGAGAGAGAGAGAGAGAGAGAGAGAAGGTAATAAATCCGTTGGTATATAATTCAAGTAGATCCTAGTAATATAAAATATTAAAACTGATCCACAAAAAGAGCTCAATGTATTTATTATTACAGAGCAAATAATTGGTACACAGTAAAATCCAAATTTACCTCATAAGGGGAATAGGCTTATTTCAACAGACTGAAATTCGTCAGCCTTATTTAACCCCGGTATAAACTGAGTTCATGTCGGAATTAGAAATTTACCTGTGACAGCTACAAAAGAAATCTATATAGGTTGCACAAGCCATGAGTTCAAAAAGAGGTTCAATCAACATCAAACGCCCCTGTCTAAATGATTGGATTTCTTTGTATCCTTAGAAACTAAAAATTATGAATTGTAAATGCTTTTAAAACTCAGTAAATTTAAAAATAAGTTGTTCCAAAATTCGCTTGAAGATGAAACAGAACTAATGCTTTTAATTTAATTATATAATTAAATTTGAAGTTTTTAGCTAGTTTTTGAAACATGGTAATTCATGTGCAGCGAAGAAACCATATTTGAAATCAGTTAATTTATAATATATATATGCATACATATGTATTGGGAGAGTTTGAAAATCGATAAATTTGTTTTGTTTACAAATTTCTTAAAATTTAGAAAATGGCCGCCTTTAAGAAAATTTTAAAAATTGAAATTAAATTTGACATTCCAGTCTATGTAAATTCTATGTGAAATACCCTAGAATTTTTACTTACTGGAAATAATAAATTTAAACCTTTAGCTTTCAATTAAAGCTAAAATGAAATGTTCAAGAATGCTTTTTCATTTTTAAAAATCAAAGAGTGGAGGTATCTAAAATAAGCCTGACATGTTGCGACGAAGAAAATGGAGTGACGCAACGAAGAAAAAGCCAATGTCCCGAAGTAATAACTCGTCCGCCATGAATATGAACGGGAATAACGAGAGCGTTACGATAGAACCTTCCAGATGGTCCCCGAGACAAACAACTTTTGTTTGAATGACAGATAAGTGTAACAAATTGTTTCTAACTGAAATGTATTGGAATTGACCCAATTGTTTGAATATACCCGCGAAAATCACGTTTTTTAGTAACTCTCTCATTTCACGTTTTGTTTGATGTATATATTATTGTTGTATAAAATATCTTTAAACTATTCACTTGTCTCTTCCTTGTCATCTGTCCGGCTTGATGTGGAAGTCGTTAAAAAACCCATATAAAATTAGTGCCCGTACAATAGACGTACATAGTGTAGACAAAACACCTCACTTACTCTGTAATTCTCCATCATTATATAAGTTACCAAAGTTCAACTTTTTCTTCATTCTTTTTTTTACAGAGACTCTAAAGAACATTCGTTGAATTCGCATTTTCTTTCAGGAATTACCCTCAAAATTTTCTCTACAATAAAAGAAAATGTTCCCGATAGAATCAAAATTTTTATCTAATTTTTCTTTCACTCTTTTGTTTGTTTATTTTCTCAACGAATTCAACACTTAGTTTTTGTTCGCCAACACACGACACCTTCTCAACTTCATGCGACGACGCTTAGCCTAATAACAACATACCTTTCGAATTAATAACGTGACATAAACATTTTCTCGGTTGCCGTTATGTTCCACAAAGTCAAAGACGGATACACTTGAACAAGAGAAGCAACTCGACGACAGTGTTAAATTCAAAGGGTTTAAATGTACAGAAAAGTGTTTATGGACAACAGGTAGAAAGAAGGCTTGCGGAATTAACTGTTAGAAGAGTGAAAGTAGGGGGATTCGTGGCTTCTGTATTCAATTAACGACGGAAAGGACGGCTCCAATAAACGTACGGTGTGATCACTACGACTGTTATCTGCAAAAGAGGAAGATTTCAGGATCAAGTTTACCGTCTGGACCCAAGAAGGGATCCTGATTGAACAGCAGTCAGCCAATCGGAGTCCTGGATTAGTAAGGGTTTCACGTTAGAGGTTGGTAGTTGAATAGTAAAGAGTTAGCTCCCTTAACTATTCCTTTCAAATTCTTATAGTACACTTACAGTGTAACAAAATACTTCTAAAGTGAATTCTGAGCAGGAAAAGTTGGAGAACCTCTCGTTTTTAAAGGAAGATGAGTTGGATATTAAGAATCTAAGTAATGATTTCGCTATATAACTAAGACGAGGACAACAAGAATTGACAGTTTGCAAACATAATGCAGTAACCTTATGTTACTTTTGCTATTATTTATTTAGTTAATAATAACCAGATACTGCACCACAGGTATTCTGCTTAAATTTAATAAAATAAATTTATAAAATTATTGACTCAATTTAAGATGGTATAAAAAAGTAAATAACAAAAATGTTTTAAAATGTTGATTTTTACTTAACAAATCAATTCTCATTAAATATCTTTTTTTATTATATTCTTTACGCTGTCTAATCAACCAAAAACGTAAAGTTTCTGCCGAAATAAAAATTTAATTCAATATTAATTATAAACGTAATTACAGTAAATTTTATATAATTTCTGTAGACAAATTAAGCTTGGAAGCTGTCGAAAGTATGTACCGTAAACGAGTTTAAACATGCGTTCATTAAAAATTGAGCGTTGAATTTGTTTCCATGAAAAACCGCTGTTTGATTAGACTTAGAGTAGACGCGCTTTACCGCACGGCTACCAAAGGCGTCACCGTGATTTTTCTAAGAAAATCTAAGATGTGTCACCTGGCCGAAAATATGGAGCACCTAGTGAGGATCGAATTCACAACTCAGTAGTAATTGATATGGCGAAACAAGCTTGCTAACCATTACACCACGCTCAAGTGCTATGACGGTTCAATTTGTTTTTAGTAAATAAGAAAAATGAATCAAATGAGTGCGTTTTATATAATTGATGAAGGGGGTTAATTCATTTAAGTTGAAGTTATTCCCCTTGTGTTAAAATTTTTGATAACATCAATAGTTTTTTTTACGTCATTTTTCACTAAATGACTATCACGAAATCAATGTTCTCTCACAGGTTTATTTATGAATTAAGTTGCATTACAATAAACATCACGCCCAGTTTTTGCCAATTTTACAAAAATGATGGAGTGGCTCTTGCAGCGTGTCTCACTGGCGACGGTTCGAGGTAATGCTTTCTCCATCATAGCGGCTGGCAGAGGATAGAAAAAAAAATTTGTTTATATAGTTACGTTGTTCTGGAATTGTCATCATTGGCCGACTGAACTTGCTTTGTTTCAATTATTGTTCCCCTTAGATTGAACTTACCATTTCTTTTTATACTATAATGTATTTCAGTGTTATCCAATAAATTTTATACTTCTCGAAAAAAAAAATTTTTTTTCAATATAAAACAAACTATTTCATATCTACACAGTTTAGTAGTGATCTCCAACCGTTTTTATACCAGGGACCGATTAGAAAATTAGTTGAAAATTATTACAATTAAATAAAATTAATTGTAAAATGTACTTATAGCTAACTATGATAAATAGTTATAAAGGTAGGCATAAGATATATATATTAATTATAAAGATATACGTTATAATAAAATATACTGTTATGATAATTGAAAATTGAATATTTAATCAAATCATTTTAAATTAAAGTCCAATATTCAATATTTGTCATATAATCTTGTCGCAGTTAGCTCCTCTTCAGTTCTTTAATCCTTCAACAGGGGTCTCTCTCCTCTGGCTATAAATACTGGCTGACCCTTCTCTTTTGAATCATTATATTTGTCTTGTATTAATTGTTGTGGATGAAAGATTATTGAGCACACACAATTTTAAGTAGGTATGTCCAATTTTGACCTTTTTAGCGTTTTTTTTTAGTTGTTTTTTTGTTAGTTGAAAGACACATTAATTTCGAAATTCTTGTAAAAATTAACTACTTGTTGGATTTTAATGAAAACTTCAGAACTTATTCAGAAATGAATGAACTTATTTTAGAAATGTTTGTCTCTTTGAAAGTCATGGTATAAATATTTTTTTTTATATCTGTTACCCCCCTCGAACTTAATTTTATGAAAACACAAAAAAAAATCTATTTGCAACCTCAATTTTTTTTTTTAATTAAATGCACAAAACTCTGAAAAATCTAAATCATCGATTTTTTTGTTAAAAAAATGTTCGAAATTGTCCAAACTTTTACCTCAATTGTAAAAATACAAAACCCAATAAAACTAAGACAATATTTAATTAAGAAAGTTTTTAATGGCTTTTCTGAATAATATATACGAAGGTAATTATTATCTGAAAGAAAAAAATTTTTTTGATGAACAATGAATTTTTACATTAATTTTCTTTTTTTTTTTCAATTTTAAGTACACAATATGACAAAAGGTTGTTATATATTTATACATTAAGTTCTTTCTGCAACCTTATGGAAATGATATATTATGTTCTCTACTTTTTAAAGATCATAAATTTGAAAGCTTATTAAAATCTGACAACCATAATTATTTTAAAAATAATTTTTAATATTCCAAAATTGTATTTAAAATCGTCTACAACGAAAGTACGGATGCACATTGTTGAAATAATGTCACATGAGTAGTTTCCTTTGATAGAAGCAAGTTTTTTTTTTTACTTCAGAAATGGCTTGATTCGTTCAGTAACAAGAAAACAACGCTTGTCAAGTTTTCTGAATATCGTCGTATTATTTTCAATTTTTTTCTTTTTCTATTCAAATATAATCGAATAGTGGGATAAAAGAAAATATCGACTATTTACAATTACAAAAAAAAAAAAAAACGCCCTTGGAAGTCCACCCAAATTTTCAAGTTTGAAATCGAATGCATAAATTCATTGTACATTACTTTGGAATTATTATCCACACGACAAATTATCAATTAAAACGATTTTTGGAGTTTAAATTTTCTGGGGTTAGCTCGCTACTACTCAAACTAAAAAATACTTGTTGAGTCAAAACAAAACCAACATAGCATGTTAATTTTATTAATAAATAAAATAAAACTCATATTAAAATTACTGCCATATAATTATTAATAAATAGAAAAAAATCTGCCTTAATAAAAAAGAAATAAAATCTCATTTCATTAAGTTAACCCGTTTCAATTAATGGTGTTTCATGTAATTTTTATATTCTCAGAAAAATATTTCATGACTGAAATAATAAACCTCAATTTAAAAAAATGTATTTTTTTTACTGTTTTATTTTTACTTGTAAAATTTGATTTTCTTTCATAATTTAAATGTTATTTACAGTGCAGAATTCTTCCTCAAACGTAAGGTAAAAAAAAAAAAAAATTTGAAAGTGAATTTTTTTAAAAAAAACCTACTAACCAGATTCACTTAAAATTAGAACGAATTATATCACTTCTGTGCTACCATCCAATAAATTTCCGTACCGTAATTTGTGAATATATTGACGTACATCAATCAACGCCTGTGAAAATAGACCACCCTGGTTGGAAATATCTCTCTTATAAAATTTTCTGCTAAAAATGTAAGTAATGTTTCTTTCAAATTACATTAAGTATACTTTAATCATTCTAAATTTCCTAAGATAACAAAAGAAAAAGGTGTAATTGATTTTTCATGATTTTTTAACTAACAAACTATGATCTTTCCGACAGAAATGTCGATAAGTTCGATTTTACGAAATTTTTTGACTCGAAAAAAAACAAGATTTTTTAATAAAATTTTTAACATTTATAGGAAGGATTAAAAAATCTGAAAAAATATTCAGAAAATACTTTGGTCTTTCCTCTTTAATAACAACATAAATATTTAAACGTTAAAAATTGTTTTATCAATTTGGGGACCTTTTGTCGTCAAGGTATACCACTTTTTAGCGAAATATTGGACATACCTAATTTTAAGCCTTCTGACCATTCAAACCTTCTGTTAGTCTTCTCACACTCCCCACATCTGCAACAAGTAAAAGGATATACAATTACGGGAGAAAGAAAAGCAGAAAAATATTCCTTTAACATTAAAGGAAAAAAAATGTTCATAAAAAGAAAAGGCTTGCTCAAAATATTTCTCTGAGCGCCTAAAAAGTTCTTCAAGCGAGTAGTTTAGTAGATTGTTGTTAAAGGTTAAAACACTCACAGATTTGTTCAGAGTACTCGTAGAGGAGGAAACTGTCGGACGATATGAATTTTGCAGTTGAGTGAGTTTGTAGAGATCTGTTAGTTGGTGTGACCTCTCGAATTTATATTTACGCAAAATATGAAACAATAAGAAGGAACACAAAAACTGTTTTTACAATAACAAACAATATTCATATGTATGTCAATGATATACAAGCATAATTAATAGGAGTTACTCCCCTTTGACTGGAATTAATGTCTTTACACATCAATCCTCAACCAGAGCGTCCGCATCAGCAACGTCGAACCAATGACTCAACCGGAACGTAAGCACCTCAACGTCCAACCATTACCAATATATATATATACTACTTTTCTCCTTCAGCTAATAAACCCAGCGTAAATCATACACATCTTCGTTCGTATTGTTTCACCTGGTTAGATCACAAAGTAAAAATGTGGCGGGCTCCTTGTGACATCGTTCATAATACGACACGGGGGCGCACGGGCCATCGAGCCCCCCCCCCCGCTTCCAGGGTGTCCGCTACAAGTTAATTCAACTTTTTGTGCGCTCCATAGTAAAGACTTTGATCCAGTCAAAGGGAAATAACTCATATTAACAATTCATGTGAAACCGTTGACATAAATATTGTACTTGTTATGAAAAGTTATTTTCTTGTGTTCTTTCTCTTGTTTGCTTTTTTGTTTCCTTACATATAAATAGATAGCAGCTTGGAATGAGAAATTGGAGAGCCGAGTTCGAATCCCAGCTGAGTTTGTTATTTTCACTTTCACATTAATAACCTTGGGGAAAATATGAATCCATCACTTTGGTTTAAAACACCTACAGATTTAAAAAGATGTGCGCTATACATTTCTGTATGGAAAATGTATGCATTAGATGTCTGAACTGAAAAGTCAAAATTCACTTAGCTTTGTTGGTTATTGGCCTTAAATAAAATAAGGTTTTCTCTTTTCCCTTTTCTCTTGTTGGGATTGAGTGAAGATGTTAAAAGATATCAGAAGGTTTGAATGATCAGAAGGCTTAAAATTGTGCCTGTTCAATGATCTTCCATCCACAACAATTAATAAAAGACAAAAATAATGATTCGAAACATAATTGAATTTATTAAGCATTTGATGTACATGCATATAAACTGAAAGGTTTGATAGAGTTGTGTCTCTTTGATTAGGAAATATTTTTACTTGAGCTCATAAAGATTAGATTAATTATTAAACTGTAGTTTATAAAAATGAGTATGTGTTGAATGTTTGGAATTGTGTATTGGACAAGTTGGTAAGAGTTCAGAAATTGTACTTGCGTGATTGTTGTAAAGTTCTTTTACGTCTGACTGCATTAGTCAAGACGGGAGTTCTTTAAGGGTCACATTTTGGCAGCAGAGTTGAGACGTACGAGTGACGAAGAGACGAACGAGAGAGAACCAAGAGGGCGGGAATTACTCGTGTTTTGGGTTTTATAATCTGTTGTATCACGTGACTGAATCAACTTTATTTGGCGCGAAAACAGACTTGTCGCGTGTAAGTGATTTGATTGGTCGAAACTGACCAATCAGCCAGCTAGATTGAAGGTGATTGACCAATGAATGCTCGTTGCAATAATTTCTAAGTATGATCTTGGTGATAATCATAATAGGAAGAGTGCATTTCCCAGCGCAGGGTAAAGTGGCAGGCGTGGAAAATTCCACACTCTCTCTTTCTTTTGTTTTATATTTCTCTTTGTTCTTTTTACTTTCAGTTCAGTTCGTTCGCTCGAGTAGCAGTATCTTTTGATCTATTCTTCTTTCTCCACTGTTATGAGTTTTGGCTGGTCGCTTACCTGGACCAAGGCTCCGTCCCTGTGCTGGTGGTATCATGACTACGATTAGCTTGGAGCGGCTCTGGCCTGGACCAGCTATGACTAGCTCTGACTAGCTTGGACAAGCTATGACCAGCTTAGACCAGCGGCCCAAGCGAAAACACTCGGGCCCCCACATTAAAAACTGACCTTGTGTCACAACCTGACTCAGTTGGTGGGGGTCATATCTACTCGCTTCTTCATATATTCAGCAATGTAGAACTCATTATTCAGTTAGAAAGATTCCGCGCTGTATGAGTTGTACTCCTTCGTAGGTCACACATGCCTGTCTTAGGTGATTATCACGTCATGTTTAAATTGGTCTGCTCTCATTAGAGGAAAATGTATCAACGTGTAATGAGATCAAGGCAATTTCAAAGAACTCTATTCAACCAAATCTAAGTACCTTTGTTGGGATTGCTATGAGTTTGAATTTGTTATCAGAAGGTTTTAATATTAAGATGGTTAGTTTACGGGCATGTTCACCATATTAATCCACAACAATATAGAATAGGCATTCAAAACGAATCAATCACAAGGCAATTGAATAAGAAACAACGGTAATTTAGGTTTCAATAAAAACAACAGACATTTATGTACAATTAATATACAATTAGAAAACTTGTGGTTTGATAATGCAAGAATTGACTATGTATAAATTGGGTGTCTTACTGATTTATAGTTCAAAATTGTTCATGTGTTAAAGAACTGGTCAAATAGAGTAAAATGGAAAATATTACTTATACAGAAATTTGTGTAGTTTGTGTGCGTGATTAAAGTAGAGTATAAATGTCTTAATTTTCTAGAGTTGTTTATCTTGGATTGTTCTGTATTTATCTTTTGTTAAATACAATTTCTATTTTAGTAGTGTGTAAGAACATTTTTCTTAGAAAGTTGTAAGTGAATTTTGAGAGAATAATGTTCAAAATAGTGACACGCGTGGATTCGTGTGGCATCTCTCTGAAGCTAAGTGACTGACTGGTGAATTGGGTCGAAATGGTCCTTTTTATTTGTTTTTGGAATCCAAAATAGGCTCCAGGGAACTGGGCGCGAAAAAAAGGTTTTCGACAATTGTTACACATTTTGGTGTTGTCTCAACCAATAAAAAGTCGAGATTTACAATGTGAGGTGTTGGTTGCTTAAAACTGATTCTGATGGTATTTTATCTCGGGGGTCAGTAGAAAATATGGACGATTCTATCACCTTAAAATATATCTTTTCATTCATGTTGAATTATACAACGGTATAACTTTTATGTGAAAAATGAAATCTCTCAATTTGTTTTAAACATTTTTGGAATTTGTGTCCATTGGTTTCTCTACTTGACGATTCATCGAAACTACGAACTTTAAATATGAAAAAAAAACTTTATCCATAAATTTATAAGCATTTACTAAATTATTAAAATATGTGAACCAACTATAAGGAAATCTTTATTATTTAGCATTTTATAAAGTTTGAATCAATTGGTAATTAGCCGATGTTCTGCCAACCATCGTAATAATGTTTATTATTTTTGCTGTTAGTTGTTAAGAATGTGCGGATCTATTACGTACGAACATACATACATACAAAAATACAAATCATATACAACACCAAGCATTCATTGGTTAATTAATCACTACTACATTATTATAGGCAATTTACAAATCGCAGTAATGCGACAATTTTGTAATCGCTCTATTTTTATGTAGTCAGTTTTGCGCACTTTTGGGAGAAACGAATCACAGAAGCTTTCTTAAGTCTCCCCAAAGCTCGCTCGCTGATTGGTCGATGCCAACCAATCAGGTCGTCTGCACGTGAAGAATAATTCTTCCCGTGCAGCGATCTGGAGCCTATAGTCACTTATTTAAGCAAGAATTTTCTAACCCTTTTTTTAGTGAGATTTCAGCTGCCAAAAGAATCCACGACAGTTAAAACCATGCGCCAACTTTCTCACTCACACACACCACTCACATGCTGAACATACCTTGTATACACCCTCATAATCTTTTCTTACACAGCAAAAACTTTCAAGAACAAACATTACAAGAGACTCTCATGAACGTTCTTCCAGTGAACTTTAGAACACTTAAATAACAGATAAAGAGAGACAACTCTTGGTTAATTCAACCTCTTCTTACTTAAATGCATGCTTTCCTTCACATCGTTGTTTGACATTGTACATCTTGTTAAATACATATTTTATGTGTAACAATGTCTTTTGGTCATCCTTTTCTGCATTAGCCCTGTTTCCAAATCTAAAGTTAAATTAATGTGGTGAAGTCCGCCACAAGAACAAAGAAAATGTATAAACTCACTTACATATGTTTGTTTTTGTTATTATTATTACTATTCTAATCATCGCCTTTTAAAACAATAAACATTGCTGAAGAGTGAAGGTAGTTTAAAAAGCGGTGTCATGGGAAAAACCGTCCTTTTGGCACTCCGTGTTATTGCGCGCATGTTTATCCATGTTTGCTGAATTATGGTACCATTATGTAATTTACCATTGTGTTTTCTCCTGAGATTTGCAGTGTTAGTTTCTTTTGCTGCTGCTTGGTTTTAATTTATACAACTTTAGTTAAATTAAACATCAATGAAAGTTCCACAAAAAATGAATTAAACAAAAAAAAAAAAGAAACAATAAAAAATAAATAAAAATTAATTAGCAAGAAACTTCAGTTGGTATTTAACCAAATTTTTACAAATAAAAAATGGCAGCCTTATTGTCAGATGTATTGAATGTAGGTTCGACTAAAGTTGAAGAACACAAAATAAGAGAGAAAAAAACCAGATGAATGATAATAATGAATGAGATTAGCAGTAATGTTCAAATAGAAAAATGTTTCAAGGGAGATAATTATTTAACGACTTCCAGCTTTTGTATATTTTACTTTTTGCTTATGAGTAATTGTGGTGATAAAGAAGGAACTCTTTAACCCCTTTCTCTACTTCTCGGGAATAAGTTGTTCCCCTTTGACTTTGTACCCGTTTGATCGGCCATTTTACCGCGACTACCTCTCTGTGAGGATCTAGTTGAATAAAGCTTCTTTAAGTGAACCTGACTCTGAATTCCTCAATCACTTCTCATTACAGTAATAAAGATATGAAGTGACTGAGTGATATAGATATGAACAGACAAGCAGACTAATATATAGATTGATATGAACAGATAGAGAGGTAGATAGATATGAACAAATAGATGGATGGATAGGTATGAACAGACAGACAGATAGACAGATAGATAGATAGATAGATAGATAGATAGATAGATACATAGATATGAACAAAAAGATAGATATGAACAAACAGACAGATACATATATGCATATGTAGCAGGTATATATTCTTTTGGTGAGAAGTTTTAAGCTCCTGATGCATTTGACCCACTAACAATTTTTGGTGGATTCGTAAATCCAAAGGAATAATAAAAGACATAGAATTTGAACAAAGAAATATTAACAAATCTATTGTCAGGACATTTTACAAAAGAAAAGATAAGAAATGAAATGAAATGTGAATTGTTCAAAGCAACTTTAATTGCTTGTAATTGATTATTCACATTTAGCAGGAGCAAAATGAATACGTCTTTTCCCTATGAAAAGTCACCAACGAAGAGATCGAGTGTATCAAATCTTGCACACCGCCTGTAAATCATCAGGTGCCAATAATTCCAAAATCTTGCCATAGTGAGATTTTATTAATCAGGGGGAAGTAATCCAACACATAATGAACAGAGAGATACATATGAAGACAGATTGATAAATAAACAGATAGATATGAACAAACAGCTGCTGTTCATGTTCATGAACCATTACCTTTCTTGTCACACTCAAGTTAATCCCTGTGTTTCTAGTGTCTTGACCTATGCTAACAAATCCTAAGTGAGCTACGTGAGCTGAGGACAAATTAGATCTGGTATGAAAGTATCATTTTATGATCAGGTGGATATGTGATGTCAAGCCATCTGACATAGCATGGTGTTATTATATGCACATCTGATCACCCCCCCCCCTCTACTGGATGTCTTAGTGAATATCCAAAGACTACTTTGATTGATTGATTGATTGATTATTTTGTTTTTTTTATGGGTTATCAACCTTTTGTTGGTTATTTAAAGCCAAAATATATTTTGGAGTGTAAGAATTTTTTTTTTTTTGTGATATTGCATTAACAATATTTTGAGAATAACGATTATTTTTCCAGAAAAAAAAAATCCTACTATTTAACTTATAGCTGGGGTTTGGAGAAGAGAATGCAATGACCCAAACTGGTAACTGGAATTTTGAACCAAACCCTTTATTTCGTCCACCTGGGTAGATTGTTCTAGTTCCATGTGCCATGCCTCTTCCAGATGCCTCAGTTATTTCCCTTTAAATCAACTCTCCAAATTTTGGTTCAGCACTGCTGTGGCTTGGTACTGAACTCTCTCTAGTCACTGGATCTCACCAACAACTTTGTTCACTGGCCGAAATAAAGGGTTTGGTTTGAAATTCCAATCACCTGAAGAAGGCTGGAATGTACAATGGCTGAAACGTTATGAATATGACAATGAAGTCCGAATAATGTAAATAATGTAAGTAATCATAATACATCATCTCAGAGATATTGACAGTTTTTAACATTTTGCAGGTTATTTAAAGCCAGAAAATATTTTTAGATTGTAAGGATTTTTTTGAGATAATAATGATTTACTGATAAAAGTTCTACTAATTAACCTATGGCTGAAAGGGAGAAAAGAGGATTCATGCCTTTCCTAAGTGCATTTGCATATAACTGAATATAACAAACCCAACTGGAATTGGAACTTGGAAATTCCAATCTCCAATTCTGAGCTGTTATCTGTTACACCACCTGCACATCCAAGCTTACAGCACCTGCTACTCCCAAGCAGTCACTCATTTAGGCTTGATGTTGCTTCTATTCTGTGATCATACAAGAACCAGTGTTTCAATATGATATGGCTGTTAACCAAGAAAATTTGGAGAGATGTCCTCCAGAAATTCAAGTTGAAAGAAGTAGTGTCTCTAAATCAAGGTTTTTCAAACTGTGGGTCCCAACCATTCAATGGGTCACAAAATAAATAAAATGGGTCATGAGAAAAAAGAAAGAATAAGACAAACAAAAATACACAAGTGAGAGCAAAGCGCAGAATATAAACAACACTAAAAGCTGCACAGCGGAGTAATGGATAGCAGCTCAGAGTGAGGAATCAGAGAGCCAATTTGAATTCCGGTCAAATCCATTACATTCACTTACATGCTAATACCCTTGGAAAAGCTGTGAATCCTCTTCTTCTCCCCCCAGCCATGGGTAAATAGCAGGACAGATTCTATAGTCTATAGTCTGGATGAGGGTACATGTTTTATAATAGATAGGGGGGCGATTAGACTTTGGGTGGATATATAAAGGATTTGGATTTGTTTTTTTATATGGTTGGTATATATTATTTATATGGTTATGGTTGGTATATATTATTTACTAAGTCTAATGTCACATCGAGCAAGTAAACTTAGTCTTATTGCCTTGATCAAGGGGATATGACTGTTGATTCATTGAAAGAATTGTCCACCCTGACTGTTGACTTCAGTCTGTGAAGCCCTCTGCCCCGTGGTGCCGTGTTATCACTACACTAGCTACATGCATAGCTGTGGATCCCAGTTTATTCCACTAGATGGTCACTGATCTTACATGAAGACTCATCTGCCTTTTGACAGGTCTTGTTTTTAATCCTGCTGGGTGCTAGCCACCATTTCTACTAGAAAAGCTTGGGGGAGGAACCGGTTTAGATGCTGGTGACTTGACCATATGGCAGGTAGTACTGAGTTACATGTGTGGGATTCACGCTACCCCCACCTTCATTGTGACGCACGCGCGACATTTTCACCCCTTCCTCTCACGTTCGGTCAGTTATAGTAGTAAACCGTTCTTAGCCGAAGATGAGGAAGAATTCGTTTTTTCGCGCGCTTTTGCGCTGACGTCACGGCAAATTTGGCTTTTCAAAATCAGTCGCCCCGTGGTCGTTTGACCATCGGCACGGGCCGGCTCACCTGATCCTCTCGCCGGTGAACCCATAGATACTGGCAGAGAATTTTATTCGGCAAAACCTTGCCTAGACCTTATGGCTCGTCTCGGTATCTTAATACATACGACACGGTCGTCACCTTCATGACAGAAGCTAACATCTACCGAGCTCCCAATCCCAGGAACTTCCAACCTGATGAACAAGCATTTTTCACATTCTTCGAACTCATCCTCTCAGAACCTGTTACTTTAAAAAGAATTACATACACTCACAATCATAAACTCTCGCAGTGAGTATTTTTTTCCTTGCCGTACGTTCACTATGCATTACAACTGACTTTCTGAACCTTTCTTCTCGAAGAACTCCTTCCCGCCATCTAGCCATCTTGAATTTGAATTTTGGCGCGGAATTTTATCCTCTTCAACTATATTTCCAGTATCTTACTGAAGGTCTTCACTCAAGTCAATTAAAATTCATTCACTACAATATTTCCAGTATCTTACTGAAGGTCTTCACTCAAGTCAATTAAAATTCATTCACTACAATATTTCCAGTACCTCACTGAAGACAATCTACTTGGCCTCTTCTTCAACTACATTTCCAGTACATTTACTGAAGGTCTTCACGGAAGACACTACTTGTTAAACTCTTAATAAAATCTATGTTTGTTCTTAACCTTTTGTTGTTTTGCCTGTCTACTTCTTTTCACTTTGTACGTTTGTACGGTGGAAAGAGCACGTGTCTATATTATATTCCTTATTCTTACTTTGATTGTGGATTCGGTAGTAGTGTGTAGCGTCTGGCACAAGGCCTTATTTTCGTAAGCCAGATCTGCACCGCTGTCGGGTCCGCAACACATGTAGAGAGCTATGATTGCTAACATCATTTAGGGACACGGCACATAGAAAAGTTTGAAAGTGTGCTGAGGCCATTGATAACTGCATATTATTAAGAATTGAGATAAAGTGTTATGAACAGAGCAACACATAAAATAGAATTAAAAAAAAATCAGTCATGAATTAACTATTTCTTGTGTTGCCTGAAACGGCTGTTGATACAATACCTGATTCTAGATTGAACTCTTTCGTATACCTAATTACTTATTAACAAATATTACTTTCTCAGAGTTAACCTGTAGAAAAAGACAATATTTATAAATGTAAAAAAACAATAATAGGAAAACTGTAATAGTTGCCGACGCGAATCGTCGAATGTGGACTTTCTCAAGGCAAAACGAAATGAATTTATTGAACGAAGTAACTAATAATAACAAAACAAAATGTCCTTAGCAACTGGAAGAATTTAGAGAGAATGCTATTTTCATACTGTTAACTGAAATTACATCAATTACTGTCACGTGTGGAGATATTGTTTTTATTGCTGTATTGACGGATTCAACCATTTCCTTTTGATTTCTTGATACTGTTCTGTACGTTTGTTTGGGAGAGAAGTAATTCTGTTAAGAAAGGTAAAATAGGGAAAGAGCCTGGGTATAGATTAATATTTGGGTAATATTCAATGGTGGCACTCTCGAGGATTTTCCTTCTGAGTGAGTTATTTTCTTTTTTTATGAGTGTAGCATTTTTAAATCAAAATTGTGGTTGAATTTATTTCTATGTATGACGAGTGCATTAGTTGTTTTTTGTGAGGTCTCTTGTGCTCATAAATGCATTTTTTAAAATTTCTACTTGTTTCTCCAATATATTGGGAGGAGCAGTTTTGGCAATTTATTTTATAAATGCCTGCTTCAGAAATATTATTGCTATTAGTGTTTGAGGATCTGGGTATATCCATAATGGTTTTGGAAGTGTTTGCGACTATTTTAAGATTATTTAGATGGGATAGGTTTTTCTATCACATCCACTACCCAGAAAAATGATTGATGATTGATGGTTAAATAATGCTCTAAGTGTCAGTCGTCTTTTGATAACCAAAGTTAAGCCGTCCTTAACTTTGTTTTGTACTTAGTTGAGCAAGCAGTTGGGATCACCAGGTAGCGTAGATAGTAGGGGAGTAAAACCTAACAAAAGGTAACCCAACCTTGTAATGCAGGGAAGTAGGTAAAAAACAATGAGTTTATATGTTCAGTTATATACCTTGGTATCCCCTGATGGGTAAGGTATAGTATCACAAGACATTACAGCAATAATCAAACATGACTTATGTTTCCAATAGAAACTTAAATAGGAAACATCAGGCTGCTGATACATTGGTTTTTTATTTATTTTAGTATGCTTTTTTTGGACATTTTTAGTTTTACTGATTTCAGCAGAATTTTCTTATGTCTATAAAAGTAATAGCCAATGTATTTAAGTAATTTTGCAGTTGCAAAATTACATAAATACTCCTGTAATTTTTGATAGCATGTGTAAACTGATAATAGTTAAATATACAAAGGCTTAAATTTGGCATTAATTACAACTTGTTAAATGGCAACAAATTAAACATAAGTGGCAATTTAAGAGAGGCTTGCTGCTCCAACCAACTCATTAGAATAAAACCAAAATGAGCTTTCACAACTTAGACATTTCATAAAAAATGCTAACTTACAATTTTTTGCAAGTTAGAAATTTGCAACAGTTGAAAATTTTCAAACATTATAATATGAACTTTATTCAAGTCTCTGTAAAACTTGTCAGAATCAGCTGAATTTAGTCACATTCAAAAGATAATTCAAGGGAGTAATCCAACCTAATTGTTTGCTTCTAAAACCTTTCAGTAAAGCTATACATCTACATCACAGTGTTTCCAACATATTGAAAGAATTTATGTTTTTTGGGGTTTTTTTTTTCCAGCAACGTTAACCCTTTACAAGGCCTTGTAGAGGTAGAGGGTCACATTTGGAGGCCATTTGTGCATACAGGAATGGAAGATTGAGGAAACATCCAGTTGGGAGTTAGTTCCA
>OZ038508.1:56176010-56183510 GCA_964036315.1 Acanthosepion esculentum | reverse complement strand
GGCTATTATTACTCAAGTTTTTATATTGGTTTAAAATTCTATTATATTTTTTAATAATTTTTTTAAAGATTATTGGATTACCTATAGCTAAGCTTTAGTGTATTTGTGTTAAAAATTTTATCAAGTGGATTATTTCTGTCTGGGGAAGTTTTTAAACGGAGGAACTTCTGCCCTAACTTAGTATTAATCATTTGGTTTAATGGGGTTGTGTACCAAGTGATTTTCCGGTTTCTATTCCTACAATCGCTGTTATGTTTTATATATTTGATGTCTGTGTACTTATAGCCACTATGTTCTTAAGGCAGTGTTATAAACTTTATGCTTGTAAAAGACATCTTCGCTGGAAGAGTTATTGCTAATCCTATATTCTATAGAAGAGTATGTGTTTGATTACAGATTCTATTATTTTTAAATTAGTATTTATCTTAGCATTAAGGTACTTTTAAACTAATTAAACTATTAATTTCCTTATATTGTCAGCTTTAATTTTTGTGGAATTTTTCACTAACATAAGGCCATCATCTCTATATAACCCTATATTATCAATGTTAACATTGTACACACTAAGATTATGTAAGATAAATAAACCAACATGGTTGGAAGACTTTGCAGAATCTAACGATCCCATGGAAATATGAAATTGATCAATAGAATTGTTCTTAATCAATTGTTCATTTGTTGAGGATGAGAACAGATCTTCTGCAGTTCATAATATCAAACTCCTCATTGGAAAGATCCGAGTACTCCCTGGCAAATTCCAAAACCAAAGTAAAAAGATCCTTGGAAATAGATGGATAAAAATCCATGATATCAAATTGGATAAAAGAACAATTTCTTTCATCATTAAAACCAATTTATGACATCTGCGGTATTAGTCCACTATAAAATTCAAAGGTGCTTTCTAATCAGACGGTTGAGTATCAAGGATAACTTTGCCAATCCTTCTAATTTCTGGCCTGGTAGGGTCGATAATTCTAGTGTGAAGATTAGTCTCAAAATCAGGTTTATGATCCTTTGTCAGGACAGAGTCGGTTATAGGTCTATGTGTTGCATTAATTTTCTCAACTAAATTAACGATATTATCATCTACTTTTTTTTTTTTTAATTAATATATTATAATCTTTAGATATTGCACTACTTTGTATTGAGCACTTTTCTAAAAATTAAATGCTACAAACAGTGGAATTTTACTCCATCTGTTCTTTCTCACATTTGGAGATATCTATATATCTATATATATATATATATATATTAGTGTGTATGTGTGTGTGTGTATATATATATATATCATGTAATCGGAATTAAGATTACATCATGTACATGATAATTTTTCACCTTGTAAAATTAGATTTACAGGATTTTTCAAACAGTCAATAAATGATAAATTTTGAAGTAAAAAACCCAGACAAGGGGGAGGAAGAGAAAAGAAAAAAAAAGGAGGAGAATAGAAAGGAAGGGAAGGCAGCAAAAAGAAACGGGAAGTAGTGTACATCGTGATATGAGTGGTGGTCAAAGGGGAAAGGAAGAGAGAAAGAGATGACCTATTTAATATCCCCAATAAGGAATAGACAGTAGATAGTCCAAAAGAATCTTCAGAAATTAATTCAGAATTAAAGAGTATTAAATTAACAAATATGTAAAGAAATATTAAAGGAAATATAAAAAATTTAATATAAGGGGGGGTATAAATATTATAGGATGAAACATCCAAATTAACATATATCAAATTAAATTTATATTAATTAATACCCATCCAAAACAAAGAAAATTATATTTGAAATTTTATACATAAAATAATATAAGAAACCTCAAAACTGTCAAAGAAAAGTCCCTCAAGAATAAGTGGATTAAAAGACGCCTTAAGAATCAATATATAATACTAATTAAATAATAGTAACAAAATAATACTAATTAAATAGTGACAAAAAATTTTAAATAAATAAAAACTAACACAAAAAATCCTAACATAAATAAAATATTTTAATACAAAACCAAAAAAAATTATATACAGAATTTATACTAAGATTCAAATGCCACTTCATTATACCTCATAATACAATATATATTAATACAAAACACTTCAATACTACATACCAATATTATATATTAACATATGCATCACATAAAAAGCCCCATAATATTAAAAGTTACGAAATACTTAAAATCTGATATCCAATTGAATGAGAATAAAAAATATAAACCAATGTATGAAAGAGCTTTTAAATTATTACATAATAACAAATTGACTCAAAATTTATATTAAGGTATAATATATACTATTGTAATGAAAGTATAATACCTATATGCAAAGGAAAATTCAGGAGAAATCAATAAAGATAACTAATGGTTAGAAAAAAGGAAGAATAATGCCAATAAGAGTAATATTAAAGATATTATTGATAGTGACCAAGAATAGTAATTTAGTGATAAAAAAAAAAAAGATATAGAAATGAATATACAATGTAATTGTTTAAGACAGCAGTTCATGTACTTATTAAAGGATAATAATTCACTCAGGACTGAAGAGGAGCAGGAATTCACAAAGGATGACAATTCATACAAGTTCATTAAGGATCTAGATAAGTTTAAATCTACTGCAGTGATGGCATTTATATATATATATATATATATATATATGTATGTGTGTATGTATGTATGTATATATATATATATATATATATATTGTGTGTATTTAGGCAGCATATATATATGCACGTGTTTATCTTTGCTTGGAAATCATCCATGTAAACAAACAAGACTATCATCAATTTCTTGTTCGTGTATTGCTTAAATATATTGTGTAATTGTCATCTTTGATAATGGCTTATGTAAGCCGAAAGCTTAGATTGGATTAAAAAAAAAAAAAAAAAAATATGTATCAATAGTGATTTTCTTTCATTGTTTAATGATAATATTAAGCTTATCAGACTATATGAAAAAAAACTTACATAAAATATATAGACAACACTTATCTATATTATTTAATGAAACATGTATGAATATATATATATGAATATATATATATGTGTGTGTGTGTGTGTGTATATATATGTGTGTATATATATATGTACACACGCTCATTTTGTTAATAACATTTACACTTAACTAAAAATTAAGCAACTCATAGAATTTAAGTGCTTGTGAAGCATTAGCTGTTTTTGCTAACAAAGAGAAAAAGGGAAACTCGAGATGTTCAGTAAAAAAAAAATAAAAATAATGTTGGATTGGGTGGAAAAAAGTGTCCAGGAAAATACTCAAGAATGTGTGTGAGTGTAACCTTTTTGGGGGTGGAGTGGGGATAGCACACTCAGATTCCATATGTTAAGATGCAAGTTTCGGTATCATTCTTGAAAAATGAATCACCCTGGATGGACAGTGCCACTATTTGTAAATATAATATGTGATAATTTTTATTGCCTCACCACATACATAACATATATACATACTTACTCTTTTTCTGTAACTTCCTCAGCAAAATCCAATATATATATTTTTTATCCATGTCTATTCACATAATTTATGCGATACATGTTAGTGGAAATGCCATTTTTTGTTAAACTTGACAACTAAAATGCTTTAATTTTAAGTCTTAAATTATTTGTAGATCAAATGTTTTTCTGACCTGAAGAAAATATGATGTAAATTGCATGACAAGAAATATGTCATTTCTGAATAACACTGATAAATTTGAACATAAATGGAATTTTCATATATATCATAGCTGGCTACTTGTTTCCAAGAACAGAACCCCACTCAATCCACAGAGTCCACCTGTGTTTTATACTACAATTGTGAAGAACAAACCCTAGTTAAAGCTTCCGGGAAAGTATGAATAATCTGGTGTCATCAATTTTTTGGAGAAGGGCAGTACTCACTCAAGCCCTGTCATGACTGTGCTAGCACAACTATTGACAACTTGCAAACAGTTTCGTTTATCCAATTTCACTCACAAGGCTTGGGTTAACCCATGCAGTCATTTTCAGGCACTTTCCAAAGATGCCGTGTGCTGAGATTGCCTATTCAGGTCAATACAATCAAGAAGTCCCTCCCTGACAAATCAACCAAATGTTCAAACCACACTGCCATTGCTGTTTGAATACACTGGATTTCTTTTTACAGGGATATGTGGAAAGTAATGTTTATTCAACAAAACCTCGATCTGTAGAGGAATTGCATGCTGGGATAGTTGATGTGATTGAAGGTATTATTGAAAATCAAATGCAAAATGTTTTCTGAGAACTACACAATATGACCATTTGTATCTTATAATGATGGCAGACATTTTGAAAATTAAGAATACCAATAATAAATACTTCTTTCTCATCCTTTTTTACAGATTATTTAGATCATGCAGAGTTACAAAGCTACAAGTATTTTAAATTTCAGACTTGGAATTCATGGACACCATGCACGCAAACACACAAATATATATATGACATTTCATTAAGCTAAAGGGTTTTGAAGACAGTAGACTGAAGCATCGTAAAGCTCTGAAGCAGAGACACCATCAAAATCTTGCTTTAACAAATCTCATCTGTCAGTGCAGCTTTGTCACCCACAGCAAAGCTGGGTTAGTATCAGTTAAGAAAGCACAAATATGTCTTTCCCTTACCTGATTTTCTCCACAATTGTCCCTGCTAGCATGCATAAGTGTAAAACGAAAGGCACCATCCAATGCTGACCCTCACTTACCATTCTCGATAGGAAAGTCCTAATATACATAAATATATATATAACTTCCCATAAATAAAAATAGGTCACATGTGTAGAGCTGGATCAAAACCAGACAGTCTGTTACAGATAAATAAAAAATAAACAATAACAAAGAAAAAGGCCAACATATCATGACGCACATCCATGCAGACAGGCACTTGGACAAGCACAAACACAGAAGAAAATTTACACCAGTGCTAAATGTTGTATATAAAAAAAAAAAAATGATTATATATATATATATATATATATACAGTAAATTGCTGATACCCGGCTAAACAGCATGTCTGTCAACAAAACTCTGAAGTCAGCATCAATCATCTTAGTGACAAATTTTACTCTCATTAATATATATATATATATATAATATATTATATATATATATCTCTCTCCAAGTACAGGTTTGGTGTATATGGAATAAAGTCCAATAACCAAAAGAATACTATTCTTAATAGAGTGCTCAATAGAGAGTAGAGCAAATGTAATTTATCTGAAAATTATAACAAATGTTATAAAATCACTACAAAAATAGCCATTTTGTTCCAAAAAATTCTTCGTGAGGGGCAGACAGCTCATTGTCATCCTACAGGAAACGAAGTTGGATTTGTGATCAGGAACACCTTGTGCACAATCAAACCTTCTTCCAGCAGCAGCAAAGAGAGTATCTTATATACCAGCATTTTTCAAATGGTGCACTTGGGTACACTAATATACCATGAGTGCACCCCAAGTGAAGAGTAATTTATGGAGAGAAAAAAAACAAACACTAGAGACACTATGCACATGGCAGCCATGTTGAAGTCAAGTCTGTCATTTGATATTTTAAACTGGATACTAAAACCATTCATCTTTAAGGACTGGATAATTTTTCTTTAAATTTAAAGTTCACTCCCAGAGTTGTAAGGGTGTCTTGCAGTAGGAAGAGAAAAAAAAATTATAAATACTGGAAGGCCTTATAAAATTTGTGCACATCTACAAACCAACACAATCTACCTCCAAAAATCAAAGATTCATTTTATTGATGACTAGACAGCCTCGTCAATAGAATTCCTGCATTGAAACCTGTTTACTGCCTGAGAAACAAACACTAGAGGCATCCTAAAGAGCCCTGGGTCCACAGGCCATAAAACTTTTACAAGGTTTTCCAAGACTGCTGCTGCTATAGCTTGTGTAACAAACCCTTAAATTGCATGCTACAAAGCATTGTAACATTAAAAGTCAAACCAATGATATCTACTGGGATGACATAAGCATCTGCAACATTTGCCAAATTGACCATTTTAAAAAGGTAAAGCTAAAAAAAAAAAAAAAAAAAAAAAAAAAAAAAAATTTGTCTAAGATTAGCTATTAATTTTAGTATCATTGCACATTTTGCTCAAATGCATCTTTTCTGCTGCACTTTGCCAGTTTTCGCACATAGCACCATTACAAGATTGGCAAGGTGCCAATCAAGCTTGGTTAACTACACAAGTTCCGTTTTCTTAAAGCCAAAACTGAAATTTAGAATTAAGGATAATACTAAACAAATTCTATGAACAAAAGAAAAATTTACAAACATAAATTCTCTTAAGCATCTGAAGTGACTTTGCAAACATTAAATACCAAACTAAAACAGTTTACCAAACACTAGTGTCATTCAACAGAATGAAATGCAGATTAAGTTTTTATAATACATTAACAATTTGACTGTACTTGAAAACTTCATAGAGAATATGTAGTTTATTTTTACTGGTTTCCAAAGACCAGGAATTTCATTTTAATATTTCATATTAAATTTTTAACATTTTCCAAAGACTTAAATAGCTTTTATACTTAAACATGCCATTATTAGCCAAATATTTTTCTATGATATTGTTAGTTTTTAGTTTTTTTTTTTTTTTTTTTTTTTTTAAAAACAAAAACAAAAAAATTAAAGATCCATTTATTAAAAATAGCTAACCTTTGTAAAACTTCTCTAATTCAAATATTTTTGGAAAGGGTCTTGTTTTGGCCCTTAGTTGCACCATAAGTATGCCTATAGTATAGAACACCATAATCAAGACCCAACATATTGCATGTCAATGCACATATTACTACTGGCTCCAACAGTTAAGACAACATCCATCAAGCATCAGAATCTGGTAGAAAGTACATTGAAGAAGCAAGCCAACAAAGTATGCTACTTGAAATCAGATGAGGGAGGCAATTATGGATAAAGGTTAGCAAATGGAATTAATATGTTAAAAAATATCAAACTGCAATCACTGTTACTGAAGAAGCACTCAATATAGATGATCCAACCGTTCTGGAAGAGGTGGGCAGGTTCTACTGCCAAAAGGCTTGGTGAAGCCATTTACAACCTAACACATGTGGGGGGGGGGGGGGTACTGGTTGAGGATGGTAAAACTGCAAGAGATCAAATGAAAGTCAATTTTACTCTGATCATTTCACAAGCCCTTGGGTACCTGCTGATGCTGAGAGGAAGTGAGGTATCACAGTGCATAGATTGTCACTGTAAGAATGATGGTAACTGCAATAACTACTAGAGTATTACCCTATTTAGCATCATGGGTAAGTTCTTTACCCCAGTGGTCCTAATCAACATCTACTCAGAATCCCAGTAGGCTTTAGATGTTTTTAGTGGTGCACAGAGAAATTCTTAACTGTCTAACAGTTTCAGGGAGAAGAAAAGAGAAGCCGCCAAACAAATTTCAATCTCACAAAGGAATTTGAGCGTAAAGAGGAGATGTCTGTTTTAGTTGAAACGTATGATACAGCAGCCATGACCTTGCATCCCATTGAGGAATT
>OZ038508.1:56096010-56173510 GCA_964036315.1 Acanthosepion esculentum | reverse complement strand
TAGAAAGTCTTAAGAAAAACCCAAAATGCAATCTTTTCAGTTCACTGATTAAAGTCTCTACGAACCCCACCTTAAGACATTGTAATGAAACCAGAGTTGGAGCAAGTTATTTGTTGGGACAAGAAAAAGCAGAATTCAAAACTATTTAAGTCATGTATGTCTTCAAGCCTGTAGCCAGAAAAGACAAAGCTACAGTAATAGAAAGTTATGTTAGTCATGAACAATGCAATAAATTCCACTAAATTTGTTGAATTTAATCATTTTAAGTGATTAAAGATTTTATCTTAGAAATTTATAAAGTGTTTAGAGAAGAGCCACAAGGAGAAAGAATCTCATTGTTGCTTTTGTCCTAATCATTAATCCACTCTTAAAATTCTGGCTACAAGTCTACACAGCAACCCAAATTTAAAGGAAAAGAAATTTATGACAGTTGGCTAATTCAATCTTAAGCACCTTCCAGTCAAGAACTTCAATCTTTTTAGCAGGAAAGAAAATACATCGCCAAATTTCTTGATTAACACAAGGTAGGTAAAAAAATTAAAAAAAATAAAAAGATTTTATATATATATATATATATATATATATATATATATATATATATCTCAGTTGGCTGTATTTTATGTAGTTTGCCAAGAAAAGAAAGAGAAATGAAAGGAAAGTGACTTTTATTTACAATTGTAAATCACCAGAGGGCACAGTAGAAAAATATTCCACATGACTTGCAAATATTAAGAGTGATACTTTTAATAGTAAAAATCAAGACTGGAATGCATACAAAGTTGTTATAGACAATGATGACATTACAACACACAATGGTAGTAGACCCACAGTACTACATGCATGGTAGGGCAGCGCGACAGATGCAAGTTAGTAGCCAATACCATTAAAATCATGAGTGTGCCAGATTTGTGTTTTTGGAGAACAGAAACTTTGGTCAGAACTCCAAGCTACAGAAAGAACTTGGCCAGCAGATCAAGCAATTGCAGCAGTAACAAACAAGAACATAACATTAACCAGTTTTTGTTTTTTTTCTCTATCAAGTAAAAAATACTAACAATCCACATAGAAGAAAAGTATGGGAAAATCAACTATTTAGACAAGTTTTATTTAGTTGGGTGTGAGTCAAGAATTAGAATTGAGAAGAAAAAAAAAATAGATGATTGAATAGTCAAGAGAGATTGTCAATTGAAGGAAGTGAGAGAAAGAGAGGAAAAAGAAAGAAAAAGTGGGGGGGGGGGGTATGTATATATATATATATATATATATATATATATATATATATATATCTATCACATCCGCTTCAATAGAAGTAGATGTGATTCTTCCAAGAGGAAAAGAGAAGCAGATACCATGGTGATGTGCAGTATCTGAAAGAATAGAGGTAGACGTGGAAGGAAAAAAACAAAAAAAAAAAATTTGAAGAAAGGGTAAATTAATTCTAAAAAGCCAGAAAACCACAAATGTGAAGAAAATAAGAGGAAAACATTGATTTCAGTCACATATTTGTTATCGTGATTTTTGTTTTTACACAAATGAATCAAGAGCAGAGCAATATCCAGACTTTGAAGCACCAATAAATTAGGAAAGAAAAGAAAAAAGTAGATAAAAGAAAATGTCCATATTATATCAAAGTTTGATTTGTTTGTCTATTAACCACAATAGCTTGTCTATTAGAAAGTGTCATTTAATATTTAAGTGTCTCCCAGCAAAGGCTTTCATAAAGATACAGAGAAAAGCTTTGAAGAGTTACACAAACATAAAGCCAATGTGCTCATTAATCATTACCACTTGCACATTTGATGTGTAAATGTGCATATGAAAAGAGCAAGCAGCCTTTTTTTTTTTGTTTAGATTAGAAAAATAAAAATAAAGTCGCCCTTCACTTTGGAAGTGATAAGTTAAGCAGCATTGTAATGTCTTAAGTGGTTTGGAGCTTTCAATTTTTTTTTTTATTTTTTTTTTTTTTTTTTTTATTTTATTTAAAATGGCCAAACTGTTAACCTCAAAATTGTAATGCCAACCATAATGTCCATTCAAAATCCACAATCAAACATGGTGAAAGAGGTAGAGAGATAGGGGAAAGAAAGGAAAAAAATGTGTTGAAGTTGACAAAATGAAAAAGGTGAGAGCAGGTAAAGAAAAAGTTATTGGTCAAAGACTAAACATTTGGAAGGCTGGACACTTGTGGCCATTGACAGGTGTTGCTGGCTAACAGGCACCTCAGAAAAAGTCATCTCCCTCCAGGTGTTGATTTGTTTTGTTTTTGGTTCATTTTTTGTTTTGTGTTACTCTGCTTTTCCGCCCTTCATGTTGTCAGAGATTAAATCAGCAGCAGCCTCTGTGGCAGCTTTGGTCACAGTTTTCTTGGCTGTAAAAAAAAAAAATAAAAATGGCATTGAAAGACTAGAGATTTCAATTTATTGAATGACAAGCTTTAAAAGAGATAGGTATAGGAGTGTACGCACAATTCAGTGTGTGTGTGTGTTAAGGTATTGGCAATAATAAAAGGTTGGGATTTCAAATTTTCTTGTTAATGTTTTGCTTTGAGCATTTCTAAAACTGTAAAAAAATACAGTGTGGAAAAAATACCAACATAATGGTAAGATTAGCTAAATGAAGACACCATTGCCCTTAATATCTTACCAGTGTGTGTGTGTGTGATTTCTGCTACACTGCATAAAGAAATGGTTATTTGCTGCTACTACTACAATGCACACCCCCACAAGGTACAAGTGAAATTTTCTTTAAAATACCTGACGTGTTAAATAAAGATCCCCAGTTGGTGTTTGAAACGGAACAGCGCTAAACCCATATGTATTAGGGTTTATTTATATTCAAATGAAGCATTAAGGAAGACTACAAATCTTATTTCTAGGACCGACTGTAGGTATCCATGTTGAGTTCATAAGGCAAAAACCACAACACACAACTATGTACGGAGTGTTGGACATTTTCATAAACTTGCTCAAAGTGTTTTGTTAGTGCATGAAATCTGGAGTAGGAACCAGTCTCACCTACAAAGTCCCAAGTAAAACTACCAGTGAATTGGAGATGGCACATGCTTTGAACTATAGATGTGTGGGTGCATCGTTTTTTTTTGGGGGGGGGGACACCGTGCCAAAAAAAATGTCTGACATTCTTGACAAGTAATGAATTACATTAAAGTCCCCAAATAGAAATAGAATTTAAGTAAATGCTTTAAGATCACAATTAACACCATGGAAATCAGTAAAAGAAAAAGTAAGATTTGCATAATCAACTGACCCTCATCCATCTTCTGGCCAAAAGAATTGATGGCATCATCAATTTCAGACTCGTGCTTTAGGAAAAACACCTTGATAAGACGATTGTAAATCATATCAGCACCATTATGAGGGATTGGCATCATGCACCACAACAGGAAGATGCACTGTAAAAGAAAAAGAAAAGTCAACATTACATGATCATCAAGCAGCAAAATAAACCAGAACAGACAATATTAGATGTTCCCAGCCTACAATTGAGAAGTTTTGTTTTTTCTCTATCAAAAGCAAAGTTCTGAGGGAGGAAAAAAAAAAAAAAAAAAAAAAAACCGGCTGTTAACCTAAGTTTCTAAATAGACAAAGTAGGGTTCGGGGGGGGGGGGGGGGGGGGTTGCTTCGGATAACATTGTAGATTTTGCAGCAAAGAGCTTAACTTAAGCCTTTTGTGAATATGAACAGCCCAAATTAATCCAGTGATGATGTAAATGGATACACGCAAATATGAAAAAGCATTAATAATTGAATTCCCATATAACAGAAGTTCAAGAAGATTAGTGAACCTATAGACAGGAGAAAAGACTTTAAAAATATGAAAGGACAACAAACGTCAAATCATTAAATAATTTTTCAGAGAAAAATCCTATTTCTCACTCACACTCAGTAAGAGTTTGCATTTTCTTACAGCATAAAAGAATTCAATTATTCAGAGGCAGCAATTGTTTTGAAATAAGAGGAAGGAAGGAAAAAAAAAAAAAAAAAAAAAAAAAAAAAAAAAAATGCCAACTTATTTTTCTACAAAACTATGGTGACAAGTTTAGACCCCAAAAAGACAAAACGATATTAATACACAATGAAGGTGAAAGACAAAATTAGTACCAGTGGTTATAACAGAGGAAGTTATCTTTAGAATCAAGTCTACTGTAAACCTGAGCTTCCCAAAGACATCAAGATGTCCTAACAAGGTAGTAGTATTGACAAATGGTATCAGCAGTAGACACCTAGAAACAAGCAGCAGGCACACAAATGCAGCAATCAGAAAGGTCTGCTGCCACTGCTTCTCAATCTGCAGCCTGTGGTACCCAGCTTACAAGTTCTATTAGAAGAGGAAAAAAAAAAAAAAAAAAAAAAAAAAGCCCAGTATTCAAGAAGTTTAAAAGGGGATCTTTTCAATTGATCTATGAACAAATTATAAAAGGTTCCCCAAAATAGTCCAATTTGAAGCCCTCCCTGTCTCCACAAGAGGATTTAAGATACATTTAGGAAATTATTAACAGTTTGAGATTTCCATTTTTTTTATTTTTTAAAACCTATTCAGAGTGAGGAGGATCTGGAAACTAGAACTTTAGAAACAGTAAGATGTTAGGGTTGCTAAATAACTGCTGGATAGGGTGTGGTGGCTAGCCAAGAGTGAGGATTACCAGATTGCTAAGGAACAAGGGTGGAGAGAGAGAGAAAGTACATGCCCATCCTCAGGTAATGATAAACCTGCCACTAATTACCATCCTAGATTTTAGCTGCAGAATTGTTTTGATTCCAAGCATTACTGCAGAAGGGGATGACATGAAGACAACCAGGCAAACCATTCAGCTAAAAACAACTGAACAAGTCAATCCTCTAGAAGGAGCAGAAGCAAGAAATAACAAAATTGGATAGTTATTCAGAGACCTTTCATTATTACTGAATATATATCCCGAATATCACAAGATTTTAAATTCATTTGTAGTCAGTTGACATTTAAAGTACCCAAATTAAATCTTAATTTTAGTTTCATGAAAAATTATATTAATCAGTAGTAGCTAAAACTAAGACAGCTTTATATATTTTAAAACTTAATTATTGAAGTTATTTGTCCTCCCTCTCCATATAAGGATTGATATTAGTAAATAATCAACTAGTACAGTCAATTAACTACATTTACATAGAGAAACCTAATTATAGCTACTTATTCAAGCATATCTTAAAATGAGGGATCAGCCTAATAGCAAACCATTTAAGGTCAGTACAGACAGTCATTTAGAGAGGTTATTTTACCAATACACTTGATAAATGCAATAAGGCATAATAAATAAATAAAAAAAGAAAAAAAAAAAAAAAAAAGGAAAAAAGATACTATAGACAAAAGGAATAATTTGCAGATATCAAGAGAAATAAAAATATTTTTAGTTTGAAACTCCTATGGCATAAATGCAAGTTTTCTGAAATACCTTTGCAGTTGAAAGACAAGGTATTGATAATGTTAGACTTGGGATAAACATTCAAGAGGCTAAAGTATATTTTGGAGTTAAGGCTTCAAGGACAGAGGAAGGTTAACATCACTCGTTTTAATATGTATCCCTGCCAACACAAAGGTCCATTACGTTGTCTCATCTGACAGAATAAACAAGAGGCTGATCTTAACAGAATTAATGCACAGCTGTAATTGATTTTGGTTAAGTGAACACAAAATGGAAATCTAAACCAAGAGAGTTCAGCCAGCCCTGATCAAATCTCAACTGTTTGTCATCACAAGAGAATTCACATTTCATGACATTTGTTGACCAATAGGTCCTCAGAACTACAGGTGAGCTAATAACTTATTCAGCTGTTCATATAACCATCCAAGAGAGACAAGTTTCTAGGTCACAGATTTGTCTAAAACAAGATCCCTTTACTATAATATTTAACCGTTTAGTGGCATGCTGTAAAAGTGATTAAAAAAAAAAAAAAAAAAAAAGCATGCAGAACATTTTTTTAGCTGTTAGATTCAATTAAGAAAAAAAATAATTTTAAAAACCAAAAATCAAGCAGTTCAATAAATATCCAACACCCAAGAAGACCCAAGTTAGGAAAGAGTTCATACCAAATGGAATGAAAACAATTGTAAAAAGCAAAATTAGTGTTTTGCTAATAAATAAAAGCAAGCAATGTTAAAAAGCCAGTCAATCCATTTACTGGATTGGTAAAAATAAAACCATAACCAAACTCAAAATAAATGTTGGCACTTAAAAAAAAAAAAAAAGCAAGATACACATAGAAGGAATAAACGGACACTTCAGTTTTTACAGAGGATTTCAAGAATTATAAGTTTCAGGAGAGTAAATTAGACTAACAGCAGAAAAAGTAATATTTAAGCCAAGAACGTTAAAAGGCAATTTATATTTAAATTGCTACATTATATCCAGTTTCAATTCATTTGGGATATTTAAGCTTTAGTAACTTAGCAATTTCTGGAAATATAGAAATAATCCTTGGGATTTACCAGCTGAAGACTTGGCTGCCTGCAGACTAAGATTTGCAATGGATGAATGTCAGAAAGCTCTTCACAAATTGTATAAGCACTTGTGCATCAGTCATTTAAAAACGTTACCAAAAGACCACTGAAGTTTATAAAAAAAAAAAAAAAAAAAAAAAAAAAAAAAAAAGGAAGAATTTCTACATTCTGGAACAATGTTTAAAGATGCACATTCCTCCTATATGACATCCAAAGCAGAATGTTTATGGAAGTAATTAAGGACACTGGCCAGCTGACAATCTTAGTCCTCCATACCATAGGTGCTTGTTACTACATCACATTCAAAGTCAATTGACCACTTAACATCTAGTAGCAATAATAAATTAAAAATATATTAAAAACATTTTAATGTACGTCAGACAATGACCAGTAATGAAACTTCCATAGTCTAAAACAGCATTTTTCAACTGGTGCATCTTAGATTAATTTATGAATTTTTATAAAAAAAAAATTGAAATGCTAAACGAAAATTTCATGACTAAATTTAAGATTTAAGTGCACCAAGAGTTTTAGTATTTTTACAAGCTGGCCCTGAAGCAAGAAAGAAATGTTGCAGGGAGAGAGGAAAAAAAAAAAAAAAAAAAAAATTGGTGTAAAGTAACAATATAAAGTTATGCAAACTATTAAGACAATGATAGTGTACTAATTATAATATCTTATAATCAAAAGTAGCAAAAATGAAGTAAATAAGGAAAAGCTGAAACCAACAAAACCAGGAGAAAAGTACTATTCACAAATGAGAACTTTACATTTTAACAGTCACTTTTAAAAAAATTACAATGACAATTTAAAGACTTAAAAAAAAAAAAAGAGGCTGAAACAGCAAGGCAGAGAAATGGAGAATGCCTTTCAAGAACCATTATTCCTACAAATAAGACAAGGAGTTGAGAAAAGATTCTAATAAAGAATTTTAAACCTGGGGGGGGAGGAGTGTAATGGAACACAAGCAAAGTACACAAGATATACATATCTCAAAGACAGCAAGATAATGCTTGCACTAAAAAGCAAAGTATGTGATGCAACTATTTTAAATAAAAAATAAAAATTCAAGACTAAAAGTTTCATTAATAATGTAAGGTAATATCCATCTCAAAAGGTTCCAGATACTCTTCCTTCATGGTTATCTATTACAATTCTGCACCCCCACACACCCCACTGTAATTTACACCTATATCACAGAGTTTGGCTAGGTATGGGTAGTCTATAGCATCTGGATAAACATTACACCGCCTGATACCTCAATTTTGCATAAGATACTAGAGATCTCTTTAAAAAGAAGTCTTTTGCATATTAAAAAAGTTAACCAAACCAAGGCATAAATAACCAGCACAACAGGGCGAAAGGCTTTTTATTCATGTCTATCCCATTTGAGGATAGCATTTTCATATTCACTGAAAATTCAGATTCAACTTAGGATCATTGTTTTTAACTAACCATGCTGCTCTTAACTCTTATTAGATGGAGGGCAGATATCCATTTTTCAGAATGGAGACTTGATTGTCAACAGACCAGATAAAAGAGGAGGAAAAAAAACAACAAAAAAAAAACACCAGTAATCACTTACCTTCACTTGAAGCTAAGTTAGTAGCCAAGAAAAAACAAAACAAAAACGAATAAAAAGGCGTGAATATTAAATATGCAAGCACAAGTTTCATACTGACAAGAAACCAACAATCATTTGCACCAATTTAATTGCTACATGCAAGCAACGCTTCATAGCATTGGGTTCTATTAACTCGCAAAAAATAAATAGCTGAAGGCTGATTACAAACTAATCAATTGGAATTCTGTCACTGCATATATTAGTGGGTGCTTTTGTATATTTTAACTTTCACAAGATTGAAAGCTTTAGATGCACTAAAAATAAACTTATTCCACAAAGCATTACAATTTCATTGCCACTACTCAGTTCAAATCTGAAATAAAGAGTAAGCTTTCAGAGAGATCAACCATTCTACCCTGGAAAGTCAGTTTTACCTTTGGAGATGAAAGTCTTGTAAATATTACTGTCACTTCCAATCACAGCAGTTTACTGCTAGCTTATGGACATATCACATTGAAACATGGATTTTTGTCCAATCAGAGTTAAGCAACTGACTGGCCAGTACTGAAAATGGGCCAACTGCTGGAGAATTGCCAGGTGCTGAATACAATTGCACTACTTAGGCCACAAGGCCTACCTGGAGTTGTGTGCTGGCATGCGTGTGTGTGTGGGGGGGGGGGGCTTGGCACGTGCACACACACACACACTAATGAATAATCTGAAGAACTGAACTAAGCTAATAGTCAATAAGCTTTGATCAAAGTAATACTTTGTACATTAACTTGTATATGACCTGAAGTTCTATGGCTCAAATTGATGAAATTTCTATCACAGAATATTGACAGCATGCATTTTGTACAATACAAAAGTGGCACACCCAGCATGGATTGAACACAATGGTAATAGTGTAGAAATTAAGCTTACTAATCACTATTTTACAATCAATAGAAAAAAAGAAAAAATAGTTAATTTAAATATCTACCAACTTGTTTCATTTTATAAAAATCAGCTTCCCTTCAATATTTTAAGAGAATCAGAATTTAGCAAATTCAGCAACAGCACCATTGCAGTAAAAAAAAAAAGATACAGTGTTAACATTTGAGAAAAGCATGCATTTGTGCAGTAGATATGCAGCGGGGAATAAAAAGCAGCATCTTACCTTGAAGAACCAGTAGAATGGAATCCAGAAGAGGAGCAAGTCAGCAAAGAATTCAAGCAAGCTGAAAACACTGTAGACAACCCAATACATGAGCCACTGAGTGTCATCATCCTTGCGTGAAGATTCGATGGCTTTAATCCTGAGAGGGGGGTAAAAAAAAATATTGTATAGTTCTTAAAACAAATTCCTGGAAGTTTTCAACGTAATCGACAGATTTATTTAGCTACAAAGTTAATCATTTGAATTAAACTTATTCTGCACCAAAATTAGGTCAACACATTTACAGGTTTATTTTCTCACCTTCGTTGCATTGGAATAAATTTATTCCTAAGACAACATAATGTAAAATGCTATTTACATCAAATGGCAATTCCAATAGTCTAAACTATTAAAATTTAGAGAATTCATAAATTAAGCTTAAATAAAATAAAATATTTGATACATTTTGAATGCAAGTGGTTAAACCCAATTATCTAAGCAGCGTTTTATTAACCAACATTGTACAACAACGTTTTAAAGGTTTTCATTTCACCATAAAGAGAAAGCAATGAACACCGATAGCTTCTTTATTATATGCTATAGTTTGAAAACCCAAGCTACAGACTAATTGACATTCCCTAAATTGTTACTAATTTGACTAATAAAGAGGGGGGAGCCATAAATATAAAGAATATTTCTTATACTACACAAAAAAAAAAAAAATAGTTCAATAGTCAACATGTGCAAGTTTGATAAAGACTGACTGGGTCATCCCAATATTCATTTGCTGTTCTATTATTATATATGAATTGAAAAGGCTTCCTATCTGATGGTATGTGCATAAAAAATAGGTTTTTCAGATGGTGATTACTTGACACTGAGAGAACCAATCATGTCAGGTTATAAAAAGCAGACTAACAGTCTTGTTATACTTGCTAGAGATTCAGTAAAGTACAATAGCTATAAATAACATTGAAAACAAGTTTCAAGAGTGAGAAACTATGCTCAACTCAAGTGGAGATTGATAAAAGCTTTCTCCAAATAGATTTTAAGGTTTTGTTTTGGCTTTTTTCAATACAGCTAACCAAGCACTTCTGACTGCTTAGGTTTTTAGAGACAACCCCACCCCAATTATATACATTCTAAAAATGATTAAAAAAAAAAAAAAAAAAAAAAAAAAAAAAAAAAAAAAAATCAATGAAAATGAAATTTTCATGAAGACTAAGATTGTGAATAGTTGGAATTATTTTAATTCTTTATATAGAGAATGGATGAACAGTTGTGGTTTGAGCATATAAAAAAAATTAACACTTCATTATAAAATTGTTCAATGTGATTGAAGCTAAAAATCAAAACTTAATAAAAAGCTACTATGAAGGATAAAAACATTGAGTTTTTTCTTTTTAAATTTTTAGGATGATTTAAGTCGATTTCTTCAGGAAGGTGGCCTCATTCTGATACCTTCTTGAAAAAAAGAAAAAAAAAAAAACTTAATGCAATCATTCTAAAAAAGAAAACTATATCATTTGTTCTGCACTGGTTAACTTTATCCTATTTAGCATAAAATAGGAATTACTACATAAAACTGACTAACTAACTAAAGTCTTGTATTGCAGTGGTTGTCCAAGCATTAATACTTGCCCATTATGGATTTTGTCTAAAAGCATTTATTAAAACATCTTTGAAACTAAAAACAGATCAGACATTTACAGGATTTTTCCATTGCCATAAAAATAAAAATGCTACTTATAGACTGCAAGACTAAATTGAAATCTAACAGACTCAGGTTTCCAGTTCAATGCTTCATTAACTGGTCAGTTTTCCTGCTTAAAAGAAGGAAGGTTAAAAATAAACATTCAATCCAAAACAAAACAGTAGGGAAAGGAAGCAAAGTGTAATTATCTTTCAGACTGACTGTAGTCTTGTATGCAAATTAGACAAGTATAGAGAACAACTGGCGGACATAGGGTGGCTATGCCTAGCAAACCTAGTTGCTATTCAGGACACCAAAAACTGTACTATGACTACTACTACGCAGAGAGATCTGCAAAATATAACCCGTAAACAAATTCTGAAATATGATTATATCCTTGCCAACAAGCAGGATTGTTGATTTTGCTTCCAATCAATATCTTCATAATCAGTGATGAAAGGTTGTTGTGCAACTTACGATTTGTAAGCAGGATAGCAGAAGCCGATAAGGTTGCAAAGGAAGTCACCTCCATATCCAACCATCAGATAAAGGCTGAGGAAGCCAATTATACCTGCAAGAAAAAGAAAAACGAAGATCATAACAGTTTCTAAATTTCAATGGCAAATAAATATTTTACATTACAAAAGTTCATTAGAAATTCAGAAATTACTAGATTTTCAGTCTTTGATTTTTTGATTTTTTTTTTAATGCAATGTTCCTTCAGAATGTGTGCAATCATGGCTCTCCAGAATTAATTGAATTGCCATTACTTTAGAAACAAAATGGTTTCCTGTTATCTTTGTTTTGAATTCAGAATAGACCCTATTGGAGACAGGCTGGTGTCCAAAGCTATAGAACCCAAACTACCCTGGGTTTTAACCTGTAATTTTGGTAGAAGAGAAATTTTCCCCCAAGACTATCAATGTGTAATTGAACAGATGGGACAGAAATCCATGACAACTTATGCTGTCCTGCAGAATCATTTTAATTTCTGCCCCAAATCAAATTTATCAAGAGTTTTTATATCTACAATAATTTAGTTATCCTAAAATTAGTTTCTAGTCTAAGAGTCCAATTTTTCATTAACAAACGTTTCCTATTTCCAACTAATAGAATGCCTTTAACAAATGTAAAATCACATGGCCTTAAGAAATAAATAAGTTATTGACCACAAGGAGGGAACTAAAAAATGATTCATTATAAACAATTTTATGATTGGACCTGCATTCTCATCTTTTATGTGAATCATTTTGGCAGTTATACATTCCAGCCTTGTGCCATACATTGCAAAATCCTCAGAATCTTTAACCAAATGTTTAAGTTTTCTCATTCTGCATTTCATGCTCAGGAATATTTAGCTTCAGTTAATCCATTTAGGCTATTCTGCTTTGTGTTATCCGTTTCTTCCACACCACCCTCACCCAGAAAATCAGATAATTTGCTAAGTTATGTGGATCTTCCAAACAGATCAGATTATGACAAACAGCTGAAGAGATTTGGAGTATAGACTAAACTAAGGACGACAACAAGAGTATGGTCTAAATAGAAAGACAATCTCTTGGCTCAAAGATTCCAATGCATGTTATTATTCAACATCCTACAAAGAGATATTATGCACACTAAGTTTATATAGTGAAGGGAAAAAAAAAAAAAAAAAAAAAAAATAACTAATTCATTGGGAACAATGACAAACTGCTGTATTAAAGAAACTGGGATAAATTAGCATGGTGGGGATTAAGTACCCTGTTAAGATGCTTTAAGAAAATCATTTAATTATCCCCACAGAAAAAAATGTTGACCTTGCCCTACAAAATACTGAATCCACATTCAAAAGCCTGAAAATATCTCTGCAAGAAGATTTTCAAATCAATTGGCCACAATTTGAAAAAAAAAAAAAAAAAAAAATTGATTCAGTGACAGCCTGTCAAGACAGAAACCGATGTTCTCTTACAGCTTCCGTATCAGTAACATTTATAATTTAGCTATATGAATAATGTGAATTCCTTGCTAATAAAAATCCTGTTTATACATATTTTTATACAAGCATGATATAAGATCTATATACCACTCTAAAAGATAATTGAGTGACAAGGGGCGAAAAGTAAGCATTTTATCCCAGGAAGGGATTTTGGTGAGATTTAGAGTCAAGGTGGCATGAATCCCATTGCAGGTATATATAAACAGGTGCAATCTTTACTTCTTGCCTTAAAAATTCAAAATATAGAACCTGTATGTTCTACAAACCTTGTTTATACGCATGTAATTTTTGGGCATCACAAAGTATTATGATGACAACTTTAACCAAGACAATATTTCAAGTCATTAAGGTTCATTATACACTCATTTATCATCAGTCTAACACAAACATCTTGATGGCAAATTGAAGACCCTTAAATTGGGGAAAAAAAAAAAAAAAAAAAAAAAAAAAAAAAAAGCACAAACAACCTCCATTACACAAGTCAAATTAGTAGAGAGGAAAATTAAAGTCTAAACAGTCAAAGGTTTGCCACTTGTGATAAAGATAACTGGGTGTCATAAAGTAGGAAGACAAAACTGCAATGGCAAAGTATTTCAAATTTATTTGTGAAGGACATTTACAAAGACGGTAACCTTTTCATTTTTCATGCAAGGCATCAAAGTTTATTTGAAAATAAACCACAGCTAGCAGTCTAAGATGAATGAATCCAAAACACAACAATTTAATGGTCATAGCATAAAGACAACAAGATTACTAGAGAGATGCTTTCTAGTATACAGTTTAAACTGCTGCATATAAAATTAAGCAATGTGCTCAACTGGTAGCTTTGTTATTTTGCCATTGTTCAAGCACTCCTATATATTAATGGGCTAGTACTGTTAACTAGCGATGATGGAGTCATGGCTTGTATTCTTGCACCTGCCACAGTAAGTTTATTCTACCAAAGCCTAAATTAGATCAAAAACAACCAGTAAAGTCCTTAGGGATACCCAATGGAATGCAAAATTGTAGAAGTGTCAGTGAGTAAAAAGCAGGAAGCTTTCCCACAAGGCAGTTTCATTAGAAATCTTTTATAGATAGAGGACAGGGTGGGGTTTGGTGGTAGTGACAGAAAAAAAAAAAAGAAATGGGATGAGTTTTACATAACATGTAAATAAAAGAGAAGTTACCTTTGACCAATACAGATCAAAAGGTCTAACTCAAGCAACTTGTTTGATAAGTTGAAGACCCTTAGTAAATCGGAGGGAGTAAAAAAAAAATTTTAAGCAGGCGTGAACATACACCTGGATCCCCGAGGCAGTTAACTAGTCAGCTTCACTCAATGTGTATGCACATGTCACCTAGGCCCCAAATCTATCAAGAACAAGATTACAGCTGCCCATATGATTTGGAAAGTTAATGACTTTTCAAAAGTTATTTTAAGTAATTGTAGTTGTCATGGAAGTAGCAAAAGAATCACTTAACAGCAGTTTACTGCACCAGGTATAGACTTTCAGTAGCAATAAGGAGAAAAAAAAAAAAAAAAAGACTTCACCATTGACTAAAAATTTAAATTTCACTTACAAAAAGTTGGCATAATCCCAACATACAAATTATAAACATTTATCAAGTAGAGAGAAAAAAAAAAAAAAAAAATTTAAAACTTTACACTGATAACATTCAAAGTCATAAGAAAACATCAAATAGGATTGTTTTCTAAAAGCCTTAACAATAAGCCAGTGTTATTAGCAGACAAGCCATTTGTTCTGGAGAGGATAATACCCATCACATACTTATTTACAAATGAAGAAAACTTTCTACAAATCACTCACCGTTACGTGTGGATAATATATTTAAAAAAAAGACTAACAGCTTCAAGCCAAACACCTTCAGTTGAGGTACAATCATTTCTGTAAACCCTACCATTATCGAAGCCAAATGAACTTTCATAAAAAAAAGAAAAAAAAAAAAAGACAAGTGTTCAATGTCCACCCAAAAGAGATTTGTATGACAGGCTATCACATGACTGATAAGGTCTTAACAAGGATAAATATTACACACATTAATCTTAAAATCATTTAGATCAAAAAGATCTAAATAGCTTGAGGACAACTGAACTTCTATCATCCATAAAAGATTGTTACTGCTTGTGCAGTAAACAAACACTTTTCTTATTGCTAATTGAAAAGAACATTTACTGAGAGTTATATAAAGAATAACTTTACAATAGGCATTTTAAGTATTTAAAAATTAAATACCTCTACCCGCACAAACAGATTTAAGGAGTGGATTCAGAAATACAAACCAGAAAGTAAAGAACTTCTGTGAGCAAATTAACCTTTTCTTATGAAGACTGTAGAGTTCAAATCTTGGTGCACTACATTTGGGGTTTTGTCCTTTTCTTAAATGCCAGGTCCTTTCAAGATGTGGACGATCACAACTACAGATTTTGAATATCTTCAAATTGCCACAATCTCTTGGCATAAGAGTAACTGTTGTCCTTATCAGACTGGACACCAATCGAGGTTTGAGATACTAAGTTTTATTCACATCAGCCTACCTCACTAATTACACTGACTAAATATAATTTCAATTGATTTCCATTTTTCAATAAATAAATAAACTATATGAACACCTTGAACTGACAAGTGTTTAAAATGTGATAAAATTAAATGCATTTTATTCCAAAACTAAAAATGTACAAGATATTTTTCAGACTTTACTAAAGAGGTCTGAACTTTGAGATCTAGAATCCTCATCTGAATCAGATTTTTCATTTGACACTGAACCTAATTTGACAAAGAACCCCCCCCCCCCATCAATCATGCATAAAAATTTGATTGGGTTTAAATCCTGCTGGTTATCTTTTATCAATTACTAAAGTATTCATGAAAATAATCACAGCATCATGAGCACTTGGTAATTCATTATCCCTATATAACATGAACAGATGTGCTCTTGAATTTCTATATGGGGGGGGGGGTCATATTTAACTAAGTAAATCATCCATTTATTTGCCAACAATGCTGGCTCATTGTAAAGAACCTTTACTATTTGGCAGGATACATTTCTCCTACAGCCCCTTTTTAGGCACAATCTATTCTTAGTCATTACTGCAGCAATTTGCTTCCTACCAGCTGACTTCTATTCTTAGATTAAGAGCCCCCAACTATCCTGGTTTTAATAGGTACCCTAACCAACCAAAGAAAAAGTTAACCAGCATTGTTGAATTAAAAGAGTTTTAGTATAAGGTCAATTTCATGTATCATCCATCAGAACTTACACTATATCAGGCACTCTTTACAAACATAATCAAGCCTTAAGGCTGATAATCCAAATGCTTAACTAAAAATGATCTTCAAATGGAACTACAGAAAGCAATAAATTTGTCTGATGACTTTCTAGCATTTCAATTTGATTTTCATGTTCAGAATGCCAAAGTAACCAAATCTACCAACAATTAAACTTCATAAATGTCAGTTAAAAAAAAAAAAAAAAAAAAAAAAAAAGTGACAAGCCCAAACTATTAGGTAACTGACAAAATATTTTTATAGACGAGAACTATAATTATTTAGAATATATTACAATAAACTCCTTAAGTCTTATTACCTACAGAGAATACAACCATACACCGAATGGAATACAATCAATAGTGTGGATGAGTTTAACCACAATCTACTGTTAAAAGCATATTAATATACATACCCGAGTAAAAGTGAAATGGCCTTTATAATCCTTAGTTTTACAACTGCCAATAGAAAATTTTCAATGACTAGACAATATTGAGAATGGGTACAAAACTCAAGATTTTCCCAGACTTTCAGCTTTATTCATTGTGTTAAGAGTCATGTAAGCACTTGACAATGAGGGGGAGGTAAGACAAGACCAGTTCCAGGTAATGAATATGGACTACATTAAAGACAGGCGAGACAGCTCAGTTGCCATATTGTCACAGAGAATGAGGCTCACAATTCTATAAAGTCTAAATGTAAGCAGTCACAGGTTTAGTGATTGCAGCAAAGGATGATGCTTAAAAACTTGCATCACAGAAGTCCCCATCCTTGAAATAAAAATCAATAATCATTGCTTGGCACATCATTTTATATACAATGCAGAAAAACCACTTTGTTGAGCAGAGTTTTTTTTTTTTTGTTTTTTTTAAAGCTAACTTAACAAGCAGACCAAGAAACTGCCATCAATATTTCAATGAATAGATCTCACCAACACAGCTGGCACAGAGCAATTGAACCAAAAGGGATAAATCTTTTCAAACTAACAATATGAAAAGAGTACCAAGTATTTGCATTTTAATTTTACCAGTGTAGATATAGCTGCAGTGGTGCATCTAGCACAAGCTAACATAGCCCATCCCTCTTCAATCCGATTTTGAATTCAAGAGTTTTCTTAGACTAGCTGCCAGCTCAAGGCAAGAGAGCTCAAGTCAACCCTGTTATTTAACCTATACCTGTTGTAGGGGAAGGTATCACAATTCCCATTTCCAAGTCATTGTTATACTACCCTAAGTGAACAGGTTGAGAAGAGAAAAAAATAAAAAATAAGACAGGTAAGTTTATGTACCATATTAAGAAAATGACGCAGCACTAAAGAAGTTTCAACATTAGTTGAGGGAAATTAAGAATTTTAACATTGTTTAAACAAGTTATTCAATAATTTGGAGCAACCGTCCCAACTATATCTCAGGGTAACTTAGTCATCACAACTGCTGACAGAACAATCAATATATTTCCATGGCTGTTTCCAGATTGTCTAAGGTTTCAAAACATCCAAACTAATTTCAGTTCATTATTTAAGCCATCTTTGTAAGCGCTCCTAATTTCATCAAGACGTTTCGAGGAGTTTAATACATTCATAAAAAGCATTCATACCCGTGCCCCCACCCTAAAGGAATTGCGGATTTTCAGTTTAGTCTTTCACCTAGAATGGCTAAAGAACCCAATTGACCTTGCTATTTTCAACCCATAGTCGAGACGGAATAAGAAATGGATTTATCATAAATCCATTTCTTATCCAGTCTCGACTATTTTTCGAAAGGCATAAATCATTTATGCCTTTCGAAAAAGGCTGAATGCAGCGTACTGGGGGGGGGGGGGGGATTTAAAACTTCTTGCAGTTTTTTTTTTTTTTTTTTTTTTTTTTTTTTTAATTCCACAGACCAGTGCAAAGAATTTAGATTGTTATTTGGCTAAATCGTGTATGCGCAGTTTTACAAGATTTTTAGTTGAAGTTTAAATTCAAAGTATTTGGGATCCATAAAACAAATTTAAGGGTTAAAATGCGGGGAAGTTGGGGAGACCCGGATACAGGTCGGAAATGCCAAATACACACGTGCAAAGTGTTTTACTTTGGGGGGGGGGGCTGAAGCTAATCACGCTACAAAATGTAGAAAAACCCGTTTAAGCTTTTATATGCGCGCAAATATGTTCAAATTGCTTCTTGTTTGAGGTTTTGTTTGATTGAAAACCCAATATCATCTTTTGGCAAATGCGTTAAAACTTAAAAGAATTACATTTTGATTAAGAACTATATTAGAAAAGTAAAACAGTACTAGACAAAAAAAAAAAAAAAAAAAAAAAAACCCTCAAGAGTCAAGATTCACTTGATATGCCTTCGATGCAAGCAAAAAGCACCCAACTACGGCAAGGGAAAGATGATTGAAACCCAATTGCTTGCGATTATTCACAGGAATAGTCAAAAGGTAATCAAGAATACCGACATGTAGCTAAGCGTTAACACGAAAGTAAAGCCACTTTCACCGGTTATGTTACGAAAATAAGGTGAAATAAAATATCTGTTCAAGTTATTTTGTGCCACGTACCTAGTTTCCCCCTTTACAACGAAAAGACAAAGAAATTAAAAAATAAGTGAAACCGAATAATTTTTTTAAAAAATTAGACAAAAAAGTTTGAAAAACTGAGTAGTACTCGAAGCTTCTTATCTTCCACTCAGATAAAATTAGTATAACCACATTTTGCATAAAATTTGCAAACTTTAAATATTTTTAGTTTAAAAAAAAAAAAATTTTCTAGTTACGAGCAGAGTTAATTTTTTGTACAAGGTTTCAGAAAACCTAAGAACTCATTATTACTCATTTAAAGAAAAATAAATAAAAAAAAGTAAAAATTTCGTAAATAGTAGAAAATGAAATCCACCTAACTAAAATGTCAACTAATTAAGTTGACAACACGTGAACATTTGGCTTTTTAATGAAGAGTTTCAAAGACAAAGTAGCGATTACGGAAAAAAAAAAAAAAAAAAAAAAAAAAAACTTTGAAATTGGATTGACATCTGAACTTAAAGAATTATTAATTAAGCCTTCCCTTAAGCCTTAAAGAGATAACATTCAGCGAGTTATTTAATGCTAATGAGAAAAATTATGAACAAGTTGTAAAGAAAGGCGAGATCAGAAAATAAAATTATCTTCCATTAGAAAAGAGTTAAGGAAAAAAATGGGAAGGCGATTTTTAGGCTTCACCTATGTGATGTTGCCTTCCATATCAGTTTTTCAGATCAGATGTAATGCACCTTTATTTACTAAAAATACCAAAAAAGCAACGCAAACAAGGGATTGCGGGTAAAATTACAGCAGTAGCAAGTGCGCATACTGGGTTGTATTCGTTTCTTCAACTGCATTACGAACTCTTTGTTGGACCAGGCTTGCAACAACCAATTGTCGATTTGGTGATGCTCGTTACTACAGACCACCATTCGAAATACGACAGATTTTTTATAAGCAGCATACCTCTTAAACTTGCATTTATTATTACTATGACGTCTTTGTACATGTGTTAGTAATTAAATTGCTGATAAGAGGTGAGCCAAGAACGCTTCTCGCTTGAAAACATTAAAAAACATGACCCACAAAGCGTAGCACTAATTAACCAATATTAACTTTATTTTTCTCAATTATTCAATGATGTCAGGTTTTAGTTATGGTTAAAAAAAAATAAAATCCTATAGTGAAGCTGTTTTTATTGGAAGTAATTTTCTTCATTGTGACTAATCTTGGCGCGTAACAGCGTAGTGATAGATAACGTGACAAGAAAAATTGCTATATGAAGCAGCATATAATTTTCAGAGTAAAAATATTTTTAGCCATATTTAAATATGGATATTGTTAAAAAGTAGGAAAGAATGATCGAATATTAAAACGATTCGTTGAAAATCGACAGAAATCGGTTTTAACGTTCCAGAAGAAAAATGGAAGACGTCAATTTGTTTTTAAAATTCAACATAAGGTTGTTCCCAGGAAACTGGAGAAAAGAGTCAGTAGTTCCATCGGAATGCAACTTGTGCAGTTGAACTCGGCGGAAGCAACAAGCAACGTAGTAGGGAAAGAAATTAAATTTATATAGTAATGACAAAAACAGCCATTGTCATTACCATATAACCATCGCCTGCAAATAAAAGCAGTGTTTGTGGGGATTATATTATTAACTTATTAAGCAAACTAATTTACACAAGAATACAAATACTTTCATATATCGCAGTGTAGAAAGATATAGTTGTAGTAGTAGGGTAATTTCTTCATCGGAATATTAAACGAGTTCTGCTCTAAGATAATTTAGGTCTCTACAAATTTTGAATGCAGAGAGGAAAAAGTTTGCAAGAGAAGCAACCAAATTCATTAAAAAAGAAAAAAAAAATAGTGCTGGGAGGGGAAGCAGGTGGTCGGTCATCTGCCCGCCTACTTGCTAAACAAATTTACATGAAAAACTCATTGTTAAAATAAATTAAGAAAAAAAAAAAATGGCTTTATTATAGCAAGAGAAACTAGTCAACATCAACTATTGAATCGCACTTTCTTTTAGCATTTAAGCCAAACCAAAAATTAGCGTTAATTGTCAATATATCATTTTTTTTTTTTAGAGGCTACACCCTGAAATATGGAAGATAGCCTGGGTAAGAGTTATTTTTGGTGTAAAGCACAACTGAATAGTTACGCATGGAAATTAATTAATGGTAGTAATTAATTAATTATTCCTTGAAGTGATGACCGTTTTTAATGAAGGCGTCCCGGAACCATTCCATGCATTATTTTTAATTTATTTTTTTATCCATTAATTCAGCAGCTGTGGCCGCATTTTAGTCCAGAATGTCCATCCTTTATTTTTTAGTAGCAGTTACCAGGATTGGTGAAAATATCGATATCCTAGCAAATGACCAGTAAAATAAAACATCCCCCATCCTATTCATCTAGGACGGAAGGGGGGGGATACAGTACTCCTATGAAATTGTTTTTTCTTCTTTTTAAAAGAGGAAAAAATACATCTAGCAACCCTTTCAAAAAGGTCACGACTGCAAGTTAACAGTCTGTTATTTTTATTTTTAGGTAAATTTAAAAAAAAAAAAGTTTAATGAATGACTTCGAAACAGGTTGACCCACCCTAAGAATCAGTAATAATACGCAGTCTGTGTTACATGACATTGCTTAAAAATTAAATTTGAAGAGGAGACATTTACGTATAACAGATTTCAAATCATCCATGCATTGCAAATATTAAAAAGATCTTTAAAGGCAACCCGCCAAGAAGCATGATGTCCCATTTCATTGGTGGAAAGAGAGAGCAGCCCGTTCGAATCACTTATTTTATAAATTACGGGGAAATAACAACTCCTTTGGATAGGAAAGGCAGCTTAATTATGCTATATATAAGAGCCTAGTTAAGTACAAAATAAAATTTTTGAACACTTACGAGTGAAAAGAGAGAGACTTTACTTACCATAAGCAATATATAACCTCTGCACTCCGGTCTTTGCTTCCACTTTAGCCAACAAATCAGTAACGGCGTTCTTTTCATTCAACATTTTTTCAAATTTAGCCAAGTAACTCTTGGCCGCAGGTTGTGTGCTAGATGCCATGTTGATGCCCTTTTTCCGAAAAAAAAATCCAACCTCAGATGGTTAGTTCTCTTCCCACTCTACGGTGATAGTATGTCAAGCTAAATACTTAGTGCTATTCACGCTAGAAGCCCTCCTGCCTGCTCCTCTCTCTCGTACTTACTGCTGCTACACTTTACCTGCTGCTGTTAGTAGTGATGATGATGTCTTTTAATCATGTGACTGTCATGTGACCACAATCAATTACATACAGAGCTTACTTTTTAGGTGCATTACCATATACAATACACACGCACCCCCAGCTGTGTATATATAACTAATAATATTAATAATGTCAACAACGAATTTTTTTTAAACAAGATATAATTATCACCCCCCCCCCCATCAGACCACTGTCTCATCTCCTAAAAATAGCATTACGTTTAAAAAAAAAAAAAAATCAAAAAAAATATACATCAACCTCAACAACTTAGAGGGAGTATTAATATTTTCTTTTCAGTATCTATGATTCCTACAAGTCACAAGTAGTAGTAGCAGCTGAAGATTTATCGCATACTAGACTGACCGCGCGAAGAAAGGCATAAAAAAAAACATACTTTCTGGTTTCTAGTCGCGGAGTCAGCTTGCGACAAGTCTGACTAATTAAGCTAGTATTCTGTTTGACTGAAACGGATTTTAATATCATTTTTTTTTATGATAAAAGGCGTGTGATTTTTAAACAGTAAACAAAAACAGCATTTTTAATTGTCTATCTCAAGTGTCATTAAACGTGTCAAATTTGTCGATGATTGTTGTATAAGTAAAAATATCAGTAAGTAACTAAACTAAATATACTATTTATTTGCCTAGTTATTCTAATTTGTGTTGTCACTAGCAGAAAGAAAAACCTGTCGATATTATTAGATCAACAAATACAATAACCGAAAAAAAGCAAATGGTGACGCAATGTAATTGCAATATTTGTGATTACACTTATTTTTGTATTTTTTGTGTAATTTCTTTTGATATTTTAAATCTGCTTGAAGATAATTTTATTATTTGTTCAAGATCAATGCAAATTGTTTTGTTGCTTAGAGATATTCTTCAAAGGAAGCGTTAAGCTAGAAAATAATGAGCAAAATTTTAATATCTTTTTGGTTTGCCTTCTTTTTTTTCACGTTATGTGAGTGAGCATGTATGAAAATTGAAAAAAAATATTATCAATATACTTCTTTGATTATTTAGGAAGAAAATATTGAACAAGGCCGAGTTATTAATCTTTTTTTTATTATTATTTCTCTAATCTAAAAACAAAAATATTAACATTAAAAAATGACAGAGTACAATTTTTTTTTAATGTACCACAAAGTACAACACGCTTTATTTAGGTATTTTTACCATTTTTTTTACTCATCTCCCCACGGCGACGTGATGTGACACGAGGTCGGGTTTAATGTGGCGCACTCGAGCATAACTCAACGTATCATAGAATTGCAACTGCGTAAAAAAAGGGTTATCCCATTGGGTGCGTTGTACCAAATTAACAAAAAAACTTAATAAATAAACTAATCTAGCAAGTCATTGAATTGTCTTGAATTCAAACCTCAACAGGTACCCTATATTTGCAGCCTTTTACCATCCTAAATTAGGCTAGAAATGCTGTTGTTAGTCAAGCAAATCCACTGTCATTTCATTATCAACCTACGTCTGGAAAGAGAAAACTAAAAGAAATGTATTTATTTACTAGGGTTCTGGGTTAGGCTTTTTCCCCATCCCAGTCACATATTTTGACACAGATACTGTATTATTTCAAACAAATCAGAGAAAAAAAGCATGCTATTTTTTCTGTCTGCTTTTTTAACGGCAAAATAAATCTGCTTTTATTTTTCATAGACGAGTTACTGACATAAAGTAAAGCCAGGCCCGTGTAGAGCTAGTAATCGTCTCTAGGCCTAGGGTAGATAGGAAACGTAGGCTCCATTTCAAAGTAATATAATCAGTGCTACTCAGGATATTTGTAATCAGTGTTACTGTTGAGTGTTTACTACTGTTTTAAAATGATGCTTAATGTCTTTCTTGGATATACATTGTAATAAATGAATAACGATAAAACACCTTTAAACTGGTTGTGAAACTAAAACTGAAAGCAATTTTTTATTCAAAGAGTATAGTCGTGCTGTCATGTTTCTAAATACAATTATTGTACATTAATATTTTGTCCTAAGAAGCGCGCTCTGGATCTTTTTTTACCTGAGGGCACAAAAAAAAACTGCGGTTGTATCAGATGATAAAAAAAAAGTGTTGCAGGTGGTTAAATTAGATTTATTTTAATTTTGTTTTTGAAGATTCTTGAATCTATATTTTTACTGATCTCAAAAATGAGTAATTTTTTTTTTTTTTTTTTACGTATATTCCCCGATTGTACTTTTCACTTGTAGTTTTTTTTTCTGCACTGAGATCTATAGACTTCTTTTTCTGCATATAAGACATTAAAATTTAAAGTTTTAGAAGCTAATGTTTTATGTTTTTGTTTTCTTTTTAAAGAAGGAAGTGTAGTTTTATTATTTATTTTGAACATTAGCAGTAAATGATTTTCGACAAGTGATGCAGCACCGTGTCAAAAATTGAGAGTAAGTCCTCAGTTTCAGCAAAAACTGGGTGGGAGTTGAAACTCTCATCCAACCACTATCTGTTGCATCGTGGATGCTTATATACTCTTTCTTTTTACTAGTTTTTTTAGTAAAAGTACAAGACTGGTTTATTACCTACTGCACAGAAAGGCGTCTCTAGAAATAAAGTTAATAATCATTTAATCAGTTATTTTCTACGTTTGTCAGAGTCTGACACAAATACCCGGTGAAGTTCGGCTTCACTAGTTGTTATTATTATCGAATAGATTTATTAGCTCGTTAATTAATTACAGTTGTACCTTTAAAATTACGGTGCTGTATAGTACGGTAACTTTCATGGTTCAGCACGTTTTAAATCTGCTACCATTAATTTGTGGATCTGCCACTAGAGGTCTTTGATTTGGTTTCAAACAATGGATCAAACCATAATTTTTTTAGCAGTTTATAGAGTAATTAAAATTAAAACTAAATGAGAAAGCCCAATTACACTCTTGCCCAGTCTTTTGGACAGGAGTAGAGGTTAATCCCTTGTACTGTTTAGGATTGGGTTTCCGGTTCCTTTTAAAGTCCATTCAACTTTTAATATCCCTGCCTAAATTTTATTTACAATTTATTTTTTATTTTTATTTTTTTTCTTCGGTAGAAGTAGATAGTTTCATCACTTTCATCTATTGTCTAGTTCACACACCTCCCCAGTCTTTTGAACAGGAATAGCGATTTTTATCTCTTGTTTTCTGTTTAGGATTGGGTTTCCAGTTCCTTTCACTCCCAGTAGTCTCTTGCGTCTTATCACCTTATTTGGGGTGAATTGATTTAAAAAATAAAGGCTGTGGTTTGAAACTGAAATGCACAAGTTTAACACAACTTTTATTGTTTATTTTAGCACCAAATTAGATGTGAATTTATTAATATTTTTTTCTTTTTAAAATTTTTATTCTAGCTTTACAAATTGAAATTATGTGCTCTTGACTCAGCTATAATTTATTCACGTCAAGGGGTAAGAAATGCGATACTTGACAGTCTGTCTAGATGCGTAAAATATGTCACCTTATCAGTTGGTGTCAATTCATCAGAACAGCATTGCACCTACTCCAGAGCTTCATTCCCCCCCCCACTTTTCATAGTCTAGCTACATTATTGATGTAGTGTATGACCAAGTCAGCTCAACAGTAAGACCTCCTATCATTTTTCTATATCTTCTAATGTGTTTTCAGTTTGCTGCATGAACAAACTATTGTCTAATTCTAGTTTCTGTAAATATGTAGCTAAAGTGTTTCCTTATAAATATTTTTATTGTGGATATCTTCTATGTGCCATATCCCTTCAGGATACAGGTGATTATGGCTCTCCACAATTTCCTGTCTTTTTTAGCTTTTAATAAATTTTGCCTTTTTGCCATTCTCTCCCATATCCAACTCTGCCACCCATTTACTCAAGCTCACCATGTACGTTATGCTTTGTTTTTCTCAGTTTCTTTTGCCTTCACTCTGTCCTGTGAGTATCAAATTTTCCAAGCCCTCTTTCCTCATTATGTGCCCTAGAAATGTTTTAATAAGCATTAATAGACAAAGGTGGTACTCAAGTGAAAGGAAGAGCAACACGGGCATAGATGAAAGAAAGAGAGGTTTATTGTAAAAGAGAATACACTACTGAAAGACAGGGAATCAGTTACCAGGCTAGTAATTCCCAAAGCAAGGATATTTACCTCACCTCCGCATCAAGCAGGATGTGGCACAAGGCCGTTTTTAATGTGGGGTCAAAACCGAGCCCATAGGCTCAGGCAAAAATTCCCCGTAGACCACATATACAAGGGGTCAGGTAGCTACGAGACTCTGCCCATCCGCAGAGCTTCATCTGGGTTCCTCTCTGCCCGAAGGCAAAGAGTTCGACCAGCACAGCTGGAGACGAATCTCCAACTAATTGCTGAAGCAAGGTAATTTACCTTACCTCCCCACGAGGCAGGATGTGGCACAAGGTCATTTTTTAATGCAGGGTCAAAACCGAGCCCATAGACTCAATCAAAAATTCCCCATAGACACCGTAAAAAATGAGTCCGGGTAGCTGTCTACCACCCCAGACGAGACTCTGCCTTTTGGCATAGCCTTGTCTGGGTTCCTCTCTGCCCGAAGGCAAAGAGTTTGACCAGCACAGCTGGAGAAGAATCTCCAACTAATTGCTGAAGCATGTCCGCCAGGTATATATAGCTACTGATATAGTCAGTTTACCTTCAGTGATAGGGGGTGTGAGACATTCCATTACAACAATAATACAAGATTCCTTTTTGTTTCCATTTTCTGTAATACTTCATTGTTGCTAACATGTTTGGTCAATGATATTCTCAGCATCCTTCTGTATAACCAGATTTCTGTTGCTTCAAGTCTCTTCTTCATCTTTGAGGAGATTGTCCAGAATTCACTACCCTATAGGAGGATTGATATCATTCATTACTCTTTTCTTTGTTTCTCATGAATTTATTTTGTTATTTTTTATTTCTAGCAGCCATTCTCATAATGGCATGAACCGTTTTCTGAAAATTTATTTAATGATATGGACATGTGTTTGAATAAAGTTATCTCTTCATAATAATCAACACGTATGTATACTGTCCATCTTTGTGGCTCCAAATCAGCTCCATCCAGTAACCGAAAAGTTAACTCTTATAAACTCTACTTCTTAGCCTGCAAAGTTAAATAGTGTTGTTGTTTGACAAAACATAATTATCTTTCCTTGACTCAGCTATAATATATGAACATGTCAAAAGTTACAATGCTGTACTTATTAAAAAGAGAAACTAATTTACTTAATTTTTGTCATGTAAGGAATATTAATAAATATCTTCTCATCGATAAACACACTTCAGATAAACCTTTTCATGTCACCAACTTTCATAACACTTAAAGAATGTAAGATTCGGATACTTCCAGACAGTGTGACCTAAGTCTTTCACTCCAATACACGCCAAACATTCTCCAATCAACACACGTACCGAAACAACCAATTCCTGTAAGATCAACTAGAAATATGATATGCAAACATACAAGCACGTCATCATCCCACTATCATCTTCTGGAATTAAATGCATGGACACTATCCAACAGACACAAAAATGCCTACTAGAACCCAGATGTACACACACACACACACACACACACTAACACACACAGCAAAACAAAAATATGTGAGGTCTATCTGACCAATGAAAAACAAATACAGAACTCAAAGTATTTGAACTTTCTCTTCCAGAGAAAAAAAAATTCTGATGAAGCTGAAATAAAATTGAAACATCTATATAAGACTAAAACTTGTTATGGTCTACAATGATGATGATATTTCAGCATTGTAAAAATAAATTTGCCATCAGTGATGATAGAAAAGAAGGATAGTTCATGATCCTAACCCTCATCATTATAAAAAAAACCTTCAACCACAAGAGAGTCAGTAGAGTAAAGAACAGTAGATAAACTAGGGTACTCATAGTGGTAGACAAGTAGTAGTACAGAAACTCATATTTTTGCCAGCACTCTGTGAAGATCAAAAACAGACTATTTCAAACAGATCCTCACAAACAAAATTCTCAGAACCAAACCAAGTCAGCACTAACTTTTAAACAAAAGAGACACTGAGAACAATTTTACACACACCACACCAATATTCTGTAATTCGCATCACAAAAAGAAAATACAAATTCTTGCTATTTATGTCAACGCGTGTCTCAAGGTTTTATTGTTTATGTTATTGTTGTACGTTTTAATTCATTTCATTTTCAATAAAAAAAAGAGTAAATGATTCCTCTTACACTATAAATACATATAGCAATGGGGTAATTACTTTAACAACAGTCAAATAGCATCAAGTCAAGATTACTACTACTTCATCACCCAACATTACCTACTCTGTTGTTACAAACTCTAATCTTGTATGTACGTATGTGTGTTCACAAGATATAGCTTAAATGATACATAGTACCCCAACACTTTTAGGAGCATATTGTACCTTGAACCCCTGCCAAATGCAGTGCCAATTCTCAATAAAATTAAACAAGGTGTTCTTGAGCTAGGTCTCTTTTCTGTTTTGACAGCATTTTTAGTAGGTAATTCAGTATTTGTTTTCAATACACATTCTCATATCAATCTGCATATATAAACAAACATTTGCATATTATATTCCAACAATTATGTGCACAAAAATAATAAAACAGGCATAGTACATTATAGCAACATTATTAAATAAATTTAAGTATACATAACACAGCATATATTTATACAATTCACTACACAATATTAGAACAATTTTTTAAAAATAAATATCTTGTATATTTGGAAAGTACTTGATAGGTGAAGACACTATGTGGGTGTGTCATTGTAAAATATAACCTGTATGGCTGAAAAATTGTGTCATATGACTTAATGGTAAATAGATAGATGCACACTGGTTTGCTGCCATTACACATTTTGAAGAAACATGTATAATAAAAAATATAATTATTATTTTGAAAAAAAATAACTAGAAAAAATAAAAGTGCACCAAAAAACTTAATAATAAAATTGATAATGTTCTTACCTCATCATTTTGTATAAGGCTCTGCTCTTAAAAGGAATGCAGTGGATTTAAGGGCGGTCTAGTGTTACATTTATAAACGTTTCCTATTTATTCCTTATCCTATCATATTGAATGTTATAATGGCAAAGACTGCTTGCTTTTAAAAACATTATCTTCCAGAAATAACTTCTTAGATTTTATAAGATTTTCTTTCTGAGCCAATAACTGTTATACTATCTGCATATTCTTTTAGACCAGTGGTTCTCAAGCAGGGTCCATATGGACTCTTACTGGGGGGTCCACACTAAAAAGTGATTCAGAGAAATGGAATTTCTGCAGTAATCTACACCATATTAAAATACTAAAAATAGAAAAGCAACTCTAAAACTAGCAGAAAATGAGATCAGGCAATGTAAGTTTTAGCGTCCCTTTTACTCTACCAGATGTTTTGATTGTAAAATTTGAATAAAAACTGAGAAGGATATATAAAGGAAGGATTATATATATAAATATATATAAAGGAAAATTATATAAAGATTATAATTTATTATATAAATTAATTCAATATATTAATAATAAATAATAATTTTAAATATTAATAAAATAAAATATTAACATATTGATATAAATTAATTAATATAAAATATTTTAAAAAATAATTTATTAATAATACAATTAATATATGAATTATATGTAAAGGAAGCATATGCATTTACTGTTTCTACAATACAATTCCTAAACTTATCTCTTAGTAAAAAATAAAATAAGCTTTTCTTTATCAAATGGTTATGGGGGTCCACCAAAAAAAATTAAGAGTAAAAGTGGTCCATGGGTAAAAAATGGTCGCAAACCACTGTTCTGGACCTTTTATATGACATATTTGGGAAGGATATTAGAATAACCAAAAACCTATACTGGCAGCAAACTGCCTGCATACAGATAGAAAATGAGTTCAGCAGATATACAAAAATAGAAAGAGGTGTAAGACAAGGACGTATCTTTTCATTGGACGTATTCAACCGATGGAGCAAGGGAGAATTTGATGTCCTACAGGATACGTTATTGGTGGCCACAATCTTAACAACATATTATATGCAGATGACACAGTATTGGTAGCAAACTTGGAAAGGAAACTACAAAATCTCCTACAGAGAGTAGTGAAGAAAAGCAAGAAGAAAGGACTAAACATAAACTACTGTGATGACATGCTTCACTTGTCCATCACTGCACAACCTGATAACATCCAAGGTCAGTTGTATGTGTATGCACATGGCTAACTATGTTCATAGGTTTGTCCACTTGGCCGTAATTGAATTCAACAAAGAATAAAGACAATTGCTTTTCAAGACTCTCTGGTTGGGAAATAGCAAGAATATGAATTCTCATTTAGCCATCTACGTTTTCCTTTGGATGAACTGCCATCTCCTTAATTTCCAGCCATGAGAAGAGGACCCTTATATTCATTGACCATCTAGGTGACTGCTGATTTCTCACTGCTTGTTGGTCCCTTCCTCACTGGCTGCTGGTCACTTATTTTTTTACTCCTGGACACCTACTTGCCTACTGGCTTCCTGCCTCTCTCAACTTATATGGATACTGGCTGGGGTTCGACCACTCCTATCTGTACCTTTGTGTTCCAAAACAAGAGACCACCCATTCAGCTTTTTGGGTGGTCAGCTTATTCAAAGGACTACTTTTATGATTATCTAAAATCATTGACAAATTTTATGTTTGCCAATTCAAAGGTGGGCTGAAGACAAAAAAACTCTGACACTTAAGTTGACTCAAAGATGAAATGGAGACAAATTTCCTAAGAAACTCAGATAATTAAGTGAACTTAAAAGGAAAAGGAATTTATCTACCTATCTCCTAAGGAGGTATGAGAAATCATATTGTTACACTACAAGAATGTAGAAATCATGGTTTTTAGCAAAAAGATGGGCCCAAAATGAAAATTACAAATTGGTGATACCATGATCAAACAAGTATAAAAATTTAAAGTGTTTTAACAGAGGATGGAAAGTGTGACACAGATATTCAAAGGTGTATTGGAATAGACAAAGAAACATTCCAAAAGCTATGCAGAGAATTAAGAGACAGAAAAAAATTGTTAGATACAAATAAATGAATAGTGAACTCCTGTATGGCATTGAATGCTGGACAATTTCCTCAAAGATGAAGAAGAGACTTTAAGCAATAAAAATGTGATTCTACAGAAGGATGTTGAGTTTTCCATGGCCTGAACATGTGAGCAATGACAGGGTTTTAGAGAAAATGGAAATGAAAAGGAAACTTACACTTAACATCAGGAAGAGAAAGTTGAAAATTCTGGGTCGCATAAAGAAGAAGCAGGGCTTGGAAAATCAGATACTCACAGGACAGATTGAAGACAAGAGGGACAGAGGAAAACAATGCATACCATACTTGATGATCTTGCGTAAATGGATGGTGGAACAGGGTTTAGAAGAAATAACAAAAAGACAAAATTTAGTAAAAGTTTGGCATGGTGGGTAGGCCTGTTCTATAAAACATGGTTGCAGCAATGATTGCAAAGGGAATGCTTGTAGTGAGTCAAGTATGCCAAGGTGATGGCGGTGAGTTGCTGAAGTGACAAGGTTGGTGCTGAGATGACAGCGGTGGGTTGTCAAGGTGACGAAGTTAGTGAAGCTGGTTAGTTGGTGTTCTATGAGATGGTGGTAGCCCAGAGTTACTTCCTTGTGGAGTTGGAATTGCTTGGTTGGGAAGGTGGAGTCACTTGCTTGTGGAGTCGGACTTACTTGCTTGCGTAGTTGGATTTGCTGAGGTGACATTTGTTACATTCTTCCTAAAACAAGATCTTCTTCTGATTTATGCTATACTAATTTCCTCCACTGGCCAGATATGAATGCTCCGAAACCCAAGACTGGACTAAAAATTCCATCAATGGTGCATAGGCTCTGCACATAGCTTTTGCTTTTATTTACACATTCAAAGAAAAATACAATCCAGAATTTCCACCCAATAGCACCCACTCCTGTCTAAAGAAACAAAATAAAAATTGGAGCCAATCTGAACCTAAGAAAAGGACATAAAAGCCCATCAAAGGGACATCTTTGGCAGTCAGATGGTACAATAGCCCAGATTCACAACACTTGTTGCAATGCAACCTCCCATCTCCAAAAGACAACTTGCCACAAGGTCATCACCACAGTAAGACACAACTCACTTTCCCTCTCTTACTGTAAGCCTCTGTGGACAATTTTTACAATTCCACTTATCTCTTTTTTTTTGTTTGATGAGAGCTATTTACACCGATTTACAATTTGTTGTATTTTTACAAAAATACAATTGTTTATTTCTTAAATTTTCATTGTTTCTTCTTTGTTCTTCCACTATACGCTTAATATAACATGGTGTTGGTGATGAGGAAGACTTGTGCCTATTAGCAGAATAGTGAACCCCCTAACAAAAATCAAAATACTATGAAAGTATTAAAATACATTTTTATAATAAAAATAGCAGCAATATCTTTTTTGTAAAAAAAAAAAAATTAAAAATCAAAGATCATCCTTAGTGGATGATCTTTGAATAAAAAATGATTTTACAAGTATATTACTCTTTTAATTGATTTAAAAGAACTGTTCAGAAAAAAAAATTACAATTTAAAAAAATAAACACTGCTGAAGTTAATACTTCTGTGCCCCCCACCCCCAGTAGGCATGGGGCCCCCATGCGTTAGACAGGTTCGGGGTAGTAAGCACCAGCCCTGTTGATTATTATAGTTAATGATTGACAATATAACTTAGGTAGAAAAAAAGTAAAAAGTGCAAAAAGCAAAAAAATGATGCTGAAACTAGGTCTTTTGGGGCTCCAGCCTCATCAGGAGTTCCTGTGCAGTACGCATCACACTGGCCATGCAGATACATGATGTATATTATTAGTTGATGACTGACAATGTAATGTCAGTTTAAGGATAATTTTAAAAAATGGTGGATAGTCATTAAACAGTGCTGAAAAAAATTGGCAGAGGCCACAATGGGACCCAAAAAATTGTGAGCCTTGTTGGGGGGTTCAGGGGTAAGATGTGCGAGCCTTAGCTGAGAGGAAAAGAAAGAAAAAAGAGAACAGAAAGTGTGCCAATTTTTTTATAGCTGCTTAGCAGTAACCTCTAATAACTTTTTGGCAAAAGTGGCAGAGACTATGTGAGGATAACCCACAATTTAAAAAAATAAAAACAAATTAAAATTTTGATAATGAAATATAAAATATTGTTGGTTACTTGAACGGCACAGTTTAATAAAAAATATATTCCAATTTCAAGTTTTTAAATATTCAATAAAGGAGAAATTTATCCAATTGTAACATGTTACCCAGTACAACGTGCTGCAGGGATGGGCGGTTGGTGTCTAAACCAGCTCCCCGACTAGCTTTTCTGCTGGTCAGGAGATTGGCATGTCACCCCACAGAACAAATTGACCTCAATGATCACATTTATATTTATATACAACAGGAGTAGATAGTTTGCACCTGAATTCTGAAATTTTATTCACTAATTACATTTTTCTTCTCCTCAACCAATAGGAATAGATAGGTTCATCTACTGTCCAGTTCACACACCTCCCTGATCTTTCAAACAGGAGTAGAGGTTTATCCCTTGTTTTCTGCTTAGGATTGGAGTTGCTTCTAAAGTCTACATCAATTCTATACTCCTAATGCTTGTCCTTTCTTATGCTTATACAACTCCACACAGTAACCCTCTATCTTGAGCGGCTCTTGAGCTTTGGGAGAATATTAGTAAAATATATATACACACACACACACACACACACACACACACATGTGTGTGTGTGTGTGTGTGTGTGTGTGTGTGTGTGTGTGTGTGTGTGTGTCAGCTGTCAATATACCACATAACACCCTTGAGCAGGTAGAATGGAGATCAACGTCTTTTAGTGGACTCAGCAGTTTTCAATCTGCTTGTCTGAATCATCTTCAAGAAGCGAGAGCAAGATCTAAAAGGTCAGCCAAGCTAACAGTGATCACATCTCACAATCCTCACTCTTGCTTCATATGTGGTCATGTGGCCTCCTTTGTAAATCACTAGCAGGTGTTAAGTGTCACTTAAGATTATCGCACAAAACTTTATAACTGAATCAATTAAGCTATCAGATCCTCATTCGTCGAAACCAATGGGAGGGTCCATTATTATATATATATATATATATATATATATATATATATATATATATGTGTGTGTGTGTGTGTGTGTGTGTGTGTGTGTGTGTGTGTGTGTGTGTGTGTGTGTAAGGCTAAGACAGGTTCTTAAGCCTTGAATAGCAACCTTCCTAGAGATGATCTCTCAATTGAATGAGAGACAGAAAATATAGGTGCCAACAGTCAACATGTATATATTCATATAGGGTGCAATGGATAAAAATAACACTGACATCACATTTTAACAGATATAGTTACCAAAATTACAGAAAATTATCTTGAAATACTAAAGAGTAAATTTATTCAATAAAATTGCCATTGGCTTCAACATGTAACAACATTCGAAAATAGTTGGAAAAAATACAAAATAAAAATAAATATGGACTTTGGAAAATTTACCAATAACATAAAACAACTAATTCAGAAATTTGAAAAATTCAATAGAAATCTTATCAATAACTGTTGATATTATTTAACCATATATCTCTGAAATGTATACATGTATCCATATATGTATCATACTTATATACATATACGCATACATATATGTATATACAGTGTGCGAAGGATAAATTGTCTTCTAAATTACACAAAAATGAAAGTAATGCTGACATTTTAACATGTATTTACCAAAATGACACAAAACAATATCCTGAAATACTAAAGAGTAAACTTATTCAATAAAATCGCCATTGACTTCAACCATGGCCTCCAGACAACTTCCAGACAACTTCCAGACAACTCCAGACACAAAACAATATCCTGAAATACTAAAGAGTAAACTTATTCAATAAAATCGCCATTGACTTCAACCATGGCCTCCAGACAACTTCCAGACAACTTCCAGACAACTCCAGACACAAAACAATATCCTGAAATACTAAAGAGTAAACTTATTCAATAAAATCGCCATTGACTTCAACCATGGCCTCCAGACAACTTCGGAATCTCCTGCAACACTCCTGGACGGTCTCCTTGTTTAAGTTGGTGAATGCTGTCATAATCCTTACCTTCAGTTCATCTTTGGTGTTACAAGGAGTTTTGTTAGTTTCTCACTCAACTGCGATCCACACATAATAATCAAGGAGGTTGCAGTCTGGGGACTGCATTCTTCTGCCTTTGTGCCATGGTGCAGAGTCCTGTTACCAGACATAGGGTCTTCCAGCAGTCACTGTCTTGACCCAAGGCAGCACTACCTCCTCAAGGTATTTGATGTAGGCCTCCATGTTGAGTCTGAGGTCCTGTGGGAAGACGAATGGAGGCATAATATCGCCATCACTAGTGATCGCTTCAAACACCTTCGTAATCACCATTAGACTCATCCAACTCTTTCTGAATCCACTGCACTGTTTTCAGTTTGACATCCAAACACTATTAGTATTCAGGTGCAAATGTCAAGCAGTACAGCATGCTGTTGCCAAATTTCTGGCAGAGTTAATTGCGTCATGGTGCTCTTTTTCTCACAGACCGTAGCCAACTGACCCTACTATATTGTGCAGTCAACAAAATCTAAAACAAACAAAGCACATGCATGCAATTAAAAATATAAAATGGTGACAATTTACCCATCACATGGAGTAATGGATAGTAGCTTCGATTGACGAATTGGAGAGCTAAGTTTGAATTCCAGTTGAATCCATTACGTGCTAATACCCTTGGGAAAAGTATGAATCTTCTTCTCCCCCCAGCTATGGGTAAATAGCAGGACAGACCAGGTTCTATAGCCTTTGGTGGCAACTGGTCTACCATAGAAAGAAATGGCAACCTATTGCAGGAAAAAATCTGCTTTGTAAATCATATATCGAAAGATACATGATCGCCTAAGCATGTATCATGCATGACACATAACTGACTGACCCTGTATGTATGTAATTAAAATATCTTCAGAAACTTTCACATAAACAATGATCAATTAATTTTTAATCTTTTAACCTAAAAGATTTACCAACAGAAAAATTTGTTTATAGATTTCATATTGTTTATGATATACATTTGAAATGAGAGATTAATTTGAGAGGTTCAAATTTACTGTCTAACCTTGACTGATAGTGACATTGTATGAAAATTGTTTGTTTATAATTTGTTGTGACAACTGATAAATAATTATTTAATCACTGCTATATTTAACTAACCCTCTGTACATTGAGTTCACAATTTTATTAATAAATATGCAAACAAGTTTATAAAATGATTGAACACTTGAGCATCTTTTGACTTTGAGTAAACATCAAAAGTCAAAATATTGTATATAATTTATTTCGGACTTCTTCCCTGCTCTTTGTCATGAATGGTGTCCAGCTCATTCAAAAATGTCTAAACTATCAGCTATCTAAAACCATTTCCTCAGATCAAGGATTAACAATGGTTTGGTTTGGTTTGTTTTGCTTTACGGCATATCAACCTTAATGTGTCATTTAATGCTGACAACTTTTTTTTTTTCCTGTTAATATTTTTGTTTTGTCAAAAATCTATTTTTGTTAATATTTTTTTTTCAAAAACGTATAGCTGGTAATTTTTTTTTTTTTTCAAAAACTTATATCTGGTAACTGGTAATATTATTTTTTTTTCAAAAACATATAGCTGGTAATATTATTAGTTTTTCAAAAACGTATCGCTGGTAATATTATTTTTTCAAATACGTATAGCTGGTGATATTATTTTTTCAAAAACGTATAGCTAGTAAGATTATCTTTTCAAAAACGTACAGCTGGCAACATTATTTTTTCAAAAATATATTATCAGAGGCCCTGCTGTTGGACGTATTTTATCGTCTTACCCAGGACACGGATATTGTCTGAGTGTTAACTATTTGCCCATAGCTGGGACTTTAACAGGTGCTACCACCCCGGGTCAGGGTGGACCTGGGAACACCAGCAATTAAGAGGTGGTTCCATCCTCCTCAAAACCTCCTGATCAGAGGCCTTGCTGTTGGACATAGTTTATATTCTTACCCAGTACGCAGATGTAGTTTATCGTCATACCCAGGACGTGATTAACAATGAACTCAAGTGAATAAGCCATCTTAAGTCTGAAAGAAGACAATCTTTCATCAGATCTTATGGAATGGTGCTGCAGAGTGACAAAACAAAAACCTTATCATTTAATATATGAATCATGTCCTTCCTCCAGCTATGGGTTAAGCAATAGGACATGTATCTTGAAAAATCACTGTTATTCGCAAAAACATTGTTAATGCAATATTCACATGCAAAAAAAAAAGAATTGTTCTTACAATCCAAAATTTGCCTCGACTTTTAATAACACACAAAGGGTTGACAAGCCATAAAAAATCAATGAATCAAACAACAACAAACAGCTAAAATGGATACCATATATAAATAATGATGTGCAGAGGTTTGGTGATGTCTAGGGCCAATGCCTTGATTATATGCCCATAAGACTCAGTTAGTGGGGTGCCTATAGACCCTAGTGCTGAGAAATGTGAGTAAGGAAGACGTTTTAAATATATAAAAACAGATTAAATATGAAGTAAACACTTTATTCAATTAAATATAAACTAAATTTTTACTTCACTCTTTCATTGAATGCTCTCCTAACATGGATGGCTGGGCCCATCACACCATCTGCCCTCCTCCTTCTGCACACTACTGCTGTAAGATTAAATAATAACATAATCAAGATGTTGATGTTCCACAATAACTTAAACAAAAGATTAGGAAGGAAATTCCCATCAATATTAGAAAAAGCAGTAACAGTGGAAATGGGAAACCTATTTTTTAGGAGTTTTAGGAGAAAGATTTTATAGATTTCAACCTACAATAATATTAACTGTTTGACCAATGAGCGCTACATGTTTCCTGCATGTAAACGGTTGATCTCACCCTTACCACATTTTGATTCTCAATTCTTCTTCAGGTGTCTGTTGTGTATGAGATGGTTAAATCTTGCTCTAAGGAAACATGTACTGATTCTTCATAGGGTCAGGTGTAGAAAATACAAACAAGATAAAACAAATGCTATAGATATGAGAAAGGAAGAGTCTGTCTCCTCTGAGGAATATTCAGTTTTCTAAAACATGAGAGGCACCATGAAAATATGGAGAATATACAGAATAAATGATTTTATGGGATAACAAAGATGAAAAAATTAGTCCTTACAAATTTATGTATAATACGGAAATATGATTTGGTTTGTTTTGTTTTATGGCATATCAACCACAATGGGTTATTTAATGCCAACAAGATTTTCATTGCTGGTAATATTTTTTTTTTCAAAAATGTATTGCTGGTAATATTTTTTTACTTCAAAAATCTATTTCTGGTAATGTTTTTCCTTCAAAAATGTATCATGGGTAATATTTTTCCAAAAAATGTATAGCTAATAATATTTTTTTTTTTAAATATATTGTTTGGTTTGTTTTGTTTTACAGCATATCAACCTCAGTGGGTTATTTAATGCCAACAAGATTTTTATTGCTGGTAATGTATTTTTTTTTTTTTAAATGTATTGCTGGTAATATTTTTTCCTTCAAAAATCTATTTCTGGTAATGTTTTTCCTTCAAAAATGTATCATGGGTAATATTTTTCCAAAAAATGTATAGCTGATAATATTTTTTTTTTTAAATATATTGTTTGGTTTGTTTTGTTTTACAGCATATCAACCTCAGTGGGTTATTTAATGCCAACAAGATTTTTATTGCTGGTAATGTATTTTTTTTTTTTAAATGTATTGCTGGTAATATTTTTTCCTTCAAAAATCTATTTCTGGTAATGTTTTTCCTTCAAAAATGTATCATGGGTAATATTTTTCCAAAAAATGTATAGCTAAAAATATTTTTTTTTTTAAATATATTGTTTGGTTTGTTTTGTTTTACAGCATATCAACCTCAGTGGGTTATTTAATGCCAACAAGATTTTTATTGCTGGTAATGTATTTTTTTTTTTTTAAATGTATTGCTGGTAATATTTTTTCCTTCAAAAATCTATTTCTGGTAATGTTTTTCCTTCAAAAATGTATCATGGGTAATATTTTTCCAAAAAATGTATAGCTGATAATATTTTTTTCAAAAATGTATTGCTGCTAATATTTTTGTTTTTTCAAAAAATGGATTGCTGGTAATACGTTTTTTCTTCAAAAATTTATTTCTGGTAATAATTTTTTTACAAAAAGGTATTGCTGGTATCAAAATCTATTTTTACACTTTCATAGTGCTTTGACCCCAGTTTGGAGGTTAACTATTTACCCACAGCTGGGATCATAACAAGTGCTACCACCCCGGGTTAGGGTGGACCTGGGAACACCAGCCATTAAGAGGTGGTTCCATCCTCCTCAAAACCTCCTGATCAGAGGCCTTGCTGTTGGACATAGTTTGTCATCTTACCCAAGATGCAGATGTAGTTTATTGTCTTACCCAGGAAAAAATGAAAAATGATATGGAATATAGGAAAGAAAAAGATTGGAGAAATATTATCAAAGAAATAATGGGGAATTATGAAGAAAAAAGAATGGGGAGAGAAAGATTGGTGTTGTAACCTAGGGAAAGGTTACTGAATAAGAATAACCAAAACAAAGGTTGGAAATGGAACGATAATATTTATTACAGGAACAACATACAAGATTCGCTAGCAGCGTGTAGTAAGTAATCAACTGCTAGTGGTGAGCTAGAAGTGAGTCAAGGTGAATCAGAAGTGAATCCCACAGTGAAGATATTCACTAACTTCCCCACACGGTTAGATGTGGCACAAGGCTGAATTTACTGTGGGGTGAAAATTCTCCATAGACCCCGTATACATGGGGTTGGGTAGCTGTCTACATCCACAGATGAGACTGTCTTCAACATAGGCTCATCTGGGTTCCTCTATAGCCAGAGACAGAGTTTGACAAGCACACTAGGAAGTAAATTCCACTGTGAATCAGCATACAGTATATTCTACTGTATATATACAGATTGGGATATACCCATTATAGTCCATAGGTATCGTATAATAATTGCAAAGGAAGGAAGAAAAAAAATTGGGGTATTATGAAGAAAGAAAGATTGGAGAGGGATGAAGAAAAAAGATTGTGGAAGAATGAGGTAAAAAGTTTTGAGAGGTATGAATAAATGGAATAAAATGATTCGGGAAGTGTAAAGAAAAACATTTGTTAGTAGTATAAAGAAGAAAGATTGGTATGGGAGGAAGAAAAATGATTTGGGTGGTATGAAGAGGAATATTGAGGCTGTATGAAGGAAAAAAGATTGGGGAGGGGATGAAGAAAACTGTTTTGGGAGGTATGAATAAAAATGATTTGGAAGGTATGAAGAAAGAAAGGTTTGGGAGGTACAAAAAAAGATTGGGGTGGGATGAAGAAAGAAAGGTTTGGGAGTGATTAAGAAAAATGTTTTGGGTGGTATGAATAAAAATGATTTGGGAGGTATGAAGAAAGAAATGTTTGGGGGGTACAAAAAAGATTGGGGTGGGATGAAGAAAGAAAGGTTTGGGAGTGATTAAGAAAAATGTTTTGGGTGGTATGAATAAAAATGATTTGGGAGGTATGAAGAAAGAAATGTTTGGGGGGTACAAAAAAGATTGGGGTGGGATGAAGAAAGAAAGGTTTGGGAGTGATTAAGAAAAATGTTTTGGGTGGTATGAATAAAAATAATTTGGGAGGTATGAAGAAAGAAAGGTTTGGGAGGTGCAAAAAAGATTGGGGAGGGATGAAGAAAGAAAGGTTTGGGAGTGATTAAGAAAAATGTTTTGGGTGGTATGAATAAAAATAATTTGGGAGGTATGAAGAAAGAAAGGTTTGGGAGGTGCAAAAAAGATTGGGGAGGGATGAAGAAAGAAAGGTTTGGGAGTGATTAAGAAAAATGTTTTGGGTGGTATGAATAAAAATAATTTGGGAGGTATGAAGAAAGAAAGGTTTGGGAGGTGCAAAAAAGATTGGGGAGGGATGAAGAAAGAAAGGTTTGGGAGGTACAAAAAGATTGGGGAGGGATGAAGAAAGAAAGGTTTGGGAGTGATTAAGAAAAATGTTTTGGGTGGTATGAATAAAAATGATTTGGGAGGTATGAAGAAAGAAACGTTTGGGAGGTACAAAAAAGATTGGGGAGGGATGAAGAAAGAAAGGTTTGGAAGTGATTAAGAAAAATGTTTTGGGTGGTATGAATAAAAATGATTTGGGAGGTATGAAGAAAGAAAGGTTTGGGAGGTACAAAAAGATTGGGGAGGGATGAAGAAAGAAAGGTTTGGGAGTGATTAAGAAAAATGTTTTGGGTGGTATGAATAAAAATGATTTGGGAGGTATGAAGAAAGAAAGGTTTGGGAGGTACAAAAAAGATTGAGGCTGTATGAAGGAAAAAAGATTTGGGAGGGGATGAAGAAAACTGTTTTGGGAGGTATGAATAAAAATGATTTGGGAGGTATGAATAAAAATGATTTGAAGAAAGAAAGGTTTGGGAGGTACAAAAAAAGATTGGAGAGGGATGAAGAAAGAAAGGTTTGGGAGGTACAAAAAAGATTGGAGAGGGATGAAGAAAGAAAGCATGAACAGGGATGAAAATAATATTTCGGAGGTCTCAATAAAAAAAGATATGTAAAGGATGAAGGACAAAGCTTTGTCATGTATGAAGACAAAAATGATTTGGGAATTATGAAGAAAGAAAGATTTGGGATGTATGAAAGGAAAAGGTCAGCCCAAACCAAATATTAAATATGCAATAAGGGTGAAAAATCAAAATATTTCAGAAGCTTTATTTTTCAATTTGTTAATGATGTAATTGGATAGTACTTATGTATTTGTAATGCATTTAACAGTTTATATCTATAGCATAACATACTAACATACAAAAACAAGTCTAGAAGGCTCCAAAAAATCATAGTACTACTATACTTAAATACAATTTTTGAAATTTCATGTTGGGGTGAGATTTTTTTTTAAATAAACAGAATTAAGCGCTTCTTCATATTTTTGAATAAAAGTTTATTGAATTATGATATAGTAAATCAATTATTTTACAAAAAGTCATAACCCTAGTGTACACAGCGAAAAAAAAAAGGAAAACCATTAGCAAAGTGAGTGCATGTGTGTGTATATGTTTGTGTGTGCATGCGAGTGCAAGCACCATGAAAGAAAGGAAGACTGGACAAGTCTTTTACATACCGCATTCTAGAATGAAAAGAGGAAGAGGAAGATTATCCCCAAGCATTTATAGTCCTGAACCAGTGCCTCCTAATGTGCATTGGCACACCAAGTGGGAATAATCCCCACAAGGTACAGCAGAATTTCTCTAAAAACACCCCGCCCCCACCCTGCATGGGGAAAAATAGGAGTAGATAGCTTTTGTTTATCACCCAGTTCACAATCCATCATTATTATTGATGTAATGGAATAACCAGTCACCACCATGAATGATTACACTATAGGTAGTAAGTATCTATAAAGTCAACTGTCTACAAGAGATTCAGGGAAGAGTGAAAGCGAGAAGACACAAGCATATATGACCTTCCAATTAGTGGCACTCATTACTAGATTGACCTGTGTGTATAACTGTACCGTATTTCATATTGTACTAATTGTGTACAATAAACCTTTCTTCTATTATCCACCTGGTGTTAAGTATTTATTCCCTTAACACAGAATGTAACAATTATCTTTATATAATAAACAATGATAAATCATATAGAATGTGTCAAGAAATATTACAAGAGAAAGATGCGAAAGATACAAAGAATGAAAGAGGGGAAAATAAATAACAATTAATGAGTTAATTACGAGAGAGAAATTAGAGAGATATGAAGAAGGAAAAAGTGAAGAATGAATAATAATGAATGAGTTAAGAAATATTACAAAAAATGATTGGGGAGATATGAAGAAGGAAAAAGTGAAGAATGAATAATAATGAATGGGTTAATAATTACAAAAAAAAGATTGGGGAGATATGAAGAAGGAAAAAGTGAAGAATGAATAATAATGAATGAGTTAAGAAATATTACAAAAAAAGATTGGGGAGATATGAAGAAGGAAAAAATGAAGAATGAATAATAATGAATGAGTTAAGAAATATTACAAAAAAAGATTGGGGAGATATGAAGAAGGAAAAAATGAAGAATGAATAATAATGAATGAGTTAAGAAATATTACAAAAAAAGATTGGGGAGATATGAAGAAGGAAAAAGTGAAGAATGAATAATAATGAATGAGTTAAGAAATATTACAAAAAAAGATTGGGGAGATATGAAGAAGGAAAAAGTGAAGAATGAATAATAATGAATGAGTTAAGAAATATTACAAAAAAAGATTGGGGAGATATGAAGAAGTAAAAAGTGAAGAATGAATAATAATGAATGAGTTAAGAAATATTACAAAAAATGATTGGGGAGATATGAAGGAAAAAGTGAAGAATGAATAATAATGAATGATTTAAGAAATATTACAAAAAAAGATTGGGGAGATATAAAGAAGGAAAAAGTGAAGAATGAATAATAATTAATGAGTTAAGAAATATTACAAAAAAAGATTGGGGAGATATGAAGAAGGAAAAAGTGAAGAATGAATAATAATGGATGGGTTAATAATTACAAAAAAAAGATTGGGGAGATATGAAGAAAGAAAAAGTGAAGAATGAATAATAAAGAATGAGTTAAGAAATATTACAAAAATAGATTGGGGAGATATGAAGAAGGAAAAAGTGAAGAATGAATAATAATGAATGAGTTAAGAAATATTACAAAAAAAGATTGGGGAGATATGAAGAAGGAAAAAGTGAAGAATGAATAATAATGAATGAGTTAAGAAATATTACAAAAAAAGATTGGGGAGATATGAAGAAGGAAAAAGTGAAGAATGAATAATAAAGAATGAGTTAAGAAATATTACAAAAAAAGATTGGGGAGATATGAAGAAGGAAAAAGTGAAGAATGAATAATAATGAATGGGTTAATAATTACAAAAAAAAGATTAGGGAGATATGAAGAAGGAAAAAGTGAAGAATGAATGATAATGAATGAGTTAAGAAATATTACAAAAAAAGATTGGGGAGATATGAAGAAGGAAAAAGTGAAGAATGAATAATAATGAATGAGTTAAGAAATATTACAAAAAAAGATTGGGGAGATATGAAGAAAGAAAAAGTGAAGAATGAATGATAATGAATGAGTTAAGAAATATTACAAAAAAAGATTGGGGAGATATGAAGAAGGAAAAAATAAAGAATGAATAATAATGAATGATTTAAGAAATATTACAAAAAAAGATTGGGGAGATATGAAGAAGGAAAAAGTGAAGAATGAATAATAATGAATGAGTTAAGAAATATTACAAAAAAAGATTGGGGAGATATGAACAAGGAAAAAGTGAAGAATGAATAATAATGAATGGGTTAATAATTACAAAAAAAAGATTGGGGAGATATGAAGAAGGAAAAAGTGAAGAATGAATAATAATGAATGAGTTAAGAAATATTACAAAAAAAGATTGGGGGGATATGAAGAAGGAAAAAGTGAAGAATGAATAATAATGAATGAGTTAAGAAATATTACAAAAAAAGAAAGGGGAGATATGAAGAAGGAAAAAGTGAAGAATGAATAATAATGAATGAGTTAAGAAATATTACAAAAAAAGATTGGGGAGATATGAAGAAGGAAAAAGTGAAGAATGAATAATAATGAATGAGTTAATAAATATTACAAAAAAAAGATTGGGGAGATATGAAGAAGGAAAATGTGAAGAATGAATGATAATGAATGAGTTAAGAAATATTACAAAAAAGATTGGGGAGATATGAAGAAGGAAAAAGTGAAGAATGAATAATAATGAATGATTTATGAAATATTACAAAAAAAGATTGAAAAGATATGAAAAAAGAAAAAGTCAGGAATAACAATGAATTAAAAATATTATATGGGAAAGATTGGCAATATATGAAGAAAGAAATTTGAAAAGTAAATATTAATGAATGCATTGAGAAATATTATGAGAAAAAATTGAAGAGAATGTGAAGAATGAAAAAGTGGAAAATAAATAACAATGAATGTGTTACGAAATATTACAAGTGAAAGATTGGGGGAGATATGAACGAAAAAAGATAGAGGAATTATTAAAGCAAAAAGTTGAGGAGAGATAAAGAAAGAAAATTGTTGCAGACTTTCAAGAAAGATTCTGCAAATATTAAGGCATAATGATGAGTATGATATGAATACAGAATTATTGCGGAAATTTTACCAAAAAATGAAAAGGAAACATTAAGAAAAAAGATTGCAACAATTTTTAAAATGATTGAATAAATATTAGGAAATTAATATTTTGGAAATATTAACAAAAGAAGATTTTGAAATCTTATGAAAGAAATATTGGCGAGATATAACAAAAGAAAGACACGGAAAATATTAATAATGTACAATTTGGGGAATTTTCAGAAAGAACAATTTGAGAGAAATGAACAGTACAGTAATCTTTCTCTAAAAATTGCCTTTCTTTTGCTTGGGAAGAATGACTTGCAATCTTACTTTTACTTTTTATCAATGTCACTACCCAACCCATGTTGATAACCTCAACTACATTACACTTTTCAAGTAGCAAAAATTATCAAAGTTAATGGTTTATGGTTTGAAAGATTTCTTGACTGATAAGTCGCCACCCTCCCACAGATGATTTTTGTCCGGGCCTGCCATCTTAACATCTGGAAACTAATTATCTAAATAATTCATGGAACAAGTGGAAGAAAAAATATCAGCTGAAGTTAATTGACTTACAATGCTACTGTTGGGGACGAGTAGAATGTATTAAGTTTCTTTATCTATAGCGATGTAAATTATCAGAAGGATTTTGGTTGTTAGGCTGGTGTGTTCTTGACATTCATCCTCAACAATAAAAATATGAAACACAACAAGGCAATAATTCAATTCAAATAATACACACATTTATATACAATTAAACAATATTTACAATGATGTTTTCATGTTGTCGAAAAGTTGGTGTGTTTAATGTTGTTTGTATTAAAATATCCGGATTGTTCTAGTGTTCAATATATTCGTGTAATATTACAAGTATTGTTAGATTGAGTTTTCGGTAACGTAATTGTTCATTTATGTAAACCATATCATGAGACACCATTAAACAAGAAACAATTCGACTGGAAGACCTCATATCCACTGTCAAGAAAGTTGAAATGGTATGAAGACATCATAAGAGTCAATGATCTTTCCACTACCATCCTACAAAGGTACCAAGAAAACGACAACAGAAAGAATACTTATATTCAAAATTAGGAAAAGACAGCTGAAATTCTTTTGGCACATAATGTGAAAGGAGGGCTTGGAAAACTTAACCCTCACAAGGCATATTGAAGATAAAAGAGATAAGTTAAGGCAGTTAGCGACTTACTTGACAAGCTTGTATGAATGGATCGTGGGGCAGTAAAGGGAGTAAAACTGCTAAGAGCCACATGAGATAGGAAGTTGTAGAGAGCCATGATCACTTATGTCATGAAGGGAAGCTGCACATAGAAGAAGAAGAAGAAGAAGTTATATAATTCATTTCTTTTCCTGTTATCTAATTAATTTTGCTTTCAAGCAAGATAAAAGTCAGTGGTCGGAACTTAATTTTTACCAGATTATTAGCAATGAAGACTCCACAATAGAAATAATTTCAAGATCAGTCCAAACAGTGGCAGATGGCGCAAAACTAAAAACCATCTGGAAAGACACGAACAACTGCCTGAAATAAAAAAAATTAAAAAAAGAATCACATTGTTGCATGCCTTTTTCTCAATCTTTCTGTATGAATGCGAATCTTGGATAGTGAAGAATCCAAGTGTTAGAAAGATGACACTACAGAACATTCCTTGGAATCTCCTATGTAGACCACATCACAAATGATGTAGTGCAAGACACCAGAGGAAGTTGAAATGGTATGGCCACCTCACAATACTAACAATCTTCCCACTACCATCTTCCAAGGTACCACTTTAAGCAAAACATTAAGAGGCCGACAAAAGGGAAAAAAATGGGTGAACATCATCACTGAGTGAACTGAAAGATCATTCACAGAGACTCAGACATTAACACACAATGGAGACATATGGAGGGAGCTGGTCAGGTGCTATGCCTGGTCATGGAATTGATGATGATATATTCAGTCATGATTGCAATATAAAATGAACTTTTATTCGGTCAGATTTCTGAGAATAAGCAATGATTTATCCACCTGCATGTTCTACTATTTAACCAATAGCTGCGGGAGGAGATGAATTCATGCCTTTCCCAAGGATATTTGCATGTAAGTGAATGCAACAAATCTGACTGAAATTCTCTGGCCAAATTCCTTCCTAAGTTACAGTTGGTTGCTGACTTCTTAATGCTTAGCCTTTCCGTGGACGATAAACATAAAAGCAAGAGGAAAGTGGAGTTGGCATAGACAGGGAACTGTGGTGTTGTGCCTTCATGCTAGTGTCACCAGCCAGCACTGTCCTTTTATCTTAGTCTGGTCAGAAATGCTTGAGTTATAATTTCAATGTTCTCTTTAATTCTTTCATCTCACAAAGACATGCAACTGAGACAAATAGCAAAGATGATATTCATGACATCTTTCACAAATGTGGAAAAGAATACACGAGAGAGAGAGAGAGAGAGAGACGAGCCAGCCTTTAAAAGTCAGACACAAGAAATGGAGATGTTGTATGTGGCAAATACTGAATAAATATTCACCCTAATTTGAGAGAACAGCATTCAAGGTGATTAAACAATTCATTAGTGTAAATGGATTTTGTGAGTGATTGATTTTTTTCTTTTCAGGTGGGGGGGAGATAATGATTTAGTGAGACAAGTCTTACTAATTAACCCATAGCTTGGGTGAGAAGGGGTGTAATTCATACCTTCCCTAAGGGTCGTTTTTGAGTAAGTGAATATAATGAACTCAGTGGGAATTGGAACTTGGCTTTCCAGTTAACAATTCCAAGCCATTATCCATTACACCACCTGCACATCCAAGCTTGCACCAAGCTTACAGCACCTCGTATTCCCAAGTCGTCACCCATCTACATACTGACCAGGCTTGATGTTGCTTAACTTTGGTGATTGTACAGGTACTGGTGTTTTAATTTGACGTAACTAAGCCCTTAGATCTTTGTGGGTCATTTAAAGCTGAAACATTTTGGATAGTAAGAAAAATTCTTTTTTTGCCAGTAAATATTGCATTAGCAATTTTTGAGAATATGCAATGGCTTTTCCACATGCATGTCCTACTAGCTTAGCAGGGTGATATGAATTCATGCCTTCCACAAGGATATTTGTGCGTAAATAAATGCAACAAACCTGACTAGAAATCAAACTTTGCTCTCCAATTTCTTATTCTGAGCCACTACCCATTATACCACCCCTAGTGTAAATGGTGAATTGTGAATATATACATGATATAGCATGAGATCAAATCAGTGAAGATCAGTTTCAGATCTTACCTGAAATCAGCTCTTAAGTAAAGAAAGTCAATTATTACAGTTTCCATCCTGAATTGAGTTAACTAATATTAACAATTGTACAATTCAACCAACTACTTCATTTTCCAGTCTCAATAGAATCCAAAAGCATTTCCGCATCCTTACGGGTGACAAAATAATTTCCACCCTGCAATCCCTTTCTGACAGATGAAACATCACAAGACTATCACTATTTCTCTATGACTATTTCCATGGAAAACATTCCTTAGCTCCACCAATTCTAACCATCATGGCTAAGACCCACCATATTGTAGTGAACCACCCTCATTCTCTTGATATTCCATTGGTGAGATGTAAGTTCCACTTGAGCAGCTTCTGCTACTGCTTTGTAGAACTGACTCTCAAAAGGATGTTTCTCCAATCACTACAATCTTAACCTGTTCAAGTCTAGGGTTAACCTTTATCTTCCCCACATACCTACATAAACTGTGCTTTTTACTCTGTAACCCTTCAAGTGGCCCTCAGGCCTTGTACAGGGTGAACATCATTGTAAAAAAAAATACTAGTTTGACCATGCTATAAAAAAGAAATTAAAAAGAACATAATTCTTTATGGAGAAAGTACTTTTAGAGCCTACTTATAACACTATTACCAACTATAAACACATGTCAAAAACATTATATTACATAAGCTTTATTGAACCCATTCTTAAAGAATCAATAGTGGGCAGAATGTGGGGGTCAGAGGGTGCAATGGCCCCAGGCATCCATATCAGGAGGGCATCCAATCAAAGAGTGAAATAAATGTTTAGTTTATATTTAACTTGAATAAAGTGTTTATTTCATGTTTCATCTGTTTTTACATATTTCAAATGTCTTCCTTTCTCACATTTCTCAGTACTAGGCCCTACAGGCACCCCATTAACTGAGTCTTAGGGGCATATAATCAAGGAGTTGGACCCTGTCATCACCAAATATCACCAACACTCTGCCTGTCACTGTAAAAATTCTAACATATATTTATCTAAAACAAACAGTATGTACATAAAAATATTCCCAAATCGACATAACAAAGTCTACTAGACACACACACACACACACACACACACACACACACACCCACACACAAACACAAACACACACCCACACACAAACACAAACACACACACACACACACACACACAAACACACACACACACACAAACACACACACACACACACACATACACACACACACAAACACACACATAAACACACTTGCAAATATAGATTATTCTCTGAATCCTACATAGAAAAACTAGAATTTTTATACATTTACATACATATAGAAATATTTAGAGTTTTTCTGGAATCCACTAATTTCTTGAAACTTCAGATGGACACATCGCCTCTTCTTGAATTCAGAACGCCACAAATTATACTAATGTCGGTTTTAAGAGTCAAATGCACACGAAAACGGCTTGACCAATGAAAATCAAATAACACCAAAATAAAAATAGCAGAATTTCTTTCTTTTTCTCCATATCTCATTTTCTGGTGAAGTTTTAATAAAAGTGAAACATGCTAGATTGATAAACATTTTGTACTTGTTCTTTATCTTATCATTCTGTTAGAATCCAATCTATATTTGATCCCAACTCATAATCAGGTAAATATAAAAAAAATTCTTGTAAATAAGCAAACTAATAAATAAATAGCATTTAATAACTTTGTTGTCAATTCTCAAGAATAAAGAAAATGTATAAATCCACTTTCATATGTTTGGGTTTCATTAAAATTCTAATCATCACTTTTTAAAACAATAAATATTGCTGAGGGAGTCAAAAGTATATACAGTAATAGCAGTGTCAAGGGAATAGCCGTCATTTTGACACACTGTCTTTTTACAGACATGAAGGTTAAACATTGTCCAAATTTTGATACTAAAATTCGAGTTATCTAATCTGGAAACAAATTCCTTTTTTCTTTTTCTTTTTTGAATACAAAATAAGGATTTAAAAAATACTGTCCATGAAAAGCATATTTTATTTCAAATAAATACAAGATACTACCCAAAAATTCATGAAATCTGAAATCATAGCCTAATAATTTAGTGGTAGTTCACTTGGGAATATATACAGGGTGCGATGGATAAATTGTCATCTAAATTACACCAGAATGAAAATAACACCAACATCTAATTTTAACAGATATATTTACCAAAATTACACATAAAATTTAAATTATACTAATGTTGGTTTTAAGAGTCAAATGCACACAAAAACTGCTTGACCAATGAAAATTAAACAACACCAAAGTAAAAATACCAGAATTTCTTTCTTCTCTTTGTCCATATCTCATTCACTGATGAAGCTTTAATAAAAGTGAAACATGTTAGAATGACAAATGTTTCCTATTTATTCCTACCTTATTAATGAACTCTATATTTTTCTTTTTGTAGGCAATGCAGAACAATGGTGGAATGACGGACGATGGAGTCAATGATGCAGTTGCTTTGAAAAGTGCCGATATTGGGATTTCTATTGGGAAATCAGGCACAGATGTCTCCAAAGAAGCAGCAGATATGATTCTTGTTGATGATGATTTTTCCATTATCCTGTAAGTAATTCTTACCTAATTTCCATTTCTCAGATCATAAAACGTTTGACCTTTCAGCCTTCAAAGGCTTATATATAAAATCTCAATAGATTAAAATCTGTGTGTATTTGTTTCAAATACTTAGGCTGTTTCCTACCAAATATTAAAAAAATATAACAAGTATTTGAAGCAAATTAACTCTTATAATAGAATAAATATAAGAATATAAAGAACAATGTTCAGAACTATTTATACCAATTCACTATTATAAATGCAATGTACTGTCATCAATATATGCAGGCCACTGATAGACAATGATGTAAGATCAGATCAAAGAAGATCAGTTTGAGATCTTATCATAGATCAGTTCTGAAGTAAAAGAAGTAAATTATTACAGTTTTCATCCTGAAGTGAGTTAACCAATATTAACAATTGTACAATTCAGCTAACTACTTATATATACTAGTTTTAATATTAAAAAAATAATTGTATTGATTATATTTTCTCAGTAATTCGAGATTTCTGCTACTCAATTTAATGGAAGTTAACAAGAAACAAAAATTAAAAACAACACATTACTAGTTGGGAAGATGCAAAGATATCACTGGCCATGCTTGAATCTATGACCCCCCCCTTGAATCTATGACACTCATCTGAAGCTATGATACAGGGCTCCCAACTCTACTACATCTCAATTTTCATAAGGTACTATTCATATAAAATACAAATTTTATTGTAACTCAATTATGTACAATAATGGATCATATATAAGTTGAACAATTTAACTAGGAAAATTGAAAATAAACACAATGTATCTAAATACAAATTAGAGACATGTCATAATAGATCGTTCCATCTTAAATAAATCAACAGTGTAATTTTTAATATCAACTTGAGATTTTTCTTGTTAAAAGTTGAATAATTTTAACACCTTCAACATTATGAATAAAAAAATAGTGATTTTATATAGTGTTTTCTTTTGAGACTTAGCATGAGCAAAACAAATTCATGGATTTGGAGAAAAAAAGACCCTAGACGTCATACCAAAATCCACAAAAGATTTTCAACCATTAAGTCAGTTGTGCTTAGTTTCATTTATAATATATATAAATGTAGGTAGTCTCTTTTTAATCATTCGGGAAAGATATGAATCCATTTCTTTCCCCCAGCTATGGGTAAAATAGCAGGACATATTGGGTCCTATAGTCTTGAGAGCCAACTTATTGAGGAAAAGAACAACTCCTAATTTAGTCATAATATACAAGGGGCTGCAAAATTAGGTATACAGTAAGTATTATACCAATATTATCAGTATTATTGTAGTGGTTCTAGGATTCATTTAATAATAGAATTCATTTAATTCATTAAAATCATTTTTGATATTTTTATTTTCATAATTTTTATTATAATACACATATTATAATTTTTATTTTTTAATAAATAATAATAATAAATGTTTTGTAGGTAAAAAGAAGTGTGTGAATGCCAGAAGCAGTTTGAACATTTGAGTTGATTGATATGTTTAACATTGATATGCTTATCATTCATATGTTGTATAATCAATACAATATGCTTCGCACCCCCATTTTGTTTTTTATTTATTGATTAATTGATTATATTATATTTATTATATTTATTGCTTATATTCATTATATTTATTGCTTATATTTATTATATTTATTGCTTATATTTATTATATTTATGGCTTATATTATATTTATTATATTTATTGAATATATTTATTATATTATTGCTTGTATTTATTATATTTATTGTTTATATTTATTATATTTATTGTTTATATTATATTTATTACTTATATTATATTTATTGCTTATATTATATTTATTGCTTACATCATATTTATTATATTTATTGATTATATTTATTATATTTATTGTTTATATTATATTTATTGCTTATATTATATTTATTATATTTATTGCTTATATTATATTTATTGCTTACATTATATTTATTATATTTATTGCTTACATTATATTTATTATATATATGCTTATATTTATTATATTATTGCTTATATTTATTATATTTATTGCTTATATTTATTATATTTATTATATTTATTGTTTATATTATATTTATTGCTTATATTATATTTATTGCTTACATTATATTTATTATATTTATTGATTATATTTATTATATTATTGCTTATATTTATTATATTTATTGTTTATATTTATTATATTTATTGTTTATATTTATTATATTTATTGCTTATATTATATTTATTGCTTATATTATATTTATTATATTTATTGATTATATTTATTATATTATTGCTTATATTTATTGCTTATATTTATTATATTTATTGTTTATATTATATTTATTGCTTATATTATATTTATTATATTTATTGCTTATATTATATTTATTGCTTACATTATATTTATTATATTTATTGCTTACATTATATTTATTATATATATGCTTATATTTATTATATTATTGCTTATATTTATTATATTTATTGCTTATATTTATTATATTTATTATATTTATTGTTTATATTATATTTATTGCTTATATTATATTTATTGCTTACATTATATTTATTATATTTATTGATTATATTTATTATATTATTGCTTATATTTATTATATTTATTGTTTATATTTATTATATTTATTGTTTATATTTATTATATTTATTGCTTATATTATATTTATTGCTTATATTATATTTATTATATTTATTGATTATATTTATTATATTATTGCTTATATTTATTGCTTATATTTATTATATTTATTGTTTATATTATATTTATTGCTTATATTATATTTATTGCTTACATTATATTTATTATATTTATTGATTATATTTATTATATTATTGCTTATATTTATTGTTTATATTATATTTATTGCTTATATTATATTCATTGCTTATATTATATTTATTGCTTACATTATATTTATTATATTTATTGATTATATTTATTATATTATTGCTTATATTTATTGTTTATATTATATTTATTGCTTATATTATATTCATTGCTTATATTATATTTATTGTTTACATTATATTTATTATATTTATTGATTATATTTATTATATTTATTGTTTATATTATATTTATTGCTTATATTATATTTATTGCCTATATAATATTTATTGTTTACATTATATTTATTATATTTATTGCATATATTTATTATATTATTGCTTGTATTTATTATATTTATTGTTTATATTTATTGCTTATATTATATTTGTTATATTTAATACTTATATTTTCTCAGTAATTTGCCTAAATCAGAGTAAATATCTAATAGAAGTTAACAAAAATTAAAAGCATTCTATTAGCAGCAACACCAGCATGCCTCCTGTTACCATAATAATGGAATAGCCCAGTAAGTGGGAGGAGGCAATCAGATTTGAGTTAATCATGATTAATCAAGATTTGTACATATGCGTTCAATTATTTAACTCAGAGTAAAGATAATGGCAGAATATTATGGTACCAGAATTAAGTTTACTCACAAATATATACAACAGTGAGGCAAGAGGTTGAGAGGAAAACAATCTAGCAAGTTTGTGTAAATGGATGGCGGAGCAAAGTTTAAGACAGATAACAAAAAATGGCACATAGGAGAAGAAGATAAAGATGAGGAAGAAGCAAAAGAAGGAGAAAAAAAACTATATCCCCAAAAAGAAAAAAAAATCTATGGCAGAATGTATATTGAGGAAGAAAGGGTAACATTATCTTTAGTTGGACAAGGTCCAAATAATAAACAGTGTCACTGGAAGATGAGAAAATTAAAGGAAGTGGCATATATGACTTTGTATAAATAAGGTTAGTGTGGGCTTGAGCAAAGTATGGATTCTTTAGAAATTGAAAGAATTGGAGAGTATCTCAGGTTATAAGATATATAGAATAGCCTTTGTCATATGTTTTATACAAAATAAAATTACTAGATTTTCTGATTACCATGGCCTTTTCTAGTTTGGTTTACTGATTAAAAGAAACATTTTTCTCTTTCATTATGGATTGTACACATGAAGAAGGTTTGGTTTGTTTGTTTAATGGCATATCAACTCTTTAAGAGTCATTTAATGCCAAAATTTAAGGGGGGGGGGCTTTGGTAATTTTTTTTTACTATTAAAATGTATTTTGGGAATTTTTTTTTTCTATTAAAATCTATTGGTGGAAATTTTTTTACAGTCAAAATCCATTGTCAGAAATATTTTTTTATTACCAAAATCCATTGCTGGGAACTTATTTTTTTTACTCATTGCTAGAACTTTAAAATTTGTTTTTTTTACTATTAAAATCCACTGCTGGGAATTTTTTTTTTACTACAAAATCCATTAGTGGAAATTTTTTTTTACTATTAAAACCCATTGCTAGAACTTTTTTTTATTTTTACTATTAAAACCTAATGCTAGAACTGTTTTAATTTTTTTATTACTATTACTGGAATCCTTACTACAAAAATGCATTTCTATCGCTTCATAGTGCTTTGACCCCTGAGCTTAGGGTTTCTCTATTTGCCCCGAGCTGGGAACCTGATTGCTACCACCCCAGGTCAGGTTGGACCTGGGAACAACAGCAATTAAGAGGTAGTTCTATGCTCATCAAAAGCCCCTGATCAGAGGCTTTGCTGCTAGATATAGTTTACTGTCATATCTAGGACATCCTAAAAAAGCTGTAGACTGGATCAGCCATAATGTAATCCAAACAAAAATCTATGAAAACCTCAGCAGCAACACCTAGTGTATTGAGACTCTGTCTTGATATGCCATAGGATGTCTACAGGGTTAACCTACATACAAACACTTCTGTAATCTCCTTTACCAAAAAAACATACCAAGTCATAATTACCAGTTATTTTTGCTCAGAACAATTCAACATAACTTATCTCCATCTATTCCTGTCTCGGCAGAGACAAACACTGATGTTTTTATTAGCTACTTACTATGTTTCCTTTCATTTTGATTTCCCTCAACTCACAAATTCCTTACATTGTGCCGACCTATAGTCAACTCTCACCAACTTCTCCAGGCTGATCTGACCTACATGAGAACCTACCTAAAATCAACTTACATCAACTCCACCCAACCAGGCTTACTTCAACTTGGTACACCCAAACTTCAGATCTGACATTCTGTCATTTTTTTCACAGCTCTAGAAGAGACTTCAAGCAACAGAAATGTGGTTCTACAGGAGGATGTTGAGAATACCATGGATTTAACATGCGAGCAACGGCAAAGTTTTAGAGAAAATGGAAACAAAAAAGGACAGTTATACTTAAAGTTTAAATTTCTAGGGTACATAATGAGAAAATTGGGCTTGGAAAATCTGATACTCACAGGATATATTGATAGCAAGGGGGAGAAAGGAAAGCAACATATAATCTACCTAATCAGCTTTTGTAAATGGATGGCAGCACAAGGTTTAGGAGAGATAACAAAAGGACAAAATTTATTAAGAGCTACATAGGACAGGAGGTTGTGGATAGCCATGATTGCCTATGACCTGAAGCGACACAGCACTTAGTAGAAGAAGAACATGAATTATCTCCATTGATATTGGCAGTGGAATGAGAACCGTCTACCTCCTGGTTGATTGATTAGTTTTTTATGGTTTATCAACCCTTTGTAGGTTATTTAAAGCTAGAATATTTTGGATTGTAGGGTGTTGCTTACAGTACCTGGTGTTCCTAAGCGGTTCCTTGCCTAAGTATTGACTGACACTGCTTAACTTTAGTGATCAAACAAGGACCAGTTTAGCTCTTGCATTAAATAAAGGGTTCAGATTGAAATTCTGTGAGTGTTATTGAATAGAACAAGCACTTGATGAAGGCTGGCAATCATGACTCTCCACAATTTTCTGTTTTTTTGCTGCTCTTAGTAAATTTTGTCTTTTTGTTATCTCTCCTAAACCTTGCTCTCCTATTTATTTACTCAAGCTCTCTGGGTAGGTTATGCGTTGTTTTCCTCTTTCCCTCTTGCTGTCAATCTCTCCTGTATCAAATTTTCCAAGCCTTCATCCTATTCACCCCCCCCCCCGAAATTTCAACTTTCTCTTCCAGATGTTAAATATAATTTTTTTTGTTTCTAATTTCTTTAAAACTCTGTCATTGCTCACATGCTCAGTACATAGTTTTCTCAGCATCCTTCTAAAGTGTTTTCTTCATCTGCAAGGAGATTGTTCAGCATTCGCTGCTATAATGAAGGACTGATATTAGATAACACTCCAGTACTCTGTTCTTTGTTTCTAACAAAATCTTTCTATTTCTTAATACTTTGCTTAGCTTTTGGAAGGCATTTTTTCCCACTATCCCCATGCACCTTCTGATTTCAGTGACACACTTTCCGTCTTCTATTAAAACACTTCCCAGGGATTGAAATTGTTGTACTTGTTTTATTTTAGCATCTCCAATAAGTAATTTGCATCTTGAACTGTTCCTTTTGCTAACGACCATGCATTCCATCTTCTTGCAATTGATACTTAGTCCTTTCTTCTTGCTTTCTTTCACTACCTTCTTTAAGAGTTCTCGTAGTTTCCTTTCTGAGTTTGCCATAAACACTGTGTCTTCATCTGTATATCTTATGTTGTTAAGATTCTGACTGCCAATATTGAATATTGGTAGGACTTCTAATTTTTTCAGAATCGCCTCACTGTGTAGGCTGAATAAGTCTGGTGAGAAGACAAATCCTTGCCTTATCCCTTTTCTAAGTCTGTTATTTTGTCTTTTTATTAAGTAATCCCAGTAATACCTTACCTGGTGGTCATGATTTCAATTCCTAGATCAGGCTGTGGAATTCAGTTAAATGAGTAGAAAATGGTAGCATAAAAATGAATTAACAATCCTATTATAATTTTACTTGTCCCTCCTTTTGTTAGTTTGCATGCCGTTACCTCATAAATAATAAAGTCTTCCATTTTGATCACATGGAAAGAGGGGAAAAGTCATTACTTGGTTAAATCTCCAACGGTTTAAGTGTAGCGTCAATCGTCATCTCCAGTTGCCTTGATCTATCCACTTCCTGACATCTTCCATTCCTATCTGCTCTCGCTCTATATCTCCCGTAACCTCCCCACCTCGATCGGCCCTCCGTCCTTCTCTTTCTCCCCAACCCTTCCTTTACCACTCCTATCTGCTCTTCCTCCAACCCGTCTGTAACCCCTTGCGTGATAGTGGCCACCGGCCTTGCTCGGGGTGATACGCTTAAAAAAAAAAAAAAAAAAAAAAAGTGAGAAAATGAAAAAAAAAAAAAAAGAGAAGAGTGGGGAGAGAGAATCAGATTAAGCTAGTAAAAACAGATACAACACTTTGATCTTGAACAAAAGGCAGAGAAATCATGACAACCCCAATAAAACTGCCATTTTTCAGATGCACAATATCAAATGATGGAAAGCAAGTAAGGTAATCGCCAAAAGTCTAGTTACCATAAATAAAATAACATCATCTGCTGACTTATTTTAAATTTATTAATAAGAGAAATGTTCATGGATTTGGCTAGAAAGAAAGAAAAAAAGAAGTGTTTAATATCTCCTGCCAATACATCATTAATAATGGATTATTCCATTTTGATTGTGTAGAATAACAAAAGACATATGCTACTTGGTTTCAGTGAGAAATTGAATGAGAGGAGGAAAGAAAGAAGGAAAGATAGAAGTGTTTAACGCCTGTTTCAGTGAAATGGAAAAAGTTGTCAATTTCAAATCTCTTCATTTGTATCCCCTTACTTCTTAAAATAATGACCAGCATTCATATTTATGATTGTTATTGCAATGTTTTAAAGTTAAGTTCAAATAGTTAATGATGCAATACGGGAATTTCTACGGATATTTTATTGTCATAGAATTCACCATGAGCTTATTCAATCATTAACTGAAAATAAAGATTCATCAGGAAATCCAAATAGGAAAACCATAAAATATTCATGGGTCTTTCTCATAATGATAATTCCTCATCTTGGACATATAGACCAAAACAATCCTCCTCCCCCAGTTATCCCCCATTTGGCCTTGTGGGGTATTAAGCTCAGTTTATTAAATAAGCTCGCATGAATAGGTCTCTCTTCAGTCATGTATAAACAGTAAAAACGAGAGCTGCCAAATAGAAGGTTTTTTTTCTTTTGTTTTTTGTTTTTTTTCTGATGGCCATGAAACTCCCTGTTGTTTGGCTAATCTATTTTTATGCACTTTTTTGGCAACGTTTTTCAGATTGATTCTCTTCCAAAACAGAGGGTGCAGAAAAGGGATTTAGGTTAAGAATAGCCAAACAGAAATCCACCATTTTTGGAATTCATATTTGTCAATGCCACTTTGTTTCTGACAAGAAAAAAAGATAGCTGTTACCGAGTTAGTCATATTTTGATACACAACTACTAGTACTCATTAGTCACAGTATATAACAATTCAAAGATAAACAATGTTTCTTTATTTAAGAAACTAAAAAAAATGTTTCTTTCAGACTAATATCCTCATCTTCCTTGACTTTATCCCATTCTTTTCAAGAATTACCTATTGCTACTATTCAATGATTCTTTCAGATGAGCATCCTCATCTTTATTGTTTGTATCACAACCATTCAGGAGATAGTGTTATGATTCAATGATTTGTTGAAATGAGTATCCTCATCTTTATTGTTTTCATCACAATCATTTAGGAGATATTGTTATAAATCGATGATTCTTTCTGATGAGCATCCTCATCTTTATTATTTTTATCATAATCATTTAGGAGATATTGTTATAAATCAATGATTCTTTCTGATGAGCATCCTCATCTTCATTGTTTTTATCTCAAACATTTAGGAGATATTGTTATCATTCAATGATTCTTTCAGACTAGCATCTCTCTCTCTGTATCTCTATCTATAAAAGGCAGGATGTGTGTATGTATGTAACGAATGCACGGACGCAATTTTCGACGGATTTGCACCAAAATTTACATGCACATGCTCCAAGTTAGTAGAAAAGTCAAGACTGACTTTGCATTTCCCAACTCCCATCGATAGTGGAAATAATTGATTTTTTCATGCTTCTACGACAGTTTTCATGTAGTTTGCAGCCATTTTCTACTGGCCAGAGTGAGAGCCTGTAGCTGGCTGCTACAAATAGGCAAGAAGATTCTATTGGTCAGTGTGAGAGCCAACAGATGACTGACACGAATGTCAACTAGCATGCTAGCATGCAAAAAAAATCGATAGCTGCGTTCGTCACAAGTGGAAAAAAATTAAATCTGCATGGCACTTTACTCCAATTGACTCATTCGCTTGCTTAAACTCAACGTTGATTCTGATTCCGCAGAACTGGGTTGGGTGTGAAAAAGTATTTGTTGTTAACATTCTTTTTTCATTCGTTTTTTCCAGTTACAAGTCCTTTTTTAAAGCTGATCGTTTTGCATTCATTTTGTTTAGTTCTTTTTTTGTAACAGATTTAATGTTTAGTATAGAGCTTAGAAAAAATTCGCAGTGTGAGATAGGCAAGAGTAAGGCATGTAGCAACATCAGCATGGCAAATGGCACTCCTTTAAAGGCAAGGAAGGGCAAAAATATTTTAAGTCAAGTGATAGCGATTGCTGTATGAGTTGTATGATTTTTGAATGAAGAACGGGCAACACCGGGCCATGCTGCTAGTATATATATAAGAACATGTGTCATGTGGATTTATATGGGGAATGTTTATATAAAGTAACTTAGATGTATTCACCATGGCATTCACATTCAGGGAGAATTCATAAGACATTCATTTACCTTTCCTTTTTGAATACCAAGTGTGTGGGTGTACGCTACACACAACATTGTTGGTAATGCGCAGGTTTGAATTAGGGAACCCTTGTTCTTTGTTCAAGTTAAACGTTTTAAAACTTCATCTCTTATCTGACATCTCGTGTTCTTATTCATCATCATCATCATTATCCCTTTGACCTTTGTAATCATGCGGGGTGGGGGGGTCCACATGCAGAAGCAACACTGAATCTCCTCTACAACGGTCTATCATTGGCAGCCATCAGCAATTCTGGTATAGTCATACTTGTCCATTGTTTGATATTGCCCAAGTAGTTTTTGTGTTGGTGTTGTCTCCTATGTCCACCTTCAATGCTGCCTTGCATGATGGTCTTGCATAGAATGTCATGCCTTGTAATGTGTCCAAACCATGTCATTTTTCTCCATTTGACAGTGAAAAGAAGAGGTTCCTGGTGACCCACAAAACTTTCGACCATTTTCCGCACAAACTCATTGGTATTATGTCCCCAATAGAAGATGCCGAGGACTTTTCTCATGCAATTGTTCTCAAATGCTTGGATCCTTCTTATCCATGAACAAAAAAGAAATTGGGCTAAATTAGAAGATCACTGACCATTGAAGAAAACCTGCATGTAATACAAAGAAAGTGCATTTCCATTGGAAATCATTCTACTCAGTAATGCGCTTGTGGGGACATTGTTATTATAAATAAAATAAAATAAAACAATAATATTTAAACACTTTTTAAAATAAATTAAATAAAAAAATAAAGATAATAAAAATACTCCCAGCATGCAACAAAAACTTCCTGCCGGAAATACGGACATCCTGCCAAAAGACATTAAATTCAATTTCTTCACCATAAACGTTGGTATGGACAACACATGTCCAACTTCTCTCTGTGATATGACTTGTAATACTACAGAGTAAATTCTCCCTTCTATCACATGTACCATAAAACTATTGTAACCTAAAAAATACACACACCAAGACACACAAAAAATATAAATAAATTGTATAACATTAACATACAATTTACCATTTCCTGTTACTTCTGTATGTTTTCTTTCTTGTCAGGTATGCTTTTATCTCCATGAACACAAGACTAATTTCTGCTGCTCTGATGTAAGTGACACCACATACTAAAGTTCCCAAAATTCACTTTCTTTTTGAGTATGAATACTGAGTAGAAAATCACTCTTAATTGGTGTTAGATTTAAAACAATGTAAACATTTGCACATATCAAATGAAAGAGCTCAGCATATGTTGTAACAAAAAAAATTCAAATTTTACAGCTAGTGCTAAAAAGAAAGTGATACAAATTAAGTCTTACCAATTTGAAGTGAGCAATTAAGTCCTACCAATTTGAAGTGAGCAATTTGGGGCCAAAAATGCAATTTTGTTGATTTGGAAATTCAATTCAGTTTCACACAAAAGTTTAGTTTAATAGTCTTAATATTTAATAGTATTTTAAATTTAACTGAATTTAAATTTCTTAGATGAAACCCTATCAATCATTTTCACTTATTTTTATGAACAGTTTATTCTTTATTTCTCAGCTGCCCTGCTTAAATATGCTTTTATTAGTAGCAGTATTAATAGGATTCAAATTTCTTAGATGAAGCATTGTCAATTATTATTCATTTTGGACTAGTATTTCTTTCATCTTATTTCTCTTGCTTTTTATTAGAAGATTATTCTTTATTTCTCATCTGCCCTGCTTACTTAAATATGCTTTATTACTAGTAGTATTAATAGGATTCAAATTTCTTAGATGAAGCATTGTCAATTATTATTCATTTTGGACTAGTATTTCTTTCATCTTATTTCTCTTGCTTTTTATTGGAGGCTTATTCTTTATTTCTCATCTGCCCTGCTTACTTAAATAGGCTTTATTACTAGTAGACAAACCTCTTAGAAAAGCATTGTCACTTATGTATTTTGATGTTCATGTTAAATGAGAGCTGTTTTATTTTAATTTCATTTGCTTTTTATTGAAACTCCCAGTATATTTTATTTGCTGCATTGTAGCTAGAATTTCTTAGTTTTTGTCCTATATGACTACCGTTATTTATACTATATTATTACCCCGACCAGAGGCCATGAAAGACAGGTGCTGTGTCACTTGATCAGACATGTCCAGTTTTTTCAGGCATGTTTGGTTATAAATCCAAATTGGTGGTGGCTGTGTAATGGTGCGATGTGTCTTCTGTTAGAATTTGCAAGGACCAATACTAAAACTGGGATATTTCTTGACAGGTATGATATACACCGTTCTAGTTGTTGGCTATTTGTACTCACTATGTTTACAAGTAGCGATAGTTTGTTTCAGCAACACAACCACCTCTGCTTCCAGAAAGACTTGGTTAACTTCCAGGTATTCCAACTTGGTGTATGAATCAATTATAATAAATTTAGTATAGAAGATGTGGAAATTGAACATAGAATTGGCTGTGCTAGGGTTAGTTTCACCTAACACTGCAAGTTGCTTCAGAACCAAAACATTAACCTAAAAACTTGAGTTATATTCTTAAATAGCTTTGTCAGATCTAGGCACTTATTTGGATTCCATACATTATGCTTGGATTAGTTTCACCTAACACTGCAAGTTGTCACAGAACCAAAACATTAACCTAAAAACTTGAGTTATATTCTTAACCCTAGATCACTAACCATGGGTATAATATACCCAGCGCAAATTTTCCTATTTTTAATTACAATTTTCAGTACCTGGTTTTCTTACCTAAATAATATGTTTTTCAGTACCTATTATTGTTAACTCAAAGTACGTTTGAAGTGCTCGCATGTAAAATATTTCAGATAGAGATTTATATTGAATATTTTTTTGATATTATCAAAATCGGGTATGATATACCCATGGTTAGTAGTGGTGTAAATTTAATTGATGGTTAGTGTTCTAGGGTTAAGTAGTTTTGTCAGATCTCGGCATTTATTTGGATGCCATGCATTATGTCCAACACATTTAGACATATCTAAACTAGTATTTTTCAACCTTTTTACCCCTGTGGAACCCTTGAAATAGTATTCATATCTGCATAAAAATTATTATCTACCATTGTTAATATCTATCTCATTTATATTTTTATCATAGTTCACATGGTAAACATATTATATGGACACATATTCTGTATTCGTGTGAGTCACTCAATGTGACACAAATCTCCTACATAAAAGTCCTGTCCACCAACCAGTGAAGACAGTTTCACACTGACATAGACATCACTAAATTCTTTCTCTATGGTTATTATGGCTCCATTTGTGTTGAAGAAACACAAATGTGCTTGAGCAACTGCTTGAAGCAGGGATTAGCCAGCCACCCCTCCAGATGGGCATATGCAGAAATAAATAGCTGGTCATTATTATTTTTTCTAATTAATTAGCTGAAACTGATTTTTCTTTGTTGCTATCTAACATAGGTACAAATCCTTAACCTAATGATGAATAAAAAATTATTTTATGCAACAGATTTATTTTTTTAACATAATCTCCTTCCTTGTTAATGCACTTAATCCGACACTTCCTTGTGGATAGTGTAAATCAAATATTATACAGTGAACATTTTTGATCAAAATTCAGCTAATAGTTGTGTCAGGTTGTGATCTCATTGATTTAATTTCGCAATGATTCATCCATTCTAATAAACAATTAAAAGATAACATTACCTTGGAGTAAAATACATAACTTTGTGTTAAGATCAACTTAGTCATATAAATGCCAACCAGAATGGGCATGTGGTTGAATCGTTAGAATGTTAGACCATGGAGCCTAGGTTTAAATCTCACCTTGATTAATTTGTCAAGGTGGTGACTTTTTTTATAATATCTGTCTGGGGAAATGATCCTTGCATGCAGCACCATTGGGAAGTGCCTGAAAATCATACCACAGGTTGACCCTAGCCTTGTAAGTGAAGCTGAGTTGACAAAACTGTTTGGAAGCCATGAATGGTTGTACTAGCACAAGTCATTGTGACCGAGGGTTAAACATATGTTGAAACTTGACTAATGCATGGAATAATAATGCAACACAAAATGTACTTAGAACAAAATGTATTTAAACAAGAAAGTGTACACAATATTTACATATAGTCTTTTGTATATTCCTGGGAAGACTGTTCCTGGAGAATGTGTTGACTAAGTCGCAGTCGGGCAGAATCTCTAGTTGAATCTCTTGATTCGCCTCTCTGTCTTCCCGGTACCAACCATATTTATATAGTCGGTACTCCACTATGCAAATTAGGTGGATCCTACCACAACAACATACTATCCTTGTTTAACTATCAGATATTGTGCTCTCTTTCACAGAACCAGTAACTAAGGTCTACTCAGCATAGTTGCAGTATAAACCACAGACTGGCTCTGGAGAAGTGAAGAAATGTAAATGTGATTGAGCAGGTCGTCTGCAAAGGGATTAGCTAGTGACTCTTGTCAACTAAAAAGTTTCTTGAAATTTCTGGATGTCTACACGACCTATTAAATTCCATTGTGCCATTTTTTAAAATCAGGAGTGCTCAAACTTTTATCAAAGAGGGCCAGATTTAATGAAGTGAATATATTTGAGGGCCAAATATTCTGCTTTACCTTCTTTGAACCATTAAAATTAAATGCAAATGAACTATCTTATGAAGATTTTATTGCAAATGGCATATTTTCATTTCTTCTCATGGATGACAAATAAAACTAAACAGATCTTACCAAAATCACTCAGTCTGTCATATCTAAAGGCCATATAAATAAAATATGTCTGAGAAAAAAGAACTTCCAGGAAGCTGTAATATATCTCAGCTTAATCTTAAACATTACATATTATTAGTAATTAACTTTTAGGTTAAAAACATATGAATAGGAACATAACACCAACATTCATCTTATTAAGTAGATAACATGAATATAACATATGTCCAAATATATTTACAACTGATTTTGACCAACACACTGATTTTGACCAACACAAAACAAATTTGATTCACTAAAATTTTAGAATTTATTCATCTCAGATAACCAAAACATATAACTTGCCTGCACTAATGTGAAGGGTGATACTGAGATCTGGACTGCTGTATGTAAGCCAGGTCTGGTTCAAAGGCATTGATTTTAGAAATTGGCTGGAAAAGGCCGAGGTTAGGGTCACGCCACCAGAGGGCGGCCACACTGTGCTGCTTCCATCTTTTGGTAAAACATGAAATTGCATTTCTTAGGTGTGTACTTTACATACTCTGTTGACAATACTGGCGGACCATAAGTCATACATTCTATGACAGAGGAAGGGAGCCATATGAAATTTGACCATGGGCCATAATTGGCCCCTGGGCTGGACTTTAAACAAGCCATTTTTTTTAATGGTAGGTATTAATGGGTTAACTGATATGAGTTATCTCCCCCTAACTCATATGAGTTATCTCCCCTAAGGACAGAAAGCAGAATGAGAACACTCAATTTCTGTAGCTTGAATAAAGTGTTTGGCTAAAAACTCCAAGAGAGTGACCAAGTACAGTAGACACTTGAAGAAGGCTGGAGAGTAGAATGACTGAAATGTTGTGAGTATAACATCAAGGATGGTTTTCCTAGTCAGAATCTAAAAGCATATCTGCAGTGTAGAATCATTTCACGTGGAAAATTCTACTGACTTACTAGCTCCCTGTGAAGCTAATCTAAACTTTTCAATCTCTACCACTGAATTCTCTGTTCCTGGCTATCTTCCTCTCTACCAAAAAGATTGCAGTATCACATGCATAGTCTCAGTGTCTATGTTCATGAAAACCTCCCCAGTGGCAAGGGAATTGTCTCTTGAGTCTCAGGATTCTTCTTATATGTGCTTCTAACTTTCACTATTAAACTCAATTATCTCTTAAATAGCTATATGTAACTATAAGTTCTTTATAATTGTTTCTTTTCTCGCACTTCTTGCCTGAGGAACTTTCAGTTCCTTGCTTCCTACAATCTTCAAAAGTTTAAATGCAATGTCAGTTGCCATTTTCTGTCTTCCTGATTCCTGTTCTTTTATTGTCCTTTTCTCACTAAATTCTTCTCATTCTCTATCAAATCCAGTAACCACTTGCAACCTAGTGGCATTAATGACTTGCTTGTGGAGGGGGGGGGAATGATTTTTTTTTTTTTTTTTTAATTCCTCATAGCAAAAAATCCAACATAAATGTATTTATTGGATTTGTCTAAAAGATGAAAAAAAAAAAAGTAAGGAAAAAAAGGAAACCAACAGATTCATATCTGATCTTGAATTTCTGAAAGATGATCAAGTTAATGTTTTTCATTTTCTCTTTTTTTTTTTTTTGCAAAGAAATGAGATTTTTTTATGAAACCTGGTTTTCTCTCAGTGGTTCTGTTTTCAAAGAAAGCCAAACTACGACAGAACAGTTTATTTTTGCTTTTTCGCTTTTTAAATTACGTGTTTCATCATCTGTAAGAGAGAAGAGAACAAAGAGATCCACAGATGCTAAAAAAATTTCAAGATGAAAGCTTGCCAGTTATGCACTGTGTTATAGTGATAATTGGGATTACAAACCAGTATGCTGGTATTTTTGTAATGGTAGGATGGTTGTTCAGGATGGTTCATTGATTAACTGAATTGCAGTCTCAAAAGTAGGTCATGAACTCAAGCACCTATATTTTCGTTGAAAATGTGTTATTAGTCCTTTGAAGCTGAATATTCACAAGGAAATGTTTAAAATTAGAGATTTTCACTGGCAAAAATCAGAAATATCACAAAAAAAAGAAAACTGAATAATTCTTAGTTTAAAAATCAAAATTTTTCTCTAAAAATCAGAACTTGCCTTCCTCTTAGCATTCACTAGCAAATCTTGTCTGAGCATTTACTTGCTCATATTGGCTGAACATAAACAGAACACTTTATCTGAGCATTTACTAACACATCTTGTCTGAGCATTTGCTCACAAACTTTGAGCATTGTCTAAACATTTAGTAGCAAGTCGTGGCTAAGCATTTACTTGCTCATCTTGGCTGAACATTAAACAGAACACTTTATCTGAGCATTTACTAACACATCTTGTCTGAGCATTTGCTCACAGACTTTGAGCATTGTCTAAACATTTAGTAGCAAGTCGTGACTGAGCATTTACAAGCACATCTTATCTGAGCATTTGCTAGCACATTTACGAACATATCTTATGTGAGCATTTACTAGCAAGTCTTGTCTGAGCCTTTGTGAGAACCCTTTGTCTGAACATTTATGAGCACTCCTTGTCTGAGCATTTACTCGCAAGTCTTGTCTGAGCATTTGTGAAAACCCTTTGTCTGAGCATTTATGAGCACTCCTTGTCTGAGCATTTACTCGCAAGTCTTGTCTGAGCATTTGTGAGAACCCTTTGTCTGAGCATTTATGAGCACTCCTTGTCTGAGCATTTACTCACAAGTCTTGTCTGAGCATTTATCAGCACACTTTTTCTGAACATTTACCAGCATGTCACATTGTTCTGACTCCCCATTATATCAGTTTAAGAAATTAGGGAAGAATTGGGATCACAGATGCGAATGTGTCTGAGCAGGCATCTGCAACAGGGATTGGCTAGCCATCCCAGTAGACTGCATAATCTTCCAAGACTACAATAATACTCTTCTTCTTCTTTTTATTCTTCTATGTGCTATATCACTTCAGGAAATTGATAATCATGTCTCTCCCCAACTTCCTATTCTTTGTACCTCTTTGTAAGCTTTTTTCTTTTCACCATTCCTCCCACACCCTGTTCTGCCATCCATTTGCATAAGTTCATTAGGTAGCTTATTCACTGCTTTCCTCTGTATATCTTCAATATATCTTGTAAGTGTCAAATTCTCCAAGCCATCTTTCCTCATTACATCATGTCCTAGAAATTTCAGTGAGTTAACAGATATGAGATATATTCTAAGTATGGAAAGGGGAAAGAGAACATTCTCTTTTTGTGAATCAAAGGGGTTCAGTGAAAAATCTTAAGAACGTTACCAAGTATAACAGACACTTGGAGAAGGCTGGAGATTAGATTGGCTGAAATGCTATTAGGGCACTGTTTAAATAAACTGGTCAACTTGTAAAAATTAGGGAAATTTTTTTAAATAATTTTTTCTAGATTAGCATTCTTTAGACCTTCCTTGTCAGAACTAAAACATACTGATTTGTTCTTACAAGTGGGACCAGTTTATTTAAGTAGTTCCACCTTTTCTTACTATGGAAGTTTCAACTAACCAAAATAATACCTATTTTAACAATAACAATACATTTTATACTCTCCTTCTTCTTTTATGTGTCATATTCTTTCATGATGTAGATGTTCATGGTTCTCCACAACTTCCTGTCTCTTGCTGCACAGAGTAATTTTTGATATTTTCCATCACTCTTTGTCTCTGTTCTGCCATCCATTCACAGAAACTCATTATGTAGATTAGTGACTTCTCTTGTTTTCAGCATATCCTTTGAGTTTTAAATTCTCTAGGCCATCTTTCCTCATAGAATGATTTGATTAACTGTGATGAAAAGCAGATAAATAATTAGGATAAAGAAATACAAGTCAAAACTGAAGTATTTTTGACAATGCTTCATCTCATAAAAAGTCACAGTAATATTACTTTTGACACTCCTAAATGAAAAGAAATGGAAATCAAGATGGAAGAAATGCTAGTCAAAAATTAATAATGGCTGACAATAGTTCATCTAATAAAAATTCAAGATAATATTTAAATGCAATGTCAATAATTATCTTCTGTCTTCTTAATTCCTGTTCTTTTATTGTTCTCTCTGCTTAATAATGTTTTTGTCTTTGTTGCTTTATTGCCTTGAGATGAAATCATTACAAAAAACCTTACTGGTATGTACCAACTCTACTAGATGAAAAACAATTGAAATTAAATGAAAGAAATCCTCGTCAAAATTGATATTGCTTCATCCAATAATTTTTAATATCACAAGAACAAGTTTTACAACCTTTATGTAACCTGGCAATCAAGAAGCATTCTTCAAACATTTATAGGAATTATAGTTTTCAACCAATAAAATTCCATCAGAAGGTTTGTTTGATAAACAAATACGAGGGTCATTCAATAAATAAGTTGAATTTTTCGGTATAAGGACTTCTAATACAGATAGAAACTTACTCTTTTTTATTTATTTTTGTTTTACTTCTTTTTCACATGGATTTAATTTCTTTTGCAGATTAAAAAAAACTTTGAGAGTTTTGGCGATTAATGTCGAAAAAAATATAACCTTCGACACAGAAAAAAATGGGGGGAACCCAGAAGAGAGCAGAAACAGCGTGATAAGGATTGCAAAAGGAGTCCTCCTATTGCAACCTGCTCCAACTAGGTCTAGTAACAGTGTAAAGAAAAAAAAGTAATATTTTTTTTCACGACAATTAACCAGTCACGTGTCGGCCGGAAGATACTGTAAGAAGAGTACGGAGAACGATTTTTATAAGGAGGCTAACACTTCCCACAATCCTCCTTACCAAGACCATAAATATCAATAGGTCACTTGCTTCCTGTTTAGCCGGCACAATTCCACTGAGACTGAGGCAACCCGTCCGTAAGTACCCCCCTCTCTCTTCCTCTTTTCTTTCCTTAACATTAACAAAGATGGCCGACCAAGAAGCATGCTCCAGGATTGAACAGCGGTCAGTTATCAAGTTTTTGGTTGCTGAAGGGTGCAAACCAGTTGAAATTCATAGGAGAATGTCAACTGTGTATGGTGCCACATGTTTCAGCCAAAAAATGTCTACAAGTGGGCTAAATTGTTTAAAGAAGGACAGAGCAGTGTTGAGGATGAAGACAGGCCTGGGAGGCCTACAGAAGTGAGGTCTCCTGAGGTGATTGAATCAGTCAATGACCTCATTCAGTCTGACAGAAGGGTGACAGTGGATTACATTGCAAGGACTTTGAGGTTATCTGTTGGGACAAACGCAGGGGTCATCGCAGGTGTCATCAGTCAGAAGGAGTCATCTTGCATCATGACAACGCAAGGCCTCACACAGCAGCCCAAACGGTGCAGACCATCAACGAGCTGGGCTGGGAACTACTCCCTCATCCCCCTTACAGCCCAGACCTTGCCCCTTCAGACTTTCACCTGTTTGATCCCTTGAAAGCGTTCACAAGAGGCACAAAGTTTAAAAGTGACAAAGAGGTCAAAAGTGTTGTAAGCGACTGGCTGAGACATCAGTCCTTTATGCTGACGGAATACGGATGCTTGTGCACAAATGGGAAAAGTGTGTGACAGTGCTGGGAGACTACATTGAAAAATTTTTAAAAAGTAAGCTTCTATCTGTATTAGAAGTCCTTATACCGAAAAATTCACCTTATTTATTGAATGACCCTTGTATTACAAGGGCAAATACCACCAAAATACCTGTGGACGTGGTTGTAGATATACCACATGTTATTTTTGGACTATTTACACAATAACAGTAATAACTCCCTTCACCACTCCCACAAATTTGAAAAAAGATTTTCACAAGCCAGTGATAAATTATTTTCTAACCAATGAAAACCTTGTGTTCAAATAGTTCACACCTTTATTTTGAATCCTCTTATAGATATAAAAATAGAAGCATACTACTTTTTGAGGCTCACAACAATTATGGGAGCCAGTTTGATCTATATGTACATATACACACATGCACACAATAGAAGAGAGACAGCCAGCAGCCACAGACTAAGGCTTTGTCTGTGCACACGATAGAAGAGATTAACCAGCAACTGCCTACTAAGCCTTTGTCTATGAACTCACAAACGCATTAGGCTGACTGTCATAAAGTAAGTCTGTTCACACATTTCACACAGCACTATGACTGCTTAATTTCTTTATAAAACAAACTTCACTGCAAGGAAAATTGAACATTTTATTGCTGTTGTATATTTCTGAAAAGAATATATCAGTTTTACTAGCAGTATAACCCGTCTTTCACCAGGTCTTTCATTTCTGGGAAGTTTTGCTGTTCAATTGGGGGCAGTTTAAGCTTAAAGCCAGCCCACCTAAAAATCAACATTAGTAACAACATTTGGGTGCAAGTGAGGCACATCCCCAAATGGGGGGAGAATACAATTTGAATGGATGGTGGCCCTGAAAAGGGAACTGTATAATAATAAATAATATTATTGTAATAATTTAAACTATTTATTTTTATTAAAGTTTTTATGAAATACACATATCCAAGAACAGATAGTAAATAGTAAAACGTTGCTGAGAGTTATAATGGACAGGAAGTAGTGGAGAGCCATTGTTGCCAACAATTTGGACTCAAAACCAGCACTGAAGAATTAGCTATCAAACAAAAAAAATTTAATCGAAATCAAATGAAAACTATGAAAAAAAAAACAACATCCGATCACAGACACACACATACATACACACACACATTTTGAGAATTATAGATATAGATTTCAACTGACATTCAGCTTCTACTTTTCCTTCAGAAAATAACCGTTGTTAAATGTTTGAATCTTGGATAGCAATAAAAACCTGGATTGTGCAGATCCCAACAAACTCTCCGATGGTGTTACACAGTCAGCAGTGAGATACTATTGAGTGAATGTGTGTACTGTGTGACCACTTCAATGCCATGACAATGCACCTGCTCGTTCATCACTCAGAAGTGTTAGCTTAGAGATAGCTCCCAGCTACATTTCCCCAAATTAAAAATCTTTTTTAAACTAGAGGAGATTTCAGATAAATTTTAATAGGCACGAATTGACTAGACTTGGTCATTCATAAAAACAAATGAGGAAAAAACTTTTTGGGAAATAATCTTTGTAGGTTAGCATTCATTAGACCTTCCTTTTTTCAATTCTGACAAGTATCAAAATGCTGCTACCACATCTGTTGTATCAATTATTGCTGCCACATCTGGGGTATCAATTATTGCTGCCACATCTGGGGTATCAATTATTGCTACCACATCTGGTCAGGAATGTCTGCTATATATATATATATATCTAGAAATTCTTGACATTAGACTCTCTTTTTTCCTGATAATGAGTCTAGAAGATAATTCAAGAAGAATTGTTTATATTTACTGATGTCAATATTTAATGTCACCCTTTTTAACCATTTGTTCACTGTACATTTGGCAAGGCTATTTTACCAATGACAAGTTGATATTTTACTATTCTGTAGAATTAAATATCAATGTGTGTGTGTGTGTGTGTGTGTGTGTGTGTGTGTGTGTGGAGATGATTAAACTAAGTGGGAAAGCACCTAAACAGCATGTTTTGCCAATGTGTTGGGTTCACCTTCTTCAGGTTGGAATGAAAGACAAAATTGTATATAAAGAAAATGTATTTGGATTTTTGAGGATGAGGAGAGCAATAAATTAAATTACCTTATCAGATCCAACAACCAGAAACCAGAAAGATTTTGTTCATTCGTTTTATATATGTATATTTTGTTGTATATGTGTGTGTATGTGTGTGTGTGTGTGTGTGTGTTTCATTGAATAATATAGACATGGTGTGTCTACTTATTTTATACATACTGATCCTTTCCAGTTCTCTAATCAGATTCTTGATGTTAAGATGAAATTCATCTAAGAAGGCACTGTAATTTTTTTAACCCAAGAGTTTTTGACCTTTTCTAAGATCATCTTCAGAGGTGAATTACAAAGACAAACTTATTGTAACCGTGATAACATCTGCATTCCATTGTGATAGTGATTTTTAAAAACAAGTGCAAATGCACTCTGTTATAGATAGTTTAGAATTTTAAAATCTATCCATTGTAGATATGTCATTTTTTACAAAACAAACATTTCAATATAAGGGAGCTGACCAGAAACAGGTAGAAATAAAAAATGGCATTAAATGTTATATGCACTTTAATATGTTGTTGCTATATTTGTAATAGATTTTCTTGAGAGTTGGTTGATCTTGATATAGAGGGCCTTGAGCATTTGAAGTTTTTGTTTTTTTTATTTTCATGGTGTAGTATATTTACCCCTGAAGCAGCATATATATATATATATATATTGATAATATTAGTGGTCAATATATATATATATATATATATATATATATATATATATATATATATATATATATATACACATAAATTCCCAAGAGGATAGAATCCAGGTAGAACTCAATGTCCAGGACAGAGCAAGAATATAATATAAAAGGCTCAAACACTAATATTTCATGGTTATAATTTATTACATTGGAATCGTAATCATGATCCAAATCATCAAATTTGTAGGTCTGATGAATTGGATCGTGATTACAATTCCAATGTAATAAATTATAACCATGGAATATTAGTGTTTGAGCCTTTTATATTATATATATATATATATATATATATATATATATATATATATATATATATATATATATATAAATTCTGGTTGAAAACACAAGAATTCTATATAAATCACATTATCAGAAACATCTCGCTATAAGAGAGGCCCTGTATATCAAATATTTCTCAACTACTACTATCAACCTCACATTATGTAACAGTGGATATGGTGTGTTAAAAGTTTTTAAAAAATAGAAAGGTGCACATGCAAATTCCAGCTGCGTGCAACATGTGAAGGCTCAGAATGAATGCTCCTATTCAAAACAACACAAAAATAAATTACAACAGCCAAAACATGAGGAAAAAATAACAACACCAGAGACAAAACACCCTTGAAAATAAATGTAGAAGTGACCGAAAGCTCACTGGGTGTAGATCTTTGTTTTGTTTTTCTCTATTAGTGCGTATACCGTATTGTGCCACTATTATTTTTACAATGATTGGTTTATTGTCATGAGTTGTGAGATCAGCACACTTTCAATGCATTTTCTTCCTAGCGAATTCTTTTCTCTCCTGGTCAGACTAGCATTTATTATTATTTATTTATTTATTACTTATTATTTATGCATATATGTGTGTCATATATATATATATATATATATATATATATATATATATATATATATATATATACAGGGTGTGGTGGATGAATTGTTTTTGAAATTACACAAAAATGAAAATAACACTGACATCTCATTTTAATAGATATATTTACCAAAATTACACAAAAATATCTTGAAATACTAGTGTAAATTTATTCAACAAAATCGCCATTGGCTTCAACCACAGCCTCCAGACAACTTCCAACTCTCCTGCAACTTTTCTGCACTCCACATATAATAATCAAGGGGGTTGCAGTTTGGGGAGTTAGTTGGCCAGATGTAAGGGGTGATGTAGTTGCATAAATTATCTGAAAGTCATGACTGGGTTCTCCTGATTTTGTGGCATGGTGCAGAGTCCTGTATATAGGGTTTTCCAGCAGCTACCCTCTTGATCCAGGGCAGCACTACCTCATCAGTGCACTTGATCTAGGCCTGTTGAGTCTAAGGCCCTCACCAACAAATTCAAGAGTTCTTTTCTTTTTAGAATGATCAGAGTGAGTTTTCCCAGCTGCCACACCTTCGTAATCACCATTAGACTCATCCAACTCTTTCTGAATCCTCTGCACTGTCTTCACATTGACACCCAAACACCTTAAAATGTTTGTATTGGAGCTTCCAGTGCAAATTTCAAACAGTACAGCATGCCATTTCCAAATTTCTGGCAGAGTGAATTGTGTCATAGTCCTTTTTTCTCATAGACGGTGCCCAACTGACCCTACTATACTTTGCAGTTGACAAAATCAAAAACAATGTGCATGCACAAAAATTAAAACTATAAAATGGCGACAATTTACCCATCGCATCTGTATATGTTGTATATATATGTGTGTGAATGTGTATGTGTGTATGTGTATGCATATATGTATGTCATATATATGTATATATATGTGTGTGTGTGCATGTGTGTATATGTATGTGTGTGTGTATGTGTATGCATATATATATATATATATATATATATATATATTTAGGCAGCAATCCTTCTTTCATACAAAAACGACTGACAAGGTGCTTTTATTTAGTTTTTTATATAATTTCTCGTGCGATCTAATAAAGTTTTTCTTTTCAGAGGATAAATTATATAAAAACTGTCTGAATGTTCTTTTTATCCGAGCGCTTTTGGCTATACATTTAGCCATTTTCAAGGATTATATTTCAACTGTTAGAATTAGAAAATTTATCCTCTGAAAAGAAAAACTTTATTAGATCGCATGAGAAATTATATAAAAAACTAAATAAAAGCACCTTGTCAGTCATTTTAATGAAATGTGCATATATATATGTATATATGTGTGGGTATGTATATATGTATGACATATATGTGTATGTATATATGTCTGTGGGTAGATATGTATATATATGTGTGTCATGAGCATAAGCATGGTCTCATTGTGGATTGATTTTAATATGTACTCAATGCATAAAGTGTATTTGTTGGGCTGAAGGGGCTGGTTTAAATATCACCCAATAAGGTAGCTTTTAAGTTAGTGTGTGTATATATATATATATATATATATATATATATATATATATGAACCGTCATATAGCCTGACCTATTGCTAATCAAATGCTCCTCTGTGGCTGAAATGGTTAAGGCACATCAGGCTATATGACGGTTCCGTATAGGATACAGGTTTGATTCCTGTTGGAGGACGAAAATTTTCTATAAAATTTCTCGGACATTCAGGCCGGTAAATGTTATTTAATACTGTTTATTATAAAACAGAGCATTTACTTAAATATTTGTATCTATAAAAAGAATGTATAAGCATAAAAATGTCTTAAAATATATATATATATATATATATATATATATATATATATACCATGAAATAAAAGAACAAACAGAAAACGTATATGTTTCACTTTTATTAAAGTTCATCAGCTCAATCTCTGATAAAGCTTTTATAAAAGTGAAATATGTTAGATTGATATACATTTCTTATTTGTCCTTTACTTTATCATCTTGTAGGATTTTGATCCATATTTCATTTAGATATGATCTTTGACTTATATATATATATATAGCATGACTCTTCGGCAGAATTGAGTCACTGTCAGTCACTGTGTGTTTATCTAAATCTAAAAATAAACACGCTAAAATTCACCTTCATCCCTGCCGTGAGTCGATGGCTTAGTGGTAGAAGTTCCGACTGACGCCAATTCAGTCGGGTTTTGATCCTAGCTAGAGGCAACCGGACGTCTAGCCACACTGATGAGCTGTGAAACAGCAAAACAGTCTGTCTGTGGATGACAAAAATATATATATATATATATATATATATATATATATATATATATACACGTAGACATGCTCCATATATTTATACAATTAAATTAGATCTCTTTCTGATTCATTCTGCATGCTGGCTAGAGAATGAAATAACAAAAGTAGCTTCGTATGCATTAGGCTCCACCAATGAGGCAGGGGTCAATTGCAAACATTCCCACTGGAAAGAGAGATACCCCTGGGACTACCAGACTCACATAAAAGCAGGTCTCTGAGAACAACACCTGTCAGTTGCAGCCTGGTGGGTCACCAGCCATCACACAAAGTGCTGCTGCTGCTGCGGCCACACATCATTGACCTTCACTGCCACCACTTAACATGACTGTTACCACTCCCAGGTTTTGACTAACCACCTCGGCTATCCAGCTTCAACTCAAAAACATCTCAACTTCGAATCTATCCATCTACAACCTTCATCATTGAGGATGCTGTCACCTCGGCAAATACCGACTTGATAACATCTCAAAGTCAATACTGCTATCAGCCTTCCTCACCACCAACACCGTCACCTCAGCAAATCCAACTCCACAAAGTAAGTGACTGACTCTGCAAGCAATGACTCCGCAAACAGCGAC